>OY101431.1:10975082-12175082 GCA_956483605.1 Tuberolachnus salignus
AGATTGGGGGGGGGAATAAGCCTATTAGTTGGACGCCACTTTGTAATAAGTAAAACAACATGCGGGGAAGTGGAGTACGAAGTTATTTAACACTTGATCGCATTAACCATTTTAAATTACGTATTACCTTCTACGGGTGTAGGAGAATGATTCTAAATTAAAAAAATACGAAAATATAAATAAAAAAAAATAATACAATATATAAAAATGATATTACCTTTTCTGCGCGGAGCCTCCTCGGCAGTGATGTTGACGTAGAACACAAATACGCATTTGATTATTGGTGTAAATATGAATTAGGAGAGTAACAGAAAAAAACGCATTGTATAGTTAGACAATTATATCGGTTTTACACGGAACAAGAGCCCACACGAGGAGAACGATGATTGATCGCCGGATTAACGAGCTCTCGCGGGACTGGCAGAGGGAATGCACGGGACGTGTGAAGGGAATAAATGGAAATTTGTGTGTGCTGTCGTCCGGCCGGTCGATATTATCTTTAATTATTAATGTATTAGATTATTACATAGTATTTTATAAGTTGTATAGATCATAGATTATCATTATTGACTTAATGACTAATTAAATTTAATCATGTCTATCATAATGATACATATGACAATCATAATATCTCTACGTGCATCTAAATATACATTTTTTTTTTTTTTTTTTTTGTTATGTCATCATAACAGGTTACATTATTACATAATATTGTATAAGTTGTATAAATCATAGATAATTATTGACTTAATGAAAAATTTTATTTAATCATATCTCAATAAATTATAATGTGGATACTGTAGATAGTATAATATATATAATATTCTAGAGCTAAGTAATACTAAAACTTATAATACATATGACGTCATAATGTCTCTACATGCATCTAAATATACATTTTTTTTTTTTTTTTTTGTTATGTCTCGTAACAGTTACATTAGAAAATAATATTATATAAGTTGTATAAATCATAGATAATTATTGACTTAATGAAAAATTTTATTTAATCATATCTCAATAAATTATAATGTGGATACTGTAGATAGTATAATATATATAGATATTCTAGAGCTAGAGTAATACTAAAACTTATAATACATATGACGTCATAATGTCTCTACATGCATCTAAATATACATTTTTTTTTTTTTTTTGTTATGTCCTCGTAACAGTTACATTTAGAAAATAATATTATATAAGTTGTATAGATCATAGATAATTATTGACTTAATGACTAATTTAATTTAATCATATCTCAAAAAAATTATAATTGTGGCTACTGTAGATAGTATAATATAATATAATATTCTAGAACTAAGTAATATTAAAACTTATGATACATATGGCATTATAATGTCTCTACATGCATCTAAATATACATTTTTTTTTTTTGTTTTTTTTTTTTTTTTTTTTTTTTTTTTTTTTTTTTTGTTATGTTCTCATAAACAGTTACATTAGAACATTTTACATAATAATATTAAAAATACATTTTTTTTAGAATAAAACAAATAATATGTTAAAATAGTGCGCAAAACTATATCACACACGATAGAGAAAAACGAAAAATATGAAAAGTAATTCTGATTGGTTAGTGTGCAAATATTTACTAAATCTAGATATAATACTAAATCTATTTTAGTTGGCCACTAATTATAAATTATGGTTATAGTAAAATTAATATAATACATCGGGAAGTATAGAGGTATGGTGTGGTGGATACGCTATTCTATACTGATATTCTTCGTATATCAGGATATAACCGCGGAAGTGGATGAGTGTTTTGTGCTGAATTTTTTTTTTAAACAATCGTTTGTACCATTTTGAACCTGTCTGAGTTTTCTTTATGCATTCGATGGTGTGTTATTGTTAGGACAAATACCAGCTACTAACTTAATTCTCCGTCCAAAAGTTTTTTAAAGGATGGGAAACATTGAGTATAATGTTAATCGTCATTAGAGACAATTTAACAATAAGAAAAATCCCTAAAACACCGGATGCTTTGTTGCCGATTCCACCGAACTAGCCGCGCGTTTTGTGTAATTCTGAATGGACTATATTGCTTTATTGTCTGTTTGTTTATTATGTTTCTAATGTCAAAACCTTGGTTTTATAACTTCATGTCCTGTAGATTATATCATTAGGTTTTTTTTTTAACAGTGTCCGTCTTTTGTGGGTACATGAGGTGTTTTTGCAATGCGTTTATTATATCCGGAGTGTATATTACAGTTGTCATGAAGTTATCTGCGCTTTTATATGACCAGGATATTGTGGACGCTAATTTTAATTTTTTGAGGTGGATTTATTTATCTGGTTTCGGAGTGGACCGCGGTCCACCGTGTTATGTCGCTTGCAAAAGCGGCTGGTATATACTGGTTATAATCTAATTAAATGCCAAAGTTTTGAAGTATATGAAATTTTGGCGTCATAGACTATGTATTGTTGTTGATGGAAACCGGTAGTTCTCTGAAACATCCGTCTTGGACATGCAAGTTAACATTTTTGTAAGTAGATTATTTCTCCTGTTTGTATAGCTATGTATCCTGTGGTCCTTTTACTATTACGTACGCAAATTCACCTAATGAATATAATGCATGAGTGAGATTTTGAAGTAACAACTATTTCTCAAGTTCACATTGTTATATCTTCATACATTTTAGTTATTGTGCCTTCACGAGTTCCATCCCTGTCTAGTGCCCCACTACTAGTATGATATACTAGAACGGTTTGATTGATTTTGAGTAATGCACGCCCTGTGTGTAAAATATTCCATGCTGATGAATCTCGTTGCATCTGGCAGTTCATAATTCAACTATTTCTGAAAAGAAACCGCCGTCTACCACTAGTGCATCCTCAAATACGGAACACCTTGTTGTGAGATAGTCGATGGGAACTAAACGCGTATGGAAATAGACTGAATATGTTTCTGCTTTCCGGAGTTGAATATGTTCTACTTCGACTTGTGTTGTGGTATATAACAATCGTCGACTGCCAGACGGTTGAAAGCCGTAATTGTCGACTTGCGATCCACCACAGTCATACCCTATAAACCCGTATGCAATTGTGCATAATTTTAAATGTATAAACGACGGTTTGCTGTACATGGTATTTATTGTTTGACAAGTGCGTAATGGAATAGAGATATAATAAATATAAATTAACCTGGAAATTATTAACTATTCGTGATATGCGTCGTATGAATATCTGTATAATAAGCGCATATCGTATGTATGTATAATTATAGATTATATAGGTACAATTTTATTACATTCAATAATGCCGTAATAAAACAGCCGCATACAATGAAACGTGCTATGTCACACAATTGTATATTTTTATAGTTTCGTAAGATAGTAGGGGTTATTGGGAGGGCATTTTTGTGACCTGTTCTAACTCCTACTACTGCTACTGCTTCGTTTAAAGTTCATTGAAATATAGCACTACTGTTTTTGAAACCCTGAGGTAATCTGAAAATGTCGTAAGACCATGGACCCACGTAAAGGCTAATTTATCTGGTGGTCTTCTTCATTAACTTGGAAGTTGGAAAAAAACCCACTATTTAGGTTTAGTAAAGTAAAATACTCTAGCCCCTTTAAAGCCCTTAGTAGATATGCGGTTCTAGGTATAGGATATACTTCGGTTCTTTGTAGAGGATACTACTAATGTACTATATGTACTATTTTCCTTCTTTTTTATTTTTTTTTTTAAACAAAAAGGCAGGAGCGGCGAATTTCGTTATTATTGAACGGATAATGTTTGTTTTGTTTAGTTTATAGTTGGGTTTTGAGTACGTTTCTTTGTTATGGAAATATTCTAGGTGGGGGGGGCATAAAATGTTGTGTAATTAATAGATGGTTTTCAATTTTATTTCGCATTTTATATTAGATGTATCTGAAGTAAATAAATGTATATATGTTTTTTAATAGTTTTATGATATATTTGTACTTAGATGGATTTAATTTATGAGGTATGCTGACCTGAGTACTTTTATTACATTGTAATAATTCCGTGTTGTTTGTTACGTTAGAATTAATTGAAATAAACTTTCCGTTGTTATTATTATTAAATGTTATTTGAATCTGCCCGAAGTATTCTAATTCGTCATTTTTAATAGGAGGTATCGATCCAGCATAATATTTGTTATTTAGTTTTGCAATTATTTGTTTTAATGGAATAATACCGTTTATTTCAAAATAATTGTATGGTATTTTTAATGATAGTTCAGCGGACCTAGTGCCGGGAATCCAGTGTGTATTATTAAAAGAATTATAAAGAATAACCGGAGGTCTATTAAAATCTTTATTTCGATAAATTATACCCGTAGTAGTATTTTCATCGAATATGTAAGTATCGTGATTATAATAATCGGCGATAGAAGCCAATTCTTCATCGGACCACCAATGGCCCGGGAGCTTTGATAGGTTTAGTAATTCTAGCAGCTGATCAATAGATGTAATTTGAGTTTCTTTATTGTCATTTAAAGCGTTACACAATGCATAAAGACCACAATTTCCGTCTCCTTGAACATTCTCGCCCGGACAGTAATTATTAAAAACAATATTTATCTCGTCGTCTTCATAATTGTCGGGATCGATAATGTAATTATAATCGCTATTATTACAGATCTGTGTGCTGTTGACATTATAATTGTTATGCTGTACATTTGTATTACTTTCGTAACATGTGTCGGTAATATTACTGGAGTCCTTAGTTATTTGTTTAAAATTATAATGATCTTGTATTAAATTGATAATTTGTACGTGTTCTCGTGTTTTCCAGCTGTTTGTTATTTGATTCATAGATTTATAACAAATAAGTAATTTTATTTTAGAGTATTTGAATTCAGAAAATATTATTTGTTTTATTACGGACCAATTTTGTTTATCTATTCCGGATGCTATAGTGGGAATTGCTAGTTTATAGTCGTGTAAATGATTCATGGTTCTATGTAGACTTTGCAGGGCTGTTTTTATATTTTTATATACCGGTTTGTCAAAATATCTTTGTTTCGTTATTAAATAATAAATTATTCGATTCCCCATATTTATGGGAATGGCTTCGCCTACCTTCGGCATTAATTTAGATAACTGTGGCGATGCGTCTCCAAATTTCTTTTTTATATGTACGGCTAACCCTTTGCTCATTTTAAAATCGGCAGATATACAATGAGCTATAGAATATGTTGAATGCACTGCAAATAAATCTATGACCTTTTCTTTAATTTTGTTAACTTGGTGATTCTTTGTATAATTAATATATGTTTTTATGGTTAAAGTATCATTTAATGTAATTGTTTCATTTACGAAATTTATGCGTGCTTTTTGCTTGAAAAAAAATTCATTTCCTAAGATAAACCCGCAAGATAAATTTTTTACTACATATGATGTTATGGCGAATTTATGAGTTTCGATGGTAATATTGACTACGGTCGAACCGAGTACAATTAGAGGTTCATTATTTGCTCCTGTTAATATTATTGGCACTTTTTTTATTATTCGATTATTGGGTACTAGAGTGTGTCTAATACAACAAATGTTCGAGCCTGTATCAATAGTTAATAACATTTTAATATTTTCCAAATATGCCTCAATATGTAACGACTCATTTATTATATTAATTTGATGACTAATTATTTTATTATCAGTTTTAGACAAATAAGGGGAACCGAGTTCGTCATTGTAGCCGTTTGACCGATTTACTAGTTCTGTTTGATTCGGAAAATATAGAAAGCACGCAGGGGCAGAGTGGCCTACTTTATCGCATAATTGGCATATAACTGTATTGTACTCATTTTGATTCATTTTATTACTCCGACAAATTTCTTTAATATAACCGTATTTTGAACACAGTTCATATTGAGGTTTTAGAGAATTATTAAAATATTGCCGAGAGTTATAATTTGTATTAGCTTGAGGTTGAGGGTTGTTCAAAATTTGTTGGGAGATATAATCTGTGTTAGGCTGTGTATAATTCAGTTGTCTGGGTGGTATATAGAGAGGAATGTTATTATGGTATTCGTTATAACGTTGTGTTTTAGTTTTTGTATTTTTTAGTTCTTGTTTTAATTTTTTGTTATCATCGTTCAAAATGTTAATTTTTTCGTTAAGATGTGTGAATAGTGAATTTAGTTGTTCGTTGAAGACATATTCTTTTATTTCTGAGGAGGACTGATACGTTGTGCCTGTTTTAACAAATTCTAAGTTTTCATGTTTTCTGATATTAGTTTTTAGTTCATTAACAGTGGAATTTTCTAACATACCAATATATCTCGCAATATTTGGTCTAAGTCCCTTCATCATATTCCGTACCATCTCTTTTTGTGACATAAGACGATCTACGCGTTTGCATAATGATTCTATTTCGTAAATATATACAACTGTTGGTTCGTCGTCTAATTGTTTACGTTTTTTTAACATACTTCGAATAACGTTTTTATGTGCGATTGGTTCGAACTCGGTTCGGATATTTTTTTCTATATCCTCCCATTTGGGTGTATTAGGGTTATTAGCTTGTGAATTTGCATAAAAGGTTAACGCTGGTCCTTCTAGAAATTCTACAAAATATTTCGCCTTTTCCTCAATTGTCCACCCATTTATTTCTGCCGCTCTATCGTATTTATTTAAAAAAGAATCAATATTTTCAGTGGTCAATCCAGAAAAAATTGCGGGTTTAACAAATGGTCTTTTATTTTTCATTTTTTTAACTTTCATTTTAATTATAGGCGAATTAAAAATTTGTTTTACGAAAGTGGTAAAGTCAGCTGGTGGAGATTCGCCGTTTAAGTACTGTGAGAGTCTATTTCTTAATTCGGGAATAGTAGCTGTGCTATTAACTTAATCAGTTAATCCTCTTTGTTTTATTTTTTTTTTAAATAAATTATTAGTTGGGATTTATCTAATTTTTCAGCAGTTAATCGAATTATTAGGCGTAAAGAAAAATAAAAAAAAAAAGACAAATATTATTCCCGTTAGCATATAGGTTCGTTGATGTGAAAAATAATTGAAAATATTTATGGATTTTATTTCAATTGCAAATGTTCAAATATTTTATACATATTTTTCGGAAAAACCTAAACTTTTCTTGGGAGGGGGGAGAGGAATAAGCCTATTAGTTGAACGCCACTATATAATAAGTAAAATAACATGCGGGGAAGTTATTTAACACTCAATCGCATTATCCATTTAAATTACCTATTGCTTTCTAGGAGTGTAGGAGAATGATTCTAAATGAAATATAAAAAAATTATATTACCTTTCCTGCGCGGAGCCTCCTCAGCAGTGGTGTTGACTCAGAACACAAATATATATTTGATAATTGATATAACCGATTAAACACACTTTGTATAATTAAACAATTATAAAAAAAAAAAAAAAAAAAAAAAAAAAAATGAGAGTCTGTGCGTGCTGTCGTCCGGTCGACCGATAATTATCTACAATTGTTAATGTATTCGATTATTAAATACTATTATACGAGTTGTCCAGATTATATAAATTGACTGAATGACTAATAAAATTGAATCATCAAATATAATGTGAGCACTGTAGATAGTATACAACGGGATTACAATTAGAACAATTAGAACTAAGTAATATTAAAACTTATGGACGACACCACAATAAACATTACAATAGCGAAGAACAAAAAACGATTAGAGGACCGCGATCACGTGTGTATGGTCAACGATAAATTTTCATGCTACGTTTTTACACTCGGGGTCGAGTACTCGATTCGGGAAAACGAATGGCGGCGCTCGGATCCGACTCGGGTCGATTACGAAAAAATAATCAAAACTCGCACGGCCTGCTATAATTTATGATGTGATATGTCAACGGTGATTAAAAAAAAGACAATTGGGCGCGGTTGTGTTAGCGAATTCCGGACAAATATACTGCATGTACTATATACGGTAGCACGTCTACACCGAGAAAAGAAAAGAAACGTAAAGCAGCCGCCGGTGTAGTGTGCGGTACGTTATACCTCGCCGAGAAGACACAATAGAGTCACGGGCACCGGAAAATGGCGAACGGATCGATCGAGCCCTGCGGCTTTGGTGCGGCTGCGTCGTCGTCGGCCGGCCGCGGTCCCGCGTCGATTTATGAAGGGGGTCGGCGGCGAGACGAAAACTGCGCGCAGCCCTTCCCGTGCACGGGCGGCGTTTGCAATCGATAAAAGTTCGTCGCGAAATACGCCGTATTTCCAGGGGCCGCGGCGGTAATTTCGTATTATATTTATTGTGCGCGTTGGTAAAAAAAAAAAATAAAGAAAAAAAAAAAAGAAGATCGACTGTGGTCGTCGTTATATACGGCGATTACGTTTCATCACCCGGACGACCTCGGGACCCCGAGCGTACCGTATATTAACACGGGGACACCACCTATTGTTCTACGTATCGCACGGCGATTAAATTTTTTTAATTTAATTTGATTTTTTTCTGTTTATCAAAAGAAATCCGTATTGTAACGTATTGCACGCGATAAACGCCTCTGAGCGGAAATAGCCGTGTCCGGTTATTGCTGCCACGCAAAATAAATCATAATTATCAGTGGCGGTCGAAATATCCATTTAATATTATACATTTTAGCAGTGGAATGGTTAACAAATTTTTATTTTATTTTTTTCTAAACCAGAATTAACGTTGTTTTTAAACAAGTTTGTGGTGAAAGTGGGCGCTGTAGATGTACAAAAATGTCCCGTGTGGATGGATGAATATACCACAATGTCCGTCGAAAATTATTCGCCGGGCCGTAATTTTCATGCGGGCGAAACAAGACATTTATTTTTTAAATGTTTTCCGGAAAAAAAAAAAAAAAATGTTTAAAGATCAATCGGGGTTCGGGTGGATAACACAGTAAAGAGAGAGTAACACTTTTGTTAGTAGCGAATATGTCGGGTACAGACAAATTAAGACCACTTCTGGTTGGCATTTCGAGATGAAAAAAACAACAACGATAGAAAAAAAAAAAAAAAAAAAAGGCTGCCGAAAAAAGGAACTTATTACTTTTTATCGATATTTGTACCAGCATACAATTTGACTTCGGCATTTAACGCTATTGATCGAGTGCAATTTTTTACCTCACAAAACTACGTTGATATTACAGCCATAAAAGTATATAAGAAAAAAATATATTAAACGGCGAGACGACGTTGGCAGGAGTTGGAGACTCGGGCAGATTGGGGAAGGAAAATAAAATATAAGAGACGTACAATAATTGACCTTTTTTTTTTTTTTTTTGTTTCTGTACCGGCTATACATCCGCCCCTCCCCCCGGAGCCACCGTGAGGCATTACGTCGAGAGGCGAATCGCCATCATTTATTAAAATGAAAAACAATTTACAAGTAAATACACATGCTGAAAAATACCCGTTTTCCCCTGCGGGCTCACATTTAATTACACAAACGCGTTATGGGAAGCAGTCGGGTTGTGACCCGCTTACTGCCCTTACATTCTCAAGAGTATGGGGAGGGTTTGCCGCGTCCTCTTACTGGCGTGACCGCAGTTCGCGGCGAGGTGACCCTCGCCGTTGCACCGGTAGCAACGTCGTTGCCGTGCCGAGTTTTTACACTCGGCGGCGTGATGTCCGCGGTCCCGGCACCGATAACGGATCGGAGGAGGCCTTTTGCCGAGTATTTTAACTCGGCAGCGGGACCATCCGACCTGAATTCGGCCAGCCCCGCCGATCTTTACCGCGCCCGCCGCCGGGAGCACGAAGCTGGCCGGAACGACGTTGCCGCTCCGAGCTCCCAGTGTGGGCCGTAGGGTTGCCCCCGCTGACACTGCGCCCGCCGCTACCAGTGAATCCTGCACGTCCTTAACCGCGGTCCGTGGCGGCACGTCGAGGTGCAGGACGGAGGCCGTTGTCATCGGCCGGTTAACCCTGCCGTCGACGCCGACCACCGCCCGCAGCTTTTCCGCCAAAATGGCGGCCTCCTCCTCCTCCTCCTCCTCCTCCTCCTTCCTCACCTCGAGAGTGTTCAAGACCTCGATTTCCAAGGCCTTGATATCTACTTCCGAGGTGATCCACAATAATTGCCCTCGTCTCAATATTAATCTATACGACAATAACTAAAAACGAAACATATAAATAAACACGTATACGCATACCATTCCTTTTTGCAATAGGGAAAACAAATATAAAAATAAAACAGAAATGACTCGTATTGCTCGTTCGTAGTAATAGTCGTAGAAAGTTGAGTATTGTTTTTTCTTCTTCTACTTTAAATTTGCAATATTAAAAGCCCATTAAAGTCAAACGCAATTATAATAATATCGAGTAACCAGAAACAGAAATTCGAGACGTTAATATGGTAAATAATTCGTTCCGAAAAATATAAAGCAAATGTGCTTGTAACCAATAAAAAAATAGTCTACTTTACTTTTACTGGTTCTAAGGACGTATTTAGAGGTGGCACGGGCGGGCACACGTCCGTGGGTTGGGGGAAAATATTTAAGCAATATAAGTTAATAATAATAAAGGCATTGTATTTAATAATATTTTTGTACTTTAAATTTTAGAAAAATTGTATGAACAGTGGTTCATACAATTCACTAGTTGTAATCAACTATCGAGAAAATAATAATTATAATGACGATGATGATAAAAATGTTCAGGAAAAATCGTTTTTTAGCTATTTTTTATTTTTTATTTTTTTTTTTTTTTTTTTTTGGGGGGGGGAGTTCCGTTAAACCGACTATTCTAGTTTATATTATCTTATTGTTTTACGAAAAAATTCACCTCTCATAGTTCATAATTTGACGAATGAACATTAATAGATTTAATTCAAATCGGTTATGTGCGCATGGTGTGCGTGACACATGAATTGTAATTATGTCTCTTAAAGACATAAAAAAAATACGGGAATATTTAAATGAATCGTCCGATTCGTATTCGAAATTTCTGATCAAGATGATTCAGACAGATGCCGATCGAAATTATTTATTATTATCGTGTACGAGCCAAGATTAATTTACCAACATCAAGACGATCTAATAATGTAATAATGTAACAAGCGGACAGTACCGCTAAATCAGTAATATTAATGTTTTTAATAATACTGTTTTTATCTATCTAAAAAAATCTATCTGTCCACGAATATGTTAACGTTTAACATAAATAATGTTTTCCTGCAACAGTATCAGAAAATATAAATTTTAATTTTTTCTTTTATTTCTTATATAAATGAAAGTGATTATTAAAACAATTGTATCCATACAAACCTAAAAAGGGTCTACAAATTCAATTAGTTTTACATTTAAAATGGGGAGTAGTATACATATTATAGACTTATAGACAACATTGTTACAATATCTATAGTTTGTAAAACAAACGGAAAAAAAAAATAAATAAATAAACTTCACGAGTGTACTTTAGTGTAGCAAATCGCGAGGAGCTAAATGTGGCTTACATTGTAATGGCGTCCGAACCTCTTTTAATACTTCTAACACTTTTAAGCACAGTTCGAAACTCTTTTTTTTTAACAATTGTCCTTTTTGTTTGTGCACGTTTGTTTATAATATATAATTGATCATACACAAATTATGCCTCAGTAGCTATGTGTATGATTGTTGAAAATAAAATTTACGTGTAACATTTAAAATGGAAATAATTATATTCAATTAATAAAAAAATAAAAAATAGTAAAACCACACAGAAGTTACATACAAAATCTAAACTACGGAATACAGTATGAATGCGTGGCGTATGGTTTGCCTATCTATAAGGCACTACACCGTGGAAATACGCTGCATACTAATAATTAAACAATCAATACAGTACTTAATTATTAACTATTATTAAAATTTAAACAAAAATAGGTGTTGATGTGTTTGATATGGCCGTCTTCTTCTTTTTGCCTCTGATTGAGAGATGTACCAAGAGAGATGCCAATGGTATATCTTCAGAGTAACCATTTTTCAATGGAACGCTCCGATAGCCTGGCCGCAGTGCAGTGATCTGAAATAATATAAAAATATACATAAGCAACATGTCAGTATTAAAACAAAAATAATTACAAACCGAATATGTGCCCTGTCCGATAAAATTCACATCGTTGAACATATCAAGATCGTTAACGATAAAACTAATAAATGCCAATGCGGGATCCATAATTGTAAATTCACATGTTTCATTCCATACTGGATTAAATCCGTTTTCTTCTGCAAACGTATAATCGTTATAACACACCGTGTACAGTTTAAAATGTAAAATGTTACTGTACTTATTGTGCGGGTATTTAATTTTATTCCAGAATCGATTTCAGTTCCGTGAATCTCAACGGTAACAAATGGATTAGCAATTCCATTATGACCCGGTCTACCAATATGTCGACCACTAATAATGAAAACGGTAACTTGCAATTCATTATCCGTCAAAGTATTTGATAGTGTATCAATTTTATCAAACATGTAATCCGGTTTTAAAACATATCCAGAACCGCCGTTTAAACGAAATTTCGCATGATTCAATTGCATTGCCTTATCTAAAATACAAAAACAAAAAAAATAAATAAATAATATAATCAATATTAAAGTTCTAAATTTGAATGAGTTTCGTCAAGCACCTGGAGACTGAAAATTAAGAGCTGCTATTTGACACCCTACATTCCATACTGTTGTTGGCAAATAATTAGACGAGTCGATACGCTGACCTTTTGGAAACACTCTACTTAATTGAGTTTGATGATAACCAAAGAAGAACTTGGTCTCTTCGTGACACATAAGTTTTTCAGCTATATTTTCTGAAAATGATGACATTTCATTATGGACAAATTCTCGCTCACGCTGTTTTTCAATACTAAAAGCCACTGATCGACAATAAATTATAAGATCAGACATTTCTTTAGCGATTTTCAATTGACGGTCCACTTTTATAATTCCTGTCTTCTATACCAAAAATAAAATATGTTATCAAATACAATAACGAATTTATATTAAATTTGTTCAATTACTCTTGTACTGGCAATATGAGCTGTCTCAACAATAAGATTTCTCCATTCTACAGCTTGTTCTCGTGATACTGCACCTAGCACGAATGGTTTGCTCGTATTAGTCGATTGTATTTTAACCATCCACTCAAGTTTTGTTTGTTTTAATCTGCCAACCTCGGCCAAAACTCCTGTTATATCCACACTCCCCTTTTGAGAACTTCCCAAAAACATTGTATCTGCCGACTAAAACATTATAATAAACAAAAATGATTATAAAAAATAATTTAGATATAGTTTACTTTTATTAATTTGGGATTTGATTTTATTTAACTAAAGTTTATAATAATGCAAGTTATTAAATTTGAAAGAAAGATTTTCTCCCGTGACTTTAAAAAAAAAAAATCTGTTTATATAATAAAATTCAGTTATGAATTCTAATTTTAAAACATAAAATGGTTTTTGTTATAATAATCTTCAGTTCATTGAACTGGAATGTCTCACTATAACACATTATTTCATGAACAAAAAATATCTTTAATGGTAGATAATTGGCCACTGGTATATCAAACATTGTACCACGGCTCAAACAATTAATTTAAACAATATTTCAACATTAAAAATAATAATAAATGTTTAAAAATATGTAGGTCACATATAAGCTATTTTGTCAAAGAACATATTATAGCTTACACCACTGTTAATTTTTTTTATGCGAGTGTCCTCCACTAATTCTTCCACGTAATTAACTGGAAACCAATGTTGCAGTTTACCACCGTAGTCGCCACGCCACCAACCTGTTTCTTGTTTTATGACATTAGTAATCACAGCGTGTTTGCAGAAAGATAATTCGTCACTTTGTTGACACTCGTAATCAAATTTTGCTTTTACAGATATCTAAAATACATAGTAAAATATAAACATTTTAAATATATTTGGATGTAACCACTGGGTAACCCCCTCCCTAAACTCAATCTTGTCACTGTCACTTTTTTATATTGTCACGTATCGAACCTACTGAATGTATAAATTGCATATATTGTAAATATATTTTACTTATATAAATATATACATACTTCGTTTAACCTACACAAATAGCTATAATCTTTTTAAATCAAAATGGGAAAGGACCAAACAAATTATGTATGATACTTGTATTGTATAAATATAACTTAAATAGCAATCATAATAAATCCAAAGAATGTTGTTCAATAATTTAATAAACTTAGACAAATCTTCACAAATCAAATCTCATAAATCTTATGAAAAATGATATCGTCAACTCATAAATAATATTTAAAATACACCACCTACCGGTTTTATGTAAACGTTTTGATTCATATAACTAGGAGGACAGGATATTGAAAAATCATCAGTCTGAAAACAATAAAAAATTTGAATTATTAGTACTACTAAATTAAAACTGAACATAACAAAATATTACAATGACACATTTATGCATAATTGTGACGATACTATTTAAACTACTACATTGTAGATGTGTTATAATTTCAAAATTAATAATGCAATAAATGTAGAAAATAATTTATTCGAATCATTGTATAGAGTCTAAGTTCTTCTGGTTTACAATCTATAATTTATATATAATAAATAAGAAGAAGCAATACGATACAAATGTCTACTGTAATAACAATGTTTAACATAAAAACTGTGTTACTAATAAGCTATGTATTGCG
The DNA here is from genome assembly GCA_956483605.1 of Tuberolachnus salignus. NCBI lineage: Eukaryota > Metazoa > Arthropoda > Insecta > Hemiptera > Aphididae > Tuberolachnus > Tuberolachnus salignus. The sequence continues at coordinate 10,989,699 of OY101431.1, forward strand.
AAAATAAGTAAATAAATAATTGTATGCCCTTGAAATAAAACGAATGAGTAATATAACTAAACTCTTTAAAATACTGTGTTGCTAGTTAAATGTGGGAACTCAAATGTGTGACTGAGACTGTCTGGGTCGGACATGACATAAAAACTAAAAACATTTTCGGAATAGTTTAGTGAAAACGCACTGCATTTATTTAGTTCTACAAAAATAAAAATAAAAAATCCTAACAATTTTATTTTAAATATTTTAAGTATTAATTATCAACTGCCCCTCCTCATTTTTGTTCTAATAATAAATCCTAACTCTACTGAGCAATCGTGCATATTATAATAATATAAATTATGTAGTAGAGATGTGATCTGAATTCGATGAATCCCCAATAATAATGGTCGATTTACTCCCCCTCCATTAATATTTAACGGTCTGGAAACACAATTAGGAAATAAATAATAATCTTTAAATATTTAGTTTTTAATAATTTTTAATAAAAAAAAAACGTGTATACTTACAATCCTCAAATTTTTTACAACATCTTCGTTCACGGGAAAGCATAGTTTTACCTTTTTGTACAAATAATTGTATTCAAAATACTTTACGAGTTCCACTAGGTTATCAAATTGTTTTACTCCGATAATGTACAACTCTTCCTCTAATTTAATACTACAATGTTTAATTTGTGTTTCGGTTCTACAAAAAAAAAAAAAAAAATATAGTATTATAAAAATTACTTACATTGGTTAAAACCGAAAAGAACAAAAGAAAAAAATGTTTTATTTTAATTTACCGAAATGAAATAGTATATAAGTAGTTGTCGTTTTCACATGGTCGTACCAAAAACGCACCTATGCGCGGTACTCGTCTCAGTAACGTCTCAGCCCGAGTTCTACAAATGGACGGAAGATACCATGGCATACTCTCGTGCTTTGAAGGTTGGGGTACAGGTTCGCCCAAAACAATAAAGTTTTCCTGAAATAAAATGAATTTACCAATGTTGCCACACGCGTAATAACAATTCGCACGTCGATTATAAATTTACTTGTATGCTCAATCGGTGTGACTGGTAATGAGTCACCAAATTGAATAAACTGTCGAACGTCAAACCGTCAATCAGATAGTATTTTATCCGGCCCTGTTCGTACTTTGAACGTATTCTACAATGATTGGCTTTATCGTGATGCCTAAAAATATATTCGTTTATAAATATTCGGATTAAAATTAAAATAACTCCGCGTCTATTTTACCAGAACGAAAGTGAATAATCGCCGACATATGTATCGCTCTTTCTTACTAAAAATGTGCCGGGACCAAGGTGACGATATTGTCTCAATAAATGTTCAGCTCCGTATCTACCGCGATCTAATTTTTCGTAAAACCATTCTTCGCCAAGGTGTAATTCGACATTGGGTATACACTGAAAGATATCGAAACAATCGAATTATTACATAATATTACACCGCTATATTACATTAAGCTAAATTATAAACACGGGCACGTTGTTTGAGAAAAACTAAAAATTAAATGAAAATATTCAACAGAATATCTCACAAATATTATCATTTGAAAATGTTATTTTCCACCGAGAAAAAATATATTAACAATCTCCCAATAAAACCTAATAAATCGATATATTAATTATTCAAGTCGACAAATTTAATACGATTCACTATCACAATAACTAACTGATAGGTAAAAGAAAGTCTTTTTTAATACACAATTATTTGCTTACAAATGAGTAAAATGTAAACAAAAAAAATACCAAGTTTAAACATGATACACCATGATTTAGAATAAATTAACCCAAACCGATTAATGTATAAAGTGTAAAGTAAAAGTTCCATTAGGTGCTTGACACTTTGCCCAATATTTCACCTTATCCAAGATATATAAAATGAATAAATGTAAAAATACAACATGACTAACCTCCCTTAAACTCTTTGTGTCAAATGTATCCAAATCTCCACTGTCCGATTCATCGTCATCATTCGTATCTGTTTTGCAGAGGTCTGTATAGTAGAGTATATTGCCTGACAAAACAAAATAATGTGGCTTCCATTCTCTGTCTAATACGTTTTTTAGATAAAGTATTGCACTTTTTGTAGTGTTTCTGAAATCTGTATCTCCGGCTAAAAGAAAATACGCTTAGACAATAAACAATATAAACGAAACAATAAACTGATAAAACATATTATAAGACTATACGGTTGTCGCGATGTTTTACGATAACTGTTTGATCGCCGTCCACTTTCTCCGATAGTCCTTTGTGTTTTATTATAAATTTGTACATAAGTTTTTCTGGGGAAGGCAATTGATTTGCATTGGGATCAATCGGTTCCGTGAGTAACCTATCTCCTAATACTTCAATTATGGTCGATGCCATTTGCCGTTGTTGTGGTAATGAACAGTTGTCTTGTATGGACAAAATAACCGGATACCTGAAATTATAATCAATAAATGAACAAACGATGCCATTGATTGAATATAATTAAATATATTTAATCAATACGTTCTGATAATATCGTTTTGTTACTCACGCAGAAACAACAAAAGCATGTTCTTTAATCGTTTCTAAGGCGTTCAAAAATGTTATGCGACTGGTCAATGTATGTCCATGATATATTATCGGCATTCCATCTGGTCCGTCCCAGCAATCTAATTGTAAAAATCGGCATCCCCAACGTAGACATCTTGCATAGGATTCAATTGAACTTTCACTAGACACTTGATCTCCAGTCAAATAACTAAAAATTAAACATCGAAGAACAGCCGTAAATAACACATTTAAAAACCCAACATATACAATAAATTATTGTGTTCAAACAATAACAGATAAAGTCATAATTGGCTAGGTGTTTTATTTAGAAATGAGTAATAATTATTTGTTTGTATATTTTGATTCCTAAAATTGCTTGTTGTGTCCTTTGAGTCTACTATTTTAACTATATCACAAAAACCTCCGCAACTTTTGAACTAAATTTAACATAATGGACACTTAAAAAAAAAAAATAATAATAATTGAATAAATGATTATCATTATTATTTTAATTGATGTATGAACAAAATGTAAACTATACGGTTAAAAGTACAATCAAAACCCGTTTAATCGTTTTATAAAAATATTTGTCAAATAACACAATAATAGTGTATAAGATTTATTACATAACATTTCATTTAAATTATACTTACGTCTTATGAGAAGATGATATCCAATAATGTGAAAGGGGTCTGTTCATGGTCTGATGTATATTTTCGTAATATTGATCCAATAACTCATTTTGTTTTGAAAATAAATAGTCCATAAACTAAAAATTAACAAAAATTTTATATTAAACAAATTTGTTTAAATAAAAAAAAAAAACATAATCTTCAAGATTGCTAAGTTAAGAATAACATATAAATACTATTTGACACAATATTTTGCTCCCATATTCGTATAAAAAAAAAATTTGTATTTTTGGTAGGCAGACCGCTCAAGATACAACTGCCAAGACAAATAGTTAAATTATACAAAAAACCTACAACAATGTTGAAAACGTTGAGCAAAATGTTACCTCGAAATTATAATACGATTTGTAATCAGAAAGTTGATTTACATTTAAGTTTTGTTTAACTATTATTGTTATATATACGCGTTTACTGGTTATAAATTGTACTATTATTGTAACAACAGTTAATAAAAACTCAAAGTACCGTAAACAAAATCTGAAGAGGATATAAAAATAAAATGTACGGTGAAAATTATTAAAAGTGAGTATTTCATATAATGACACTCGGCCGAAATCATTGTCTTACATTGTTACAGACTCGTACAGTGGTAACTTCGAAACGATATTGCTATAATTTGAAAAATATATTCCGCTTATTAAAATTTGATACGAATCATCGAGTAACCAATCGGAAATCAACGACAAGCGTATCAAAGAATCAAATTTACCCGGGAAAAATACAGGTAAGTGTACGACCTTGTAATCAGAGAGTATAAAACGTTGATAGTGAACAATAAACACGTTATCAGTCAGTGATAACAATTTGGTATTGATCGGTCCACGGCGATTTATACGTTCGTTCATAACAATTCAATCTAAGTTTTCAATTGATCCGCTACACAAATAGTTAAAAACATGATTCGGTTTATTTTAATACAAAACAGGGCAGGGAAAACGAGACTAGCGAAATGGTACATGCACATCGACAACGACGAGAAACAAAAACTCATCGAGGAAGTACACGCGGTTGTGACAATCAGAGACAGGAAACATACGAATTTCGTCAACTTTCGTAACTTTAAGATCGTTTATCGAAGGTACGTCGGTTTATATTTTTGCATGTGCGTGGACATGCACGATAACAATCTGTATTACTTGGAGGCCGTACACAATTTCGTTGAAGTGCTCAACGAATATTTCCACAAAGTCTGCGAACTAGATTTGGTGTTCAACTTCTTTAAGGTGTACACCGTTGTAGACGAGATGTTTCTGGCTGGCGAAATTCGAGAAACGAGTCAAACGAAAGTATTGAAACAACTGATCATGTTGAATTCATTACAATAAACAATTGTTGTTTTTGTACGCGTACACAGTAGTAAAGACGAGAAAAAAAAATACATTTATTCGTATGTATAATAATTTAATCGGAAAATACCAATGTAATAACCATTTTTTTTTTTTTTTTTTTTTTTACTCCTTATTTTTATTTTGAACAAATTTTTTGCGAAATACAAAATATTATCGATTTTACTGTAAATGTCCACATACTTATATTATTGTCTCGTTAAAAAACATCATAAACACAAAGTACACTTTAGAGAAGAACAATATTTGCATAAAACAATAATATTAAAACCACCCAAAGGCAGATTTTTTTTTTTTTTTTTTTTGTAATGATTACATTACATTGTTTTTAATAAAAAATAGAAATAATATTATTACAGTTTATTCGGATTCAAAAGGCATTTAATATTATATAATGTTTTGCTTTATATCCCATGATGTATGTGACAAATTATATTATTCTACTGGTATTTATTTTACAGGAATTATATTGTAATATTAGAAATTAAAGTAAAATACAGCGCCTAATTTATGTTCATTCAGTTATTTTTTTTTTTTTTTTATTCATAGATTATAATGTATTCTACCAGTAAACCGAGATAATATATAATAATATTAATTACTGCTGTGAATTTTTAATTTTAGCACTTGTTTTTAATACAAAACAGAAATAATTGTATTACCTTATTGTACCTTTATGTATTTTTAATTCTCTGTCATTTATTAAACAAAAAAAATTAATACATTATTTAGTTGTTGGTTTAATTTTATTTCTGGTATTAAAACTAAAAGCGAATCGCTAAAATCAGTGGCGGGACTAGAATCTTGGGCCCGGTGACAATGTAAATTCCCTATGATTATTTAAGTAATCTTAGTAAATGTATTTACTTTTTAATAATGGCTACCGATATGTGTACATTATTACCAGTGGAATAATAATGTGTGCACGGTACATGTTCAAGTTACACAATATAAATGAGAAACGGATTTTATAACAAATCGTCAGTGGGAAAAATCACCTAACGAAAGTACCAACACGACAAAAACTATTATGTGGGTGCATAACAAATATTATTAAAATCCGATATTTTTTGTACTGGTCTGTATAAATCTTCTTAAATTTATCATTCAAACAAGTACAACAGATATTATCGTTTTAATATTTTTACATAATTTTACATATCTAGTATATATACATATTAACTATAACGAATATAACTTAAGATAATAACAATTAAAAATTTAAAAAGCTATATTTTATACTTGCATGTTACATGGTGAAGTAACTTTGTTGTTGTTAATTATTATAACTTAACCATGTACAGATTATTATTCCACTGGCAATAAACAGAAATTAAGCGGGTTTAAATATCAGTAGTCGTTATTAAAAAATAAATAAATTCACTACGATCACTTAAATAATTATGGGGCCCCGAAACTTACCTCATCGCCGGGGCCCCCGAGATTCTAGTTGCGCCAATGAGAGTCACCCTCCACTTTAACCGCCGTTATTTTACTCATTACATGTTTAATATCACATAATTTATTACTCTATATCCCTTGATGTATGTAAAAAAAGTTTAGTTTAGGTTTTTTTGCCTATTTTTATAACTTCATATGCACATATTTCAACCGTCCTCCCAGATTCATGGTTATTAAAACTAAAGGGGACTCGACACAATAGTAACTATAATAAAAAGGTTCAACTTCTACTTTAACCACTGTTACTTTACTCATTAGGCATACAATATTATACAATTTTTTACTCTATATCCATTGTGTATGTAACAAATTATATTATACTACTGTTATTAATGTTACAGCAATCATATTATAATATTGAAAATTAAAGTAATGGACATCGCCTAATTTATGTTCATACCAATAAATGTTTTTGTTAAGAGATAATACTGTATCTTTAAAGTAATCCGAAATAGTATATGACAATATTGAACGCTACAGCGTATTTTTAATTTTGTTTGTATTTAATCGTTAGACAAAATTGACAGTTACGAGTTAATGTTATGTGGACCATTTACATAAAATAAAATAACCTATACTTACTTCTTTTGGTGTGAACTGTAGCCCATCCTGCAAATTTTTTCCACAACACTTGATGTATTCCTTCATGTGTTTAGTAACAAGTTCTATTTTAAGACAAAAAGTTTCTTGTTCTTTGTTTAAAAATCTAGTAAGTTTTTCAACGTTAAATGTCGAGTCAGATCCCATGTACGTTTGGAAATATTCGTTGAATATCTAATAAAATACAGTCGGATATATAATTAAAATCATAAGACAATATTATGTAATAAAATATAATTTATACCGCTGGATTGTAGATAAGCTCATTATAAAGAGTGCAAAACTCATCATAACTGAGCTCGTTGCGATTCCTGGTGTCGATTTGTTCGAACAACACTTGCAAATCCGCAATTGAAATCTTGCAATGAATACGAAGCAAAAATGACTTGATATCATTTAAAGTCACTCTGTAAAATATAAGTAATACTTTGTATTTTTTTTTCTTTTCAATTAAACAAATTATTCAATGTAATTATTGAATTATTTACTAACTTTTCACTAGAATTTTGCATGTTATAAAATTCTTTACGCAGCCATCTTTTAACTTTCTGTGGATATAGAGCATTCACGGTGTCATTTACCAAATGATATAAACCTCTGAGCCAAATTTCACATTCTTGTTCAGTTGATGCTTTTAAACCAATAGTAATCAACATTCAAAATTTATATTAACAAAATATGTAAACAAATTGTTCTTTTAATTGAAAGAATATACATGAAAAAGTATGAAATAATTTTTTTCATGTTTATTTTATCTATTTTTTAAGATAAATATATAGGTATACACAAAATTTAATCAAAATCAATCATTGTGGTAAAAACATACGAATTATTAAAGGGGCAGCCCTTGAACACTTGATCAGAATAGTATAGTTTTATTTTGAAAATTGGAAGACAACAAATGTAGCAATTGAAAACTGTTGATTTAAACCATAATTGGTCCTACGAATGTAGCCTCTGCAGCCTGTGTTACACCTGACATTTCAACTCGACACCGCGTTTTTTTTTTATTGGTTTTATTGGAATTTATTTAACTAATTCAAAAGGTTATTCAGTTTTTGTAATTACAAAATTAACCAGAGATATACCAGTTCTGGCTCAACGATTTTTTCTAATAATAACATTTTCTGTTTAAAATTTAAAATTTAGTATACAAAAAAAAAAAAATTGGACTTAGTTAAAAAAATATACTCTATTAATAAAATGGCTTCAATAAATGAAACATTAAAAGCACTTTTAAATAAACCAAAACATATATATAATTTTGTAAAATTAATAGATTTAATAATCGAACAAGAATATGAGATAACTTATTTTGAATTTATTAAAAGAAAATATGCAGAAAAAGTAAGAGCTTTATTAGATAATAAATTAAAATTTATTTTACCTGATTCATATAAAGAAAAAATAATAAACATAACAAATATAGACAATTATAATACACAAAACACATACAAATTAAAATTAGTTTACAACGGAATGATAAATCAATCAAATAGTTTCAAAATGCATCAAATATTCAATCACATTTGTATAAATTAAAGTAAATATGAAGTAAAATTATTATTATTCATATAAACATCAATATTTTCATACACTTCAAATTATTTTACAATCATTGTAAAATAATATAATAATATATAAATATATATTTATTACACATGGTTTCAAACAATTATAGAAAGCATAAAAAACCAATGTTTAAAATATATAGGGCAAATACACAATGTTTTAAATAATAAATAAATCACTATCAGAAAATATTTAATTTACATAATAAATTTCTCCTTTATTTACTAACTCTGTGTTCATAGTCTAATGGTCGAAAAATCAACAAAACAATATGTAGGGAACAGGTTCAAACCTCTCATGTCTGCAAAAAATATATACAAATATTGATATCCTTTAATGGGCCCCTACTCTGTTGATTATGTAGGAAAAATAGACTGGTGTATGATTAGTGGCTAAAAATTATAAATTGGCAATGAATAGAAGAAGAAAATTTAACAGGTAGATCATTTAAAAAAAATATTGCTACTTCAAATAAACATATTCATAAACCTTTATTTGCTATGTATGTTTTCAAACATAATCAATTAAAAGAACCTAGTGTGTTTGATCATAGGAATGTAAAAGATATTTGGTTAGAAATTGATGGATATAGGTATCAACAAGAATTATTGAATTTAGATTGAAAAATGAAAAAATTGGTCTTGATTATGACATGCTAATGTTTTATAAAAAAAAAAATATTTTTAAAACTTACCAAGAAATGAATTTGTTTTATCTTGATCCTACTCAATTTAAAGATTCTAGAACAATATATACCCTAAATCTTACTAGACAAACTGAAACTAGAAATAATATTATTTTAAATGTAGATTTTTAATGAAAATATCCCAACCAATACAATTTGCTATATTTATTTGGTACTGAATTCATATATAATACTGTTAATAATTCAATTAGAAAAAAATTCTAAATTTAACACTAATATTTGAGGTGTTAGATACAAGTTGATTTAGCCTATATATATTATTCTTTGATTTAAATATTGATAAAAAAAATAAATTATCTCTAATATAAAATAAAAAAAGAAGTAGTAGAACCTATACACTGTCACAAGTGTAAAAAGAAAACTAAACATATTATTCAATTAAGGTTCAAACAATAAATAATAATAGATGGAGAATTTTATTACGATGTTTCAAATGTAACACTAATAAAATTAAATTTATTAAAACTCCTTTAGAGAACCAAGAAGCAAAGCATATAAAATCAGAAAAATTAACAGAACAACATAAATTAACTATAGCTAAAGAACTTCACAAACCTGTAAGATCACTATTTTTAAAAAGGAGAATAAAAACTTTAGGTATTGATGATGTGTGGGATGCAGATTTAGTTATAATGAGAAATTATGGAGATGAAAATAAAGGATATTTATATACATGTTAGCTATTATAGATACTTTTTCAAAATTTACTTGGGTAGAACTACTCAAAAAGGAAGATGGAAAAAATGTTACAAGAAGAATTCCAAAAAACAAAATTTTAAATCAAATTGAACTTAGTTAAAAAAATATATATATTTTATTTAAAAAATGGAAACAAATATTACAAATCTTTAAGAAAAAATGTGATTTATGTAATATAACAACCTCATATAAAAAATTAGTCTAGACTTTTGAGAGCAGCAAAACATCTAAGAAATGATCCAGACCAAACTATTAAACCTAGATTTCATAGAAAAACAAAAGAGAGAATTGAATCTTTAATACCAAAAATTAGAAAAGAAAGAAATCTAAAAACTCCCAAAGTTTTCTGCCCATTTTCTAACAAACTAATTAATAAAAACCCACCCAAAGTAACTAATTTTAGTCAGAGATATTTTGAGAATAAAATTCCTTCACATAAAGTATTAAATAAGTTTCATAAAAGTTTTTTTTTTAAATAATCAGAGATATAGACCTAATATAAATGTTTTAAAAGAGAACTCAGCTTTTAAAAGTAGAAAAGCAACTATTGTTATTGAAAATATACAACACTTTAAAGATATGATTAAATTTTTTAAATTTTTCACAAAAAGAAGTTAATAAAAAATAATAATTAAAAACTTAATAATTTGTTAATTAAAACAGAAGAGAATACAATTAATATTGTAGTTTTTGTTAATTATATTAAAGGAATAAAAGAGGAAACAATAGTTGAATTTCATTTTAAAACAGAAAATGTAATTTTAACTAAAGTTTCTGATTTACAAAAATATGATTCAGGAGTAAAAGATAAAATATTAAAAAAAATAGATAGATTTGTAGCTAAAGGATCTGGTTTGAAAATGCATTCAATTTTAAAGTTAAATTTAAATATAAATAAATATAGCCCATTGAGAGGAGGTCCATCTATTGATTTACCAGAATTAATAAAAAATAAAAAAGCTATTATTAATATTCAAAATAAGGATAATACATTTTTTCTTTGGTCAATACTTTCTGCTTTATATCCAATGGAAAAAAATGGGACAAGAGTTGAAAAATATTACCAATAAGAAAATATGTTTGATGAAGTATTTAAAAGTTTAAAAATAGAATTTCTTGTAAAATTAACAGATATTCCTAAATTTGAGAAAAAGGTAGATTGTATATTGTGCAAATGGTAATACAATTGTTCCATTAATAGTAGCATCAACCGAATAACAGAAACATATTGATTTATTTTAATTGAGAGGTGGAAATAAGGATCATTATTGTTATATAAAAAATGTATGGAAATTAGTGGATGGTCAATTAACACAGAATGAATATAAACCAATGTTATGTAAAATGTGTTTAAACTTTTCCCAGATGAAGATAAATTTAAAAAAATCATAAATATTATTGTGTTGGTCATAAAAATGTTACCACAATATTACCAGAACCTGGCAAAAATAATTTCACATTTAAAAAATACAAAAACTCCTTAAGGGTTCCTTTTGCAATTTGTGCTGATTTTAAGAGTATACTACAGAAAATAAAAAGTTGTAATCCAGAAAATATATAATTTACAGTTTATTACCAAATTATTGAAAAAGTTGTTTATGATATTGCTAAAAATTATTATGATACAAAAATTCCTATGAAAAAATTAAGCAAAGAACAAGAATATGAATACAAAATAGAATAATTGTTATATTAGTGAAATATATTTTAATAATTTACCATCTACAATAGAATTTAATAAATATTTAAATCTTAATATAATTTTGACTAAAGTTAGAGATCATGATCATTTAACAGGAAATTATTATAATTAAAATGTTCCAATATTTGTTCACCAATTGTCTGGCTCTCATTTATTTATAAAAGAGTTTGGTAATGATAATAGAAGTATACATTTAATTCCAAACAATGAGGAAAAATATATATCCTTTTTAACATTTTAAAATTATAATCCTTATTTTAAAATTGAAGATAAATATTAAAATGTTAAATTTGAGTTAAAATTGATGGAATCTTTAAAACTCTTACCAGATAAATTGGACAATTTAGCAAATAAATTAGAAAAAATCAGTTTAAAAACTTGTCTAAATATTTCTCAAAAGAAATTAGTAACTAGAAAATTAGCCTATCCTCATGAATACATGGATTCTATAGAAAAATATAATGATACATATCTACCTTCCATAGAAAAGTTTTACAGTTTTACAATTTATTATAGGCAATATGATTATAATATGATATTATTAGATAAAAACTTGAGTATTTTACATATGAGTATATTGAATTATAAAAAATATTTTTTTTAAATTTAGTACTGTAATTTTGTATGATAGCTTGATTATTTATTTATTTATTTGTGTTTATTGTAGTCAACTGTTTAGGTTTTTGTAAACTAATTGTGATAATTGTACTATACAAATTACATATATTTTAAATAATGTGTGTTATTACGTGTTTGAATATACAGATCTATGTTATTAACATTTTGTTTTTATATATGATGAATTTAAAATTACTTATGTATACAAAAAATAATTTTATTTTTAAAATCCTCACTTGTTTCAATAATCCTAATAGTTTTGAAAATATTTACAGACATGTCTAGAAATGTGTAAAGAGTGTGGAATGCATACCCCAGATGTCAAAAGTAGAAATATGTCAACAAAAATTGATACATCACAAAACAACTTTTTACAAACAAAATCAGATGATACAAAAGTGACAGTATTTTACACAACATTAAATAAACTGATAAATAGCATTGACTCTAGGTTTAAAAAAGAATCAATTAATTATTCACAAATTATCAATTCAATTAAAAATATAGTGAAATTAAAAAACACTGGTAAAAATGTATCATATAAATGTTTAATAATTTGTGGTTTTAAATGATTTGTGTACAGAAATAAAATTATTACAAAATATTCCAGATATAACAAATAGTACTTCAGTTCAAACAATACTTGAATGGTTAGAAAGGCTACAAGATTCTAACAAAATTGAAATTATTTCTAACATTTCTAAAGCTCTCCACTTATTTGTAACAATACCTGTTACGAGTCGTAGTTATAAACGATGCTTCTCAAAAACGAATATTGTTAAAAGTAAACTTCAATCAACAATGACCCAAACAAGATTGGGTTCGTTATTGGTTGAACAATATAAAACAAAGAATGTGAATACTGACGAGGTCATCGAAGAGTTTAAAGTACTGAATGACAACACGCCGTTTGGTGTTTTAACTAATAATTAAAACAATTTGTATAAATTTATAAAACATTAAATGAAATAAAATAAAAATTTCGAGTAGGAAAATTGAATGAAGTTTGTATATATACATATATGTGTGGTATAGAATTGTATGTATAATGTATAGGTTAGGTTAAGTAAATTAAATGTGTTCTACCTGAAGTAAAATTCTGGGACCGCCTATGATTTAAACTAAAATTAAAATTTATAAATTTAGGATTATTTCTGAGTAATTTTGAAACTACAATCCATTTTCAGTTTCTTAGCTATGAATACATAAACATGTGTAAATTGTAATCTTTACTGTAAATATAATAAAATCTTTCCTGCAGTAATGAGACAATGATAAATGAAATTTGGTCGACACAGACACTGGGCTAAGGGCGTGATTTATAGTATACTTGATAATAATTACACTAAATTAAACTGACAATTTTACGAGGGATGCCACTTTAGATAGTATATTAATATTATCGTATACAAAAGTTGTTTCTATTGTAAAATGTTTAATCCATGATAATTATTAATTAATGTTAGAATAGATAAATTAAAATTGTTTTAAAACAATTTAGTAGTAACATGACTGATGTATTAAAACAACCGTCACAAATATATTAACAATATTACAAGCAATAGACAATACATACCGACTATAGACAAAGATTTCAGTTTGAATTCGTTACCATACAATAAGACAAAACATTTAGTGGCTTCGTATTTCTTTAGCTCATCGGGCCACCTGTTAAAATCTTTACTATTTATGCCAAACCGTACTTCTTTGACGTCATTAAGTTCCACTGAAACAAATTTATTATTAACTTTACAAATTGTTCCGTAGGAAATATATATTCTTGTATGTACATAGGCGTAAACTGGGGGGTCGAGGGAGAAGAACTTTCATCCTGTCAAAATTAAATGGGGCAATACCCTCTCCACGTTCACGGTTACCCAACAAAAAGCGCGCTGCGTTTATATATGCGATGATTCAAATCAAATTTTAATAAGCAGAATATATTTGTTAAATTATATCGTTTCTAAGTTAACACTGTAGTCTGTAATAATGTAAGACAAAAGTCGAAAAGTTAAAGAAAAATCTTGCATTTTTTTTTATGTTCATAAGTTTGCCCCCCCCCCTATAAAAATTGCACGATATACGCCCATGTGTAGTTAGTTAATTATATTGTATAGTTATATACAATGTAGACAAAAAAAATAAATATTACAATTGCCGTTAAAAGATTTGTTGTTTGCGACAGTCATCCTGGACCACATTAACTGTCGCGTATCGTTGCGTAACCATAATGTTAGTTTCTCCGGACTCTTCTTCACGTAAAACCTAGTAACGACTGTACCGTGTTCCAGAAAGTTTATAATATCATCCATATCCGAGTCGTCGGATGTTAATTCACTACTAGCCATTTTTGGAGAGGTGATTTTAGGTAGATACTTAGAGGTACCTATAAAAAAAAAAAATAAATAAATAAACAAATAGACAAATACATTTAATGAATGCCGAATTTACTTGAAAAATACTTTAGTACTTTAATAAATCCACCGTATACTGTGAATGACTGTGATTTAACTGTGATATTGTGCGTACACTTTAATATGTGATATTACAATATCACATGTTATTATGGTAAAGCGCGCGCGTTTACCAATAGTGTTACCAAACCGATAAGGGTTAATTAACATTTGAATTCCAAAACCCGGTAGAGAGTAAATTTAATAGGAGCCGAAATGAACGCGTCTTCCTACAGATGTTTATTATTGACTAAATGACTTGGAATTGGGGGAAACTATCCTAACCTAATTTACGGCATTGTTCTCAAGCGTTTAAAAATTATTTTGTTTAACTACCGCGATTCAAAAATCCGTAAAAAAAAAAGGCCACTACTAAAATGTATCTACTTTTTAAAAAAAATTCAGGGGGGCGGACCCCTGGACCAACCACCCCCGTTACGTCATTGTTTGCACCTGATTTTCAAATTTAATGGAATTACGCCAATGCTCTACACTCCTTGATGTATTTAACAAATTACGGCTGCTTAGTCGCAATGGTGGTGGCCATCATCGAAAAAAAGTTAGAACTGGAGGAAAGAGTCAGGCAGTCGGAGGAGAGACGGAATCGGGTCCGGTAAACGAGATACTCAAGGGCGGCAGGTGGAGGCCGACCAGCGAAACCATATTATACATTATGTTTAATTTGCTTGCTTAGTCTTTAATTTAATTTGATTGTTTAATTAATTCAGTTTGTTTAATTTAAATTATATTTGTTATATTACTGTTAGCCCGCCCAGCCATAGGGTAGGTAAACAGATTTATTCAAAAAAACTTAATTGTATGTTTGATGCAATAAACGATGCAGTCCAAAGGGAAGTAATACAAGAGTTCCCCCCCCCTCGGGTGGCGGTTCAACACAATAAAATAGCTTAGGTTAGGGCCCCACTTTCCGGTGAAATATTATTTATGTCGGAACGCTATATTTTTATGGCTTAGCAGAGCTGAAGTTCATAACCTTTTTTTATGTGTGTGTGTGTGTGTGTGTTGAACCGCAACCCGAGGAAGGATCGCTTTCGCATTACTTACCCATCGTTTACTGTATCAAACATACAATTAGGCTTTTTTGAAAGAAAAAAAACTGTTTACCTACCCTATAGCAGGACGGGCTCACAGTAATATGACAAATATAATTTAATTAACAAATTAACTTAAATTAAACAAAAAATATGGAAATAAACAATCAAATTAAATTAAAGACTAAGCAAGCAAATTAAACATAATTATAACATATTTGCGCTGGTAGGCCTCCACCTGTCACCCTTGAGTGTCTCGTTCACCGGATCCGATTTCGCATCTCCTCCGACTGCCCGGCTCTTTCCTCCAGTTCTTCCTTTTTTTTCGGGGATGGCCTCCACCATTGCAACGTAGCAGTGCGCCGCCATCTGGACAGCTGCCAGCTGTCACTCGTGCGATGGTCTTCCGGAAGGTCCGCCGACCTCAGCCCGCCTATAATTTCGGGTAAGTCCCCGACTCGCAGCTACCTACCGCCAAGGACACGCACCAGGCCTGAGCGGCGCAGCCATCTGCCGTGTTCGGGGATAAGCTCCCCTAGTCCGGCCAGCTTTCCCCGTCCGCCACCTTTTTCCTACCACTAGGCGATTGTCAGTCTTCTCTCCTACTTTGTCACGGGTGGAGATTGGCGGCGTGATAACCCGCGGACATTCTGCTCCACGCCATAGCGAGAAGATCGGCCAAAATCGTCCTGTAAGACCTGCCTAATCGCAAGGCCATTGTCATCTGGTGCCTGTCCATATTCCCGCGGTTCCTTGCGGATCTAACCTATCCAAACCCCCCACACCCCCAACTACACTTCAATGTTACTATTTTATTATTTACTAGTCTATTGCAACAGATACAACAACACTATTTAAAAGAAAAATTGTAAAAGTAGTCATTGTATAAAAGTAGTCAACATAATAATAATATTAATAATATTAGTAAAAGATCAAAAATTACAATATTGTTCTTTTTAAGAATTTATAAGTGTCTACATATTTTGGTAATTATAGTTACAGTTTGACTTTCTATTGGTACAACATACTTTATCAGCTGAACTATTTACGAATTAACATAATGACCTGGTTCAAAATTATTTACCGGAGGACCAACACTGTGAAAAAATAATAATGACGAAATATTCGCAGTTCATAATGCAATTATTTTTGGACGTGACATTATTCATACTGCTAAACAACACACAAGCGCACTGATGAGACTGCTACTGTGCCAATTGCAACTAATATAGGTTAGGTATTTTATAAAAGAATCATTGATACGTAATACGTTCAATATGTAATTAAGACTATATAATGAATTATTATTCACAATTGTATGTGTAAACAATTATAATGTATATAAAACTGGCGTACTTACCCTAATAGGCTGTTTTGTAAAATATGTAAATATATTATTCTGAGATATTTTTTTTGTCATCCATACTAAAAGAACACTAACGAATATATTACTAAAAAATAATAAATTATATCGTATATAGTTACAACATTAAATAAAAAAGTCCAACAATTAACAAAATATTTTTTCTGACTCAAATGTAGATACGTAAAATAAAATTCAAAATCGACGATAACTGTTATCAGTATTGATTATTTACAACCGTAGATCAAACATCATTAAAAACGATTGTGTCCATTTTCTTTATCATTCACGAATTTCGACGCTTGTTATCAGAATCAATTATGAACTACTATAAAAAACAAATAATATAGATTTGGATAAATACATAAAATTAAAAAAAAAAATATTAAGAAACCACGATAAATTAAAAAAATGTAGTGTCAATGTTATAATCCACCTTCCCCCCCCCCTGTTACAGCATGATAAATTAGTAGTGGTACAAAAAAAAAAAAAGTAGAGGAGCTGTCCCTCTCCGCACCCCCACCCACAATTTGAGCAGTGCTTAAAATCAGGACTTTATAATATAATACGTAAACATAAAAAAGTGTTGATTAAATATTCATTGGATAGTATATTAAAAAATAAAGGAATTTGTATTATTAAACTACCACCATATAGTTTTTTGCTTACTCAGTTATATACATTATTTTTGTACCACTATTATATTGTTTTATTTGTGCCCAAATCATTTCAATAAGATTCAAATATGGATGTTACCACCATGATATGGGCACAAATAAAACAATATATTGTGAAACAAAATCATAATAGTAGTACAATATTATAGAACTGTGTAAGCAAAAAAAAAAAAAAAAAATTATAGTAAACCTCAGTGGGTAGTTTGTAAATATGTGGAAAAAGTTATACTGACTTCGAAACCAAAAAATGAATAATTCCATATGGAGAAAATAGTTTAACCGAAGACATCATAGACAGAAATGGGGGACAGACAATGACTAGATAGTAAGACAATTTACAGAAAAAGTAAAACAATTGTTTTACAATAATTTTAATTAACTATGTTATTTTATTGGTTTTTTGTTTGTGTAGTTATAGTGTGTAATGAAAAATAATCATTTAAAAATGAATACTTATCATTAATTTTAATTTCTAAATTTGTATACTAAAACATTATTAATTGATACAAATATGACAGTAATTATAAGTTCTATCTTATGTAATAATGGAAAATAAAATTCAGTTTAATCACTTGAACTGTCAAGCCAGACAAATATTTGATCCTTACAAAAATATAGAAATTTAAAAATATTTGTACCAATAGTTTAGTTATAAATAATAACAATAAATTTTATGATATAATGCTTGTCATTGATTATAGTGAATGTTTAATTTAATTAAAAGATAAAAATCTAACTTTTTTAAAAAAAAAAACATCCATATATCTGTTGAAAGAAAACCATACAAAATTTTAAGCCACTTATTTATGTTTATTTTTGTAATCTATCCTATAGGTATTAAAAGAAATTGAATTGTATGGAAATATTATTAAATCAACTATTTATTAAAATCCAATTATTAGATAAACTCAATCGTTCACATGAAAATATAAATCCATGAAAATAAAAAATATATACCTAAATTTTGTTTGCCAATTTTTTACTAGATATAAATAAAATTAGATGCTAAATTATAATCAATATATTCATCAATCATGTACATAATAAACAAGTTATGAAAAAACAAAAATAATTAATAAGTAATTATAGGTTTTTTAACACTCAATGTTACTATTTTAATGTGTAAGACAATTCAAATAGTACAAAAATAAAACAAATTCAATTCTGTTAATGATATGTGCAGATATATTTTTAGTAACAGTCTTATTGTAGTATGATAAATATATATATATATATATATATATATATATATATATATATATATATATATATATATATATATATATTTAAAAAAGTTAATAGTCAAAATTCAAATACAAATAATTGAAGTTCATAATAAAAAAAAAATATATATATACATATAGATTATAATTCTAATACAAATAATATGGTTACTGTTACTTAAGTTAAATTTCAAAAAAAAAATACATAATATAATTCAAATACAGAAAGATTATTTAAAGGCTAAATTAAAAAATAAATATATACATAATAATTCAAATACAAAGTTGCATTATTCAGTTGGATACATTTAATAGAAAGGCATGTGCTTTAATGTCTGTCTGCAGAATAACCTGGGAATAATATAGTTAATGATTGAGCTAAATTTTTGTTTACTTTCATAGGACAGTCTTTTCCTAGATCAGCTCGACAAGTGGGACATTGGTAAACTTTTGCCTCAAAAGATCTCTTCAAGCAACTCTAAAAATACAGGATATTTAATATTTAATATTTTAACAAAAGCATTTAATTTATACTTAATATATACACAATCATTAATTACTAACCTTGCAAATATTATGGTAACATTTTGTTGTCACTGGATCAAAGACCATTTCCTGGCAACAAATACACAGAAAAGTTTCCTCCACTCGCTCCAAAAAAACCTAAAATAAATTATTAATTAATTACAAAAGCATTTACAAAATAATAAGTACATACTTTTTTCCCTTGGACTAGATTTTCAAGACAGTCATTCCAATACTTTTGATTTTCTAAATCTAATTTTATAAGTTTTTTAACATTTTGGTTAAGTTCATAAAGCAGCCTTGGCTTTTTTTCAAGACTTTTGTCATCTTCTGTATCCTTGTCATCGTCTGTACCCTTGCGTTTCAAAGGAGTTTCGTGTACATAGTTTTCAGGATACTAGAATTACAATTAAATAGTTTTTATTAATTAATAGCAAACTATTATTTCAAGAGAAAACTTTTACGCATAAGTTTGAACAACTGCTATTGAACAATAAAAAAAATCAGACATTGATCACTCAATGGATAGGAATTTCATCTATCTATACGAAACGATAAATCTTTGCAAATGAAAAACAATTCTAAGTTAGGTTATTAATCATGTTTTGAAATTAGTGATTTATACAATTCCTATCAACATCTTTACTTCAAAAATAATTGTTATATTAGCCTCACTTCTATCTATTCACAAATCATTGTTGAGAAAACAATAAAATAACAAATCCACATAAATAAATCTAATTAAAAACTCAATTGGCTATGTAAAGCTAAAAAACTAAAAAAAAAAAAAAATGCTACTAAAAAAACTTATTTGATTGGAACATAACATCTAGTATTAGTTATCTAGAAATATTAACACATAGTAAAACCAAAATCAACTATTATAACAAAAAGCTTAAAGGGGCAAGACAATTATTTAAAATAAAAAGGTTAGTTTGTGAATGAATTTTTGAACCAAATTTTATTTAAAAAAGAAAGTCATAAGGAATTCTATTAAAATAAAATTTAAATTTGATTAAAAATTAGGTACAACTACCAAGTATAATAATAATAAAAAATCCCCCTACATTATTTATTTATTTTTATCCATTTGGTTTAAATTATTAATTAACATATAAATTAATTGATTATCAATCAACTTACAATTACTTCAAGGCCCAACTCGGCCATACGAGCTTTGCCCTCTTTTGTCCATGGTGCAGGTACAGGATCATCCCTTCGTAACACAAATCGCCAGACTATGAACCCTGATGCTCCTTTTTCAGGATAATATTTTACAACCTTATATAACCCATCATAACTATAAAATAGAATAAGTCGATTTATATAAAAAAAAAAAAAAAAATTAACACACTTAAGTATTTTCAAAAATGACAACTTATAATTAAAGCGAGCATACGTACCGGTTCCCTATCCGAGGTGCGTATGCGGAATGCTTTTTAAGTTTAAAGTTCCGCACAACCCGGATAGGTTTACCACTTCTCCAGTTGTACGAGGTTGCGCCCTTTACATTATCAAAAGTAGCTTTGCAGTTTATTGCCAACGCTCTGAAACAACCAGTTCGATCAAAATGATGTAGTTGTGAATTTAAAAAAATTTTATTGTGATAAGTACTTATTATAACGGGTTAATTCCTGATCTTTGCTTTGTATTGCAGTACGCTTGTTGCCAGACAGATCTCGGCCACCTGAACCGGTATATAAGAACTCATCACCATTGTCAACGTCGTCTTCGTAGCCTCCACTTAAAACAAGGCTGAATGCACCATCTACGTCGCGCCCGTGTATTCCACCTACAGGAGGACGGTGAACACCAGCTTCAGAAACCTAAAAATAATACACACTATTGAAAGACCGTTGCTACATTAATATTTAAAGTTATTTTTTTCGAACTCACCTGAACACGGAACAACCAAGTTGTACCGACCTCTACACCGGGGATACTACCAAAATGATTAGATGGTACGATACTGCACTTTTTTGTTCTACCCACACAGGCCATGCCCTTGCCCCAATCCCGTTTTGGTTTCGTCGTAGTCTTTGTCTGTGTTTTCTTAGATTCCTTTAACTTTCCACCAGCTTTAACAATCTCGTTTGTATCAAGTTTACAAGTGGGGCAATACCTGAAATGCGCAATACATAGAAATAGTCTTTTCCCATTAAAAAACCTAAAATCAACAATTAAAGTCAACGTTACAACTCACCAATCATCTTCTTTTGGAACTTCATCTAAAGGTGGTGTTAGGCACGCAATATGGTATGAACCGTCACATTCATCGCACAATATCTGGGTGTCTTCGTCTTCTTTTAAACCACAAACTTTACAACTACACTCCTTACACTTTTTAGTTGGGACATCTTTGCACGTTATACAAACCAATGGTCCGGCTCCTTTATACGAATTCGAAAACAAAATTAGTATATAGTGAATATTATAAGGGATAATATAAATTTATTATTACTTAAGGAACCAGGCTCAGCTTGCATAATCTTATCATCTTCTGGTGTTCTTTCTGCGACCAATGTGTTTGGTTTAATTTTATAAATGTCATCCACAAAGACCAACCGACAGTCACTCAATACAGCATTGTCATTTCCAACATGAACTTCTCCAATAACTTCACCGCCTTTCCTAGTAGTTTTTACTTTTTGTATCAGCACATCAAACCAATAGCCACGTTCTCTTGGGTGTTCGGTGTTATAGTTCATGAGAACTGTATCACCGGGTTTTATTTCTTGCAAAGTCAAAATTTCGGAAGAACGTGGTCGTATTTCAGATCTTGCAACTGTAACGGGTTCTTCATTTGGACAACTAAACACATTAATTGATTAGTATAACTATAAAAAAAAAATGTGTAACATATAAAATTTGGATTCTAGATTTGCACATTTCAGACACTCCCTGAGTAATTATTATTATGTAGAATTGTATACATTTAATAAACGATTAAAACACATACCCCACATATTGAACAACATAAAGAAATTCATAATTTTCCATAGAAGTAGAAGTAGTCGGAACATCTGGATTAAATTCAGTTGGTTTTTTTTTAATCTTTAATAATTTACAGGTAAACCAAGATCCATACTGTAAATCTTTAATATCAACATAATCGCCTACTTTGAAATGAATGCACTCAGTCACCTCTA
This sequence comes from Tuberolachnus salignus, assembly GCA_956483605.1. Taxonomy (NCBI): domain Eukaryota; kingdom Metazoa; phylum Arthropoda; class Insecta; order Hemiptera; family Aphididae; genus Tuberolachnus; species Tuberolachnus salignus. Next base: position 11,012,064 of record OY101431.1, read on the forward strand.
CACTATCATCGTTCTGAAAAAATATTTTATCAATTTCTGGTTTTCTTTATAAACAAAATATTTACATTAGACGATGATGCCGCTGATGGAACTACTTCCGAAGACGTTGACTCCAAAGGTGCTGACACTTTAGTATTATCCGGATTTATTACCATTAATTGTATAACGTCATTTATGTTAATGCCATAATCAAAAAGGCTGTATTCATGTTCAAGCTGAAACAAAAAAAATAATTTGTAAAAACAACACACGACCATCAATATTCTCGTTCGCCGAGCGCTCGTGATGTGATATTGGTTTTTTTGTTTTCCAATTGATTTTTAAGATTTTTAAGATTTTAAAAGATATATGATTTTTAAAATTATTGATCGTAGAAAAAAATTGCTTTAATTTTAAGTTGTGATCATATCATATATACATGTAATTTTAGTTCACATTAGATATTGATAATTTTTTTCCAAATAACTCATAGGTAATTAACAAGGACTAAGATTAACCATAAAACAATAACCCTAAGTAGATAATAAAGGAATAGAAATTATCTATGGTCGATAACGACGAAATGCTTTTAGATGTGTTATCAACAGCTATATTTGATAAACTGCGGTTGCCATTGATAATAATGAATCTATACCGGTCATATGTTAATGGACAAATATGATTAATTTTGTTTGACAACCACTAACAAACACCATCCGCACCAAGAAATCCGGGCTACGCCACTACTTATCGTACGCTCTTGTTGACTAAACCATTATTGGTAACTATCGGAAACGGGCAGGGGGGATTTATAGAGCCTAGAGACGAGAAGGCGCTCCGTTATTAAAAATAAACTCCCGGAAATTCGGTGACTTTTCTGATCAATTAAAACTGACGACGGGGGCCAACTAATTCCACATGGAAGTTGATTCGACGTTCAACAATTGAGTAATTAAAATCTTGAAAAAACGCGAAAATTTCAAATGGCTAAAATAAAAAAATTATTGGGAAAAAAAAAAAACCATTCTCGCAGCATGGATAGTATAGAGATAGGAATTTATAATTTATATCCGTAAGCAGCGAAAAACGATTTTAAGCGAAGTAGTATGAGTCATGTTTTTTCATAGTTGCCGTGATAACCCAGATATCAATATGAATAATAATAATAAAAAAATTTAAAAAAAAAAGTGTTTTACTCGATCGTGTTATTGCCATTTTAAAAAACTATTAGAACTCATATCGAAAAATGACCTCTTTAAAGTACCAAACTAGACAAAATGTGCTTGAATGAAGTCTTCAGATAGAAAGTGTAACAAAAAAAAAAAAAAAATAAATAAACAAAAGTATGGAGACTCTCCCCCTACCGCGTGTAACACCTCTCCAAAGAAAAAATAAGCTTAGTTATTATTAGAATAATATCTCCCGGATATTTGGTGCCTTTTCTAATCGATTAAAAAACGGACGATTTTATACACAGAAACCGTTTCGACGTTGAACGATTCGACAATCGTTAAATCGTATAAATAATAAACTAAATAAACCCAAACACAGCTATAATAATAAAAAAATTATTAGTTAGTTTGGTTTGGTCAGAGTAAAAACGGGATTTATAAAAAATTAAAAAAAAAAAAATCATTTGCGATTATACAAACACCAGTATATAGAAAAGAATACACGAGTAGGAAAAAATATTATTATTTTTTTCATTATTTTTCAAGGCGTTATCGCGCCGTTGTAAAAACCAGTTACTAATTTTAGCAATAGTAGCGGTGCGAGCCAGCGTTGAGATAAACGAAAATGATAAATTGCGCGCGCACAACTAGCAGCTAAATTAATATTCACTGCCGATTTGTGGAATAAAATTCGAAACCAACGGGCACAAAATGTTTTAATCGAAAATGCACATTCTATTTGGTTTGGACGAAGGAAATTTATTATTACAAAGATAAAAAAAAAAAAAAAAAAAATTATTTATATACATTTATTATATACCCATGAGGAGGAAAGTAGGCTCTGGCAATATTCAGATAATATATTGCAATATTCATTGTATAAAAATAGAAATATTACAGGGATTTTACGTCGGCACCGAAAAATCCCAGCACGTTATATACCATAATGAATGATATTATTCGTTATCCATAATAAGTATTTCTAAAAAAAAAAAACACAAGACATTCGGTATGAACCTGGGGAATATCCCATAACCGCAATAGAAATAAATAGAAATAAATACAATTTATAATATCAGTTTACGAATATTTAAACTTATGAAAAATATTACTATAAAAAAAAAAAAAAAATTATTAACTTGAATACAATTTTTACTTCACCGCAATGTACAAATATGAAATTATAAATGCCTATAAATAGCTCGAAAATCGCTTTGTTAAAGTTTTGTAAATTTGTCTACGTCAATTGAAGAACGGGGGGCCCCCCCACCCAATTATTAATATTTTATGAAAATATCGTGGTGTCTATTTTACCGAAAAACGAAAGGAAATAAAAAAACTCCAGTGGTTACGCGACTAAAATTCATTAACATTTCATTCATCGGAAGGGGGGGGGGGAAATACTTTCGTCGATTTTCGAAACAGAAACCACGCGGCGGTTTGCTCCGCGAACAGGAAAAATGTGTCGCAACTTGTGGCCGCCACCCACCTCGAGTTTCCACGAGGCCGCACGCAGTTTTTCCCGTTGAAAAATCGTAAAAGAAAAAAATGTCGGCGAAATTAAAAAATTACCGTAAGTAGAGGACCGCGACCGGTCGGAATACCCGCAAAGTTCGTAAATCGATCGAGAAGAAAAACTACTAAACCATACTCACTTGTTTTCCGCGGAAAAACATCCGTTGGCACTCGGGTTTGACGCCGAATTCTTTTTCGACGAGCGACTTCAGCGTTTCCACAGGAGTGATACGAGAAACGACAATAGTCGCCGACCTGCCGGTGTCCATCAGTTTAACACGTACGTACATGATGTATGAGAAAGTAAAATTGCTGGTAACGACGTTGAGAATAATACACACGCACAGCTCTCGTGCGAAATAATAACGAAAAAATAGAGGAAAAAAATGTAGAAAATCAAAAAAATCACGAGACGTTCAAACAGAATAAATAACCAACGAAAATATTATACCCGGTCGGCAAAACGAGAATAATTGTGAATAATTTGTAAAATTATAGAATTTCGGCGAGAGCGACGTGACTATGAGGAACGCAAAAAGAGAAATGTCTTGGCTTTTGCGCGGAGCGGCGGTCGGACGATCGCCCGGAAACCAGTCAGTCATCCCCTCACAGCCCCTTCCACTCGTAGCAAAACGACATTTTTCGATATCAGCACCGTCGAGCATCATAAAGATAAAATTATTATTACGTTGGAAAAAATACGAAAACCCATTAATCTAACCTGACGACAATCTAATCTACACGGTCGACTGAATAAAACGGCAGAAATATAGGAAAAATTCCTAAAGACCTATTTATTTTTAAATTAATACAACAGCGGACGACTGACAAAACCGATACCAACCAAGGTTAAAAGCAACGGATTTTCGTTCAAATATAATATTTAATATTTTAATTAATGATTGATTTTGTAGAATGTCTATGTATTATATAATAATAATTATACCGATCTTGTGGGATCTCCCATACTACTGGCAATTTATAATAATTATTATTATTCATATACAAATATAATTATGAAACAACAATACGTTAGTCGTCGTAATTCATACTTTAGGATCGCCAATTATCGCAGCAGCGCTTTTTCGCGGCCACGGCAATAACACGTTTTTACGTATTCAATTTTTTTTTCCAAAAACCGCGTACTTTTTAAACGTACACACAAAAAACATGGAAGCTCCAATTATTTTAACAGTAATATATAATAATCTGATACCGAATAATAAATAACACTCGCAAACGTCCCCCGCGGTGGCGGTACTCGCAAATTATGGATTTAAATGGTGGGGAAAGGGGATAAGAATTTCGTCATGCCAAGAATCAAAATAATAATGGCTCGGTTAAATTATATAAAATTATTAATATACATGTAGAATTCGCTGGATCACATAGCAAATAATAATTTTGTAAATCGCATTCTCCCGTTAACGGACATGTCGACACAGGTTTCTTAATAATTATTACTTCAACTATTTTTGGACGTCAAACGATAAGCACGGCAAAATGGCGGCCGTCGCGTTACACGGTAAAGGGAGTCACAACGACGGCCAGATTAAATTTCAACAAATCCCAAAGGCATGCCAAAAGGGAATTGAAAAAAATTATATGTATTTATATTCATAAAATTATAATTTTTACCTACCACTATTCACAACGTCGTGTACGGAGGAGATAGGTATAACACAATTGCATTACACGTCAATTAGGTAATCAAAAAAATATCAATATTAATTCATTTGTGGTCAGGTGTTTTGTCGATAGAGTTTTGTTATACAGAAGGTTAAAAAAAGAATAAAAAAACATTGTTAAAGAACTACATCTCAGGTGCCAGTTCTTCGTGTTCACTCTGTATAAATGTAATAAATGTACAATATGTAATTTCAATTTTTGTTCATATATTTTCCCGAAACGTCACGATAGGTGACGACAAATTATTAACGATGTTGCCGTATAGTAAAAGTTTTACCCCTCAACCCCCATTAAAACGGGAATTTAATGTCCGGATTTGGCCAAAAATAAATCATTATGGTAATAACCCTAGTTATAAGTGAGTTGGAGTGGAATTTTTTGTAATGTTTGGAGAAATATTTTGAATATATTTTATTTGATAAATCGTATTTTAGCGGACATGTCGTCGCGGGTTCCTTAATAATTATGACTTTTACTATTTTTAGTCGACCGATAAGCGGCTTTATGGCGGTCGCAGAGTTACGTGTAGAAAGGAGACACGACGGCGGCGGCGGCCAGATTAAAAATTTTAACAAATCTCAAAGAGACACGGAAATTGAACTGCTTTCATTGAAAAAAAACTATACAAAGTAATTATTCGTATAATTATAATTTTTATCTACCACTATTCACTACGTCGTGTACGGAGATAGGTACAACACAATTACGTTACATGGTAATGAAGTAATCAATAACTATTAATTTTATTTAAATCAATTGATTATTCCGGACGTTCGTATATCGAATATTGTTGTATAGATAGTAGGTGTAACCAAACCGAAAATGTTAAATTACAACGTAAAATAAAATTTAATTCACTTATCAAAGTCTATATGGGGCGGTATAGTGAAAATGTGTTTTTGAGCACTACAGTACTTCGTTGATTTTGATGCTACTAAAAAAACCGATTTATTAGTATATGAAAATTTTTTTTTTTAAAAAAGTATACTAAATCGTCAGATGAAGATATCCCCCCCTGTCACCAAAAAACTGGTCTATAGAAATTTAGTAAAACAACTCCTTGGTTCAATTTTGATATCTAACACTAGTTTTAGTTAGACGTAGATACGGGTGAAAGCCGCACGTTCGTAAAAATCAGTATACGCTTAGGCACCCCCCCCCCCATGGTATTTCTATTCAAAAAATTTTTTATAAAATATAATTAAATAGTTTCAATATTCAACGTACAAGTCAGTTGTTCCCCTCCCCCTAAATAATTTCTATTTATTTTGTCACTGGAACTAATTTCCTATTTCTTGTAAATACATAATAGTAATAAATAATATAACGGGGTGATATAATAAAACTAAATTATTTAGTGTGGCGTATGAGAAAAAAATATAGGAAAATAAGAGGTAGTCTTACTGTGAAATAATCGGATAGTGATGAAACACAAAATTTCCCGGAAATTTAAATATTATAGCCGGTATAAAATATAGAAAGTACTCGGTGTGTGTAGTTTTATACGGAAAACGATAGACGCGTACGGTGAAATAATCGGAGAGCCAAGAAACGCAAAATTCCCCGGAAAATCGAGCAATGTAGCCGTAATAAATAACTGGAAGGTATTTGAAATAATTAATATTTCTGGGTAAATCCCGACAAGTACAAAAGACAAATCTAACAACAAATAATACTAAATAATATAGAGACTTTTAATTATATTGAATAGGAAAATATATTTTTATTAAATATTTTTGAACCAGGAAAATATCCTCATCGACCATATAGATGAGCCACTAATACAATTTTCAAAATGCTCTGGGGAGTTTCCACAGAAATGCGGTTTGATTATAATTTTTTTAATTTAATTTTTCGATTTTCAAGGGACAATGTTTGACCAAATCACTACAAGCATCTAGACCAATTATTTTGGGAATTATAAAGAAAAAAGTAAATGTATAGTGACGAAAACGTATTTGTCGGTAGGTTTTCTACCGCGTTAAAAAATTAATAAGTTAATCGAAACATGATCGCTCTAGAGTAGAATCTAAACAAAATTTGCTACCGGAGGGTGAAAACTTTTGATGATAAAATATAAAAATAAATAAACGTGATTGTAAAACCACATGGAACCCTACCCCCCACCACACAATTAAAAATGACTTAGAATTACGGTGCCTTTTATTTTTCTATTATAAACCCAAACAAAACCATCTACAACAGTTATAAAATTAATTTTTTTTTTTTTTTTGCCAAAGTCAAACGGGATTTATCTATTTTTTTAAAAAAAAAAAAATAGTATGCGATTATACACAGTATAGAAACGAATATAACACAAGTAGATGGTTTATCAGTATTTTTTTTTTTTTTTTATAATTTTATGGCCTTGTCACCATTTTAAATATATTAATATTGTATATTATACAATATAGTAATGTTACTAAATTCAGCGATGTTAGACGGGGCGAGGAGACGCACTCGCACGCACGAGAGCGAACGCAAACAATTAGAAGACGGGAGCACGCCAGCAAAATAATATCCAGTTTTTTTTTTTTTTTGAATAAAATCATACAGGTCAAATGTTAAATGAAAGTATACGTAGATGGTAACTACCTACTACAGTATTATATTTTATAATTTATAATATTATGGCGTTGTTGTTATTTTAAATATTTTATTTCTAATTTTAACAATGGTAAGCAACAAAGAGTCGCTAGTAACGCACGCGAGCGAGCGTGATACGACAAGACGATGTTTTGTGCCCGTGTACATGCAAAATAATGTCCACTGCAGATATTTTATTGGAATAAAATTGGACGACCAGCAGGCAAAATGTTTTAATCGTAAATGCGTTGTATTTGGTTTGGACAACCGAAATTTTTATTATTACAAAGATTAAAATTTTAATTATTATACATTTCTTACTCGGGAGGGGGAAAGTAGGCTCTAACAATACGCAATGGTTCTTGTTTTCAGATTATATAATATAAATCTATAAAAATAGAAATATAACAGGGATTTTAAGTCGGCACCGAAAAATCCCAGCACGTTATAAACCACAAATAAATATATTCGTCTAGAAAAACACAAGACATTCAGTATAAACCTGGGGAATATCTCATAATCATCATACAAATTAATATTAAAAAAAATACAATTAAATCGGTTTACGATTGTTGTCAAAATTTAAACTTGTAAAAATAATAACATTAAAATCTAAATAATAACTGGAACAATAAACTATTTTACAACAATGTAGAAATATATAAATGCTCGAAAATCGCAAAAACGTTTGGAAAATGTGTCTATTGAAGAAGTAGAAAGGGTACAAAGTATTAAAACATATTAATATTTTGTGAACATATTTTCGGCGACTATATTTTTTTTTTTGTAGAATGAGAAATAAAAAAAATCCCGCGGTAATACGACTAGAATCCACTGTATTCCAAAGAAAAATAATATACTCTGGCGAATATCGAGAAGGAAACACGCGGCAGCAGTTTACTCCGCGAACGGGGAAAATGTCTACTGGTCGCCACCACCGCGATGTATTCACGAGGCCCCGCACGCAGTTTCCCGTTGAAAAATCATAAAAATGTCGGAGTAATACAAAAATTACCGATCGATCGGTCGGAATACCCGCAAATTCGTAAATCGATCGAGAAGAAAAACTAAACCATACTCACTTGTTTTCCGCGGAAAAACATCCGTTGACACTCGGGTTTGACGCCGAATTCTTTTTCGACGAGCGACTTCAGCGTTTCCACAGGAGTGATTCGTGACACGACAATAGTCGCCGACCTGCCGGTGTCCATCAGTTTAACACGTACGTACATGATGTATGAGAAAATAAAATTGCTGGTAAACGTCGAAAACACGTTACTGTCGTACGAAATATACGAGAAATCGAAAGGAAATAAAACACACGAGACACGCCAAATAATAATTATTGAAAATTAAATTTGGGCAAAACGAGAGAATTATTGTGAATAATTGTGAATAATTGTGAAAAATTGTGAAAAATTGTGAAAAATTGTGAATAATTGTGAAATTGTAATATTTCGACGAGAGCAACGTGAATCAGAAGAGTGCAAAAAGAGAAATGTCTAGGCTTTGGCGCGGCGCAGCGGTCGGACGATCGCTCGGAAACCGGTCACCCCACTCCTTCCCAACACAGCTTTCAATGGTTTTCCCTAAAATCAGTATGGTCTGAGTGTAATTATTAAATTATTATTTTGCCAAAGACAATACAAAATCCCATTATCTAGTTGACAGTCCTTTAAAATGGCGGATATATTATCTCCTCCTCATACTTAAAACAAATAATTTACCACTAAAGTCTATGATATACGCACAATAATAATATTATAGACATGCATTTGGAACCAACTTAATTGGACAAATAGTTAACTCGTCTATAATTTTATTTACTATTCGTATTTCATTGTAATTCCATTGTAATACATATTAATTTAGAACATTGTTTTTTTCTAACTACAATGATTTCGTACAGGTCGTTTTTTTAAATTTTTTATTATTATTTATAGTAAAGATAATCGTTCAATGTATTTTATTTCAAATAAACATTATAGCAGAAAATAATAAAGCTTTTTTTGAATTATATCGAAATCATTCGTGCCTTTGGTACGTGAAATCTAAATAGTATTCTAATAAAATTTAACGAAATTCTTGTGCTTGGAAAACAATAAAAAAAAATGAGAGTTTTATACAACTCGCAGTACGATATGATTGTATTGTAAATGGGACGATTATGTTATTATAATTATAATTTTTCGCGTTTTTTTTTTTTTGTATTTGTAACCATACAAAAATTTTGGGTCTGGCACGTATTGTTGTTAATAATAATTGAATAATATATTTATCAAAATAATACATATGCAATTTTAAAAATTATAGAGGTATGCAAACCTATTACTCGTTTAAAAATTGTACCGTTCGTTTATTATTGGCTTTGTGTTTAAATTATTCGATTAAAACTAAAGTATATTAAATATGCCAAACTGTCCAAAATATTTGAAAATTATAACGGGCAAACGATGCCGCAGCGATAATAATACCCACTAATGTAAAACATTTCGTCCGCTATCGGAGGGGGTTTTCGTCGTAACAGATTCAAAATGACGGACGGGCTCGTTTAAATTACATATATTGATTAATATACACGTAGAATTTGCTCAAAATGTTATATCAAAAAATAATATCATCATTTATTTATAATATATTTTTTTTTCTTCCAATTTATTAAAAAAGAAAATGTTTTTACTGTAGGACAAGTACAATAAGAAAATGATATACGATGTGGAGAATAATGGCATGATAAATATTGTGAGATGAGAGGGGCTGTCCAGTTAAAGAAAAAGTTGTTAAGGTTGGCGATTTCATAAATCCCTGCACCAGCGTCTTTTTAAAAGACGTAGGGGAAGGATTTACAGGCATGTCGGATCCGCCTTGGATGGCTTTAAATGAGTTTGAGTGGAATTTGTTGTAGGTTTGGATGAATGTTTGCAATATATTTGCAATATTATTTGGTAAATCATAGTTTTCTGTTAGCGGACTTGTCGTCACAGGTCTCTTGATAATTATTACTTTATTATTTTTAGACGTCGACCGATAAGCGGCTCAATGGCGGTTGCAGAGTTACGTGGTGAAAGGAGAGACAACAGCGGCCAGATTAATTTTCAACAAATCCCAAAGAGATACGGAAATCGAATTGCTTTGAAAAAAACTGTACATAGAAAAATTATTCCTATAATTATAATTTTTATCTACTGCTATTCGCTACGTCGTGTACGGAGATTGGTTTTACACAATTACATTACAGGTTAATTAGGTAATCAAAAAATATTAATATTAATTCAATTGACTATTCCGGACGTTCGTTTAACGAGTATAGTTATATAACATGGGTATAAAAACTGAAAATGTAAATTACAACGTAAAATAAAATTTAATTCAGTTATCGAAGTCTACTGGGCAGTATAGTAGAATGTGTTTTTGCCTACTACAGTACCCGTTGGTCGTGTAAAATTGATTTTGACGCTAAAAACGATTTTTTCGCGATTACCCCGCGTCATTCCAAATAACTGGTCTATAGTTATTTAGTAAAATTCATAGTTTCAATTTTGATAATCGAAAACTAATTTTAGTTAGACGTACACGGGTGGAAAAACGCACTTTCGTAAAAATCCAAGTCTACACTGATTCACACCCCCTAATAACACCGCGGCGTTATTTCTGTTAATAATTCTGTAAAAAATATAATTACCTGTACACCGTAAAAGCAAGATACGTAATTTAAATATATTTAGTCGCTATAATAATCAGGAGCACCGAATAATTTCCACGGAATTTTGAATAAAGAAAATAATAATAAAATAATTGATGTTTGACGACTGTGAAAATTTTTCTAATTATTTGTTATTTTTATTAAATCGTCGGTCGGTGATGTGAATGGAAAAAAGATCAAGAGACTCTGAATGAACTTACTTTACAATGGTCCAATAGGAATAATTATAAAATCTTAAGTTAATTCGCAACATACAACGAGATATAATGTTATGTTTATTGTATTGTTTAACATTCAGTAAAAATCAAGATATTACAAGTGGACGCTGGACAAAACAAACGATAACCATTGTTCGATTTAATATAAATAAATAATATTAATTATAATTTTAGTGTTGTTGAGATGATTTTAATGAATAAACATTGCACGTAAAAGCGTCTATAACTGACCAAATAACGCGATTTAATAATCTAAAAATTATTTCAGAAATAAAAGTATTGTATTTTTTATTTTTTCCATAAATAATTGAATTGAATATTTTAAAACCGGCTCTAATAAGAAAATACGATTTTTTTCTCTTCTTTATAATTTAATATTACTACAATTTATTTACGAAAAAAATCGTATTTTTTGTTTTAATAAATAGTTTTAAGTATTGTAAACGAGATTGTTAGAGATAGTTTCAATATTCAACGTACGAGTCAGTTGTTCCCCCCCCCTTTCAAACATTTCTTTACCGTGACTTTTTTGATGCCCCCCCCCTAAATAATTTCTATTTATTTTGTCACTGGTACTAATTTCCTATTTCTTGTAAATACATAATAGTAATAATAATATAACGGGCTGATATAATAAAACTAAATTATTTAGTGTGGCTATGTGGCGTATGAGAAAAAAATAGGAAATTAATATAATATAATATAAGAGGCAGTCTTACTGTGTCTTATAATCGGATAGTGATGAAACTCAAAATTTCCTGGTAATTTAAACATTATAGCCGGTATAAAATGTAGAAAGTATTCGGTGTGTGTAGTTTTATACGGAAAACGATAGTGAAATAATCGGAGAGCCAAGAAACGCAAAATTCCCCGGAAAATCGAGCAATGTAGCCGTAATAAATAACTGGAAGGTATTTGAAATAATTAATATTTCTGGGTAAATCCCGACAAGTACAAAAGAAAAATCTAACAAATAATACTAAATAATATAGAGACTTTTAATTATATTGAATAGGAAAATATATTTTTATTAAATATTTTTAAACCAGGAAAATATCCTCATTGACCATATAAATGAGCAATAATACAATTTTCAAAATGCTCCGGGACGTTCCCACAAAAATTTTTTTTAAATTTAATTTCAGTTTCTTTTATTATAATATTTTTTTTATTTCTTTAAAATTTTTAAAATTTTATTTTTCCGTTGAATTGCAAGGGACAATATCTGTCCAAACCATTACATGCTTCTAGAACAATTATTTTGAGAATTATAAAGAAAAAATAATTTTAGAGTGACGAAAACGTGTTTGTCAGTAATTTTTCTGCCGCGTTAAAAAATTAATAAGTTTATGGACCTCTTTAGAGTATAAACTAAACAAAATTTGCTATCAGAAACTGTAAAGAAGTGTATATATCCGATGAAATCTTTTAGTAGACCTAATAGAAAAATAAAAAATTAAATTAATATCATTGTAAAACCACAAGGATCACTTCCCCCCCTACAGTCAATTAAAAATATAACTCCAAATTTTTGGTGCCTTTTATTTTATAAATCAAAACAAAAACATCCACAATACTAATAAAATTATTTATTTTTTTTCTTGCCAGCATCAAATGAGATTTATCTATTTTGTGTTAAAAAATAAATTTAAAAAAAAAAACAAAAATCGTATGCGATTATACACACAGTAGAGAAAAGAATACAACACAAGCAGATGGTTTATCAGTATTTTTTTTTAAATTATTTTATGGCTTTGTTATTGTAAATATATATTTCTAATTTTAGCGATGGTCGCGGCGAGATACGCACGTACGCATGCTGGTGAATTTCGCCATGTTCATTGTAGGGAGCACGGAGCAAAATAAAATCGAACACAGACGATTACAATTAAAAACTTCCAATAAGTTTAGTCCTAAATTCTTTAAATCCATGTTATATGAAAACTACTATTAGAGAACAAATTCGTATTTTATATAATGTCTACTGGTAATCGGGTCCTTGACACTCATTCGGAATATCGAAGTAGTAATTATTGAATTTTTATTTTTATTTATTATAATTATAAAATGTTTTAGCACACCTAGTGCTATTACAACTTTTTAATTTTATAATTTTATTTGTTAAAATAATTAATTTTTATATTTGTTAAAACTAAAATTGACATAAATCCTGGTCCGAAATTTGAATATTTCTCGTGGTGATGCACCGGTAAAAACTTGATGTTGAAATCGGATAAGTATTTAAAAATTTCATTTTGCAAGTTTCCATTGTTGTGTTAAAAATATATTTTTATCAAAGATACGTATTTTTTGTTTGGAAAAGAGAAATTTATTACTTTTATAATATTTATTTATATTCTATTTAAACTAGCGATGGAAAAGGTTTTCTGACAATATTCACCTCCGCGGCGGAGGTATGAACAAATATAAGGATATTAAAATGATAAGGTGGTGGGGGACCAACATTTCGTCGACAATCAGAAGGGGGCTTTTCTAAAACGACTTTTGTTTGGATGGTTGAACCATTTTTTGTTTTATTTTTTTTTTTCTCAAATTAAATCGTTAAATTTTTTCACGTAACTGTGTTTACGGGGAAGACACCGGAGTTTTCGTTTAATTTCTCTCCGCGTATTGTTAGGTTAAGTGGACGATTTTTCAAAAAGCCAAACGATTTCGTATTTATCGTCTGTGACCAGTGGCGTAAAGCCGAAAATTTGGGACCCCTCCCCACAAATGTACAAAATTAATCCATAAAACATACACGACGTACGCACAACAATAATATTATAGATGTACATTCGAGAATATAACCAGTTAATATTAAAAAAATATTAATCACAAATGCCGACGCGGTGGAGGTATGCGCAAATGTAAGACTTAATATCGTTATGGTGGGGGGGGGGGTGAAGTGACCACTTTTCGTCGTCCCAGAGACGTGCCCAGAATCAAAATGACGGACGGGCTCGGAAAAATGATATAAATTGTATATTATACACGTAGAATATTATTATCTAAGTACTGGAATTATTTGGAATATATTTTATTTGTTTATTTGAATTTTTCTGTGAGTGGACCCGTGGTCGCAGGTCTCTTAGTATTTATTACTTTTGCTATTTTTTGACGTCAAACGTCAAGCGCAGCAGCATAATGGCGGCCGTCGGTGTTGCGCGATGAAATGAGTCCACAAAAACAATCAGATGAAATTTTAACAAATCCCAAAGAGACACAGAAATCGAATGGTTTTTATTGAAAAAAACTGTACATAAATTATACATTTCTGTATTCACATAATTAAAATTTTCATCATAGACCAGTGGTATCCAAATGATGGGTCGCGATTAAACTATTGGTGGTTGGCGTTTAATTTAGAAATATTTTTTTTCTTTTAAGGAAGAAAACTAGAAATATTTTAGATGGTAATTTTTTATTATATTTAATATTTGTATACGATTATATTAGATATCAATAAATTTATGTTTGACAAGAATTTCGTCTAAAGTTAAAATATATTATCTATTAAAATACCGGTAATAAGTATGTGGTGGGTCACCAAAATCAATATAAATATTCGAAATCGGGTCGCGTATCGAAGTTTCGTTACCGTTAAAATAAATATTGTACCTCCTGTTGATTATCCTCTTTTGTGTTTAAATTATTCGACTAAAACTACAGGCGATGTAATAATATGCCAACCCGTTTATATTTGAAAATGATTACTAGTAAACACCGCGATAGTGGTACGCACAAATGTAGGATATTTTCGTTGTAATTTCATTATAAAAAATATTATTATAAAATATTGTTATTCACTGACAACAATAATTTTGTACTCGTCATTTTTTTGAATTTTAGATTATTATTTATAGTAGAGTGAATCGTACAATGTATTTAATTATAAATAAACAATATAACGGATCTTTATAAAGATTTTATTAAATTATATCGAAATCATTCGTCGTGAATCTGGAACATGAAATCTCCAAAATATTCTAATAAAATTATACGAAATTCTTGCACTTGGAAAACAATAAAATAATATGAATTTTGTACAATTCGTAGTACGATATGATTATATTGTGTATGGGACGTTTAAGTTGTGATTACAATTATAATTTTTCGTTTTTTCGTATTTGTTACCGCACAATAGTATTGGTTTTGGCCCGTATTGTTGTTAATAATATTTCAATATTATAATTATCTAAATGATATATATACAATTTTGAAAATTGTACTGTTCGTTTATTATTGGCTTTGTGTTTAAATTATTCGACTAGAACTAAAGAGTATTAATACGCCAAACTGTTAATATTTTAAAATTATAACTGGCAAACGATGCCGCCGCGTTAATAATACGCACTAATGTAAGATTTTTTTATTTTTGGTAAGTGTAGGAGACAAAAATTTCGTTCGCCATCGGGGGGGGGGGGTTTCGTCTTCCCAGATTCAAAATGACGGACGGGCTCGTTTAAATTACATAATAAAAACGAAGAATTTGCTCTACAGTATAGCAAAAAATAATAATTTTATAATTTATTTACATTTTTTTTTTTTCTATTTTATTAAAATAGAAAATGTAATCTGTAACATATGTACAATAAGTAAATATGATGTGGAGAATAATGACACGATAAATATTGTGCGGCGGGAGGCTGTCCAGTGACAGAACCCTCATGCGGTATTAAGTTTGGGGATTTCAGAAATCACTACACCAGCGTCTTTTTGACCGACGGGGAGGATTTTCTGGCAAGTCGGCTACGCCTTGGAAGGCTATAATAAGTGTGTTGAAGTGAAATATTTTTGTAATGTTTGGATGAATATTTTGAATATATTTTTTTTTGGTAAATAGTATTTTTCTGTTAGCGGACATGTTGTCACAGGTCTCTTAATAATTATTACTTTTACTATTTTTGGACGTCAAACGATAAGCGCGGCACAATGGCGGCCGTCGCGTTGCCGGGTGAAGGGAGTCACAACGACGACCAGATTAAATGTCAACAAATTCCAAAGACACACCGAAAGGGAAGTTGAAAAAAATTATATACATAAATTATATGTATTTATATTCATAAAATCATAATTTTTACCTACCACTATTCACTACGTCGTGTACGGAGATAGGTTTAACACAACTGCCTTACACGTCAATTAGATAATCAAAAAAATATCAATATTAATTCAATTGATCATGCTGGGTGTTTTTCAATTGAGTTTTGTTATACGTCAGGGTTAAAAATAGAATAAAAAAGCATTGTTAAAGAACCACAAGCCGCCGGCGGTCTGCTCATTATTTATTTCTATAGATAAGTACCAAATGAAAAAAATAATTATTTTAGAAATTGAAATCGGTCGTACGTGCTCTCAACATATATAATAAATAAACATAAATGTGAGATGCACTCCCACTCACCACCATTTACACAAAGACCGTCGAGAAAGTAAGCTCCGTTATGAAAAATATAACTTCTGGAAATTTAATTGCCTTTTCTTATATATTAAAATAATCGACGGGCACGAAATTCACGGAACTCGGTTTGATGTTGAACTGTTGTGTAAATAAAAAAATAATAAAACTCAATAATTTAAAACGGTCATTGTTTTATTTTTATTTTTCGAGTTAAATGGAGTTTGTTTGATTGGGATTTACAAATGCTAATGTACAAAAAAAAAAAATCATATGGGATTATACAAAACGCCATATAGATGAAATATACGAATAGGTTGTAATATAAGTAATATTTTATAATTTATAATTTTACGCTATTTTTGGGATCGTAAATATCAATTTTTAATTTTGACGATGGTAGGTTAGGTTAGGTTAGGCAGGGGGGACACGCCAATTACGCACGCTCACCAGAGTGTACCAGTGTTTTTGGAATAAGATGAGACCGCCGGCAAAATATGTTTTAATCAAAAATACGTCCATTTCATTTGGACAACGGATATTTAATACTAAGATCAGTAAATATTTACTTATATCATTTTTAAACTCAGGAGGGGGAAAGAAAGGCTTTCTGACGATATTCGGTTAATTTTGTTTGAATATTATATTCATGATACAAAAATAGTAATATTGGGACGGATTTAATGAGAGTGCAACTAAAAAAATCAAAAAATCTGGCATTTATTATTCACTGCAATACCACAGATAAATATTTATCGATAATAAATATTTCTAGAAAAAACACACAACGTTTGGTATAAACCTAGGGAATATCGAAAATTATAAATAAAATACAATTAAATCAGTTTACGAATATTGTCAAAATTGAAACTTGTAAAAAGAATAACCATAAATACTTAACAACTTGAATACAATTTTTACTCCACGGCAATGTGCAAATATGAAATTATAAATGCTTATAAATAGCTAGAAAATCGCAAAAACGTTTTGTAAATTTGTCCACGTCTATTGAAAAAGTAGAAGAAGGGCCCACATATTTAATATTTTGCGAAAATATCATGGTGTCTATTTTACCGAAAAACGAGAGGAAAAAGAAATACTTTCGTGATTTCCGAGACAGAAACATGCGGCGGTTTTGTCCGCGAACAGGAAAAATTTCTACTGGTCCCCACCGCACAGTTTAAAAAAAAAAAACTGCGCGTACAGTTTCCCACTAAAAATTGGCGCGTTTATTTCAGCTGAGATTCAAAAATCCGTCGTACCATTTATAAGCGCTCGAAATCCCCGAAATTCGTAAATCAAACGAGAAGAAAAACTAATAATAAGAATAAACTAACTAGGGTGTTTTCCGCGGAAAAACATTCGTTGCCAGTCGAGTTTGACACCAAATTCTTTTTCAACGAGTGACATCGGTGTTTCAACAGGTGTGATTTGAGATACGACTATAGTTGCGCACCTACCTGTGTCCATCAGTTTAACACACGTACGTACATTATGTATAAAAAATAATTACTGGTAAACGTCGAATACACGTAACTGTCGTACGAAATATACGTGAAATCGAAAGGAAATAAAACACACGAGACGCCAAATTATAAATATTGAAATACAAAATTTGGGCAAAACGAGAATTATTGTGAAATTGTATTATTCCGACGAGAGAGATGTGAATCGGAAGAGCGCAATAAAAACAGAAAACGGTGGAAATCTATGAAAAATTCGTGGAGACGTATTTATTTTTTAACTAATACAAACACCCTACAAAACCGTAACCGAGGTAAATAATGTTAGATTTTGGATTGCTTATAATAATATGTAATATTTATAATAATAATCATTTTTTAAAATATCCTTACATTTAATTTTGTTCAATTTATATTATAAAAAAAATACTTATATAATCCTGCTAGATCCCCGAACTACTGTAATTTTTAATTATAATTAATACAAATATTTATGAAACAACAATACGTTTTTCTGTTATACTTAAATACAGAGTCGCCAATATTGCATTTTATTATGGCGGCGACGAAATGGTTATCTAAAACTGCTTACTATTTATTCGTATACACAATAACCCCACTTAAATTATTTTAACAGTCTTATGTTAAATAAATATAATAATTTTTACTGATATAAAGGTACTGAATACAGCCATTTATCACGTCTACTGTTTTATGGTTATTTAGATAAAACGATTTTTATATCGTATGAAAAATGTTTTTATTCAAATTAAAATCTTTTATTTTTTCGTCTCGTGAATATATTTACAGGAATACAAAACCTTGTTCTGATTTAATTTAAGTCAGCGTATTGTTTTTAAAAAGTGGACAATAGTTGCCCAACGCGCATGGATTTCGTATTTATCGTCGGTGACCGGTGGCGTAACGCCGAAAATTTGGGCACCCTCCCCGCAAAAGTAAAAGGGATGAAGGGAATCCACAACAACAATCAGATTAAATTTTAACAAATCCCAAAGAGACACAGAAATCGAATTGTTTTTATGAAAAATACTGTACATAAATTATACATTTCTATATTCATAGAATTAGAATTTTAATCTTAGACCAGAGGTTTCCAAACGGTGGGTCGCGATTAAACTATTAGTGGTTGGCGTTTAATTATGAAATTTTTTTTTTTTCATTTAAGGAAGAAAACTAGAAATATTTTAGACAGAAATTTTTTATTATATTTAATATTTGTATACGGTTATATTTGATATCAATAAATTTATGTTTGACAAGAATTTCGTGTAAAGTTAAAATATATTGTCCATTAAAATACCGGTCATATATATGTGGTGGGTCACCAAAATCAATATAAATATTCGAAATCGGGTCGCGTATCGAACTTTGGTTACCGTTAAAATAATATTGTACCTTCCGTTCATTATCGTCTTTCGTGTTTAAATTATTCGACTAAAACTACAGGCGGTGTAATAATATGCCGACCCGTTAATATTTGAAAATTATTGTACCTCCCGTTGATTATCCTCTTTTGTGTTTAAATTATTCGACTAAAACTACAGGCGATGTAATAATATGTCAACCCGTTTATATTTGAAAATGATTACTAGTAAACGCCGCGATAGTGGTACGCATAAATGTAGGATTTTTTCGTTGTAATTTCATTATAAAAAATATTATTATAAAATATTGTTTTTCTCTGACGACAATAATTTTGTACTCGTCATTTTTTTGAATTTTGTATTATTATTTATAGTAGAGTGAATGTAGTACAATGTATTTAATTATAAATAAACATTATAACGGATCTTTATAAAGATTTTAAAATATATGTTGTCCATTAAAATGCCGGTCATAAGTATGTGGTAGGTCACCAAAATCAATATAAAAATTCGAAAGTGGGTGGTAGTATCGTGAATAGTTTGAAACCTTTTGTCTTATACACTACTCTCACAACCTAGCGTACGGATATCGGTATATTAAAATACTGTAAAATTTCCTAGATCATAGTGCAAATTATTATAATATTCTAATTAATTTGAATATATTTTTCTTAGTAAATCGAATTATCCTGTTAGCGGACAGGTCGTCAGGGGTCTCCTAATAATTATTACTTTTACTATTTTTAAGACGTCAACCGGATAAGCGGGGTACAATGGTGACCACACTGTCGTGTGATGAAGGGAGGAACAACGACGGCCAGATTAAATTTTAACAAATCCTAAGAGACACCGAAATCGAATTGAAAAAATGATATACATAAATTATACGTATTTATAGTCGTAAAATTAAAAAATCTACGTTGTGTACCGAGATACGTACAACACAATCGCCTTACATGCCAATCAAGTAATCATCAAATATCGATATTAATTTCAATTGTTCATTTCGTGTGTTTGTCAATTGAAAATTGTTATACAACAGGGGTAAAAAACAAAGAAAAAAAAACCATCGTTAAATTACATAACGATATTTTACAAGGAACTCGATTTGACGTTGAACCATTGTGTAAATAGAAACTATAAAACTGTACTTTTAAACAGACGTAATATTAATTATTTTCTTTGTTTTTCGAATTAAATAAAGTTTTTCCATTTTGTTTTACAATAGCAATATAAAAAAAAAAAAAAATCGTACGCAATCGTGCATAATTCAGAGAAAAAATATAGGTGGTGATATGAGTATTGTTTTATAATTTATAATTTTATTGCAACGTGACCATTGTAAATATCCGTTTCTAATTTTAGCGATGGGACGGACTCGCCACGCACGGTCGCGAGCAGGTCACCAAGAAGTTGCATGCCAGCAAATTAATATCCACCGCTGATTATAATAATAAAACCGCCGGCAGGTAAAATGTTTTTAATGGGAAATACGTCTGTATTGTTTGAACAACAGAAATTTATTACCATTATAATATTTATTTATATTCTATTGAAACTCACGATGGGAAAAGGTTTTCTGACAATATTCACCTCCGCAGCGGAGGTATGAACAAAAATAAGGATATTAAAATGATAAGGTGGTGGGGGACCAACATTTCGTCGACAATCAGAAGGGGGCTTTTCTAAAACGACTTTTGTTTGGATGGCTGAACCATTTTTTGTTTTATTTTTTTTTTTCTCAAATTAAATCGTTAAATTTTTATTCACGAAACTATTTTTACGGAGAAAACACCGAGTTTCTGCATAATTTCTCTCCGCGTATTGTTAGGTTAAGTGGACAAATTTTCAAACAGCCAAACGATTTCGTATTTATCGTCGTTGACCAGTGGCGTAAAGCCGAAAATTTGGGACCCCTCCCCACAAATGTAAAAAATTAATCCATAAAACATACACGACGTACGCACAACAATAATATTATAGATGTACATTCGAGAATATAACCAGTTAATATAAAAAAAATATTAATCACAAATGTCGACGCGGTGGAGGTATGCGCAAATGTAGGACTTAATATCAATATGGTGCCCCCCTCACCCCCCCCCCCGGTGAGGTGACCACATTTCGTCGTCCCGGAGACGTGCCCAGAATCAAAATGACGGACGGGCTCGGAAAAATGATATAAATTGTTTATTATACACGTAGAATATTATTATCTAAGTACTGGAATTATTTGGAATATATTTTATTTGTTTATTTGAATTTTTCTGTTAATGGACACGTGGTCGCAGGTCTCTTAATATTTATTACTTTTACTATTTTTTGACGTCAAACGTCAAGCGCAGCATAATGGCGGCCGTCGGTGTTGCGGGATGAAATGAGTCCACAAAAACAATCAGATTAAATTTTAAGAAATCCCAAAGAGACACAGAAATCGAATTGTTTTTATTCAAATAAATTGTATATAAATTATACATTTCTGTATTCACATAATTAAAATTATTATCTTAGACCAAAGGTTGCCAAACGGTGGGTCGTGATTAAACTATTGGTGGTTGGCGTTTAATTATAAAATCATGCTCACGAGCAGGTCACCAAGAAGTTGGTTGTCGTGTGCGTGCCAGCAAATTAATATCCACCGCTGATTATAATAATAAAACCGCCGGCAGGTAAAATGTTTTTAATGGGAAATACGTCTGTTGTGTTTGAACAACAGAAATTTATTACCATTATAATATTTATTTTTATACTATTTCAACACATGAGGGGGGGGGGAAGAAAAGAAGGCTTTCTGACAATATTCAGCATATTTTGTTTGGATAATATTTTATTATTCAGTATATCATAATAAAAATATTGGAGGGATTTTACGTTGGCGACTAGCATTATATTATTCAGTAAGGTACCATGAATATTTTTTTTTTTTTTGGTCTCATCAAATATTCTTATTGTTTCTAGTCTGATACAGATTGTGTATTACCATGAATATACATAATATCTATCAATAACACCTATTTCTAGAAATACACACAATATTCAGTATAAACCTGGGGAATATGAAAATCCCATGAAAATTAATTTCAACAAAATACAATAAAATCGTTAGTTATGATTATCGTCAAAATTTAAACTTTTCAAATAAATAACCTTAAAAACATAACTTACAAAAAATATATATTTCACTACAATCAATATACACATATTGAACTATAAAAAGCTCATGAATAAATAGCTTGAAAATCACCAAAACGTTTTGTAAATTGGTCCACCACGTCTCTTTAAGATGTGTAAGGAGGGGGGTCTCATATATAACTATTTCGTGAACATTATGAAGTTTTTTTTTTTTACTTTTTTTTTTTTTTTTTTACCAAAAACGAAAGGAAAACTACGTTGGCGATTTTCGAGACGGAAACTCACGGCGATTTTCTCCGCGGACGGGAAAAATGTCTACTGGTCCCCACCGCGCAGTTTTGACGAGGCCGCGTGCATACAGTTTCCTACTGAAAAGTCGCGAAAATTTCGCCGGAATTTAAATATCTGTCGCACCGTTTGAACGCACGAAATACACGTAAATCGTATATAAATCGGGTTTGACGCCGAATTCTTTTTCGACGTGTGACTTCAGCGTGTTAACAGGCGTGATTCGTGACACGACAATAGTCGCCGATCCGCTAGTGTTCATCGGTTTAACACGTACGTACATGATGTATGAGAAGAAAATAATTGCGGGTAAACGTCAAAAACACGCAACTCTCGTACGAAATAAACGAAATATCAATAAGGAAATATAACACACGTGGCGCCAAATAATAATTATAGAAAATTAAATTTGGGCACAACGATAATTATTGTGAATAATTGTGAATAATTGTATTATTTCGACGAGAGCGACGTGAACAGGAAGGGCGCAATAAAAGAAATGTCTTGGCTCTTGGGCGGCATGGTGGTCGGACGATCTTTCGGAAACCGATCACCTCTATCCTCCCCAACACTAGCATCATAGATTTTCGATAAAATCAGCATCCTTGAGTGTAGTGATTTAATTATTATTTTGACAAAGACTATACAAAATCCCATTATCTAATAAGGCCACAATCTAAATAGTGGACCGCTGCTTAAAATGGTAGAAATTTTTTCATCCTCATCCCTTTAAATAAATAATTTATCACTAAAATCTATATGATATATGCACAACAATAATATTATAGACATTTGAAACCAATTTAATCCCACTAATAGATAATTCATTTATAATTTTTTTTTTTCATTTGTATTTTGTTGTAAATTCATTATAATAGATAATAATATAAAATATTGTTTTTCACTGACTACAATAATTTAGTACACGTCATTTTATTAAATTTTGTATTATTATTTATAGTAGAGTGAATCGTACAATGTATTTAATTATAAATAATCATTATAACGGATCGTTATAAAGATTTTATTAAATTATATGGAAATCATTCGTCGTGAATCTGGAACATGAAATCTCCAAAATATTCTAATAAAATTATACGAAATTCTTGCACTTGGAAAACAATAAAAAATGTGAGTTTTGTACAACTCGTAGTACGATTTAATTGTATTGTGTATGGGACGTTTAAGTTGTTATTACAATTAGAATTTTTCGTTTTTTCGTATTTGTTACCGTACAATAGTATTGGTTTTGGCCCGTATTATTGTTAATAATATTTCAATATTATAATTATCTAAATGATACATATACAATTTTGAAAATTGTACAGTTCGTTTATTATTGGCTTTGTGTTTAAATTATTCGACTAGAACTAAAGAGTATTAATACGCCAAACTGTTAATATTTTAAAATTATAACTGGCAAACGATGCCGCCGCGATAATAATACACACTAATGTAAGATTTTTTTTATTTTTGGTAGTGTAGGGGACAAAAATTTCGTTCATCATCGGAGGGAGTTTTCGTTGTTCCAGATTCAAAATGACGTACGGGCTCGTTTATATTACATAATAAAAACGAAGAATTTGCTCTACAGTATAGTAAAAAATAATAATATTATAATTTATTTACATTGTTTTTATTTTTTATATTTTATTAAAATAGAAAATGTACAATCAGTAACATATGTACAATAAGCAAATATACGGAGAATAATAACACGATAAATATTGTATGGCGGGAGGCTGTTCAGCGCCAGAACCCTCAAGCGGTATTAAAGTTGGGGATTTCAGAAAGGTTAACCGACGGGGGGAATATTTTGGCAAGTTGGATCAGTCATGGATGGCTTTAAGTGAGTTGGTGTTGATTTATTTGTAATGTTTGGATGAATATTTTATATATATTTTTTTTGGTAAATCGTATTTTTCTGTTAGCGGACATGTTGTCACGGGTCCCTTAATAATTATTACTTTTGCTATTTTTGGACGTCGGCCGATAAGCGGTTAGGCTCTACCGTTCGTTCATTATGGGCTTTGTGTCTAAATTATTCGACTAGAACTAAAGAGTATTAATATGCCAAACTGTCCAAAATATTTGAAAATTATAACGGGCAAACGATGCCGCTGCGATAATAATACCCACTAATGTGAAACATTTCGTCCACCTTCGGAGGGGGTTTTCGTCGTCCTAGATTCAAAATGACTGACGGGCTCGTTTAAATTACATAAATTGATTAATATACACATAGAATTTGCTGAAAATCTTATATCAAAAAATAATATCATCATTTATTGATTTATTATATATTATTTTTTTCTTCTAATTTATTAAAAAGAATATGTTTTTACTGTAGGACATAAACAATAAGAAAATGATATACAATGTGGAGATTGATAAAAATTGTGAGGCGAGAGGGGCTTGTCCAGTTAAAGAAAACTCAAAAGTTATTAAGGTTGGGGATTTCATAAATCTCTGCAACAGTGTCTTTTTAAAAGACGGATCCGCCTTGGATGGTTATGAATGAGTTTAAGTGTAATTTCTTGTAATGATTGGAGGAATATTTTGAATATATTTTATTTGGTTAATCATATTTTTCAGTTAGCCGACTTGTCGTCACGGGTCTCTTAATAATTATTACTTTTATTATTTTTAAACGTCGGCCGATAAGCGGCTCTATGGCGGTCGCAGAATTATGTGGTGAAAGGAGAGACAATGGCGGTCAGATTAAATTTTAACCAATTTCAAAGAGACACGGAAATTTAATTGCTTTCATTGAAAAAAAAAATAACTATTCGCAGAAATTATTCGTATAATTATAATTTTTATCTACTGTTATTCGCTACGTCGTGTACGGAGATTGGTTCAACACAATCACGTAACAGGTTATCGAGGTAATCAAAATGTATTAATATTAATTGAATTGACTATTCTGGCCGTTCGTTTATCGATTATTGTTATATAACGTTCGTAGCCAAAACGAAAATGTTTAATTACAATGTAATATAAAATTTAATTCAGTTATCAAAGTCTGTTTGGCGGTGGTATAGTAAAAATATGTTTTTGTGCACTTCAGTGTGACCCACGGGTCTTGTAAACTCGATTTTGACGCTAAAACAGATTTTTTCGCATTTGACAATTGTTTGAAAGAAATTTATATTTTAAATCGACAGTTGAAGGTTACCCACTGTCTCTAGAAACTCTGGTCTATAGATATTTAGTAAAACACTTCGTTTCAATTTTTATAATCAAAAACTAATTTCAAATAGACGTATACGGGTGAACACGCACGTTCGTAAAAATCAGTGTTGGCTCGGGCACACCATCTCCCCCCTGTTTTTTTTCTGTTTATAATTCTGTAAAAAATATAATTACCTGTACACCGTAAAAGCAGGTACGTAATTTAATTTATTTAATCGTTATAATATTCAGCAGCGCCGAATAATTTTAACGGAAATTTGAATAAAGGAAATAATAATAATTAAATAATCGATGCCGGACCCCGTCATACTATCGTCGTGATAATTTCCTTATTCGTTGTGCATGGTTTTATGTTTTTAATCGTTTTTCCATATTGTTTAGAATATTATCAAGGAGATTGTTTGATTGTTAGGAGTTTTGGTTCAATATTCAACGTACAAATCTTTAGCAGGGGATTGTGGAGTACTGAAACATTTTTTTTTTACTTTGAGTGCGATTGCCCTCCTGAATTATTTCGATTTTTCTAGTCGCCGGATAGTATTCCGTATTTGTCGGAGTTATGTAATAATATATACTGCCGTAATAAAAATCTTTAGTTTCATTATTTTGTTATCGCATTTTGTCTATTCGAACAATATAAGATATTAAGAGGCGGTCGTACGGTGAAATAATCGCGATAGTGATGAAACACAAAATTTCCCGGTAATTTAAACATTGTAGCCGTTATGTAATATCCAAAGTAATGGGTGTGGGTAGTTTTATAGGGAAAACGATACAGTCGTTCGGTGAAATAATCGGAGAGCCAAGAAACACAAAATTCCCCAGCAATTTAAACATTGTAGCCGTTATATATAACTCCGATATAATTCAAATAATTAATATTATTATTATTTCTTGGTAAATCCTGGCGAGGCACTAAAGACGAATCTAACAAATAATACTAACGGCGTGTAAGGTAATCTGAAATCGTAATACGGTGTTATTCACTATAGACAAATTTAAAATTTACCCATGCTCGTAAAAATAAAACTATTAGATTTTATTAACGCAAGTCTGGGGGGGGAGCTCATATTTCTATTAACATAGAAGTATTCGTACAATTTAAATTTTAATGTGAAATTTGGAGCAAGAAAATAACACTCGAAATAATTGCGTAAATTTTAAACTTTTATAAATGAATTTATTATGTCAGTGTACAGTCGTATTCAGGGAGGGGGCTAGAAGAGTTATAAACCCTCACGAAATGTCTTCGGTACACATTTTTTTCTTTAAGTCCATGTTTATTTAATTTCAATATCAATACAAATAATATTCTATTAGGGATGTAAAACCCCTACTCGAAATGTGTTCTCCCTGGCCCCGCTGGTTAGGGTTGAAATATCGAAATATTTTTAAATTGCTTTTTACCGGCATTTTTCCCGTTCCGTCATTTATATTGTTTTGACTACTTTCAACAGCCTTTGTTGAGACGGCTAATATGAGAAACGTTTGGTGACCGATTTGGCTGATTTTTTTACTTGTTGTGTTCGTAATTGCCAGACCGTGGTTCACGAAAGAAAATTATGGGAACATCTATCGGATAAGTCGGAAATTTTGGAGCGGCTTTTTAGAAAAACATTTATCGATGGAAACCAAATCTATCTATATACAAACGTTATTATTTGTTCGAATAAAATTAAAAAAATGTTCATTAAATAATATTACGCAATCGTTTTTAAATAAAACACAGTTTGTGTAATTACATTTTATTACATAATTTACTGAATTATCCGGCTTCGCCCGTCAATAACCTCTTGGTACTATAAAATTAGTATAAATAATTAATTAATTTACACGTCATAATTTGGCGTTAATATTATAATGCAAAATAGTGTCGTCGACAAATTATGCGTATTAAAATACCTATGTAATAAAACTCAAAATGGTACCACGGGCACAGCATAAAATGATTCATAAAATATTTACTTATAATATTATACTGGGCAGTTTGCACGAAAATCGCTTAATTTTTTATTTATTACAGTAAAAGGCGAAACCCGTTATTATTTACGTATTATTTGTTAGAATAAAATTTAAAAATTTTCATTAAATAATATTACGCAATCGTTTTTAAATAAAATACAGTTTGTGTAATTACATTTTATTGCATAACTAACTGAATTATCCGGCTTCGCCCGTCAATAACCTCTTGGTACTATAAAATTAGTATAAATAATTAATTAATTTACACGTCATAATTTGGCGTTAATATTATAATGCAAAATCGTGTCGTCGACAAATTATGTGTATTAAAATACCTATGTAATAAAATTCAAAATGGTACCACGGGCACAGCATAAAATGATTCATAAAATATTTACTTATAATATTATACTGGGCAGTTTGCACGAAATTCGCTTAATTTTTTTTTATTACAGTAAAAGGCGAAACACGTTAGAAAATTACAAGAGGGCAGGACTATGCGGGTTTTAAAAACACATTTACAAATCATATCTTCGGGAATATTGTTCGATTTTAATTGATTGTAATTCTTAATAATATTGTGTACGAATAAAAAAAATATCGTATTCTGTCGGAAAATCAGTAATAATTTTATTATGTTATAACACGATAACCGACAGCCGTCGTAATTTGTCGAAAATTATGAACGCCCGGTATAAAACTATAGCAGTAACCATCAAAATCCAAATATGGCACGGACATCACCAGATCCCCCTTCCCCTCCCCGCTGAATAATCGCTCATAAAAATCAAAACCCACTGAATAATACTAATACAAAATAGTATTGAAAATCTATGAAATCGTTGTTATTTTATTTTTTTCTAATCGTAAAAATTCGTTTTCGGCTCTCCCGAACATCACCCCGTGGGATACGCTAAAGCAGCGCTGAAATCGAGCATTTTTAAGCGCAGTAATCGATTTTCGCCCGGACGGGCGACGGTAACAATGGAGCCGCGATGCGTCACGGTTTCCCGGGCAGCGGCGGTGCATTAACTACGCCCCCGGCTCGGTAACCACGCGGGCGCGTTACATGCGCCGGGGCCCGGGTTACGAGCAACATCGCCCTCAATGTACGGGGGGCGGTGGCGGTACGTATGCGCGAGCGCAAATAAACAAAAGGAAAAAAAAAAAAAAGCGAAAAACCGGGTTTCTCGTTCCGGCCCCGCGACGGTTATCGATTATAGGGTGAAATACGGAGGGTTTCGTGCAGAACTCCCGAGCCACCATCGCCGCCGCAACTGCTACTGCCGCCAGTCGTGTGTCGCGACATACGCTCGTCAACAGCGCGTTTCCGCTCACGAGCAACAAATTTCGCGAGCAAATACAGCGCGCCCGCGGAGTGGTTTTCGGTGAGTATTTGTAATTCGGAATATATATATATATATATACATATAAACAACGTACTACTGTTATTTATCGACAATGGCGGCCGTCCTATATATCTCGACCGAACCGCGTACTTTACCGTCGGCGGTCCTAGACGCGGACACCGTTTGCACGTTTCGCACGGTTTTTTTTTTAATACGTTTAAACCGTTTGTGCAATTCACAATATTTTATGATAATTACACGCGCCCTACCCCTCCCCCCCACTTTTTATTCGCGTTTCCTGTCGGCCGGTGTCCTGCGCGCGACAAAATGTCGGCAATATTATTTTTCTCGCAAGACCATTTTGAATTCTTTATCAAATCTGTTCGGAAATATCCGAATGTTGTATGATAATTCATCCGTGTATAATAATTAATCTTTTATTTAGGCTTAATGCCTTGGCATTTAATATGCGAAAATAATAGTCGCGCGATTGGACTATTGAAATATATTTATATTTTTATTTTTTCTACCGAAGATAACTAGAATCATTTTACACAGTATTTTTTTTTTATTTTCTTCTATCATATTACATATTTAAATACAGTTATATAAGAAGGTATCAATACATTTATTTTCGGCGAGGATTTCGTAAGGTTGATAAATAAATGTTATTAATTAGTGTGTTGGGTGGCGGGCGGGTGGGTCGCCAAAATGAAAAAAAAAATATTCGAAAATTGGTCGTATCGTGAATAGCTCTGTTCTAGTTAATTATTATTACTGTTCAAAACGGACAGCAACTCGTTATTGGACATTGTGTACGTAACCCTTTAACAGAATCGTCGCACTACTGACGCAATTCATAACCAAGTCGCGGCGACCGTCGCGCAATGGACGCCGTACCTCTACATCGGGGGAGTCCAACCTTTTTTTTTTTTTTTTGTTTAAACCGGCAAAACGCCGCGAGGAACTACTTCGGGAGGCGGGTCGCCATCATTTATTGATTTATTGATTGTGGAGAGCGTCGTCATCCACCTCGTTCTCCTCACTGGGAAATCCGCGTGAGAAGGGGGAACACCCGGGGGACGGAGCTCGCCCGATCCGGCGAACGAACGAGTTGAAGCATCCGTGCCCCGTGAACAATTGAGTGTGACGGTACATCATGGAGGGGGGGGGAGTCCAACCTTAAGTGAGTAGAATTTGTTGTCGCGGGCCACATACATTTTTATAATATTACATTTGATTTGTAATTGTACAATGACACTGCTCTACCAGCTCTTGTAACGGATTGGTACTCGAACGTAGCTGTTTTTTTTAAATATTAAGTCGTTGGGACCAACGACATTATTTCGATTCTGAAATTATTTTGTTTCCGAAAAAAAAATCCTTTATAAGAGATTTTCCAATTTTGGCAAGTAATGTCTTTATGAAAACTAAGAAGTTTGAAAATTAAATTATAATCTTCAAAAACTGAAATGGTTTTAAATCCTCCGTTTACAAATTAGACATAACGCCCCCATTTTTAATTTCTATTAAAGAAAAAATAATTCTTCGGTCTCAATTTTTCGCTGGACACTACATTCCTGCATCTGTGAGTTTTCTTTTCTTATTTTGGGACGGCGCTATTTGCTTATTAATAATGTTAATTTGAAACAATTAATAATAACACCGAACACTGAACACCACCAAAACAGAACGTCAATTAAACGACCTCGGACAACATTTAATTAATATCAATAATTATAGCTAAGCTATTGATAAACGACATAGGCTGGTGAGGTGATATCCGATAATATAATATGACATTCTTTCGTTTACGGCCAGAGTTCAATCGTCTAATCGCCTGATGGGGAGGTATCATTGTAATAACGATATAAAACCATAAGGTTTATATACCTTATATAAATAGGTTTTATTCATTTATTTTTTTCCTTACAATATATAAGTAGGCGAATTGATGTGTTTGAAATTTGCGTAGGGCCCACATCATAATCGATCGCGGGTTGGACACACCGGCTTTACACGGTTGCGTATTCAGTGGCGTAACGACGGGGCGGCGAGATGTGCAAAAGGCCACGGGCCGACGATTATGGAATTTAATGTAACCGTAAAATAATCCGAATTAATAATTTTTCACTTTTCTGATCGTCCATCATTAAATATAGTATAATAATACGGTAAACGACCGACGTATTCGAGTGTAATAAATGAAGAAGCAGCAGTTATTATTAGACAATAATAAACATTGTCGCGGTTGCCTGCGTTAAAAAAAAGAAGAAAAAAAAAAAAAAAACAGAAAATATAGTTTTAATTTTAGGTTTTCGAGGGGACGGGGTGTTCGTGAAAAGTTTGCTTTATTCGCCTTGTAAATCCTAGTTACGCCACTGATGTTTTATTGTAGAATAACACAGTCGTAGACAATAGAATTCAATACGAATACCAATATAAATACGACTAGACAGATTTTATTTGTTTTCGACTTAGTTACACAGTTAAACGCAGTGCTTGAATTGCCAACCCCCGCCACCACTTTACTCAAATCGATTTTCAAGCACTGCGGCCACACGCCAATAGCAATGAATTAAAATAATTAATTTTTTTTTACACGGACATTAAAATAATGTTACAGTGCTATCGCATTTCCCGTACGACCCGACTGCACGACACAAGACGAGAATATGGGCTCCAACAAAGGAAACAATTCCCGGAACCGTCGAAACCGCCGGAGGTAAGTATAAAATATTTAATCAAACTTCTACTTCCATTACTTCAAACTTATGTTCAACTGTTAAATACGCCACTGACTGTCCTATAGATTTAATCAAATCCGTTATTTGCGCAGACCGGAACATTTTTTTTTTTTTTTTTTTTTTGCCAATTTTCACGCTGTACAATCTTTTGTACTTGACCGTGTGCGCATTTGTGCGAAATCGTACTGCCATTACATATCGCGATGAAAAAAAAAAAAAAAATTTTAAATAATAATTAATTTATTAAAACAATAATAATCTATTATTTCAGACGTTCGAAACGCACGAGGTGTCGCCGTTACGACGATTCGTTGTATTACAACAAATTATACGAATCGAAGATAGACAATAACGATACTATCTTCCTGGACGATGCTCATTTAAAACTCAACGATAAAACATCGGGAATGTCTGCAGTATCGGCGTGCAAAGTTAAATTTGACGCACGTGAAGTAATTAAAAAACGCCACCCGCGCATTTCAAGGTACAACGACGATGACGACGACCACCACGACGACGACACCGACGACAACGACGACGAAGACAACGGCGACGACACCGACGACGACGACGACGACGACGACGACGACGACGACGACGACGACCGCGACGATGACCGCGACGACGACCGCGACGACGACGGCGACGACGAGGACGAGGACGACGACGTAAGTATAAACGCAAATTGTGAAATATAGACAGGGGTTTTTTTTTTTTTTTAAAGACAATTACAGAATTTAAAATTCCGACATAATTCGCTCCGCGCGGGCTGGGCTACGGTTTTTAGGCGGAAAGCTGAAAAAGTATAGGGGTGGGCAATTCAATTTATATATATTATCTGTAACGCGACGATAAAATCATTGCAAGCAACAAACAAAAAATAAACCAAAAAAACCGATTCTGACCGATGTCCGTTTGAACGTGTACCTATACACAATAAATTACGAAGGTTCGTGCCATTTAAAACGACATAACGAATTTTCAAATAAATTCGAATATGTAAACGGTGACGAACATTTTTAACGGGTCAAGTGCACTTCGGAAAACGAATTTTCAAAATCTCAGTAAGACGTATGAAATGAAACTCCTAGTGCATTTAAGAGCCGTAATTCAGTTGTTTTTCAATGTACGCAGGTGTGACCTTTACTATTATATATATTATTCAATTTTACAAAAAGACAAAAAAAATTGGTTATTGATAACACATTGTCGTCGAGTCCTATTTTTATAATTATTTGAGAGTAAATTTGAACATCGATAAATTTTCATTGTCTCGAATGATTTCGTTTAAACTGTCGATCCACAATCCCTTGTACAATGTCAGTGTGTTTGAACTCTTTCGGGCGGTTTTCGCAAAATTGTTTGTGTTTAAATTTATTAATTTCCGTACGCTATAAAATGAATTAATCGTGTTATTAAAAAACTATACAGACGAGTTTTCTATGTACGGGTTATAATTTTATTTTCGTACTCACGCGTAATTTCACTGATATAATTTCCAAATTTACAATAGTATCAATTGTACGGCATACGTGGAGGTCGACCAACATTGTTCTTTTTTTGGCACGCAATTCGGATACAGCCATTATATATTATATCTATACTATTACATATACATTGGGGACACTTCAAATTAAATGTACCCATCCCCCTTTTGAAATTTCAAACTTTGAAGTTGCCCCCTCTCGATGAAAAATTACATGGGGGGGGTCTCCATGTTAATAAACCATTTTTTATGAACCTACACGTATATTTATCAGTATCTGTTAAAACCAAGGTATCTCCTATACAGCCAATATAATTTATATTTTTCAGCGGTTCTCAAATTTCACCAACTAAATTCTCTTTTGTAAATTATTGAAACGCATACAATTATATTACAATTATAGACATCGAATAAATAAAAAGCACAAAATACCTGACCAATAACATAATTAAATTTAGAAAATACATTTACAATAGAAACAGAAAGAGAATTAGAGTTAAGAAATCACGTAACGGCGACCGATGTTGACAAAATCGAATATTCAAATTTATATGAATTAAATTTGTTTAGTTTTGTTCAAAAATTCAAACGTTTGTTATTGTTCATCATAAATTGATGTTAAATAATAAAAAAATGTTGTGCCTAATGCCGTAATTTATTTTTGTTAGGCATTTAAAGTTCAAACATATGATTGAATTCGTTAAAAAACACGAAAAACTAAATATTCTGTAGCAATTAGTTAATTAACAAATTAATACAAATTTCAATAGTTTTTTACGACTTTATCAACAAATGTTTAACCGACTGGATCATTCTCCGACTGCAATCATTTATCGTTGCATATAATATATAAACTTAATTATCCCAAACCCCTATATATTAACTAACTTCCAACAACAGTGACTTGCTCAACAGTAATATTAACTCAACAACGTTTTTATTTAGAATTTTTTATCGCCTGAATTCAATTCGATAATTACACGTTGAAAGTAAAACAATTTTTAATTTACCTACATTATAATGCGAGACGAAAAAAAATAAAATGCTGCTAAAACCAGATGGAGGGGAGGGTGAATTTTTAATATAAAGTGAGCCCCCTAATAGGCCTATGTAAAACAATGAAGATCACGCCAGTGTACGTTGAAAAACAACGGCGATAGGTTTTAAATGGAAAAAAATGTCTCGCGGCGAAATGAACGGCCAATGTACGATTTTTATTCGTAATATAAAACGAAAAAAAAAAAAAACTAGAAATTTCAAATAACTATAAATAGCTCGAAAAACACTGGAATATTTTGAAAACTTTACCACGTGTATAAAGTACTCGTTAGGTTTCAGGTCTCTATGGTTATATTTA
Organism: Tuberolachnus salignus; assembly: GCA_956483605.1. Taxonomy (NCBI): domain Eukaryota; kingdom Metazoa; phylum Arthropoda; class Insecta; order Hemiptera; family Aphididae; genus Tuberolachnus; species Tuberolachnus salignus. The sequence continues at coordinate 11,046,691 of OY101431.1, forward strand.
ATTGGTTTACAACAAAATCAAAAATAACAGAAACCGTTATTGCGTAAATTCCGTTATTCCTCTATTTCCTTATTACAAGGTAAAATAATTATTGTCACAAGTCTGGAAAACCTGGAAAATTCAGTGGATTTAAAAATAATCAGAAAAATTATGGAAATGTCAAGGATTATGTGAATTTTACTGGAATTTCTAAAATTTAAAATTAAATTACTAAAAAATTATATTGCTTGTGCAATTCATGACGTACCCCCTCCCCCACCCGCCACAAAGTGTATTTATTGTTGTTGGTTTTTGCCATCGACTTATTTTTTTTTATACATTTTTTATTATTATAAATGTTTTTTCCATCGCGACTGGGTAAATTCAAATTCGTGGCAACCCTGAAAATCGAAAAAAATGTACTTTCCCAACGCACTTCTATCAGACATAACACGTTACAAACAATTTCCATTAAGTTTTAGATCAGAGTTGTTAATAGGCGGAAAAAAAAAATAATAATAATAAAAGCAACACAATCGTAGTTTGATAAAACCAATTGCTACGCTCCGGATTTAAAATCCATTATTCCAGAATAATAATAATGATGATGGGTTTTTTATTTTTATTATTATTGTTATTTTATAGATAGTAACTAACGATAGAAAACTTCCGCGGAGAAATGCCTACAGAAATAATTATTACATGAGTAACTACAATAAAAATGAATCAACGATAACCTTCAGACCGTATAAATATGGCGTACGAATGGCGGCAATGGATTTGGAAGAGTTAGTAAATCCGAAGTACACGACTACCAGACATACCTCGAGATCAGTAAATAAGACGGATTACTTGAATTATCTTATGTTTAATTGCAATTGTCGCTCCCGGTGCGTTATAAAATATTTATGTTTCAGGAAAATAGAAGTCTGTTTAGAGCACCACGGAGCCCCACGCCGTTTAATCACGATTACGTTACAAAGTAAATGATTGGAATTTATAAGTGTTTATTAAAAAAAAAAAAAAACCGGCTGATATCGTAACGTTTATATTATCGATAGTATTTATGCGTTAATATTATTCTTGTACCTGATAGTGTTTATTTGGAAAACTCTTGGCACTCGAGAACATTTACCTACCGTTTTTGTACACCTCGTATCGAAAAATCACGAAACGAGTTGCGGTTCACGGTAAAACACACTACGCGATGACAATCGAAGAACACAAATTTACCTTTGGCAATGCCATCTATTAAGTATTTTTTTTGAAAAAAAAAATGCCATAATTACACAATATAAATATTTGTAATAACGACCCGGCACCATTTTTAAATTTCTCTGAAATCGTATTTGAATACATTTGGATCGATATAAATGTTCACATTTTCGAGAATTTTGTTAAAATAGCCTATACTCAACTCTTTTATACCGATATTATTACGCCTATCGCATTTCTGTAACAATATTCATAAAAAAAAAAGAAAAGTGTAATTCCTTAACTATTGTAATAAAATAATGTTGCATTTTAATCATATATGAATAAATTTCGTATTCAAGGAAGATTCCTCGCGCAAAAACTACTTGCAGTGAACTTGCACGTCCATCAACAAGTCGTGCTAATAAAGTGGTTGGAAATGGTGAAGAGACTACTGGAGACGATTCTAAAGTATGTACTGCCCGAATGTTAAAAATATACAATGTTATAAATAATAATGTCGGTCAACGTGTTTTTTCGTCTTTCCGCGCTTGTAGATATCAAGTAAATAACGCGAAAAAACGCGAATGCCCGTCTCTATACGACGAGTATTTTATAGTTTTGGATTCCGAGCGTTAGCGGAGGAATGCACTGGTCTTGCTATGATGGTTTTTTTTTTTTTTTTTACATTTTTTTATCTTCTGTCTATAACGAATTTTCTACCAGAAATCTTGCTGCAATCAAAAAACTACAAGATAGCTTTTTCGGTTCTATTTGGTGTTTCGGGGAGGTCATTTTTTTTGATTTTGATTTTTGATATTTCCTAATTAACGGGGAAAAACGGGAACATTTACGCAATGCTGTAAGTATTCTTGTTGTAAATCAGTTACAAATATTTGTTAAGACTAGAAACGTTTCATCGTGAACACTTATATTAACCAATTTCCAGACGTGGTCAAATTTTTAAAACACTCTGGTGATTTTTAGTTATTCGAAAATTTAGAGTTTTAATTGTTATAAATGGATAATAATGTTGTTATCAACATTTCAAGTTCAAATTTATTGGTACTAAAATTCGTCAAAGACAAGAATAATTTAAATTTATATTTTTAATTACAAATAATATAATTTTAAATTTAAATTTTGTATAAAAACCGCTCAGAATTGTTTTCAACAAATTACATTACAACGATTTATCGTTGCCTGCAGAGTACAGATATCAATTAAATTACCACATTTTTATTATATCCTACCTTCCTACACTTCATCACCTACAACAGTGGTTTTTTTTTTTTTTTTTTTAACGTAACGTTACGTTTAAATATAATTGTTTAGTATTCTGTCGACCGGCAGTATCCAGTGAAGCAAATATCCTCGGGTTCGATGTGGAATTTGAACAAAACTGCTGTACCTCATACGAGCGAGTGTAGAGCGGGCTATACAGTTAGCGTGTCTAATTTGGAATCGTCCGGTACTTCCGAAGATTTAAACGTATGTATTCAAATGTTAAAAATGTTAGTAGAGTGTCTATGCAATGTTTTCTTGTTAGCTTCTACGGTCCATTAAAGTCCTTATTACTGCGTCCTGCTTTGTTCCCTACCGTCGCCGTCTTCTATTCTCAATTATCTTTCAAACCTATTCAGATTCTCGTCTTTTTGACTCTTCCAACGCTGCATCGGTCGGCCTCTTGATAGGACGACCTCATCGATGGAATCGATAACAATATTGTTCGAATAATTACTTTTCAAGTTCAAATTTATTGGTACTAAAATCGTTAAAGACAAGAATAATTTAAATTTATATTTTTAATTACAAATAATATCATTTTCAATTTAAATTTTGTATAAAAATCGCTCAGAATTATTTTCAACAAATTACTTTACAACGATTTATCGTTGCCTGCAGAGTACAGATATCAGTTAAATTACCACATTTTTATTATATCCTACCTTCCTGCACTTTATCACCTACAACAGTGGTTTTTTTTTTTTAAACGTAACGTTACGTTTAAATAAATGTTTTAGAATTCCGTCGACCGGCAGTATCCAGTGAAGCAAATATCCTCGGGTTCGATGTGGAATTTGAACAAAACTGCTGTACCTCATACGAGCGAGTGTAGAGTGGGCTATACAGTTAGCGTGTCTAATTTGGAACCGTCCGTCACTTCAGAAGATTTAAACGTATGTATTCAAATGTTAAAAATGTTAGTAGAGTGTCTATGCAATGTTTTCTTTTTTAGCTTCTACGGTCCATTAAAGTCCTTATTACTGCGTCCTGCTTTGTTCCCTACCGTCGGCGTCTTCTATTCTCAATCCTCTTTCAAACCTATTCAGATTCTCGTCTTTTTGACTCTTCCAACGCTGCATCGGTCGGCCTCTTGATAGGACGACCTCATCGATGGAATCGATAACAATATTGTTGGAATAATTACTTTTAAAATTTATTTGCAGGAACTTTTCAGCGACATGGGTTATCTGTTGGAGTGTAAAAAAATCAGGACTGGTATTGCGGTAGTGACGTTTCAGAATCGAGAGGACGCCACCCGGGCAATTGATTACTACGATAAAAGAAAGCTCGATGGGAAGCCTATGCATTGCGACATGTTGCCGAATTATCGTGCTAGCGAAACTGCAGTCAGGTATCAGTTATATTTTTTTTTTTACAATAAAATTTTTATTTAATTCGATATTATTATTTTTTTTTTTTTAGAACGATTTTCTCCCATATCGATGGGATGTAAAAACATGCAACGAGATTCAAAATAATATAGAGGTATTACATTTCCGATTTTCCTTTTTTCCTTATTCTTCTACATGTTTTGGTGTTTATATTCTTATGTTTCAAACCGATAAATACGATATACCTATTGTGTGTTAGTTTCGGGCTCGCAAGTTATTGAAGCTAAAATGTGGTATGAAATATGCCTACAAAAATATTAAAAAAAAAAAAAAAAAAAATCGACAAACATTATATTTTGTACGTTTAAAACTTATATTTAATGAAATATGTTTGGAAACTAGTTAGCAATTGCTATTAATATTATTGAACCGAAAAAATAGTATTGATAAAAGTGAATATTCAATATTGTTCTTTCATCTTTAATCAAAATTGTTGGTTTATAATTGTCGACACAATGTAAAATAGACGAAACTTGCTAAAGTTCTTACGTGTTAGCGTGTAATTATAAATAATCTTTTTTTAAAACTAACAATATTTGCGTTTTTTGAATTCGTCGCTGTATAAAATTAATGTCTAGCTCGGTGTGTAACTCCTAAGAATATTCTGAGCCCTAAATCTATTTTAGTTCATACAATTTTTTTTAATTATTCGCTGTACTTTATAAATGGCACTTTAGTTTCGCTGTTTATTTACTATAATATATATAATTCGACTACGTTTTTAATGTTACATTCGAGAGACCAGAGCCAAGAAGCGTTATTATCTGGAAAATATTAGCTAGAGGGGAATGTAAACAAACTAATAAAATACTATTGTACTATATTACTTAGTATTAATTTTATTTATGATGCTAAACACTTTCGTAGTGTGGGTACGCGTTATAACAAAAAAACATAAAAAAAAAAAAAAAAAAAAAACTATAATTTATACATATATTCGATATTGTAATAGTTTACCATATCGCTTTAGTCCTTTTGTAATTTCGTGTAGTTGTATGCATATAAGAAATTTAGAGAACGATCTTGGTGGACCTAAATATACTAATAATATGTTTAGCATAGGATGCAGTCGAATTACTTGATTACAAATATTTTGTTAGGTATTCATAAACTCTAGAAAAGAGCTCTCTAGCCCTTCTCCCTCCCCCCCCCAAAAAAAGATGCCTTTTTTGCTTTATAGACGGCGGGTGTCCCAAAAAATTTGGTTGGTCTTGAAGGTATAAAAAAAAGTTCATCACGCCACTGTTACTGTAACGTCATGATAATATAACACTATAAAATATATATGTACGAACCTATTGTGTCAGCAATTTGCGGATGGGTGACTCGAGTTTCATAAATAAGTAAATGCGGTTTTTTGCGGTATTCTATAGATTAAATACTAATAATATTTTATTGTAATAATCCGTATCTTGCTTTGTCTTTTCGTGTCGATATTAATTACTATTCGGCGTCTTAATATACCATACATGGGCGGAATGGGAACCAAATTCAGGCCGGGCGATCAACATTTGGATAACGTGGACAGGCCACCTTTTTATTACTCTCCCTCAATAAACACCAAAACAGTTTTACTTATTTCCACCCGGTTTCCCTAGAGTTTTTCTAAAGAAAAATTAAGATAGACAAAATAATTTTAATGTAGTAAAAAAATGGCCATACTAGAAAATATAGCGTTTTAATGGTTTAAATATGGTAACTTTTACATATATATATAAATATATATCGAGTCCACAAAATTCCCATTGCCAGACCCGAAACTCCTAGCCCTTGATTTCATATCTCAAACGATCGCTATACTTATCCTGCATGCACATATCACCATGTATATCCAACTGTTCCTATGTATTGTACCCATGATCCAATTTACTTTATTTTTTCGTAGACATATATATTAATTTTATTTTCTTTAATAAATGTGAATCGTAAATCGATGTAAACTAATTATAATTGAAAAAAAAAATACATTATTATAAACAATTTGTTGCATATACTTACTTTGTGAAAATGTAATAATTATATATTCATTATTAAACATTATCTATCATTATTCGAATACAATTTTCAATGTTGAAACAAAAATATTAATTATCAATGTATTATCTATTTGTTTTTTTTTATTTATAATTTATATCGTAACATGTATACGTTGATAAACGATAATGTATTGATTTGGCGTGGATTTTAATCAATAAACTACAATTATTCTTCAAATTTTACTGGAGTCTATTCAAAAGTAAAATACTGTAAAAATAAAGTAAAATTATTACGTAGCCCGCAACAGTTGTGTAACATTTATCTGAGTTGCCTGAGCTGGAAGACTCAAGCCCTGCCCGATGTGCCCGTGACTGTCTTAATATATGGAAACGATAAACTCGATACACCAGTTTCAACTTTTATGTCAAATGTGGACCCCGTTTCCGAGCTTTTATAGATTTGGAGGTATCTTGATATGACGAGGCCGAAGAATCAGTTTGTCTTTGTGTTGGTTTCAACAAGTGTAAAAAATGAAGTTAATTTAGGTAGTTTACTGATATTTACACTTTTTGACTGTAAATATCCAAAAAGACCAAACGTATGACGACGGATTATTGTGTTTGAAAAATCTACTAAAGACAAACATTTCAAATTATATTAATTGATTGAATCGAGTAGTTCAACTATTTTTCAAAATAAAAAACATAGTTCTATTACCAGTGTACACTATTCGATTCATGGTCAGTAAACTGTACAAATACAGAATGGTATTTATGTGGCCATATAATTATTTAAAATATCCCCTCTGTCACACATACATATAACTAGATAAAATTATAATTAATAACGAAAATAATTAAATAGTAACACACCAAGTTGATAATATTGCTATCATAATTAACATATAAACAAAAATTACGATTTCCCAATAGAAATTAATGAACTGATTAGGTTTAAACTGATTAAAAAGAATGATTTAAATAGATTAATCAATAAAGCCATAAAAACTAAAAGTAAATACAATCCTCATTTTCATACAGAATTTTATGCCAAACACAAATAGCTGTGATAAAATACAAGTTCTGGTGGCGATAGTCCTTGGACGAAACCAGGAGTAACCCTTTGGGTCACTTATCTGATAAAATTACTAAAAATACCAGAATTCTTATATTCATTTACAAAATGAAGCTAACCTTGAAGTACTTAGTAGCGTAATATTCTACATAAAAAGAACTCAGATTACAAAATTAGAATTCAACTTTATAATCAAGAAGTACATTAAAAAACATTATATTTTAGACAAAATTAGTAACAGCATAAAAGATTATGGAAAACATAAATAACCATTAAGGTAACAATGAGTAAGCAACGATTTAGATGTAAATTCAAGTAATCATTTTAATTATACTACAGTATAAAATTGACATCTAAAACAATACAAAAAAAATTGATAATATGTATACTTCTTGCAGCCAAAAAATTGAAAAAATTGAAAATTTCTGTTTGTTGACCTTTAGCAGAAATTATGATGTAGAATAATTTTTTATATTTTTATAATAAACTATAACAGCTGTAGTACCTATAATATAGAATATTGATTGACTTACTGAATACAATAAATACATCTTAAAAGTAAGGCAAAAAAATATTTCCTTACAATTTTATATATGTATAATAAATTCTATTAAAAAATTCTCATTTATATTACCTACTAATCTTTCATCTTCTTGGTACACCCTTCATGTAAACCAGTGTTGCAATCATGTTAAGTCCTCATAGAATAGGAGATGCTCTATGAGGATTTGAGCAAAAATTGAAACTTTCTCTTTGTTATCCCTTAGAGGAATTATGATGTAGAATACTCTTTTATAATAAACTATAACAGCTGTAGTACCTATAATAAAGAAAATTGATTGAATTACTGAATAATACTGAAAACATCATAAAAGTAATGCAAAAAATTATTTCCTAACAATTTTATATATGTATAATAAATTCTATTAAATAATTCACATTAATATTTCCTATTATTCTTTCATTTCTTTTGTATGCCCTTCATGTAAACCAGTGTTGCAATCATGTTAAGTCCTCATAGAATAGGAGATGCCCTATGAGGATTTGAGCAAAAATTGAAACTTTCTGTTTGTTGTCGCTTAGAGGAATTATGATGTAGAATACTCTTTTATAATAAACGATAATAGCTGTATTACCTATAATATAGAAAATTGATTTACTCACTGAATACACTATATATGTCTTAAAAGTATTGCAAAAGAGTATTTCCTTACAATTTTGTATATGTATTATATTCAAATAATTTCAATTAAAAAATTCACATTTATATTACCTATAACTCTGTCATCTCTTTTATATGCCCTTCATGTAAACCAGTGCTGCCATATAGTTAGGTTCTCATAGAATTTGAAATGCCCAATGAGGTTTTGAGCAAAAATTAAAACCTTCAGTTTGTAGTCGCTTATAGAAATAACGATGTAGAATACTTTCATATATTTTTATAATAAACTATAACAGCTGTATTACCTATAATATAGAAAATTCATTTACTCACTGAAGACACTATATATGTCTTAAGAGTATTGCAAAAGAGTATTTCCTTACAATTTTATATATGTATTATATTCAAATAAATTCAATATAAAAATTCACATTTATATTACCTATTACTCTGTCATCTCTTTTATATGCCCTTTATGTAAACCAGTGCTGCTATATAGTTATGTTCTCATAGAATTTGAAATGCCCAATGAGGTTTTGAGCAAAAATTAAAACCTTCAGTTTGTAGTCGCTTATAGAAATAACGATGTAGAACACTTTCATATATTTTTATAATAAACTATAACAGCTGTAGTACCTATAATTTAGAAAATTGATTGACTTACTGAAACTCCTGAAAACATCATAAAAGTAATGCAAAGAAATATTTCCTTACAATTTTATATATGTATAATAAATTCTTATAAAAAATTCTCATTTATATTACCTTCATGTATACCAGTGCTGCCATCTAGTGATGTTCTCATAGAATAGGAGAAGCCCTATGAAGTTTTAAGAAAAAATTGAAACTTTCTGTTTGTTGTCACTTAGAGGAATTATGATGTAGAATACTCTTTTATAATAAACTATAACAGCTGTATTACCTATAATATAGAAAATTCATTTACTCACTGAAGACACTATATATGTCTTAAGAGTATTGCAAAAGAGTATTTCCTTACAATTTTGTATATGTACTATATTCAAATAAATTCAATTAAAAAATTCACATTTATATTACCTATTACTCTGTCATCTCTTTTATATGCCCTTCATGTAAACCAGTGCTGCCATATAGTTAGGTTCTCATAGAATTTGAAATGCCCAATGAGGTTTTGAGCAAAAATTAAAACCTTCAGTTTGTAGTCGCTTATAGAAATAACGATGTAGAATACTTTCATATATTTTTATAATAAACTATAACAGCTGTAGTACCTATAATATAGAAAATTGATTGACTTACTGAAACTACTAAAAACATTATAAAAGTAATGCAAAAAAATATTTTCTTACAATTTTATATATATATAATAAATTCTTATAAAAAATTCTCATTTATATTACCTACTATTCTTTCATCTTCTTGGTACGCCCTTCATGTAAACCAGTGTTGCAATCATGTTAAGTCCTCATAGAATAGGAGATGCCCTATGAGGATTTGAGCAAAAATTGAAACTTTCTGTTTGTTGCCGATTAGAGGAATTATGATGTAGAATACTCTTTTATAATAAACTATAACAGCTGTATTACCTATAATATAGAAAATTGATTTACTCACTGAATACACTATATATGTCTTAAAAGTATTGCAAAAGAGTATTTCCTTACAATTTTGTATATGTATTATATTCAAATAATTTCAATTAAAAAATTCACATTTATATTACCTATTACTCTGTCATCTCTTTTATATGCCCTTCATGTAAACCAGTGCTGCCATATAGTTAGGTTCTCATAGAATTTGAAATGCCCAATGAGGTTTTGAGCAAAAATTAAAACCTTCAGTTTGTAGTCGCTTATAGAAATAACGATGTAGAATACTTTCATATATTTTTATAATAAACTATAACAGCTGTATTACCTATAATATAGAAAATTCATTTACTCACTGAAGACACTATATATGTCTTAAGAGTATTGCAAAAGAGTATTTCCTTACAATTTTATATATGTATTATATTCAAATAAATTCAATATAAAAATTCACATTTATATTACCTATTACTCTGTCATCTCTTTTATATGCCCTTTATGTAAACCAGTGCTGCTATATAGTTATGTTCTCATAGAATTTGAAATGCCCAATGAGGTTTTGAGCAAAAATTAAAACCTTCAGTTTGTAGTCGCTTATAGAAATAACGATGTAGAACACTTTCATATATTTTTATAATAAACTATAACAGCTGTAGTACCTATAATTTAGAAAATTGATTGACTTACTGAAACTCCTGAAAACATCATAAAAGTAATGCAAAGAAATATTTCCTTACAATTTTATATATGTATAATAAATTCTTATAAAAAATTCTCATTTATATTACCTTCATGTATACCAGTGCTGCCATCTAGTGATGTTCTCATAGAATAGGAGAAGCCCTATGAAGTTTTAAGAAAAAATTGAAACTTTCTGTTTGTTGTCGCTTAGAGGAATTATCATGTAGAATACTCTTTTATAATAAACTATAACAGCTGTATTACCTATAATATAGAAAATTCATTTACTCACTGAAGACACTATATATGTCTTAAGAGTATTGCAAAAGAGCATTTCCTTACAATTTTGTATATGTACTATATTCAAATAAATTCAATTAAAAAATTCACATTTATATTACCTATTACTCTGTCATCTATTTTATATGCCCTTCATGTAAACCAGTGCTGCCATATAGTTAGGTTCTCATAGAATTTGAAATGCCCAATGAGGTTTTGAGCAAAAATTAAAACCTTCAGTTTGTAGTCGCTTATAGAAATAACGATGTAGAATACTTTCATATATTTTTATAATAAACTATAACAGCTGTATTACCTATAATATAGAAAATTGATTTACTCACTGAATACACTATATATGTCTTAAAAGTATTGCAAAAGAGTATTTCCTTACAATTTTGTATATGTATTATATTCAAATAAATTCAATTAAAAAATTCACATTTATATTACCTATTACTCTGTCATCTCTTTTATATGCACTTCATGTAAACCAGTGTTGCCATATAGTTAGGTTCTCATAGAATTTGAAATGCCCAATGAGGTTTTGAGCAAAAATTAAAACCTTCAGTTTGTAGTCTCTTATAGAAATAACGATGTAGAATACTTTCATATATTTTTATAATAAACTATAACAGCTGTAGTACCTATAATATAGATAATTGATTGACTTACTGAAACTACTGAAAACATTATAAAAGTAATGCAAAAAAATATTTTCTTACAATTTTATATATATATAATAAATTCTTATAAAAAATTCTCATTTATATTACCTTCATGTATACCAGTGCTGCCATCTAGTGATGTTCTCATAGAATAGGAGAAGCCCTATGAAGTTTTAAGAAAAAATTGAAACTTTCTGTTTGTTGTCACTTAGAGGAATTATGATGTAGAATACTCTTTTATAATAAACTATAACAGCTGTATTACCTATAATATAGAAAATTCATTTACTCACTGAAGACACTATATATGTCTTAAGAGTATTGCAAAAGAGTATTTCCTTACAATTTTGTATATGTACTATATTCAAATAAATTCAATTAAAAAATTCACATTTATATAACCTATTACTCTGTCATCTCTTTTATATGCCCTTCATGTAAACCAGTGCTGCCATATAGTTAGGTTCTCATAGAATTTGAAATGCCCAATGAGGTTTTGAGCAAAAATTAAAACCTTCAGTTTGTAGTCGCTTATAGAAATAACGATGTAGAATACTTTCATATATTTTTATAATAAACTATAACAGCTGTAGTACCTATAATATAGAAAATTGATTGACATACTGAAGCTACTGAAAACATCATAAAAGTAATGCAAAAAAATATTTTCTTACAATTTTATATATGTATAATAAATTCTATTAAAAAATTCTCATTTATATTACCTACCATTCTTTCATCTCCTTGGTACGCCCTTCATGTAAACCAGTGTTGCAATCATGATAAGTCCTCATAGAATAGGAGATGCCATATGAGGATTTGACCAAAAATTGAAACTTTCTGTTTGTTGTCGATTAGAGGAATTATGATGTAGAATACTCTTTTTTAATAAACTATAACAGCTTTATTACCTATAATATAGAAAATTGATTTACTCACTGAATACACTATATATGTCTTAAAAGTATTGCAAAAGAGTATTTCCTTACAATTTTGTATATGTATTATATTCAAATAAATTCAATTAAAAAATTCACATTTATATTACCTATTACTCTGTCATCTCTTTTATATGCACTTCATGTAAACCAGTGTTGCCATATAGTTAGGTTCTCATAGAATTTGAAATGCCCAATGAGGTTTTGAGCAAAAATTAAAACCTTCAGTTTGTAGTCTCTTATAGAAATAACGATGTAGAATACTTTCATATATTTTTATAATAAACTATAACAGCTGTAGTACCTATAATATAGATAATTGATTGACTTACTGAAACTACTGAAAACATTATAAAAGTAATGCAAAAAATTATTTTCTTACAATTTTATATATATATAATAAATTCTTATAAAAAATTCTCATTTATATTACCTACTATTCTTTCATCTTCTTGGTACGCCCTTCATGTAAACCAGTGTTGCAATCATGTTAAGTCCTCATAGAATAGGAGATGCCCTATGAGGATTTGAGCAAAAATTGAAACTTTCTGTTTGTTGTCGATTAGAGGAATTATGATGTAGAATACTCTTTTTTAATAAACTATAACAGCTGTATTACCTATAATATAGAAAATTGATTGACTTACTGAAACTACTGAAAACATCATAAAAGTAATGCAAAAAAATATTTCCTTACAATTTTGTATATGTATTATATTCAAATAAATTCAATTAAAAAATTCACATTTATATTACCTATTACTCTGTCATCTCTTTTATATGCCCTTCATGTAAACCAGTGCTGCCATATAGTTAGGTTCTCATAGAATTTGAAATGCCCAATGAGGTTTTGAACAAAAATTAAAACCTTCAGTTTGTAGTCGCTTATAGAAATAACGATGTAGAATACTTTCATATATTTTTATAATAAACTATAACAGCTGTATTACCTATAATATAGAAAATTCATTTACTCACTGAAGACACTATATATGTCTTAAGAGTATTGCAAAAGAGTATTTCCTTACAATTTTATATATGTATTATATTCAAATAAATTCAATATAGAAAACTCACATTTATATTACCTATTACTCTGTCATCTCTTTTATATGCCCTTTATGTAAACCAGTGCTGCTATATAGTTATGTTCTCATAGAATTTGAAATGCCCAATGAGGTTTTGAGCAAAAATTAAAACCTTCAGTTTGTAGTCCCTTATAGAAATAACGATGTAGAATACTTTCATATATTTTTATAATAAACTATAACAGCTGTAGTACCTATAATATAGAAAATTGATTGACTTACTGAAGCTACTGAAAACATCATAAAAGTAATGCAAAAAAATATTTTCTTACAATTTTATATATGTATAATAAATTCTATTAAAAAATTCTCATTTATATTACCTACTATTCTTTCATCTCCTTGGTACGCCCTTCATGTAAACCAATGTTGCAATCATGATAAGTCCTCATAGAATAGGAGATGCCATATGTGGATTTGACCAAAAATTGAAACTTTCTGTTTGTTGTCGATTAGAGGAATTATGATGTAGAATACTCTTCATTAATAAACTATAACAGCTGTATTACCTATAATATAGAAAATTCATTTACTCACTGAAGACACTATATATGTCTTAAGAGTATTGCAAAAGAGTATTTCCTTACAATTTTATATATGTATTATATTCAAATAAATTCAATATAAAAATTCACATTTATATTACCTATTACACTGTCATCTCTTTTATATGCCCTTTATGTAAACCAGTGCTGCTATATAGTTATGTTCTCATAGAATTTGAAATGCCCAATGAGGTTTTGAGCAAAAATTAAAACCTTCAGTTTGTAGTCGCTTATAGAAATAACGATGTAGAACACTTTCATATATTTTTATAATAAACTATAACAGCTGTAGTACCTATAATTTAGAAAATTGATTGACTTACTGAAACTCCTGAAAACATCATAAAAGTAATGCAAAGAAATATTTCCTTACAATTTTATATATGTATAATAAATGCTTATAAAAAATTCTCATTTATATTACCTTCATGTATACCAGTGCTGCCATCTAGTGATGTTCTCATAGAATTGAAGAAGCCCTATGAAGTTTTAAGAAAAAATTGAAACTTTCTGTTTGTTGTCGCTTAGAGGAATTATGATGTAGAATACTCTTTTTTAATAAACTATAACAGCTGTAGTACCTATAATATAGAAAATTAATTGACTTACTGAAACTACTGAAAACATCATAAAAGTAATGCAAAAAAATATTTCCTTACAATTTTCTAAATGTAAAATATTGAAATAAATTCTATTAAAAAATTCACATTTATATTACCTATTACTCTGTCATTTCTTTTATATGCCCTTCGTGTATACCAGTGCTGCCATCTAGTTATGTTCTAATAGAATTTGAAATGCCCAATGAGGTTTTGAGCAAAAATTAAAACCTTCAGTTTGTAGTCTCTTATAGAAATAACGATGTAGAATACTTTCATATATTTTTATAATAAACTATAACAACTGTAGTACCTATAATATAGATAATTGATTGACTTACTGAAACTACTGAAAACATTATAAAAGTAATGCAAAAAAATATTTTCTTACAATTTTATATATATATAATAAATTCTTATAAAAAATTCTCATTTATATTACCTTCATGTATACCAGTGCTGCCATATAGTTAGGTTCTCATAGAATTTGAAATGCCCAATGAGGTTTTGAACAAAAATTAAAACCTTCAGTTTGTAGTCGCTTATAGAAATAACGATGTAGAATACTTTCATATATTTTTATAATAAACTATAACAGCTGTATTACCTATAATATAGAAAATTGATTTACTCACTGAATACACTATATATGTCTTAATAGTATTGCAAAAGAGTATTTCCTTACAATTTTGTATATGTACTATATTCAAATAAATTCAATTAAAAAATTCACATTTATATTACCTATTACTCTGTCATCTCTTTTATATGCCCTTCATGTAAACCAGTGCTGCCATATAGTTAGGTTCTCATAGAATTTGAAATGCCCAATGAGGTTTTGAGCAAAAATTAAAACCTTCAGTTTGTAGTCGCTTATAGAAATAACGATGTAGAATACTTTCATATATTTTTATAATAAACTATAACAGCTGTAGTACCTATAATATAGAAAATTGATTGACTTACTGAAGCTACTGAAAACATCATAAAAGTAATGCAAAAAAATATTTTCTTACAATTTTATATATGTATAATAAATTCTATTAAAAAATTCTCATTTATATTACCTACTATTCTTTCATCTCCTTGGTACGCCCTTCATGTAAACCAATGTTGCAATCATGATAAGTCCTCATAGAATAGGAGATGCCATATGAGGATTTGACCAAAAATTGAAACTTTCTGTTTGTTGTCGATTAGAGGAATTATGATGTAGAATACTCTTTTTTAATAAACTATAACAGCTGTAGTACCTATAATATAGAAAATTAATTGACTTACTGAAACTACTGAAAACATCATAAAAGTAATGCAAAAAAATATTTCCTTACAATTTTCTAAATGTAAAATATTGAAATAAATTCTATTAAAAAATTCACATTTATATTACCTAATAGTCTTTCATTTCTTTTGAATGCCCTTCATGTATACCAGTGCTGCCATCTAGTGATGTTCTCATAGAATAGAAGAAGCCCTATGAAGTTTTAAGAAAAAATTGAAACTTTCTGTTTGTTGTCGCTTAGAGGAATTATGATGTAGAATACTCTTTTATAATAAACTATAACAGCTGTATTACCTATAATATAGAAAATTGATTTACTCACTGAATACACTATATATGTCTTAAAAGTATTGCAAAAGAGTATTTCCTTACAATTTTGTATATGTATTATATTCAAATAAATTCAATTAAAAAATTCACATTTATATTACCTATTACTCTGTCATCTCTTTTATATGCACTTCATGTAAACCAGTGTTGCCATATTGTTAGGTTCTCATAGAATTTGAAATGCCCAATGAGGTTTTGAGCAAAAATTAAAACCTTCAGTTTGTAGTCTCTTATAGAAATAACGATGTAGAATACTTTCATATATTTTTATAATAAACTATAACAACTGTAGTACCTATAATATAGATAATTGATTGACTTACTGAAACTACTGAAAACATTATAAAAGTAATGCAAAAAAATATTTTCTTACAATTTTATATATATATAATAAATTCTTATAAAAAATTCTCATTTATATTACCTTCATGTATACCAGTGCTGCCATATAGTTAGGTTCTCATAGAATTTGAAATGCCCAATGAGGTTTTGAACAAAAATTAAAACCTTCAGTTTGTAGTCGCTTATAGAAATAACGATGTAGAATACTTTCATATATTTTTATAATAAACTATAACAGCTGTATTACCTATAATATAGAAAATTGATTTACTCACTGAATACACTATATATGTCTTAATAGTATTGCAAAAGAGTATTTCCTTACAATTTTGTATATGTACTATATTCAAATAAATTCAATTAAAAAATTCACATTTATATTACCTATTACTCTGTCATCTCTTTTATATGCCCTTCATGTAAACCAGTGCTGCCATATAGTTAGGTTCTCATAGAATTTGAAATGCCCAATGAGGTTTTGAGCAAAAATTAAAACCTTCAGTTTGTAGTCCCTTATAGAAATAACGATGTAGAATACTTTCATATATTTTTATAATAAACTATAACAGCTGTAGTACCTATAATATAGAAAATTGATTGACTTACTGAAGCTACTGAAAACATCATAAAAGTAATGCAAAAAAATATTTTCTTACAATTTTATATATGTATAATAAATTCTATTAAAAAATTCTCATTTATATTACCTACTATTCTTTCATCTCCTTGGTACGCCCTTCATGTAAACCAATGTTGCAATCATGATAAGTCCTCATAGAATAGGAGATGCCATATGAGGATTTGACCAAAAATTGAAACTTTCTGTTTGTTGTCGATTAGAGGAATTATGATGTAGAATACTCTTCTTTAATAAACTATAACAGCTGTATTACCTATAATATAGAAAATTGATTTACTCACTGAATACACTATATATGTCTTAAGAGTATTACAAAAGAGTATTTCCTTACAATTTTATATATGTATTATATTCAAATAAATTCAATTAAAAAATTCACATTTATATTACCTATTACTCTGTCATTTTTTTTATATGCCCTTCATGTATACCAGTGCTGCCATCTAGTGATGTTCTCAAAGAATAGGAGAAGCCCTATGAAGTTTTAAGAAAAAATTGAAACTTTCTGTTTGTTGTCGCTTAGAGGAATTATGATGTAGAATACTCTTTTATAATAAACTATAACAGCTGTATTACCTATAATATAGAAAATTGATTTACTCACTGAATACACTATATATGTCTTAAAAGTATTGCAAAAGAGTATTTCCTTACAATCTTGTATATGTACTATATTCAAATAAATTCAATTAAAAAATTCACATTTATATTACCTATTACTCTGTCATCTTTTTTATATGCCCTTCATGTAAACCAGTGCTGCCATATAGTTAGGTTCTCATAGAATTTGAAATGCCCAATGAGGTTTTGAGCAAAAATTAAAACCTTCAGTTTGTAGTCGCTTATAGAAATAACGATGTAGAATACTTTCATATATTTTTATAATAAACTATAACAGCTGTAGTACCTATAATATAGAAAATTGATTGACTTACTGAAGCTACTGAAAACATCATAAAAGTAATGCAAAAAAATATTTTCTTACAATTTTATATATGTATAATAAATTCAATTAAAAAATTCACATTTAAATTACCTATTACTCTGTCATCACTTTTATATGCCCTTCATGTAAACCAGTGCTGCCATATAGTTAGGTTCTCATAGAATTTGAAATGCCCAATGAGGTTTTGAGCAAAAAATAAAACCTTCAGTTTGTAGTCGCTTATAGAAATAACGATGTAGAATACTTTCATATATTTTTATAATAAACTATAACAGCTGTAGTACCTATAATATAGAAAATTGATTGACTTACTGAAGCTACTGAAAACATCATAAAAGTAATGCAAAAAAATATTTTCTTACAATTTTATATATGTATAATAAATTCTATTAAAAAATTCTCATTTATATTACCTACTATTCTTTCATCTCCTTGGTACGCCCTTCATGTAAACCAATGTTGCAATCATGATAAGTCCTCATAGAATAGGAGATGCCATATGAGGATTTGACAAAAATTGAAACTTTCTGTTTGTTGTCGATTAGAGGAATTATGATGTAGAATACTCTTCATTAATAAACTATAACAGCTGTATTACCTATAATATAGAAAATTGATTTACTCACTGAATACACTATATATGTCTTAAGAGTATTACAAAAGAGTATTTCCTTACAATTTTATATATGTATTATATTCAAATAAATTCAATTAAAAAATTCACTTTTATATTACCTATTACACTGTCATCTCTTTTATATGCCCTTCATGTAAACCAGTGCTGCCATATAGTTAGGTTCTCATAGAATTTGAAATGCCCAATGAGGTTTTGAGCAAAAATTAAAACCTTCAGTTTGTAGTCGCTTATAGAAATAACGATGTAGAATACTTTCATATATTTTTATAATAAACTATAACAGCTGTAGTACCTATAATATAGAAAATTGATTGACTTACTGAAGCTACTGAAAACATCATAAAAGTAATGCAAAAAAATATTTTCTTACAATTTTATATATGTATAATAAATTCTATTAAAAAATTGTCATTTATATTACCTACTATTCTTTCATCTTCTTGGTACGCCCTTCATGTAAACCAGTGTTGCAATCATGATAAGTCCTCATAGAATAGGAGATGCCATATGAGGATTTGACCAAAAATTGAAATTTTCTGTTTGTTGTCGATTAGAGGAATTATGATGTAGAATACTCTTTTTTAATAAACTATAACAGCTGTAGTACCTATAATATAGAAAATTAATTGACTTACTGAAACTACTGAAAACATCATAAAAGTAATGCAAAAAAATATTTCCTTACAATTTTCTAAATGTAAAATATTGAAATAAATTCTATTAAAAAATTCACATTTATATTACCTATTACTCTGTCATTTCTTTTATATGCCCTTCGTGTATACCAGTGCTGCCATCTAGTTAGGTTCTCATAGAATTTGAAATGCCCAATGAGGTTTTGAGCAAAAATTAAAACCTTCAGTTTGTAGTCGCTTATAGAAATAACGATGTAGAATACTTTCATATATTTTTATAATAAACTATAACAGCTGTAGTACCTATAATATAGATAATTGATTGACTTACTGAAACTACTGAAAACATTATAAAAGTAATGCAAAAAAATATTTTCTTACAATTTTATATATATATAATAAATTCTTATAAAAAATTCTCATTTATATTACCTTCATGTATACCAGTGCTGCCATCTAGTGATGTTCTCATAGAATAGGAGAAGC
This sequence comes from Tuberolachnus salignus, assembly GCA_956483605.1. Classification (NCBI taxonomy): domain Eukaryota; kingdom Metazoa; phylum Arthropoda; class Insecta; order Hemiptera; family Aphididae; genus Tuberolachnus; species Tuberolachnus salignus. The sequence goes on from OY101431.1 coordinate 11,066,422, forward strand.
CCTATGAAGTTTTAAGAAAAAATTGAAACTTTCTGTTTGTTGTCACTTAGAGGAATTATGATGTAGAATACTCTTTTATAATAAACTATAACAGCTGTATTACCTATAATATAGAAAATTCATTTACTCACTGAAGACACTATATATGTCTTAAGAGTATTGCAAAAGAGTATTTCCTTACAATTTTGTATATGTACTATATTCAAATAAATTCAATTAAAAAATTCACATTTATATAACCTATTACTCTGTCATCTCTTTTATATGCCCTTCATGTAAACCAGTGCTGCCATATAGTTAGGTTCTCATAGAATTTGAAATGCCCAATGAGGTTTTGAGCAAAAATTAAAACCTTCAGTTTGTAGTCGCTTATAGAAATAACGATGTAGAATACTTTCATATATTTTTATAATAAACTATAACAGCTGTAGTACCTATAATATAGAAAATTGATTGACTTACTGAAGCTACTGAAAACATCATAAAAGTAATGCAAAAAAATATTATCTTACAATTTTATATATGTATAATAAATTCTATTAAAAAATTCTCATTTATATTACCTACCATTCTTTCATCTCCTTGGTACGCCCTTCATGTAAACCAGTGTTGCAATCATGATAAGTCCTCATAGAATAGGAGATGCCATATGAGGATTTGACCAAAAATTGAAACTTTCTGTTTGTTGTCGATTAGAGGAATTATGATGTAGAATACTCTTTTTTAATAAACTATAACAGCTTTATTACCTATAATATAGAAAATTGATTTACTCACTGAATACACTATATATGTCTTAAAAGTATTGCAAAAGAGTATTTCCTTACAATTTTGTATATGTATTATATTCAAATAAATTCAATTAAAAAATTCACATTTATATTACCTATTACTCTGTCATCTCTTTTATATGCACTTCATGTAAACCAGTGTTGCCATATAGTTAGGTTCTCATAGAATTTGAAATGCCCAATGAGGTTTTGAGCAAAAATTAAAACCTTCAGTTTGTAGTCTCTTATAGAAATAACGATGTAGAATACTTTCATATATTTTTATAATAAACTATAACAGCTGTAGTACCTATAATATAGATAATTGATTGACTTACTGAAACTACTGAAAACATTATAAAAGTAATGCAAAAAATTATTTTCTTACAATTTTATATATATATAATAAATTCTTATAAAAAATTCTCATTTATATTACCTACTATTCTTTCATCTTCTTGGTACGCCCTTCATGTAAACCAGTGTTGCAATCATGTTAAGTCCTCATAGAATAGGAGATGCCCTATGAGGATTTGAGCAAAAATTGAAACTTTCTGTTTGTTGTCGATTAGAGGAATTATGATGTAGAATACTCTTTTTTAATAAACTATAACAGCTGTATTACCTATAATATAGAAAATTGATTGACTTACTGAAACTACTGAAAACATCATAAAAGTAATGCAAAAAAATATTTCCTTACAATTTTGTATATGTATTATATTCAAATAAATTCAATTAAAAAATTCACATTTATATTACCTATTACTCTGTCATCTCTTTTATATGCCCTTCATGTAAACCAGTGCTGCCATATAGTTAGGTTCTCATAGAATTTGAAATGCCCAATGAGGTTTTGAACAAAAATTAAAACCTTCAGTTTGTAGTCGCTTATAGAAATAACGATGTAGAATACTTTCATATATTTTTATAATAAACTATAACAGCTGTATTACCTATAATATAGAAAATTCATTTACTCACTGAAGACACTATATATGTCTTAAGAGTATTGCAAAAGAGTATTTCCTTACAATTTTATATATGTATTATATTCAAATAAATTCAATATAGAAAACTCACATTTATATTACCTATTACTCTGTCATCTCTTTTATATGCCCTTTATGTAAACCAGTGCTGCTATATAGTTATGTTCTCATAGAATTTGAAATGCCCAATGAGGTTTTGAGCAAAAATTAAAACCTTCAGTTTGTAGTCGCTTATAGAAATAACGATGTAGAACACTTTCATATATTTTTATAATAAACTATAACAGCTGTAGTACCTATAATTTAGAAAATTGATTGACTTACTGAAACTCCTGAAAACATCATAAAAGTAATGCAAAGAAATATTTCCTTACAATTTTATATATGTATAATAAATGCTTATAAAAAATTCTCATTTATATTACCTTCATGTATACCAGTGCTGCCATCTAGTGATGTTCTCATAGAATAGGAGAAGCCCTATGAAGTTTTAAGAAAAAATTGAAACTTTCTGTTTGTTGTCGATTAGAGGAATTATGATGTAGAATACTCTTTTTTAATAAACTATAACAGCTGTAGTACCTATAATATAGAAAATTAATTGACTTACTGAAACTACTGAAAACATCATAAAAGTAATGCAAAAAAATATTTCCTTACAATTTTCTAAATGTAAAATATTGAAATAAATTCTATTAAAAAATTCACATTTATATTACCTAATAGTCTTTCATTTCTTTTGAATGCCCTTCATGTATACCAGTGCTGCCATCTAGTGATGTTCTCATAGAATAGAAGAAGCCCTATGAAGTTTTAAGAAAAAATTGAAACTTTCTGTTTGTTGTCGCTTAGAGGAATTATGATGTAGAATACTCTTTTATAATAAACTATAACAGCTGTATTACCTATAATATAGAAAATTGATTTACTCACTGAATACACTATATATGTCTTAATAGTATTGCAAAAGAGTATTTCCTTACAATTTTGTATATGTAGTATATTCAAATAAATTCAATTAAAAAATTCACATTTATATTACCTATTACTCTGTCATCTCTTTTATATGCCCTTCATGTAAACCAGTGCTGCCATATAGTTAGGTTCTCATAGAATTTGAAATGCCCAATGAGGTTTTAAGCAAAAACTAAAACCTTCAGTTTGTAGTCGCTTATAGAAATAACGATGTAGAATACTTTCATATATTTTTATAATAAACTATAACAGCTGTAGTACCTATAATATAGAAAATTGATTGACTTACTGAAGCTACTGAAAACATCATAAAAGTAATGCAAAAAAATATTGTCTTACAATTTTATATATGTATAATAAATTCTATTAAAAAATTCTCATTTATATTACCTATTACTCTGTCATCTCTTTTATATGCCCTTCATGTAAACCAGTGCTGCCATATAGTTAGGTTCTCATAGAATTTGAAATGCCCAATGAGGTTTTGAGCAAAAATTAAAACCTTCAGTTTGTAGTCGCTTATAGAAATAACGATGTAGAATACTTTCATATATTTTTATAATAAACTATAACAGCTGTAGTACCTATAATATAGAAAATTGATTGACTTACTGAAGCTACTGAAAACATCATAAAAGTAATGCAAAAAAATATTTTCTTACAATTTTATATATGTATAATAAATTCTATTAAAAAATTCTCATTTATATTACCTACTATTCTTTCATCTCCTTGGTACGCCCTTCATGTAAACCAATGTTGCAATCATGATAAGTCCTCATAGAATAGGAGATGCCATATGTGGATTTGACCAAAAATTGAAACTTTCTGTTTGTTGTCGATTAGAGGAATTATGATGTAGAATACTCTTCATTAATAAACTATAACAGCTGTATTACCTATAATATAGAAAATTCATTTACTCACTGAAGACACTATATATGTCTTAAGAGTATTGCAAAAGAGTATTTCCTTACAATTTTATATATGTATTATATTCAAATAAATTCAATATAAAAATTCACATTTATATTACCTATTACACTGTCATCTCTTTTATATGCCCTTTATGTAAACCAGTGCTGCTATATAGTTATGTTCTCATAGAATTTGAAATGCCCAATGAGGTTTTGAGCAAAAATTAAAACCTTCAGTTTGTAGTCGCTTATAGAAATAACGATGTAGAACACTTTCATATATTTTTATAATAAACTATAACAGCTGTAGTACCTATAATTTAGAAAATTGATTGACTTACTGAAACTCCTGAAAACATCATAAAAGTAATGCAAAGAAATATTTCCTTACAATTTTATATATGTATAATAAATGCTTATAAAAAATTCTCATTTATATTACCTTCATGTATACCAGTGCTGCCATCTAGTGATGTTCTCATAGAATTGAAGAAGCCCTATGAAGTTTTAAGAAAAAATTGAAACTTTCTGTTTGTTGTCGCTTAGAGGAATTATGATGTAGAATACTCTTTTTTAATAAACTATAACAGCTGTAGTACCTATAATATAGAAAATTAATTGACTTACTGAAACTACTGAAAACATCATAAAAGTAATGCAAAAAAATATTTCCTTACAATTTTCTAAATGTAAAATATTGAAATAAATTCTATTAAAAAATTCACATTTATATTACCTATTACTCTGTCATTTCTTTTATATGCCCTTCGTGTATACCAGTGCTGCCATCTAGTTATGTTCTAATAGAATTTGAAATGCCCAATGAGGTTTTGAGCAAAAATTAAAACCTTCAGTTTGTAGTCTCTTATAGAAATAACGATGTAGAATACTTTCATATATTTTTATAATAAACTATAACAACTGTAGTACCTATAATATAGATAATTGATTGACTTACTGAAACTACTGAAAACATTATAAAAGTAATGCAAAAAAATATTTTCTTACAATTTTATATATATATAATAAATTCTTATAAAAAATTCTCATTTATATTACCTTCATGTATACCAGTGTTGCCATATAGTTAGGTTCTCATAGAATTTGAAATGCCCAATGAGGTTTTGAACAAAAATTAAAACCTTCAGTTTGTAGTCGCTTATAGAAATAACGATGTAGAATACTTTCATATATTTTTATAATAAACTATAACAGCTGTATTACCTATAATATAGAAAATTGATTTACTCACTGAATACACTATATATGTCTTAATAGTATTGCAAAAGAGTATTTCCTTACAATTTTGTATATGTACTATATTCAAATAAATTCAATTAAAAAATTCACATTTATATTACCTATTACTCTGTCATCTCTTTTATATGCCCTTCATGTAAACCAGTGCTGCCATATAGTTAGGTTCTCATAGAATTTGAAATGCCCAATGAGGTTTTGAGCAAAAATTAAAACCTTCAGTTTGTAGTCGCTTATAGAAATAACGATGTAGAATACTTTCATATATTTTTATAATAAACTATAACAGCTGTAGTACCTATAATATAGAAAATTGATTGACTTACTGAAGCTACTGAAAACATCATAAAAGTAATGCAAAAAAATATTTTCTTACAATTTTATATATGTATAATAAATTCTATTAAAAAATTCTCATTTATATTACCTACTATTCTTTCATCTCCTTGGTACGCCCTTCATGTAAACCAATGTTGCAATCATGATAAGTCCTCATAGAATAGGAGATGCCATATGAGGATTTGACCAAAAATTGAAACTTTCTGTTTGTTGTCGATTAGAGGAATTATGATGTAGAATACTCTTCTTTAATAAACTATAACAGCTGTATTACCTATAATATAGAAAATTGATTTACTCACTGAATACACTATATATGTCTTAAGAGTATTACAAAAGAGTATTTCCTTACAATTTTATATATGTATTATATTCAAATAAATTCAATTAAAAAATTCACATTTATATTACCTATTACTCTGTCATTTTTTTTATATGCCCTTCATGTATACCAGTGCTGCCATCTAGTGATGTTCTCAAAGAATAGGAGAAGCCCTATGAAGTTTTAAGAAAAAATTGAAACTTTCTGTTTGTTGTCGCTTAGAGGAATTATGATGTAGAATACTCTTTTATAATAAACTATAACAGCTGTATTACCTATAATATAGAAAATTGATTTACTCACTGAATACACTATATATGTCTTAAAAGTATTGCAAAAGAGTATTTCCTTACAATCTTGTATATGTACTATATTCAAATAAATTCAATTAAAAAATTCACATTTATATTACCTATTACTCTGTCATCTTTTTTATATGCCCTTCATGTAAACCAGTGCTGCCATATAGTTAGGTTCTCATAGAATTTGAAATGCCCAATGAGGTTTTGAGCAAAAATTAAAACCTTCAGTTTGTAGTCGCTTATAGAAATAACGATGTAGAATACATTCATATATTTTTATAATAAACTATAACAGCTGTAGTACCTATAATATAGAAAATTGATTGACTTACTGAAGCTACTGAAAACATCATAAAAGTAATGCAAAAAAATATTTTCTTACAATTTTATATATGTATAATAAATTCTATTAAAAAATTGTCATTTATATTACCTACTATTCTTTCATCTTCTTGGTACGCCCTTCATGTAAACCAGTGTTGCAAACATGATAAGTCCTCATAGAATAGGAGATGCCATATGAGGATTTGACCAAAAATTGAAATTTTCTGTTTGTTGTCGATTAGAGGAATTATGATGTAGAATACTCTTTTTTAATAAACTATAACAGCTGTAGTACCTATAATATAGAAAATTAATTGACTTACTGAAACTACTGAAAACATCATAAAAGTAATGCAAAAAAATATTTCCTTACAATTTTCTAAATGTAAAATATTGAAATAAATTCTATTAAAAAATTCACATTTATATTACCTAATAGTCTTTCATTTCTTTTGAATGCCCTTCATGTATACCAGTGCTGCCATCTAGTGATGTTCTCATAGAATAGAAGAAGCCCTATGAAGTTTTAAGAAAAAATTGAAACTTTCTGTTTGTTGTCGCTTAGAGGAATTATGATGTAGAATACTCTTTTATAATAAACTATAACAGCTGTATTACCTATAATATAGAAAATTGATTTACTCACTGAATACACTATATATGTCTTAATAGTATTGCAAAAGAGTATTTCCTTACAATTTTTTATATGTAGTATATTCAAATAAATTCAATTAAAAAATTCACATTTATATTACCTATTACTCTGTCATCTCTTTTATATGCCCTTCATGTAAACCAGTGCTGCCATATAGTTAGGTTCTCATAGAATTTGAAATGCCCAATGAGGTTTTAAGCAAAAACTAAAACCTTCAGTTTGTAGTCGCTTATAGAAATAACGATGTAGAATACTTTCATATATTTTTATAATAAACTATAACAGCTGTAGTACCTATAATATAGAAAATTGATTGACTTACTGAAGCTACTGAAAACATCATAAAAGTAATGCAAAAAAATATTGTCTTACAATTTTATATATGTATAATAAATTCTATTAAAAAATTCTCATTTATATTACCTATTACTCTGTCATCTCTTTTATATGTCCTTCATGTAAACCAGTGCTGCCATATAGTTAGGTTCTCATAGAATTTGAAATGCGCAATGAGGTTTTGAGCAAAAATTAAAACCTTCAGTTTGTAGTCGCTTATAGAAATAACGATGTAGAATACTTTCATATATTTTTATAATAAACTATAACAGCTGTAGTACCTATAATATAGAAAATTGATTGACTTACTGAAGCTACTGAAAACATCATAAAAGTAATGCAAAAAAATATTTTCTTACAATTTTATATATGTATAATAAATTCTATTAAAAAATTCTCATTTATATTACCTACTATTCTTTCATCTCCTTGGTACGCCCTTCATGTAAACCAATGTTGCAATCATGATAAGTCCTCATAGAATAGGAGATGCCATATGTGGATTTGACCAAAAATTGAAACTTTCTGTTTGTTGTCGATTAGAGGAATTATGATGTAGAATACTCTTCATTAATAAACTATAACAGCTGTATTACCTATAATATAGAAAATTCATTTACTCACTGAAGACACTATATATGTCTTAAGAGTATTGCAAAAGAGTATTTCCTTACAATTTTATATATGTATTATATTCAAATAAATTCAATATAAAAATTCACATTTATATTACCTATTACACTGTCATCTCTTTTATATGCCCTTTATGTAAACCAGTGCTGCTATATAGTTATGTTCTCATAGAATTTGAAATGCCCAATGAGGTTTTGAACAAAAATTAAAACCTTCAGTTTGTAGTCGCTTATAGAAATAACGATGTAGAACACTTTCATATATTTTTATAATAAACTATAACAGCTGTAGTACCTATAATTTAGAAAATTGATTGACTTACTGAAACTCCTGAAAACATCATAAAAGTAATGCAAAGAAATATTTCCTTACAATTTTATATATGTATAATAAATGCTTATAAAAAATTCTCATTTATATTACCTTCATGTATACCAGTGCTGCCATCTAGTGATGTTCTCATAGAATTGAAGAAGCCCTATGAAGTTTTAAGAAAAAATTGAAACTTTCTGTTTGTTGTCGCTTAGAGGAATTATGATGTAGAATACTCTTTTTTAATAAACTATAACAGCTGTAGTACCTATAATATAGAAAATTAATTGACTTACTGAAACTACTGAAAACATCATAAAAGTAATGCAAAAAAATATTTCCTTACAATTTTCTAAATGTAAAATATTGAAATAAATTCTATTAAAAAATTCACATTTATATTACCTATTACTCTGTCATTTCTTTTATATGCCCTTCGTGTATACCAGTGCTGCCATCTAGTTATGTTCTAATAGAATTTGAAATGCCCAATGAGGTTTTGAGCAAAAATTAAAACCTTCAGTTTGTAGTCTCTTATAGAAATAACGATGTAGAATACTTTCATATATTTTTATAATAAACTATAACAACTGTAGTACCTATAATATAGATAATTGATTGACTTACTGAAACTACTGAAAACATTATAAAAGTAATGCAAAAAAATATTTTCTTACAATTTTATATATATATAATAAATTCTTATAAAAAATTCTCATTTATATTACCTTCATGTATACCAGTGCTGCCATATAGTTAGGTTCTCATAGAATTTGAAATGCCCAATGAGGTTTTGAACAAAAATTAAAACCTTCAGTTTGTAGTCGCTTATAGAAATAACGATGTAGAATACTTTCATATATTTTTATAATAAACTATAACAGCTGTATTACCTATAATATAGAAAATTGATTTACTCACTGAATACACTATATATGTCTTAATAGTATTGCAAAAGAGTATTTCCTTACAATTTTGTATATGTACTATATTCAAATAAATTCAATTAAAAAATTCACATTTATATTACCTATTACTCTGTCATCTCTTTTATATGCCCTTCATGTAAACCAGTGCTGCCATATAGTTAGGTTCTCATAGAATTTGAAATGCCCAATGAGGTTTTGAGCAAAAATTAAAACCTTCAGTTTGTAGTCGCTTATAGAAATAACGATGTAGAATACTTTCATATATTTTTATAATAAACTATAACAGCTGTAGTACCTATAATATAGAAAATTGATTGACTTACTGAAGCTACTGAAAACATCATAAAAGTAATGCAAAAAAATATTTTCTTACAATTTTATATATGTATAATAAATTCTATTAAAAAATTCTCATTTATATTACCTACTATTCTTTCATCTCCTTGGTACGCCCTTCATGTAAACCAATGTTGCAATCATGATAAGTCCTCATAGAATAGGAGATGCCATATGAGGATTTGACCAAAAATTGAAACTTTCTGTTTGTTGTCGATTAGAGGAATTATGATGTAGAATACTCTTCTTTAATAAACTATAACAGCTGTATTACCTATAATATAGAAAATTGATTTACTCACTGAATACACTATATATGTCTTAAGAGTATTACAAAAGAGTATTTCCTTACAATTTTATATATGTATTATATTCAAATAAATTCAATTAAAAAATTCACATTTATATTACCTATTACTCTGTCATTTTTTTTATATGCCCTTCATGTATACCAGTGCTGCCATCTAGTGATGTTCTCAAAGAATAGGAGAAGCCCTATGAAGTTTTAAGAAAAAATTGAAACTTTCTGTTTGTTGTCGCTTAGAGGAATTATGATGTAGAATACTCTTTTATAATAAACTATAACAGCTGTATTACCTATAATATAGAAAATTGATTTACTCACTGAATACACTATATATGTCTTAAAAGTATTGCAAAAGAGTATTTCCTTACAATCTTGTATATGTACTATATTCAAATAAATTCAATTAAAAAATTCACATTTATATTACCTATTACTCTGTCATCTTTTTTATATGCCCTTCATGTAAACCAGTGCTGCCATATAGTTAGGTTCTCATAGAATTTGAAATGCCCAATGAGGTTTTGAGCAAAAATTAAAACCTTCAGTTTGTAGTCGCTTATAGAAATAACGATGTAGAATACTTTCATATATTTTTATAATAAACTATAACAGCTGTAGTACCTATAATATAGAAAATTGATTGACTTACTGAAGCTACTGAAAACATCATAAAAGTAATGCAAAAAAATATTTTCTTACAATTTTATATATGTATAATAAATTCTATTAAAAAATTGTCATTTATATTACCTACTATTCTTTCATCTTCTTGGTACGCCCTTCATGTAAACCAGTGTTGCAATCATGATAAGTCCTCATAGAATAGGAGATGCCATATGAGGATTTGACCAAAAATTGAAATTTTCTGTTTGTTGTCGATTAGAGGAATTATGATGTAGAATACTCTTTTTTAATAAACTATAACAGCTGTAGTACCTATAATATAGAAAATTAATTGACTTACTGAAACTACTGAAAACATCATAAAAGTAATGCAAAAAAATATTTCCTTACAATTTTCTAAATGTAAAATATTGAAATAAATTCTATTAAAAAATTCACATTTATATTACCTATTACTCTGTCATTTCTTTTATATGCCCTTCGTGTATACCAGTTCTGCCATCTAGTTATGTTCTAATAGAATTTGAAATGCCCAATGTGGTTTTGAGCAAAAATTAAAACCTTCAGTTTGTAGTCGCTTATAGAAATAATGATGTAGAATACTTTTATATATTTTTATAATAAACTATAACATCTGTAGTACCTATAATATAGAAAATTAATTGACTTACTGAAACTATTGAAAACATCATAAAATTAATGCAAAGAAATATTTCCTTACAATTTTATATATGTATAATAAATTCTTATAAAAAATTCTCATTTATATTACCTTCATGTATACCAGTGCTGCCATCTAGTGATATTCTCAATGAATAGGAGAAGCCCTATGAAGTTTTAAGAAAAAATTGAAACTTTCTGTTTGTTGTCGCTTAGAGGAATTATGATGTAGAATACTCTTTTATAATAAACTATAACAGCTGTATTACCTATAATATAGAAAATTGATTTACTCACTGAATACACTATATATGTCTTAAAAGTATTGCAAAAGAGTATTTCCTTACAATCTTGTATATGTACTATATTCAAATAAATTCAATTAAAAAATTCACATTTATATTACCTATTACTCTGTCATCTTTTTTATATGCCCTTCATGTAAACCAGTGCTGCCATATAGTTAGGTTCTCATAGAATTTGAAATGCCCAATGAGGTTTTGAGCAAAAATTAAAACCTTCAGTTTGTAGTCGCTTATAGAAATAATGATGTAGAATACTTTCATATATTTTTATAATAAACTATAACAGCTGTAGTACCTATAATATAGAAAATTGATTGACTTACTGAAGCTACTGAAAACATCATAAAAGTAATGCAAAAAAATATTTTCTTACAATTTTATATATGTATAATAAATTCTATTAAAAAATTCTCATTTATATTACCTACTATTCTTTCATCTCCTTGGTACGCCCTTCATGTAAACCAGTGTTGCAATCATGATAAGTCCTCATAGAATAGGAGATGCCATATGAGGATTTGACCAAAAATTAAAATTTTCTGTTTGTTGTCGATTAGAGGAATTATGATGTAGAATACTCTTTTTTAATAAACTATAACAGCTGTAGTACCTATAATATAGAAAATTAATTGACTTACTGAAACTACTGAAAACATCATAAAAGTAATGCAAAAAAATATTTCCTTACAATTTTCTAAATGTAAAATATTGAAATAAATTCTATTAAAAAATTCACATTTATATTACCTAATAGTCTTTCATTTCTTTTGAATGCCCTTCATGTATACCAGTGCTGCCATCTAGTGATGTTCTCATAGAATAGAAGAAGCCCTATGAAGTTTTAAGAAAAAATTGAAATTTTCTGTTTGTTGTCGCTTAGAGGAATTATGATGTAGAATACTCTTTTATAATAAACTATAACAGCTGTATTACCTATAATATAGAAAATTGATTTACTCACTGAATACACTATATATGTCTTAATAGTATTGCAAAAGAGTATTTCCTTACAATTTTGTATATGTAGTATATTCAAATAAATTCAATTAAAAAATTCACATTTATATTACCTATTACTCTGTCATCTCTTTTATATGCCCTTCATGTAAACCAGTGCTGCCATATAGTTAGGTTCTCATAGAATTTGAAATGCCCAATGAGGTTTTAAGCAAAAATTAAAACCTTCAGTTTGTAGTCGCTTATAGAAATAACGATGTAGAATACTTTCATATATTTTTATAATAAACTATAACAGCTGTAGTACCTATAATATAGAAAATTGATTGACTTACTGAAGCTACTGAAAACATCATAAAAGTAATGCAAAAAAATATTGTCTTACAATTTTATATATGTATAATAAATTCTATTAAAAAATTCTCATTTATATTACCTACTATTCTTTCATCTCCTTGGTACGCCCTTCATGTAAACCAATGTTGCAATCATGATAAGTCCTCATAGAATAGGAGATGCCATATGAGGATTTGACCAAAAATTGAAACTTTCTGTTTGTTGTCGATTAGAGGAATTATGATGTAGAATACTCTTCTTTAATAAACTATAACAGCTGTATTACCTATAATATAGAAAATTGATTTACTCACTGAATACACTATATATGTCTTAAGAGTATTACAAAAGAGTATTTCCTTACAATTTTATATATGTATTATATTCAAATAAATTCAATTAAAAAATTCACATTTATATTACCTATTACTCTGTCATTTTTTTTATATGCCCTTCATGTATACCAGTGCTGCCATCTAGTGATGTTCTCAAAGAATAGGAGAAGCCCTATGAAGTTTTAAGAAAAAATTGAAACTTTCTGTTTGTTGTCGCTTAGAGGAATTATGATGTAGAATACTCTTTTATAATAAACTATAACAGCTGTATTACCTATAATATAGAAAATTGATTTACTCACTGAATACACTATATATGTCTTAAAAGTATTGCAAAAGAGTATTTCCTTACAATCTTGTATATGTACTATATTCAAATAAATTCAATTAAAAAATTCACATTTATATTACCTATTACTCTGTCATCTTTTTTATATGCCCTTCATGTAAACCAGTGCTGCCATATAGTTAGGTTCTCATAGAATTTGAAATGCCCAATGAGGTTTTGAGCAAAAATTAAAACCTTCAGTTTGTAGTCGCTTATAGAAATAACGATGTAGAATACTTTCATATATTTTTATAATAAACTATAACAGCTGTAGTACCTATAATATAGAAAATTGATTGACTTACTGAAGCTACTGAAAACATCATAAAAGTAATGCAAAAAAATATTTTCTTACAATTTTATATATGTATAATAAATTCAATTAAAAAATTCACATTTAAATTACCTATTACTCTGTCATCACTTTTATATGCCCTTCATGTAAACCAGTGCTGCCATATAGTTAGGTTCTCATAGAATTTGAAATGCCCAATGAGGTTTTGAGCAAAAAATAAAACCTTCAGTTTGTAGTCGCTTATAGAAATAACGATGTAGAATACTTTCATATATTTTTATAATAAACTATAACAGCTGTAGTACCTATAATATAGAAAATTGATTGACTTACTGAAGCTACTGAAAACATCATAAAAGTAATGCAAAAAAATATTTTCTTACAATTTTATATATGTATAATAAATTCTATTAAAAAATTCTCATTTATATTACCTACTATTCTTTCATCTCCTTGGTACGCCCTTCATGTAAACCAATGTTGCAATCATGATAAGTCCTCATAGAATAGGAGATGCCATATGAGGATTTGACAAAAATTGAAACTTTCTGTTTGTTGTCGATTAGAGGAATTATGATGTAGAATACTCTTCATTAATAAACTATAACAGCTGTATTACCTATAATATAGAAAATTGATTTACTCACTGAATACACTATATATGTCTTAAGAGTATTACAAAAGAGTATTTCCTTACAATTTTATATATGTATTATATTCAAATAAATTCAATTAAAAAATTCACTTTTATATTACCTATTACACTGTCATCTCTTTTATATGCCCTTCATGTAAACCAGTGCTGCCATATAGTTAGGTTCTCATAGAATTTGAAATGCCCAATGAGGTTTTGAGCAAAAATTAAAACCTTCAGTTTGTAGTCGCTTATAGAAATAACGATGTAGAATACTTTCATATATTTTTATAATAAACTATAACAGCTGTAGTACCTATAATATAGAAAATTGATTGACTTACTGAAGCTACTGAAAACATCATAAAAGTAATGCAAAAAAATATTTTCTTACAATTTTATATATGTATAATAAATTCTATTAAAAAATTGTCATTTATATTACCTACTATTCTTTCATCTTCTTGGTACGCCCTTCATGTAAACCAGTGTTGCAATCATGATAAGTCCTCATAGAATAGGAGATGCCATATGAGGATTTGACCAAAAATTGAAATTTTCTGTTTGTTGTCGATTAGAGGAATTATGATGTAGAATACTCTTTTTTAATAAACTATAACAGCTGTAGTACCTATAATATAGAAAATTAATTGACTTACTGAAACTACTGAAAACATCATAAAAGTAATGCAAAAAAATATTTCCTTACAATTTTCTAAATGTAAAATATTGAAATAAATTCTATTAAAAAATTCACATTTATATTACCTATTACTCTGTCATTTCTTTTATATGCCCTTCGTGTATACCAGTGCTGCCATCTAGTTAGGTTCTCATAGAATTTGAAATGCCCAATGAGGTTTTGAGCAAAAATTAAAACCTTCAGTTTGTAGTCGCTTATAGAAATAACGATGTAGAATACTTTCATATATTTTTATAATAAACTATAACAGCTGTAGTACCTATAATATAGATAATTGATTGACTTACTGAAACTACTGAAAACATTATAAAAGTAATGCAAAAAAATATTTTCTTACAATTTTATATATATATAATAAATTCTTATAAAAAATTCTCATTTATATTACCTTCATGTATACCAGTGCTGCCATCTAGTGATGTTCTCATAGAATAGGAGAAGCCCTATGAAGTTTTAAGAAAAAATTGAAACTTTCTGTTTGTTGTCCCTTAGAGGAATTATGATGTAGAATACTCTTTTATAATAAACTATAACAGCTGTATTACCTATAATATAGAAAATTCATTTACTCACTGAAGACACTATATATGTCTTAAGAGTATTGCAAAAGAGTATTTCCTTACAATTTTGTATATGTACTATATTCAAATAAATTCAATTAAAAAATTCACATTTATATAACCTATTACTCTGTCATCTCTTTTATATGCCCTTCATGTAAACCAGTGCTGCCATATAGTTAGGTTCTCATAGAATTTGAAATGCCCAATGAGGTTTTGAGCAAAAATTAAAACCTTCAGTTTGTAGTCGCTTATAGAAATAACGATGTAGAATACTTTCATATATTTTTATAATAAACTATAACAGCTGTAGTACCTATAATATAGAAAATTGATTGACATACTGAAGCTACTGAAAACATCATAAAAGTAATGCAAAAAAATATTTTCTTACAATTTTATATATGTATAATAAATTCTATTAAAAAATTCTCATTTATATTACCTACCATTCTTTCATCTCCTTGGTACGCCCTTCATGTAAACCAGTGTTGCAATCATGATAAGTCCTCATAGAATAGGAGATGCCATATGAGGATTTGACCAAAAATTGAAACTTTCTGTTTGTTGTCGATTAGAGGAATTATGATGTAGAATACTCTTTTTTAATAAACTATAACAGCTTTATTACCTATAATATAGAAAATTAATTTACTCACTGAATACACTATATATGTCTTAAAAGTATTGCAAAAGAGTATTTCCTTACAATTTTGTATATGTATTATATTCAAATAAATTCAATTAAAAAATTCACATTTATATTACCTATTACTCTGTCATCTCTTTTATATGCACTTCATGTAAACCAGTGTTGCCATATAGTTAGGTTCTCATAGAATTTGAAATGCCCAATGAGGTTTTGAGCAAAAATTAAAACCTTCAGTTTGTAGTCTCTTATAGAAATAACGATGTAGAATACTTTCATATATTTTTATAATAAACTATAACAGCTGTAGTACCTATAATATAGATAATTGATTGACTTACTGAAACTACTGAAAACATTATAAAAGTAATGCAAAAAATTATTTTCTTACAATTTTATATATATATAATAAATTCTTATAAAAAATTCTCATTTATATTACCTACTATTCTTTCATCTTCTTGGTACGCCCTTCATGTAAACCAGTGTTGCAATCATGTTAAGTCCTCATAGAATAGGAGATGCCCTATGAGGATTTGAGCAAAAATTGAAACTTTCTGTTTGTTGTCGATTAGAGGAATTATGATGTAGAATACTCTTTTTTAATAAACTATAACAGCTGTATTACCTATAATATAGAAAATTGATTGACTTACTGAAACTACTGAAAACATCATAAAAGTAATGCAAAAAAATATTTCCTTACAATTTTGTATATGTATTATATTCAAATAAATTCAATTAAAAAATTCACATTTATATTACCTATTACTCTGTCATCTCTTTTATATGCCCTTCATGTAAACCAGTGCTGCCATATAGTTAGGTTCTCATAGAATTTGAAATGCCCAATGAGGTTTTGAACAAAAATTAAAACCTTCAGTTTGTAGTCGCTTATAGAAATAACGATGTAGAATACTTTCATATATTTTTATAATAAACTATAACAGCTGTATTACCTATAATATAGAAAATTCATTTACTCACTGAAGACACTATATATGTCTTAAGAGTATTGCAAAAGAGTATTTCCTTACAATTTTATATATGTATTATATTCAAATAAATTCAATATAGAAAACTCACATTTATATTACCTATTACTCTGTCATCTCTTTTATATGCCCTTTATGTAAACCAGTGCTGCTATATAGTTATGTTCTCATAGAATTTGAAATGCCCAATGAGGTTTTGAGCAAAAATTAAAACCTTCAGTTTGTAGTCGCTTATAGAAATAACGATGTAGAACACTTTCATATATTTTTATAATAAACTATAACAGCTGTAGTACCTATAATTTAGAAAATTGATTGACTTACTGAAACTCCTGAAAACATCATAAAAGTAATGCAAAGAAATATTTCCTTACAATTTTATATATGTATAATAAATGCTTATAAAAAATTCTCATTTATATTACCTTCATGTATACCAGTGCTGCCATCTAGTGATGTTCTCATAGAATAGGAGAAGCCCTATGAAGTTTTAAGAAAAAATTGAAACTTTCTGTTTGTTGTCGATTAGAGGAATTATGATGTAGAATACTCTTTTTTAATAAACTATAACAGCTGTAGTACCTATAATATAGAAAATTAATTGACTTACTGAAACTACTGAAAACATCATAAAAGTAATGCAAAAAAATATTTCCTTACAATTTTCTAAATGTAAAATATTGAAATAAATTCTATTAAAAAATTCACATTTATATTACCTAATAGTCTTTCATTTCTTTTGAATGCCCTTCATGTATACCAGTGCTGCCATCTAGTGATGTTCTCATAGAATAGAAGAAGCCCTATGAAGTTTTAAGAAAAAATTGAAACTTTCTGTTTGTTGTCGCTTAGAGGAATTATGATGTAGAATACTCTTTTATAATAAACTATAACAGCTGTATTACCTATAATATAGAAAATTGATTTACTCACTGAATACACTATATATGTCTTAAAAGTATTGCAAAAGAGTATTTCCTTACAATTTTGTATATGTATTATATTCA
The DNA here is from genome assembly GCA_956483605.1 of Tuberolachnus salignus. Taxonomy (NCBI): domain Eukaryota; kingdom Metazoa; phylum Arthropoda; class Insecta; order Hemiptera; family Aphididae; genus Tuberolachnus; species Tuberolachnus salignus. Next base: position 11,084,516 of record OY101431.1, read on the forward strand.
AATAAATTCAATTAAAAAATTCACATTTATATTACCTATTACTCTGTCATCTCTTTTATATGCACTTCATGTAAACCAGTGTTGCCATATTGTTAGGTTCTCATAGAATTTGAAATGCCCAATGAGGTTTTGAGCAAAAATTAAAACCTTCAGTTTGTAGTCTCTTATAGAAATAACGATGTAGAATACTTTCATATATTTTTATAATAAACTATAACAACTGTAGAACCTATAATATAGATAATTGATTGACTTACTGAAACTACTGAAAACATTATAAAAGTAATGCAAAAAAATATTTTCTTACAATTTTATATATATATAATAAATTCTTATAAAAAATTCTCATTTATATTACCTTCATGTATACCAGTGCTGCCATATAGTTAGGTTCTCATAGAATTTGAAATGCCCAATGAGGTTTTGAACAAAAATTAAAACCTTCAGTTTGTAGTCGCTTATAGAAATAACGATGTAGAATACTTTCATATATTTTTATAATAAACTATAACAGCTGTATTACCTATAATATAGAAAATTGATTTACTCACTGAATACACTATATATGTCTTAATAGTATTGCAAAAGAGTATTTCCTTACAATTTTGTATATGTACTGTATTCAAATAAATTCAATTAAAAAATTCACATTTATATTACCTATTACTCTGTCATCTCTTTTATATGCCCTTCATGTAAACCAGTGCTGCCATATAGTTAGGTTCTCATAGAATTTGAAATGCGCAATGAGGTTTTGAGCAAAAATTAAAACCTTCAGTTTGTAGTCGCTTATAGAAATAACGATGTAGAATACTTTCATATATTTTTATAATAAACTATAACAGCTGTAGTACCTATAATATAGAAAATTGATTGACTTACTGAAGCTAATCATAAAAGTAATGCAAAAAAATATTTTCTTACAATTTTATATATGTATAATAAATTCTATTAAAAAATTCTCATTTATATTACCTACTATTCTTTCATCTCCTTGGTACGCCCTTCATGTAAACCAATGTTGCAATCATGATAAGTCCTCATAGAATAGGAGATGCCATATGTGGATTTGACCAAAAATTGAAACTTTCTGTTTGTTGTCGATTAGAGGAATTATGATGTAGAATACTCTTCATTAATAAACTATAACAGCTGTATTACCTATAATATAGAAAATTCATTTACTCACTGAAGACACTATATATGTCTTAAGAGTATTGCAAAAGAGTATTTCCTTACAATTTTATATATGTATTATATTCAAATAAATTCAATATAAAAATTCACATTTATATTACCTATTACACTGTCATCTCTTTTATATGCCCTTTATGTAAACCAGTGCTGCTATATAGTTATGTTCTCATAGAATTTGAAATGCCCAATGAGGTTTTGAGCAAAAATTAAAACCTTCAGTTTGTAGTCGCTTATAGAAATAACGATGTAGAACACTTTCATATATTTTTATAATAAACTATAACAGCTGTAGTACCTATAATTTAGAAAATTGATTGACTTACTGAAACTCCTGAAAACATCATAAAAGTAATGCAAAGAAATATTTCCTTACAATTTTATATATGTATAATAAATGCTTATAAAAAATTCTCATTTATATTACCTTCATGTATACCAGTGCTGCCATCTAGTGATGTTCTCATAGAATTGAAGAAGCCCTATGAAGTTTTAAGAAAAAATTGAAACTTTCTGTTTGTTGTCGCTTAGAGGAATTATGATGTAGAATACTCTTTTTTAATAAACTATAACAGCTGTAGTACCTATAATATAGAAAATTAATTGACTTACTGAAACTACTGAAAACATCATAAAAGTAATGCAAAAAAATATTTCCTTACAATTTTCTAAATGTAAAATATTGAAATAAATTCTATTAAAAAATTCACATTTATATTACCTATTACTCTGTCATTTCTTTTATATGCCCTTCGTGTATACCAGTGCTGCCATCTAGTTATGTTCTAATAGAATTTGAAATGCCCAATGAGGTTTTGAGCAAAAATTAAAACCTTCAGTTTGTAGTCTCTTATAGAAATAACGATGTAGAATACTTTCATATATTTTTATAATAAACTATAACAACTGTAGTACCTATAATATAGATAATTGATTGACTTACTGAAACTACTGAAAACATTATAAAAGTAATGCAAAAAAATATTTTCTTACAATTTTATATATATATAATAAATTCTTATAAAAAATTCTCATTTATATTACCTTCATGTATACCAGTGCTGCCATATAGTTAGGTTCTCATAGAATTTGAAATGCCCAATGAGGTTTTGAACAAAAATTAAAACCTTCAGTTTGTAGTCGCTTATAGAAATAACGATGTAGAATACTTTCATATATTTTTATAATAAACTATAACAGCTGTATTACCTATAATATAGAAAATTGATTTACTCACTGAATACACTATATATGTCTTAATAGTATTGCAAAAGAGTATTTCCTTACAATTTTGTATATGTACTATATTCAAATAAATTCAATTAAAAAATTCACATTTATATTACCTATTACTCTGTCATCTCTTTTATATGCCCTTCATGTAAACCAGTGCTGCCATATAGTTAGGTTCTCATAGAATTTGAAATGCCCAATGAGGTTTTGAGCAAAAATTAAAACCTTCAGTTTGTAGTCGCTTATAGAAATAACGATGTAGAATACTTTCATATATTTTTATAATAAACTATAACAGCTGTAGTACCTATAATATAGAAAATTGATTGACTTACTGAAGCTACTGAAAACATCATAAAAGTAATGCAAAAAAATATTTTCTTACAATTTTATATATGTATAATAAATTCTATTAAAAAATTCTCATTTATATTACCTACTATTCTTTCATCTCCTTGGTACGCCCTTCATGTAAACCAATGTTGCAATCATGATAAGTCCTCATAGAATAGGAGATGCCATATGAGGATTTGACCAAAAATTGAAACTTTCTGTTTGTTGTCGATTAGAGGAATTATGATGTAGAATACTCTTCTTTAATAAACTATAACAGCTGTATTACCTATAATATAGAAAATTGATTTACTCACTGAATACACTATATATGTCTTAAGAGTATTACAAAAGAGTATTTCCTTACAATTTTATATATGTATTATATTCAAATAAATTCAATTAAAAAATTCACATTTATATTACCTATTACTCTGTCATTTTTTTTATATGCCCTTCATGTATACCAGTGCTGCCATCTAGTGATGTTCTCAAAGAATAGGAGAAGCCCTATGAAGTTTTAAGAAAAAATTGAAACTTTCTGTTTGTTGTCGCTTAGAGGAATTATGATGTAGAATACTCTTTTATAATAAACTATAACAGCTGTATTACCTATAATATAGAAAATTGATTTACTCACTGAATACACTATATATGTCTTAAAAGTATTGCAAAAGAGTATTTCCTTACAATCTTGTATATGTACTATATTCAAATAAATTCAATTAAAAAATTCACATTTATATTACCTATTACTCTGTCATCTTTTTTATATGCCCTTCATGTAAACCAGTGCTGCCATATAGTTAGGTTCTCATAGAATTTGAAATGCCCAATGAGGTTTTGAGCAAAAATTAAAACCTTCAGTTTGTAGTCGCTTATAGAAATAACGATGTAGAATACTTTCATATATTTTTATAATAAACTATAACAGCTGTAGTACCTATAATATAGAAAATTGATTGACTTACTGAAGCTACTGAAAACATCATAAAAGTAATGCAAAAAAATATTTTCTTACAATTTTATATATGTATAATAAATTCTATTAAAAAATTGTCATTTATATTACCTACTATTCTTTCATCTTCTTGGTACGCCCTTCATGTAAACCAGTGTTGCAATCATGATAAGTCCTCATAGAATAGGAGATGCCATATGAGGATTTGACCAAAAATTGAAATTTTCTGTTTGTTGTCGATTAGAGGAATTATGATGTAGAATACTCTTTTTTAATAAACTATAACAGCTGTAGTACCTATAATATAGAAAATTAATTGACTTACTGAAACTACTGAAAACATCATAAAAGTAATGCAAAAAAATATTTCCTTACAATTTTCTAAATGTAAAATATTGAAATAAATTCTATTAAAAAATTCACATTTATATTACCTATTACTCTGTCATTTCTTTTATATGCCCTTCGTGTATACCAGTTCTGCCATCTAGTTATGTTCTAATAGAATTTGAAATGCCCAATGTGGTTTTGAGCAAAAATTAAAACCTTCAGTTTGTAGTCGCTTATAGAAATAATGATGTAGAATACTTTTATATATTTTTATAATAAACTATAACATCTGTAGTACCTATAATATAGAAAATTAATTGACTTACTGAAACTATTGAAAACATCATAAAATTAATGCAAAGAAATATTTCCTTACAATTTTATATATGTATAATAAATTCTTATAAAAAATTCTCATTTATATTACCTTCATGTATACCAGTGCTGCCATCTAGTGATATTCTCAATGAATAGGAGAAGCCCTATGAAGTTTTAAGAAAAAATTGAAACTTTCTGTTTGTTGTCGCTTAGAGGAATTATGATGTAGAATACTCTTTTATAATAAACTATAACAGCTGTATTACCTATAATATAGAAAATTGATTTACTCACTGAATACACTATATATGTCTTAAAAGTATTGCAAAAGAGTATTTCCTTACAATCTTGTATATGTACTATATTCAAATAAATTCAATTAAAAAATTCACATTTATATTACCTATTACTCTGTCATCTTTTTTATATGCCCTTCATGTAAACCAGTGCTGCCATATAGTTAGGTTCTCATAGAATTTGAAATGCCCAATGAGGTTTTGAGCAAAAATTAAAACCTTCAGTTTGTAGTCGCTTATAGAAATAATGATGTAGAATACTTTCATATATTTTTATAATAAACTATAACAGCTGTAGTACCTATAATATAGAAAATTGATTGACTTACTGAAGCTACTGAAAACATCATAAAAGTAATGCAAAAAAATATTTTCTTACAATTTTATATATGTATAATAAATTCTATTAAAAAATTCTCATTTATATTACCTACTATTCTTTCATCTCCTTGGTACGCCCTTCATGTAAACCAGTGTTGCAATCATGATAAGTCCTCATAGAATAGGAGATGCCATATGAGGATTTGACCAAAAATTAAAATTTTCTGTTTGTTGTCGATTAGAGGAATTATGATGTAGAATACTCTTTTTTAATAAACTATAACAGCTGTAGTACCTATAATATAGAAAATTAATTGACTTACTGAAACTACTGAAAACATCATAAAAGTAATGCAAAAAAATATTTCCTTACAATTTTCTAAATGTAAAATATTGAAATAAATTCTATTAAAAAATTCACATTTATATTACCTAATAGTCTTTCATTTCTTTTGAATGCCCTTCATGTATACCAGTGCTGCCATCTAGTGATGTTCTCATAGAATAGAAGAAGCCCTATGAAGTTTTAAGAAAAAATTGAAATTTTCTGTTTGTTGTCGCTTAGAGGAATTATGATGTAGAATACTCTTTTATAATAAACTATAACAGCTGTATTACCTATAATATAGAAAATTGATTTACTCACTGAATACACTATATATGTCTTAATAGTATTGCAAAAGAGTATTTCCTTACAATTTTGTATATGTAGTATATTCAAATAAATTCAATTAAAAAATTCACATTTATATTACCTATTACTCTGTCATCTCTTTTATATGCCCTTCATGTAAACCAGTGCTGCCATATAGTTAGGTTCTCATAGAATTTGAAATGCCCAATGAGGTTTTAAGCAAAAATTAAAACCTTCAGTTTGTAGTCGCTTATAGAAATAACGATGTAGAATACTTTCATATATTTTTATAATAAACTATAACAGCTGTAGTACCTATAATATAGAAAATTGATTGACTTACTGAAGCTACTGAAAACATCATAAAAGTAATGCAAAAAAATATTGTCTTACAATTTTATATATGTATAATAAATTCTATTAAAAAATTCTCATTTATATTACCTACTATTCTTTCATCTCCTTGGTACGCCCTTCATGTAAACCAATGTTGCAATCATGATAAGTCCTCATAGAATAGGAGATGCCATATGAGGATTTGACCAAAAATTGAAACTTTCTGTTTGTTGTCGATTAGAGGAATTATGATGTAGAATACTCTTCTTTAATAAACTATAACAGCTGTATTACCTATAATATAGAAAATTGATTTACTCACTGAATACACTATATATGTCTTAAGAGTATTACAAAAGAGTATTTCCTTACAATTTTATATATGTATTATATTCAAATAAATTCAATTAAAAAATTCACATTTATATTACCTATTACTCTGTCATTTTTTTTATATGCCCTTCATGTATACCAGTGCTGCCATCTAGTGATGTTCTCAAAGAATAGGAGAAGCCCTATGAAGTTTTAAGAAAAAATTGAAACTTTCTGTTTGTTGTCGCTTAGAGGAATTATGATGTAGAATACTCTTTTATAATAAACTATAACAGCTGTATTACCTATAATATAGAAAATTGATTTACTCACTGAATACACTATATATGTCTTAAAAGTATTGCAAAAGAGTATTTCCTTACAATCTTGTATATGTACTATATTCAAATAAATTCAATTAAAAAATTCACATTTATATTACCTATTACTCTGTCATCTTTTTTATATGCCCTTCATGTAAACCAGTGCTGCCATATAGTTAGGTTCTCATAGAATTTGAAATGCCCAATGAGGTTTTGAGCAAAAATTAAAACCTTCAGTTTGTAGTCGCTTATAGAAATAACGATGTAGAATACTTTCATATATTTTTATAATAAACTATAACAGCTGTAGTACCTATAATATAGAAAATTGATTGACTTACTGAAGCTACTGAAAACATCATAAAAGTAATGCAAAAAAATATTTTCTTACAATTTTATATATGTATAATAAATTCAATTAAAAAATTCACATTTAAATTACCTATTACTCTGTCATCACTTTTATATGCCCTTCATGTAAACCAGTGCTGCCATATAGTTAGGTTCTCATAGAATTTGAAATGCCCAATGAGGTTTTGAGCAAAAAATAAAACCTTCAGTTTGTAGTCGCTTATAGAAATAACGATGTAGAATACTTTCATATATTTTTATAATAAACTATAACAGCTGTAGTACCTATAATATAGAAAATTGATTGACTTACTGAAGCTACTGAAAACATCATAAAAGTAATGCAAAAAAATATTTTCTTACAATTTTATATATGTATAATAAATTCTATTAAAAAATTCTCATTTATATTACCTACTATTCTTTCATCTCCTTGGTACGCCCTTCATGTAAACCAATGTTGCAATCATGATAAGTCCTCATAGAATAGGAGATGCCATATGAGGATTTGACAAAAATTGAAACTTTCTGTTTGTTGTCGATTAGAGGAATTATGATGTAGAATACTCTTCATTAATAAACTATAACAGCTGTATTACCTATAATATAGAAAATTGATTTACTCACTGAATACACTATATATGTCTTAAGAGTATTACAAAAGAGTATTTCCTTACAATTTTATATATGTATTATATTCAAATAAATTCAATTAAAAAATTCACTTTTATATTACCTATTACACTGTCATCTCTTTTATATGCCCTTCATGTAAACCAGTGCTGCCATATAGTTAGGTTCTCATAGAATTTGAAATGCCCAATGAGGTTTTGAGCAAAAATTAAAACCTTCAGTTTGTAGTCGCTTATAGAAATAACGATGTAGAATACTTTCATATATTTTTATAATAAACTATAACAGCTGTAGTACCTATAATATAGAAAATTGATTGACTTACTGAAGCTACTGAAAACATCATAAAAGTAATGCAAAAAAATATTTTCTTACAATTTTATATATGTATAATAAATTCTATTAAAAAATTGTCATTTATATTACCTACTATTCTTTCATCTTCTTGGTACGCCCTTCATGTAAACCAGTGTTGCAATCATGATAAGTCCTCATAGAATAGGAGATGCCATATGAGGATTTGACCAAAAATTGAAATTTTCTGTTTGTTGTCGATTAGAGGAATTATGATGTAGAATACTCTTTTTTAATAAACTATAACAGCTGTAGTACCTATAATATAGAAAATTAATTGACTTACTGAAACTACTGAAAACATCATAAAAGTAATGCAAAAAAATATTTCCTTACAATTTTCTAAATGTAAAATATTGAAATAAATTCTATTAAAAAATTCACATTTATATTACCTATTACTCTGTCATTTCTTTTATATGCCCTTCGTGTATACCAGTGCTGCCATCTAGTTAGGTTCTCATAGAATTTGAAATGCCCAATGAGGTTTTGAGCAAAAATTAAAACCTTCAGTTTGTAGTCGCTTATAGAAATAACGATGTAGAATACTTTCATATATTTTTATAATAAACTATAACAGCTGTAGTACCTATAATATAGATAATTGATTGACTTACTGAAACTACTGAAAACATTATAAAAGTAATGCAAAAAAATATTTTCTTACAATTTTATATATATATAATAAATTCTTATAAAAAATTCTCATTTATATTACCTTCATGTATACCAGTGCTGCCATCTAGTGATGTTCTCATAGAATAGGAGAAGCCCTATGAAGTTTTAAGAAAAAATTGAAACTTTCTGTTTGTTGTCCCTTAGAGGAATTATGATGTAGAATACTCTTTTATAATAAACTATAACAGCTGTATTACCTATAATATAGAAAATTCATTTACTCACTGAAGACACTATATATGTCTTAAGAGTATTGCAAAAGAGTATTTCCTTACAATTTTGTATATGTACTATATTCAAATAAATTCAATTAAAAAATTCACATTTATATAACCTATTACTCTGTCATCTCTTTTATATGCCCTTCATGTAAACCAGTGCTGCCATATAGTTAGGTTCTCATAGAATTTGAAATGCCCAATGAGGTTTTGAGCAAAAATTAAAACCTTCAGTTTGTAGTCGCTTATAGAAATAACGATGTAGAATACTTTCATATATTTTTATAATAAACTATAACAGCTGTAGTACCTATAATATAGAAAATTGATTGACATACTGAAGCTACTGAAAACATCATAAAAGTAATGCAAAAAAATATTTTCTTACAATTTTATATATGTATAATAAATTCTATTAAAAAATTCTCATTTATATTACCTACCATTCTTTCATCTCCTTGGTACGCCCTTCATGTAAACCAGTGTTGCAATCATGATAAGTCCTCATAGAATAGGAGATGCCATATGAGGATTTGACCAAAAATTGAAACTTTCTGTTTGTTGTCGATTAGAGGAATTATGATGTAGAATACTCTTTTTTAATAAACTATAACAGCTTTATTACCTATAATATAGAAAATTAATTTACTCACTGAATACACTATATATGTCTTAAAAGTATTGCAAAAGAGTATTTCCTTACAATTTTGTATATGTATTATATTCAAATAAATTCAATTAAAAAATTCACATTTATATTACCTATTACTCTGTCATCTCTTTTATATGCACTTCATGTAAACCAGTGTTGCCATATAGTTAGGTTCTCATAGAATTTGAAATGCCCAATGAGGTTTTGAGCAAAAATTAAAACCTTCAGTTTGTAGTCTCTTATAGAAATAACGATGTAGAATACTTTCATATATTTTTATAATAAACTATAACAGCTGTAGTACCTATAATATAGATAATTGATTGACTTACTGAAACTACTGAAAACATTATAAAAGTAATGCAAAAAATTATTTTCTTACAATTTTATATATATATAATAAATTCTTATAAAAAATTCTCATTTATATTACCTACTATTCTTTCATCTTCTTGGTACGCCCTTCATGTAAACCAGTGTTGCAATCATGTTAAGTCCTCATAGAATAGGAGATGCCCTATGAGGATTTGAGCAAAAATTGAAACTTTCTGTTTGTTGTCGATTAGAGGAATTATGATGTAGAATACTCTTTTTTAATAAACTATAACAGCTGTATTACCTATAATATAGAAAATTGATTGACTTACTGAAACTACTGAAAACATCATAAAAGTAATGCAAAAAAATATTTCCTTACAATTTTGTATATGTATTATATTCAAATAAATTCAATTAAAAAATTCACATTTATATTACCTATTACTCTGTCATCTCTTTTATATGCCCTTCATGTAAACCAGTGCTGCCATATAGTTAGGTTCTCATAGAATTTGAAATGCCCAATGAGGTTTTGAACAAAAATTAAAACCTTCAGTTTGTAGTCGCTTATAGAAATAACGATGTAGAATACTTTCATATATTTTTATAATAAACTATAACAGCTGTATTACCTATAATATAGAAAATTCATTTACTCACTGAAGACACTATATATGTCTTAAGAGTATTGCAAAAGAGTATTTCCTTACAATTTTATATATGTATTATATTCAAATAAATTCAATATAGAAAACTCACATTTATATTACCTATTACTCTGTCATCTCTTTTATATGCCCTTTATGTAAACCAGTGCTGCTATATAGTTATGTTCTCATAGAATTTGAAATGCCCAATGAGGTTTTGAGCAAAAATTAAAACCTTCAGTTTGTAGTCGCTTATAGAAATAACGATGTAGAACACTTTCATATATTTTTATAATAAACTATAACAGCTGTAGTACCTATAATTTAGAAAATTGATTGACTTACTGAAACTCCTGAAAACATCATAAAAGTAATGCAAAGAAATATTTCCTTACAATTTTATATATGTATAATAAATGCTTATAAAAAATTCTCATTTATATTACCTTCATGTATACCAGTGCTGCCATCTAGTGATGTTCTCATAGAATAGGAGAAGCCCTATGAAGTTTTAAGAAAAAATTGAAACTTTCTGTTTGTTGTCGATTAGAGGAATTATGATGTAGAATACTCTTTTTTAATAAACTATAACAGCTGTAGTACCTATAATATAGAAAATTAATTGACTTACTGAAACTACTGAAAACATCATAAAAGTAATGCAAAAAAATATTTCCTTACAATTTTCTAAATGTAAAATATTGAAATAAATTCTATTAAAAAATTCACATTTATATTACCTAATAGTCTTTCATTTCTTTTGAATGCCCTTCATGTATACCAGTGCTGCCATCTAGTGATGTTCTCATAGAATAGAAGAAGCCCTATGAAGTTTTAAGAAAAAATTGAAACTTTCTGTTTGTTGTCGCTTAGAGGAATTATGATGTAGAATACTCTTTTATAATAAACTATAACAGCTGTATTACCTATAATATAGAAAATTGATTTACTCACTGAATACACTATATATGTCTTAAAAGTATTGCAAAAGAGTATTTCCTTACAATTTTGTATATGTATTATATTCAAATAAATTCAATTAAAAAATTCACATTTATATTACCTATTACTCTGTCATCTCTTTTATATGCACTTCATGTAAACCAGTGTTGCCATATTGTTAGGTTCTCATAGAATTTGAAATGCCCAATGAGGTTTTGAGCAAAAATTAAAACCTTCAGTTTGTAGTCTCTTATAGAAATAACGATGTAGAATACTTTCATATATTTTTATAATAAACTATAACAACTGTAGAACCTATAATATAGATAATTGATTGACTTACTGAAACTACTGAAAACATTATAAAAGTAATGCAAAAAAATATTTTCTTACAATTTTATATATATATAATAAATTCTTATAAAAAATTCTCATTTATATTACCTTCATGTATACCAGTGCTGCCATATAGTTAGGTTCTCATAGAATTTGAAATGCCCAATGAGGTTTTGAACAAAAATTAAAACCTTCAGTTTGTAGTCGCTTATAGAAATAACGATGTAGAATACTTTCATATATTTTTATAATAAACTATAACAGCTGTATTACCTATAATATAGAAAATTGATTTACTCACTGAATACACTATATATGTCTTAATAGTATTGCAAAAGAGTATTTCCTTACAATTTTGTATATGTACTATATTCAAATAAATTCAATTAAAAAATTCACATTTATATTACCTATTACTCTGTCATCTCTTTTATATGCCCTTCATGTAAACCAGTGCTGCCATATAGTTAGGTTCTCATAGAATTTGAAATGCCCAATGAGGTTTTGAGCAAAAATTAAAACCTTCAGTTTGTAGTCCCTTATAGAAATAACGATGTAGAATACTTTCATATATTTTTATAATAAACTATAACAGCTGTAGTACCTATAATATAGAAAATTGATTGACTTACTGAAGCTACTGAAAACATCATAAAAGTAATGCAAAAAAATATTTTCTTACAATTTTATATATGTATAATAAATTCTATTAAAAAATTCTCATTTATATTACCTACTATTCTTTCATCTCCTTGGTACGCCCTTCATGTAAACCAATGTTGCAATCATGATAAGTCCTCATAGAATAGGAGATGCCATATGAGGATTTGACCAAAAATTGAAACTTTCTGTTTGTTGTCGATTAGAGGAATTATGATGTAGAATACTCTTCTTTAATAAACTATAACAGCTGTATTACCTATAATATAGAAAATTGATTTACTCACTGAATACACTATATATGTCTTAAGAGTATTACAAAAGAGTATTTCCTTACAATTTTATATATGTATTATATTCAAATAAATTCAATTAAAAAATTCACATTTATATTACCTATTACTCTGTCATTTTTTTTATATGCCCTTCATGTATACCAGTGCTGCCATCTAGTGATGTTCTCAAAGAATAGGAGAAGCCCTATGAAGTTTTAAGAAAAAATTGAAACTTTCTGTTTGTTGTCGCTTAGAGGAATTATGATGTAGAATACTCTTTTATAATAAACTATAACAGCTGTATTACCTATAATATAGAAAATTGATTTACTCACTGAATACACTATATATGTCTTAAAAGTATTGCAAAAGAGTATTTCCTTACAATCTTGTATATGTACTATATTCAAATAAATTCAATTAAAAAATTCACATTTATATTACCTATTACTCTGTCATCTTTTTTATATGCCCTTCATGTAAACCAGTGCTGCCATATAGTTAGGTTCTCATAGAATTTGAAATGCCCAATGAGGTTTTGAGCAAAAATTAAAACCTTCAGTTTGTAGTCGCTTATAGAAATAACGATGTAGAATACTTTCATATATTTTTATAATAAACTATAACAGCTGTAGTACCTATAATATAGAAAATTGATTGACTTACTGAAGCTACTGAAAACATCATAAAAGTAATGCAAAAAAATATTTTCTTACAATTTTATATATGTATAATAAATTCTATTAAAAAATTGTCATTTATATTACCTACTATTCTTTCATCTTCTTGGTACGCCCTTCATGTAAACCAGTGTTGCAATCATGATAAGTCCTCATAGAATAGGAGATGCCATATGAGGATTTGACCAAAAATTGAAATTTTCTGTTTGTTGTCGATTAGAGGAATTATGATGTAGAATACTCTTTTTTAATAAACTATAACAGCTGTAGTACCTATAATATAGAAAATTAATTGACTTACTGAAACTACTGAAAACATCATAAAAGTAATGCAAAAAAATATTTCCTTACAATTTTCTAAATGTAAAATATTGAAATAAATTCTATTAAAAAATTCACATTTATATTACCTAATAGTCTTTCATTTCTTTTGAATGCCCTTCATGTATACCAGTGCTGCCATCTAGTGATGTTCTCATAGAATAGAAGAAGCCCTATGAAGTTTTAAGAAAAAATTGAAATTTTCTGTTTGTTGTCGCTTAGAGGAATTATGATGTAGAATACTCTTTTATAATAAACTATAACAGCTGTATTACCTATAATATAGAAAATTGATTTACTCACTGAATACACTATATATGTCTTAATAGTATTGCAAAAGAGTATTTCCTTACAATTTTGTATATGTAGTATATTCAAATAAATTCAATTAAAAAATTCACATTTATATTACCTATTACTCTGTCATCTCTTTTATATGCCCTTCATGTAAACCAGTGCTGCCATATAGTTAGGTTCTCATAGAATTTGAAATGCCCAATGAGGTTTTGAGCAAAAATTAAAACCTTCAGTTTGTAGCCGCTTATAGAAATAACGATGTAGAATACTTTCATATATTTTTATAATAAACTATAACAGCTGTAGTACCAATAATATAGAAAATTGATTGACTTACTGAAGCTACTGAAAACATCATAAAAGTAATGCAAAAAAATATTTTCTTACAATTTTATATATGTATAATAAATTCAATTAAAAAATTCACATTTAAATTACCTATTACTCTGTCATCACTTTTATATGCCCTTCATGTAAACCAGTGCTGCCATATAGTTAGGTTCTCATAGAATTTGAAATGCCCAATGAGGTTTTGAGCAAAAAATAAAACCTTCAGTTTGTAGTCGCTTATAGAAATAACGATGTAGAATACTTTCATATATTTTTATAATAAACTATAACAGCTGTAGTACCTATAATATAGAAAATTGATTGACTTACTGAAGCTACTGAAAACATCATAAAAGTAATGCAAAAAAATATTTTCTTACAATTTTATATATGTATAATAAATTCTATTAAAAAATTCTCATTTATATTACCTACTATTCTTTCATCTCCTTGGTACGCCCTTCATGTAAACCAATGTTGCAATCATGATAAGTCCTCATAGAATAGGAGATGCCATATGAGGATTTGACCAAAAATTGAAACTTTCTGTTTGTTGTCGATTAGAGGAATTATGATGTAGAATACTCTTCATTAATAAACTATAACAGCTGTATTACCTATAATATAGAAAATTGATTTACTCACTGAATACACTATATATGTCTTAAGAGTATTACAAAAGAGTATTTCCTTACAATTTTATATATGTATTATATTCAAATAAATTCAATTAAAAAATTCACTTTTATATTACCTATTACACTGTCATCTCTTTTATATGCCCTTCATGTAAACCAGTGCTGCCATATAGTTAGGTTCTCATAGAATTTGAAATACCACATGGGGTTTTGAACAAAAATTAAAACCTTCAGTTTGTAGTCGCTTATAGAAATAACGATGTAGAATACTTTCATATATTTTTATAATGAACTATAACAGCTGTATTACCTATAATATAGAAAATTCATTTACTCACTGAAGACACTATATATGTCTTAAGAGTATTGCAAAAGAGTATTTCCTTACAATTTTATATATGTATTATATTCAAATAAATTCAATATAAAAATTCACATTTATATTACCTATTACACTGTCATCTCTTTTATATGCCCTTTATGTAAACCAGTGCTGCTATATAGTTATGTTCTCATAGAATTTGAAATGCCCAATGAGGTTTTGAGCAAAAATTAAAACCTTCAGTTTGTAGTCGCTTATAGAAATAATGATGTAGAACACTTTCATATATTTTTATAATTAACTATAACAGCTGTAGTACCTATAATTTAGAAAATTGATTGACTTACTGAAACTCCTGAAAACATCATAAAAGTAATTTAAAGAAATATTTCCTTACAATTTTATATATGTATAATAAATTCTTATAAAAAATTCTCATTTATATTACCTTCATGTATACCAGTGCTTCCATCTAGTGATATTCTCAATGAATAGGAGAAGCCCTATGAAGTTTTAAGAAAAAATTGAAACTTTCTGTTTGTTGTCGATTAGAGGAATTATGATGTAGAATACTCTTCTTTAATAAACTATAACAGCTGTATTACCTATAATATAGAAAATTGATTTACTCACTGAATACACTATATATGTCTTAATAGTATTGCAAAAGAGTATTTCCTTACAATTTTGTATATGTAGTATATTCAAATAAATTCAATTAAAAAATTCACATTTATATTACCTATTACTCTGTCATCTCTTTTATATGCCCTTCATGTAAACCAGTGCTGCCATATAGTTAGGTTCTCATAGAATTTGAAATGCCCAATGAGGTTTTAAGCAAAAATTAAAACCTTCAGTTTGTAGTCGCTTATAGAAATAACGATGTAGAATACTTTCATATATTTTTATAATAAACTATAACAGCTGTAGTACCTATAATATAGAAAATTGATTGACTTACTGAAGCTACTGAAAACATCATAAAAGTAATGCAAAAAAATATTGTCTTACAATTTTATATATGTATAATAAATTCTATTAAAAAATTCTCATTTATATTACCTACTATTCTTTCATCTCCTTGGTACGCCCTTCATGTAAACCAATGTTGCAATCATGATAAGTCCTCATAGAATAGGAGATGCCATATGAGGATTTGACCAAAAATTGAAACTTTCTGTTTGTTGTCGATTAGAGGAATTATGATGTAGAATACTCTTCTTTAATAAACTATAACAGCTGTATTACCTATAATATAGAAAATTGATTTACTCACTGAATACACTATATATGTCTTAAGAGTATTACAAAAGAGTATTTCCTTACAATTTTATATATGTATTATATTCAAATAAATCCAATTAAAAAATTCACATTTATATTACCTATTACTCTGTCATTTCTTTTATATGCCCTTCATGTATACCAGTGCTGCCATCTAGTTATGTTCTCATAGAATTTGAAATGCCCAATGAGGTTTTGAGCAAAAATTAAAACCTTCAGTTTGTAGTCGCTTATAGAAATAACGATGTAGAACACTTTCATATATTTTTATAATAAACTATAACAGCTGTAGTACCTATAATATAGAAAATTGATTGACTTACTGAAGCTACTGAAAACATCATAAAAGTAATGCAAAAAAATATTTTCTTACAATTTTATATATGTATAATAAATTCTATTAAAAAATTCTCATTTATATTACCTACTATTCTTTCATCTCCTTGGTACGCCCTTCATGTAAACCAGTGTTGCAATCATGATAAGTCCTCATAGAATAGGAGATGCCATATGAGGATTTGACCAAAAATTGAAATTTTCTGTTTGTTGTCGCTTAGAGGAATTATGATGTAGAATACTCTTCTTTAATAAACTATAACAGCTGTAGTACCTATAATTTAGAAAATTGATTGACTTACTGAAACTCCTGAAAACATCATAAAAGTAATGCAAAGAAATATTTCCTTACAATTTTATATATGTATAATAAATGCTTATAAAAAATTCTCATTTATATTACCTTCATGTATACCAGTGCTGCCATCTAGTGATGTTCTCATAGAATTGAAGAAGCCCTATGAAGTTTTAAGAAAAAATTGAAACTTTCTGTTTGTTGTCGCTTAGAGGAATTATGATGTAGAATACTCTTTTTTAATAAACTATAACAGCTGTAGTACCTATAATATAGAAAATTAATTGACTTACTGAAACTACTGAAAACATCATAAAAGTAATGCAAAAAAATATTTCCTTACAATTTTCTAAATGTAAAATATTGAAATAAATTCTATTAAAAAATTCACATTTATATTACCTATTACTCTGTCATTTCTTTTATATGCCCTTCGTGTATACCAGTGCTGCCATCTAGTTATGTTCTAATAGAATTTGAAATGCCCAATGTGGTTTTGAGCAAAAATTAAAACCTTCAGTTTGTAGTCGCTTATAGAAATAACGATGTAGAATACTTTTATATATTTTTATAATAAACTATAACAGCTGTAGTACCTATAATATAGATAATTGATTGACTTACTGAAACTACTGAAAACATTATAAAAGTAATGCAAAAAAATATTTTCTTACAATTTTATATATATATAATAAATTCTTATAAAAAATTCTCATTTATATTACCTTCATGTATACCAGTGCTGCCATCTAGTGATATTCTCAATGAATAGGAGAAGCCCTATGAAGTTTTAAGAAAAAATTGAAACTTTCTGTTTGTTGTCGCTTAGAGGAATTATGATGTAGAATACTCTTTTATAATAAACTATAACAGCTGTATTACCTATAATATAGAAAATTGATTTACTCACTGAATACACTATATATGTCTTAAAAGTATTGCAAAAGAGTATTTCCTTACAATTTTGTATATGTATTATATTCAAATAAATTCAATAAAAAAATTCACATTTATATTACCTATTACTCTGTCATCTCTTTTATATGCACTTCATGTAAACCAGTGTTGCCATATTGTTAGGTTCTCATAGAATTTGAAATGCCCAATGAGGTTTTGAGCAAAAATTAAAACCTTCAGTTTGTAGTCTCTTATAGAAATAACGATGTAGAATACTTTCATATATTTTTATAATAAACTATAACAACTGTAGTACCTATAATATAGATAATTGATTGACTTACTGAAACTACTGAAAACATTATAAAAGTAATGCAAAAAAATATTTTCTTACAATTTTATATATATATAATAAATTCTTATAAAAAATTCTCATTTATATTACCTTCATGTATACCAGTGCTGCCATATAGTTAGGTTCTCATAGAATTTGAAATGCCCAATGAGGTTTTGAACAAAAATTAAAACCTTCAGTTAGTAGTCGCTTATAGAAATAACGATGTAGAATACTTTCATATATTTTTATAATAAACTATAACAGCTGTATTACCTATAATATAGAAAATTGATTTACTCACTGAATACACTATATATGTCTTAATAGTATTGCAAAAGAGTATTTCCTTACAATTTTGTATATGTACTATATTCAAATAAATTCAATTAAAAAATTCACATTTATATTACCTATTACTCTGTCATCTCTTTTATATGCCCTTCATGTAAACCAGTGCTGCCATATAGTTAGGTTCTCATAGAATTTGAAATGCCCAATGAGGTTTTGAGCAAAAATTAAAACCTTCAGTTTGTAGTCGCTTATAGAAATAACGATGTAGAATACTTTCATATATTTTTATAATAAACTATAACAGCTGTAGTACCTATAATATAGAAAATTGATTGACTTACTGAAGCTACTGAAAACATCATAAAAGTAATGCAAAAAAATATTTTCTTACAATTTTATATATGTATAATAAATTCTATTAAAAAATTCTCATTTATATTACCTACTATTCTTTCATCTCCTTGGTACGCCCTTCATGTAAACCAATGTTGCAATCATGATAAGTCCTCATAGAATAGGAGATGCCATATGAGGATTTGACCAAAAATTGAAACTTTCTGTTTGTTGTCGATTAGAGGAATTATGATGTAGAATACTCTTCTTTAATAAACTATAACAGCTGTATTACCTATAATATAGAAAATTGATTTACTCACTGAATACACTATATATGTCTTAAGAGTATTACAAAAGAGTATTTCCTTACAATTTTATATATGTATTATATTCAAATAAATTCAATTAAAAAATTCACATTTATATTACCTATTACTCTGTCATTTTTTTTATATGCCCTTCATGTATACCAGTGCTGCCATCTAGTGATGTTCTCAAAGAATAGGAGAAGCCCTATGAAGTTTTAAGAAAAAATTGAAACTTTCTGTTTGTTGTCGCTTAGAGGAATTATGATGTAGAATACTCTTTTATAATAAACTATAACAGCTGTATTACCTATAATATAGAAAATTGATTTACTCACTGAATACACTATATATGTCTTAAAAGTATTGCAAAAGAGTATTTCCTTACAATCTTGTATATGTACTATATTCAAATAAATTCAATTAAAAAATTCACATTTATATTACCTATTACTCTGTCATCTTTTTTATATGCCCTTCATGTAAACCAGTGCTGCCATATAGTTAGGTTCTCATAGAATTTGAAATGCCCAATGAGGTTTTGAGCAAAAATTAAAACCTTCAGTTTGTTGTCGCTTATAGAAATAACGATGTAGAATACTTTCATATATTTTTATAATAAACTATAACAGCTGTAGTACCTATAATATAGAAAATTGATTGACTTACTGAAGCTACTGAAAACATCATAAAAGTAATGCAAAAAAATATTTTCTTACAATTTTATATATGTATAATAAATTCTATTAAAAAATTGTCATTTATATTACCTACTATTCTTTCATCTTCTTGGTACGCCCTTCATGTAAACCAGTGTTGCAATCATGATAAGTCCTCATAGAATAGGAGATGCCATATGAGGATTTGACCAAAAATTGAAATTTTCTGTTTGTTGTCGATTAGAGGAATTATGATGTAGAATACTCTTTTTTAATAAACTATAACAGCTGTAGTACCTATAATATAGAAAATTAATTGACTTACTGAAACTACTGAAAACATCATAAAAGTAATGCAAAAAAATATTTCCTTACAATTTTCTAAATGTAAAATATTGAAATAAATTCTATTAAAAAATTCACATTTATATTACCTATTACTCTGTCATTTCTTTTATATGCCCTTCGTGTATACCAGTGCTGCCATCTAGTTATGTTCTAATAGAATTTGAAATGCCCAATGTGGTTTTGAGCAAAAATTAAAACCTTCAGTTTGTAGTCGCTTATAGAAATAACGATGTAGAATACTTTTATATATTTTTATAATAAACTATAACATCTGTAGTACCTATAATATAGAAAATTAATTGACTTACTGAAACTATTGAAAACATCATAAAATTAATGCAAAGAAATATTTCCTTACAATTTTATATATGTATAATAAATTCTTATAAAAAATTCTCATTTATATTACCTTCATGTATACCAGTGCTGCCATCTAGTGATATTCTCAATGAATAGGAGAAGCCCTATGAAGTTTTAAGAAAAAATTGAAACTTTCTGTTTGTTGTCGCTTAGAGGAATTATGATGTAGAATACTCTTTTATAATAAACTATAACAGCTGTATTACCTATAATATAGAAAATTGATTTACTCACTGAATACACTATATATGTCTTAAAAGTATTGCAAAAGAGTATTTCCTTACAATCTTGTATATGTACTATATTCAAATAAATTCAATTAAAAAATTCACATTTATATTACCTATTACTCTGTCATCTTTTTTATATGCCCTTCATGTAAACCAGTGCTGCCATATAGTTAGGTTCTCATAGAATTTGAAATGCCCAATGAGGTTTTGAGCAAAAATTAAAACCTTCAGTTTGTTGTCGCTTATAGAAATAATGATGTAGAATACTTTCATATATTTTTATAATAAACTATAACAGCTGTAGTACCTATAATATAGAAAATTGATTGACTTACTGAAGCTACTGAAAACATCATAAAAGTAATGCAAAAAAATATTTTCTTACAATTTTATATATGTATAATAAATTCTATTAAAAAATTCTCATTTATATTACCTACTATTCTTTCATCTCCTTGGTACGCCCTTCATGTAAACCAGTGTTGCAATCATGATAAGTCCTCATAGAATAGGAGATGCCATATGAGGATTTGACCAAAAATTAAAATTTTCTGTTTGTTGTCGATTAGAGGAATTATGATGTAGAATACTCTTTTTTAATAAACTATAACAGCTGTAGTACCTATAATATAGAAAATTAATTGACTTACTGAAACTACTGAAAACATCATAAAAGTAATGCAAAAAAATATTTCCTTACAATTTTCTAAATGTAAAATATTGAAATAAATTCTATTAAAAAATTCACATTTATATTACCTAATAGTCTTTCATTTCTTTTGAATGCCCTTCATGTATACCAGTGCTGCCATCTAGTGATGTTCTCATAGAATAGAAGAAGCCCTATGAAGTTTTAAGAAAAAATTGAAATTTTCTGTTTGTTGTCGCTTAGAGGAATTATGATGTAGAATACTCTTTTATAATAAACTATAACAGCTGTATTACCTATAATATAGAAAATTGATTTACTCACTGAATACACTATATATGTCTTAAAAGTATTGCAAAAGAGTATTTCCTTACAATTTTGTATATGTATTATATTCAAATAAATTCAATAAAAAAATTCACATTTATATTACCTATTACTCTGTCATCTCTTTTATATGCACTTCATGTAAACCAGTGTTGCCATATTGTTAGGTTCTCATAGAATTTGAAATGCCCAATGAGGTTTTGAGCAAAAATTAAAACCTTCAGTTTGTAGTCTCTTATAGAAATAACGATGTAGAATACTTTCATATATTTTTATAATAAACTATAACAACTGTAGTACCTATAATATAGATAATTGATTGACTTACTGAAACTACTGAAAACATTATAAAAGTAATGCAAAAAAATATTTTCTTACAATTTTATATATATATAATAAATTCTTATAAAAAATTCTCATTTATATTACCTTCATGTATACCAGTGCTGCCATATAGTTAGGTTCTCATAGAATTTGAAATGCCCAATGAGGTTTTGAACAAAAATTAAAACCTTCAGTTTGTAGTCGCTTATAGAAATAACGATGTAGAATACTTTCATATATTTTTATAATAAACTATAACAGCTGTATTACCTATAATATAGAAAATTGATTTACTCACTGAATACACTATATATGTCTTAATAGTATTGCAAAAGAGTATTTCCTTACAATTTTGTATATGTACTATATTCAAATAAATTCAATTAAAAAATTCACATTTATATTACCTATTACTCTGTCATCTCTTTTATATGCCCTTCATGTAAACCAGTGCTGCCATATAGTTAGGTTCTCATAGAATTTGAAATGCCCAATGAGGTTTTGAGCAAAAATTAAAACCTTCAGTTTGTAGTCGCTTATAGAAATAACGATGTAGAATACTTTCATATATTTTTATAATAAACTATAACAGCTGTAGTACCTATAATATAGAAAATTGATTGACTTACTGAAGCTACTGAAAACATCATAAAAGTAATGCAAAAAAATATTTTCTTACAATTTTATATATGTATAATAAATTCTATTAAAAAATTCTCATTTATATTACCTACTATTCTTTCATCTCCTTGGTACGCCCTTCATGTAAACCAATGTTGCAATCATGATAAGTCCTCATAGAATAGGAGATGCCATATGAGGATTTGACCAAAAATTGAAACTTTCTGTTTGTTGTCGATTAGAGGAATTATGATGTAGAATACTCTTCTTTAATAAACTATAACAGCTGTATTACCTATAATATAGAAAATTGATTTACTCACTGAATACACTATATATGTCTTAAGAGTATTACAAAAGAGTATTTCCTTACAATTTTATATATGTATTATATTCAAATAAATTCAATTAAAAAATTCACATTTATATTACCTATTACTCTGTCATTTTTTTTATATGCCCTTCATGTATACCAGTGCTGCCATCTAGTGATGTTCTCAAAGAATAGGAGAAGCCCTATGAAGTTTTAAGAAAAAATTGAAACTTTCTGTTTGTTGTCGCTTAGAGGAATTATGATGTAGAATACTCTTTTATAATAAACTATAACAGCTGTATTACCTATAATATAGAAAATTGATTTACTCACTGAATACACTATATATGTCTTAAAAGTATTGCAAAAGAGTATTTCCTTACAATCTTGTATATGTACTATATTCAAATAAATTCAATTAAAAAATTCACATTTATATTACCTATTACTCTGTCATCTTTTTTATATGCCCTTCATGTAAACCAGTGCTGCCATATAGTTAGGTTCTCATAGAATTTGAAATGCCCAATGAGGTTTTGAGCAAAAATTAAAACCTTCAGTTTGTTGTCGCTTATAGAAATAACGATGTAGAATACTTTCATATATTTTTATAATAAACTATAACAGCTGTAGTACCTATAATATAGAAAATTGATTGACTTACTGAAGCTACTGAAAACATCATAAAAGTAATGCAAAAAAATATTTTCTTACAATTTTATATATGTATAATAAATTCTATTAAAAAATTGTCATTTATATTACCTACTATTCTTTCATCTTCTTGGTACGCCCTTCATGTAAACCAGTGTTGCAATCATGATAAGTCCTCATAGAATAGGAGATGCCATATGAGGATTTGACCAAAAATTGAAATTTTCTGTTTGTTGTCGATTAGAGGAATTATGATGTAGAATACTCTTTTTTAATAAACTATTACAGCTGTAGTACCTATAATATAGAAAATTAATTGACTTACTGAAACTACTGAAAACATCATAAAAGTAATGCAAAAAAATATTTCCTTACAATTTTCTAAATGTAAAATATTGAAATAAATTCTATTAAAAAATTCACATTTATATTACCTATTACTCTGTCATTTCTTTTATATGCCCTTCGTGTATACCAGTGCTGCCATCTAGTTATGTTCTAATAGAATTTGAAATGCCCAATGTGGTTTTGAGCAAAAATTAAAACCTTCAGTTTGTAGTCGCTTATAGAAATAACGATGTAGAATACTTTTATATATTTTTATAATAAACTATAACATCTGTAGTACCTATAATATAGAAAATTAATTGACTTACTGAAACTATTGAAAACATCATAAAATTAATGCAAAGAAATATTTCCTTACAATTTTATATATGTATAATAAATTCTTATAAAAAATTCTCATTTATATTACCTTCATGTATACCAGTGCTGCCATCTAGTGATATTCTCAATGAATAGGAGAAGCCCTATGAAGTTTTAAGAAAAAATTGAAACTTTCTGTTTGTTGTCGCTTAGAGGAATTATGATGTAGAATACTCTTTTATAATAAACTATAACAGCTGTATTACCTATAATATAGAAAATTGATTTACTCACTGAATACACTATATATGTCTTAAAAGTATTGCAAAAGAGTATTTCCTTACAATCTTGTATATGTACTATATTCAAATAAATTCAATTAAAAAATTCACATTTATATTACCTATTACTCTGTCATCTATTTTATATGCCCTTCATGTAAACCAGTGCTGCCATATAGTTAGGTTCTCATAGAATTTGAAATGCCCAATGAGGTTTTGAGCAAAAATTAAAACCTTCAGTTTGTAGTCGCTTATAGAAATAATGATGTAGAATACTTTCATATATTTTTATAATAAACTATAACAGCTGTAGTACCTATAATATAGAAAATTGATTGACTTACTGAAGCTACTGAAAACATCATAAAAGTAATGCAAAAAAATATTTTCTTACAATTTTATATATGTATAATAAATTCTATTAAAAAATTCTCATTTATATTACCTACTATTCTTTCATCTCCTTGGTACGCCCTTCATGTAAACCAGTGTTGCAATCATGATAAGTCCTCATAGAATAGGAGATGCCATATGAGGATTTGACCAAAAATTAAAATTTTCTGTTTGTTGTCGATTAGAGGAATTATGATGTAGAATACTCTTTTTTAATAAACTATAACAGCTGTAGTACCTATAATATAGAAAATTAATTGACTTACTGAAACTACTGAAAACATCATAAAAGTAATGCAAAAAAATATTTCCTTACAATTTTCTAAATGTAAAATATTGAAATAAATTCTATTAAAAAATTCACATTTATATTACCTAATAGTCTTTCATTTCTTTTGAATGCCCTTCATGTATACCAGTGCTGCCATCTAGTGATGTTCTCATAGAATAGAAGAAGCCCTATGAAGTTTTAAGAAAAAATTGAAATTTTCTGTTTGTTGTCCCTTAGAGGAATTATGATGTAGAATACTCTTTTATAATAAACTATAACAGCTGTATTACCTATAATATAGAAAATTGATTTACTCACTGAATACACTATATATGTCTTAATAGTATTGCAAAAGAGTATTTCCTTACAATTTTGTATATGTAGTATATTCAAATAAATTCAATTAAAAAATTCACATTTATATTACCTATTACTCTGTCATCTCTTTTATATGCCCTTCATGTAAACCAGTGCTGCCATATAGTTAGGTTCTCATAGAATTTGAAATGCCCAATGAGGTTTTGAGCAAAAATTAAAACCTTCAGTTTGTAGCCGCTTATAGAAATAACGATGTAGAATACTTTCATATATTTTTATAATAAACTATAACAGCTGTAGTACCTATAATATAGAAAATTGATTGACTTACTGAAGCTACTGAAAACATCATAAAAGTAATGCAAAAAAATATTTTCTTACAATTTTATATATGTATAATAAATTCAATTAAAAAATTCACATTTAAATTACCTATTACTCTGTCATCACTTTTATATGCCCTTCATGTAAACCAGTGCTGCCATATAGTTAGGTTCTCATAGAATTTGAAATGCCCAATGAGGTTTTGAGCAAAAAATAAAACCTTCAGTTTGTAGTCGCTTATAGAAATAACGATGTAGAATACTTTCATATATTTTTATAATAAACTATAACAGCTGTAGTACCTATAATATAGAAAATTGATTGACTTACTGAAGCTACTGAAAACATCATAAAAGTAATGCAAAAAAATATTTTCTTACAATTTTATATATGTATAATAAATTCTATTAAAAAATTCTCATTTATATTACCTACTATTCTTTCATCTCCTTGGTACGCCCTTCATGTAAACCAATGTTGCAATCATGATAAGTCCTCATAGAATAGGAGATGCCATATAAGGATTTGACCAAAAATTGAAACTTTCTGTTTGTTGTCGATTAGAGGAATTATGATGTAGAATACTCTTCATTAATAAACTATAACAGCTGTATTACCTATAATATAGAAAATTGATTTACTCACTGAATACACTATATATGTCTTAAAAGTATTGCAAAAGAGTATTTCCTTACAATCTTGTATATGTACTATATTCAAATAAATTCAATTAAAAAATTCACATTTATATTACCTATTACTCTGTCATCTTTTTTATATGCCCTTCATGTAAACCAGTGCTGCCATATAGTTAGGTTCTCATAGAATTTGAAATGCCCAATGAGGTTTTGAGCAAAAATTAAAACCTTCAGTTTGTAGTCGCTTATAGAAATAACGATGTAGAATACTTTCATATATTTTTATAATAAACTATAACAGCTGTAGTACCTATAATATAGAAAATTGATTGACTTACTGAAGCTACTGAAAACATCATAAAAGTAATGCAAAAAAATATTTTCTTACAATTTTATATATGTATAATAAATTCTATTAAAAAATTGTCATTTATATTACCTACTATTCTTTCATCTTCTTGGTACGCCCTTCATGTAAACCAGTGTTGCAATCATGATAAGTCCTCATAGAATAGGAGATGCCATATGAGGATTTGACCAAAAATTGAAATTTTCTGTTTGTTGTCGATTAGAGGAATTATGATGTAGAATACTCTTTTTTAATAAACTATTACAGCTGTAGTACCTATAATATAGAAAATTAATTGACTTACTGAAACTACTGAAAACATCATAAAAGTAATGCAAAAAAATATTTCCTTACAATTTTCTAAATGTAAAATATTGAAATAAATTCTATTAAAAAATTCACATTTATATTACCTATTACTCTGTCATTTCTTTTATATGCCCTTCGTGTATACCAGTGCTGCCATCTAGTTATGTTCTAATAGAATTTGAAATGCCCAATGTGGTTTTGAGCAAAAATTAAAACCTTCAGTTTGTAGTCGCTTATAGAAATAACGATGTAGAATACTTTTATATATTTTTATAATAAACTATAACATCTGTAGTACCTATAATATAGAAAATTAATTGACTTACTGAAACTATTGAAAACATCATAAAATTAATGCAAAGAAATATTTCCTTACAATTTTATATATGTATAATAAATTCTTATAAAAAATTCTCATTTATATTACCTTCATGTATACCAGTGCTGCCATCTAGTGATATTCTCAATGAATAGGAGAAGCCCTATGAAGTTTTAAGAAAAAATTGAAACTTTCTGTTTGTTGTCGCTTAGAGGAATTATGATGTAGAATACTCTTTTATAATAAACTATAACAGCTGTATTACCTATAATATAGAAAATTGATTTACTCACTGAATACACTATATATGTCTTAAAAGTATTGCAAAAGAGTATTTCCTTACAATCTTGTATATGTACTATATTCAAATAAATTCAATTAAAAAATTCACATTTATATTACCTATTACTCTGTCATCTTTTTTATATGCCCTTCATGTAAACCAGTGCTGCCATATAGTTAGGTTCTCATAGAATTTGAAATGCCCAATGAGGTTTTGAGCAAAAATTAAAACCTTCAGTTTGTAGTCGCTTATAGAAATAACGATGTAGAATACTTTCATATATTTTTATAATAAACTATAACAGCTGTAGTACCTATAATATAGAAAATTGATTGACTTACTGAAGCTACTGAAAACATCATAAAAGTAATGCAAAAAAATATTTTCTTACAATTTTATATATGTATAATAAATTCTATTAAAAAATTGTCATTTATATTACCTACTATTCTTTCATCTTCTTGGTACGCCCTTCATGTAAACCAGTGTTGCAATCATGATAAGTCCTCATAGAATAGGAGATGCCATATGAGGATTTGACCAAAAATTGAAATTTTCTGTTTGTTGTCGATTAGAGGAATTATGATGTAGAATACTCTTTTTTAATAAACTATTACAGCTGTAGTACCTATAATATAGAAAATTAATTGACTTACTGAAACTACTGAAAACATCATAAAAGTAATGCAAAAAAATATTTCCTTACAATTTTCTAAATGTAAAATATTGAAATAAATTCTATTAAAAAATTCACATTTATATTACCTATTACTCTGTCATTTCTTTTATATGCCCTTCGTGTATACCAGTGCTGCCATCTAGTTATGTTCTAACAGAATTTGAAATGCCCAATGTGGTTTTGAGCAAAAATTAAAACCTTCAGTTTGTAGTCGCTTATAGAAATAACGATGTAGAATACTTTTATATATTTTTATAATAAACTATAACATCTGTAGTACCTATAATATAGAAAATTAATTGACTTACTGAAACTATTGAAAACATCATAAAATTAATGCAAAGAAATATTTCCTTACAATTTTATATATGTATAATAAATTCTTATAAAAAATTCTCATTTATATTACCTTCATGTATACCAGTGCTGCCATCTAGTGATATTCTCAATGAATAGGAGAAGCCCTATGAAGTTTTAAGAAAAAATTGAAACTTTCTGTTTGTTGTCGCTTAGAGGAATTATGATGTAGAATACTCTTTTATAATAAACTATAACAGCTGTATTACCTATAATATAGAAAATTGATTTACTCACTGAATACACTATATATGTCTTAAAAGTATTGCAAAAGAGTATTTCCTTACAATCTTGTATATGTACTATATTCAAATAAATTCAATTAAAAAATTCACATTTATATTACCTATTACTCTGTCATCTTTTTTATATGCCCTTCATGTAAACCAGTGCTGCCATATAGTTAGGTTCTCATAGAATTTGAAATGCCCAATGAGGTTTTGAGCAAAAATTAAAACCTTCAGTTTGTAGTCGCTTATAGAAATAACGATGTAGAATACTTTCATATATTTTTATAATAAACTATAACAGCTGTAGTACCTATAATATAGAAAATTGATTGACTTACTGAAGCTACTGAAAACATCATAAAAGTAATGCAAAAAAATATTTTCTTACAATTTTATATATGTATAATAAATTCTATTAAAAAATTGTCATTTATATTACCTACTAT
The DNA here is from genome assembly GCA_956483605.1 of Tuberolachnus salignus. Classification (NCBI taxonomy): domain Eukaryota; kingdom Metazoa; phylum Arthropoda; class Insecta; order Hemiptera; family Aphididae; genus Tuberolachnus; species Tuberolachnus salignus. Next base: position 11,114,173 of record OY101431.1, read on the forward strand.
TCTTTCATCTTCTTGGTACGCCCTTCATGTAAACCAGTGTTGCAATCATGATAAGTCCTCATAGAATAGGAGATGCCATATGAGGATTTGACCAAAAATTGAAATTTTCTGTTTGTTGTCGATTAGAGGAATTATGATGTAGAATACTCTTTTTTAATAAACTATTACAGCTGTAGTACCTATAATATAGAAAATTAATTTACTTACTGAAACTACTGAAAACATCATAAAAGTAATGCAAAAAAATATTTCCTTACAATTTTCTAAATGTAAAATATTGAAATAAATTCTATTAAAAAATTCACATTTATATTACCTATTACTCTGTCATTTCTTTTATATGCCCTTCGTGTATACCAGTGCTGCCATCTAGTTATGTTCTAATAGAATTTGAAATGCCCAATGTGGTTTTGAGCAAAAATTAAAACCTTCAGTTTGTAGTCGCTTATAGAAATAACGATGTAGAATACTTTTATATATTTTTATAATAAACTATAACATCTGTAGTACCTATAATATAGAAAATTAATTGACTTACTGAAACTATTGAAAACATCATAAAATTAATGCAAAGAAATATTTCCTTACAATTTTATATATGTATAATAAATTCTTATAAAAAATTCTCATTTATATTACCTTCATGTATACCAGTGCTGCCATCTAGTGATATTCTCAATGAATAGGAGAAGCCCTATGAAGTTTTAAGAAAAAATTGAAACTTTCTGTTTGTTGTCGCTTAGAGGAATTATGATGTAGAATACTCTTTTATAATAAACTATAACAGCTGTATTACCTATAATATAGAAAATTGATTTACTCACTGAATACACTATATATGTCTTAAAAGTATTGCAAAAGAGTATTTCCTTACAATCTTGTATATGTACTATATTCAAATAAATTCAATTAAAAAATTCACATTTATATTACCTATTACTCTGTCATCTTTTTTATATGCCCTTCATGTAAACCAGTGCTGCCATATAGTTAGGTTCTCATAGAATTTGAAATGCCCAATGAGGTTTTGAGCAAAAATTAAAACCTTCAGTTTGTAGTCGCTTATAGAAATAATGATGTAGAATACTTTCATATATTTTTATAATAAACTATAACAGCTGTAGTACCTATAATATAGAAAATTGATTGACTTACTGAAGCTACTGAAAACATCATAAAAGTAATGCAAAAAAATATTTTCTTACAATTTTATATATGTATAATAAATTCTATTAAAAAATTCTCATTTATATTACCTACTATTCTTTCATCTCCTTGGTACGCCCTTCATGTAAACCAGTGTTGCAATCATGATAAGTCCTCATAGAATAGGAGATGCCATATGAGGATTTGACCAAAAATTAAAATTTTCTGTTTGTTGTCGATTAGAGGAATTATGATGTAGAATACTCTTTTTTAATAAACTATAACAGCTGTAGTACCTATAATATAGAAAATTAATTGACTTACTGAAACTACTGAAAACATCATAAAAGTAATGCAAAAAAATATTTCCTTACAATTTTCTAAATGTAAAATATTGAAATAAATTCTATTAAAAAATTCACATTTATATTACCTAATAGTCTTTCATTTCTTTTGAATGCCCTTCATGTATACCAGTGCTGCCATCTAGTGATGTTCTCATAGAATAGAAGAAGCCCTATGAAGTTTTAAGAAAAAATTGAAATTTTCTGTTTGTTGTCCCTTAGAGGAATTATGATGTAGAATACTCTTTTATAATAAACTATAACAGCTGTATTACCTATAATATAGAAAATTGATTTACTCACTGAATACACTATATATGTCTTAATAGTATTGCAAAAGAGTATTTCCTTACAATTTTGTATATGTAGTATATTCAAATAAATTCAATTAAAAAATTCACATTTATATTACCTATTACTCTGTCATCTCTTTTATATGCCCTTCATGTAAACCAGTGCTGCCATATAGTTAGGTTCTCATAGAATTTGAAATGCCCAATGAGGTTTTAAGCAAAAATTAAAACCTTCAGTTTGTAGTCGCTTATAGAAATAACGATGTAGAATACTTTCATATATTTTTATAATAAACTATAACAGCTGTAGTACCTATAATATAGAAAATTGATTGACTTACTGAAGCTACTGAAAACATCATAAAAGTAATGCAAAAAAATATTGTCTTACAATTTTATATATGTATAATAAATTCTATTAAAAAATTCTCATTTATATTACCTACTATTCTTTCATCTCCTTGGTACGCCCTTCATGTAAACCAATGTTGCAATCATGATAAGTCCTCATAGAATAGGAGATGCCATATGAGGATTTGACCAAAAATTGAAACTTTCTGTTTGTTGTCGATTAGAGGAATTATGATGTAGAATACTCTTTTATAATAAACTATAACAGCTGAATTAGCTATAATATAGAAAATTGATTTACTCACTGAATACACTATATATGTCTTAAAAGTATTGCAAAAGAGTATTTCCTTACAATCTTGTATATGTACTATATTCAAATAAATTCAATTAAAAAATTCACATTTATATTACCTATTACTCTGTCATCTCTTTTATATGCCCTTCATGTAAACCAGTGCTGCCATATAGTTAGGTTCTCATAGAATTTAAAATGCCCAATGAGGTTTTGAGCAAAAATTAAAACCTTCAGTTTGTAGCCGCTTATAGAAATAACGATGTAGAATACTTTCATATATTTTTATAATAAACTATAACAGCTGTAGTACCTATAATATAGAAAATTGATTGACTTACTGAAGCTACTGAAAACATCATAAAAGTAATGCAAAAAAATATTTTCTTACAATTTTATATATGTATAATAAATTCAATTAAAAAATTCACATTTAAATTACCTATTACTCTGTCATCACTTTTATATGCCCTTCATGTAAACCAGTGCTGCCATATAGTTAGGTTCTCATAGAATTTGAAATGCCCAATGAGGTTTTGAGCAAAAAATAAAACCTTCAGTTTGTAGTCGCTTATAGAAATAACGATGTAGAATACTTTCATATATTTTTATAATAAACTATAACAGCTGTAGTACCTATAATATAGAAAATTGATTGACTTACTGAAGCTACTGAAAACATCATAAAAGTAATGCAAAAAAATATTTTCTTACAATTTTATATATGTATAATAAATTCTATTAAAAAATTCTCATTTATATTACCTACTATTCTTTCATCTCCTTGGTACGCCCTTCATGTAAACCAATGTTGCAATCATGATAAGTCCTCATAGAATAGGAGATGCCATATAAGGATTTGACCAAAAATTGAAACTTTCTGTTTGTTGTCGATTAGAGGAATTATGATGTAGAATACTCTTCATTAATAAACTATAACAGCTGTATTACCTATAATATAGAAAATTGATTTACTCACTGAATACACTATATATGTCTTAAGAGTATTACAAAAGAGTATTTCCTTACAATTTTATATATGTATTATATTCAAATAAATTCAATTAAAAAATTCACTTTTATATTACCTATTACACTGTCATCTCTTTTATATGCCCTTCATGTAAACCAGTGCTGCCATATAGTTAGGTTCTCATAGAATTTGAAATGCCCAATGAGGTTTTGAGCAAAAATTAAAACCTTCAGTTTGTAGTCGCTTATAGAAATAACGATGTAGAATACTTTCATATATTTTTATAATAAACTATAACAGCTGTATTACCTATAATATAGAAAATTGATTTACTCACTGAATACACTATATATGTCTTAATAGTATTGCAAAAGAGTATTTCCTTACAATTTTGTATATGTAGTATATTCAAATAAATTCAATTAAAAAATTCACATTTATATTACCTATTACTCTGTCATCTCTTTTATATGCCCTTCATGTAAACCAGTGCTGCCATATAGTTAGGTTCTCATAGAATTTGAAATGCCCAATGAGGTTTTAAGCAAAAATTAAAACCTTCAGTTTGTAGTCGCTTATAGAAATAACGATGTAGAATACTTTCATATATTTTTATAATAAACTATAACAGCTGTAGTACCTATAATATAGAAAATTGATTGACTTACTGAAGCTACTGAAAACATCATAAAAGTAATGCAAAAAAATATTGTCTTACAATTTTATATATGTATAATAAATTCTATTAAAAAATTCTCATTTATATTACCTACTATTCTTTCATCTCCTTGGTACGCCCTTCATGTAAACCAATGTTGCAATCATGATAAGTCCTCATAGAATAGGAGATGCCATATGAGGATTTGACCAAAAATTGAAACTTTCTGTTTGTTGTCGATTAGAGGAATTATGATGTAGAATACTCTTTTATAATAAACTATAACAGCTGTATTAGCTATAATATAGAAAATTGATTTACTCACTGAATACACTATATATGTCTTAAAAGTATTGCAAAAGAGTATTTCCTTACAATCTTGTATATGTACTATATTCAAATAAATTCAATTAAAAAATTCACATTTATATTACCTATTACTCTGTCATCTCTTTTATATGCCCTTCATGTAAACCAGTGCTGCCATATAGTTAGGTTCTCATAGAATTTAAAATGCCCAATGAGGTTTTGAGCAAAAATTAAAACCTTCAGTTTGTAGCCGCTTATAGAAATAACGATGTAGAATACTTTCATATATTTTTATAATAAACTATAACAGCTGTAGTACCTATAATATAGAAAATTGATTGACTTACTGAAGCTACTGAAAACATCATAAAAGTAATGCAAAAAAATATTTCCTTACAATTTTCTAAATGTAAAATATTGAAATAAATTCTATTAAAAAATTCACATTTATATTACCTATTACTCTGTCATTTCTTTTATATGCCCTTCGTGTATACCAGTGCTGCCATCTAGTTAGGTTCTCATAGAATTTGAAATGCCCAATGAGGTTTTGAGCAAAAATTAAAACCTTCAGTTTGTAGTCGCTTATAGAAATAACGATGTAGAATACTTTCATATATTTTTATAATAAACTATAACAGCTGTAGTACCTATAATATAGATAATTGATTGACTTACTGAAACTACTGAAAACATTATAAAAGTAATGCAAAAAAATATTTTCTTACAATTTTATATATATATAATAAATTCTTATAAAAAATTCTCATTTATATTACCTTCATGTATACCAGTGCTGCCATCTAGTGATGTTCTCATAGAATAGGAGAAGCCCTATGAAGTTTTAAGAAAAAATTGAAACTTTCTGTTTGTTGTCACTTAGAGGAATTATGATGTAGAATACTCTTTTATAATAAACTATAACAGCTGTATTACCTATAATATAGAAAATTCATTTACTCACTGAAGACACTATATATGTCTTAAGAGTATTGCAAAAGAGTATTTCCTTACAATTTTGTATATGTACTATATTCAAATAAATTCAATTAAAAAATTCACATTTATATAACCTATTACTCTGTCATCTCTTTTATATGCCCTTCATGTAAACCAGTGCTGCCATATAGTTAGGTTCTCATAGAATTTGAAATGCCCAATGAGGTTTTGAGCAAAAATTAAAACCTTCAGTTTGTAGTCGCTTATAGAAATAACGATGTAGAATACTTTCATATATTTTTATAATAAACTATAACAGCTGTAGTACCTATAATATAGAAAATTGATTGACATACTGAAGCTACTGAAAACATCATAAAAGTAATGCAAAAAAATATTTTCTTACAATTTTATATATGTATAATAAATTCTATTAAAAAATTCTCATTTATATTACCTACCATTCTTTCATCTCCTTGGTACGCCCTTCATGTAAACCAGTGTTGCAATCATGATAAGTCCTCATAGAATAGGAGATGCCATATGAGGATTTGACCAAAAATTGAAACTTTCTGTTTGTTGTCGATTAGAGGAATTATGATGTAGAATACTCTTTTTTAATAAACTATAACAGCTGTATTACCTATAATATAGAAAATTGATTGACTTACTGAAACTACTGAAAACATCATAAAAGTAATGCAAAAAAATATTTCCTTACAATTTTGTATATGTATTATATTCAAATAAATTCAATTAAAAAATTCACATTTATATTACCTATTACTCTGTCATCTCTTTTATATGCCCTTCATGTAAACCAGTGCTGCCATATAGTTAGGTTCTCATAGAATTTGAAATGCCCAATGAGGTTTTGAACAAAAATTAAAACCTTCAGTTTGTAGTCGCTTATAGAAATAACGATGTAGAATACTTTCATATATTTTTATAATAAACTATAACAGCTGTATTACCTATAATATAGAAAATTCATTTACTCACTGAAGACACTATATATGTCTTAAGAGTATTGCAAAAGAGTATTTCCTTACAATTTTATATATGTATTATATTCAAATAAATTCAATATAGAAAACTCACATTTATATTACCTATTACTCTGTCATCTCTTTTATATGCCCTTTATGTAAACCAGTGCTGCTATATAGTTATGTTCTCATAGAATTTGAAATGCCCAATGAGGTTTTGAGCAAAAATTAAAACCTTCAGTTTGTAGTCGCTTATAGAAATAACGATGTAGAACACTTTCATATATTTTTATAATAAACTATAACAGCTGTAGTACCTATAATTTAGAAAATTGATTGACTTACTGAAACTCCTGAAAACATCATAAAAGTAATGCAAAGAAATATTTCCTTACAATTTTATATATGTATAATAAATGCTTATAAAAAATTCTCATTTATATTACCTTCATGTATACCAGTGCTGCCATCTAGTGATGTTCTCATAGAATAGGAGAAGCCCTATGAAGTTTTAAGAAAAAATTGAAACTTTCTGTTTGTTGTCGATTAGAGGAATTATGATGTAGAATACTCTTTTTTAATAAACTATAACAGCTGTAGTACCTATAATATAGAAAATTAATTGACTTACTGAAACTACTGAAAACATCATAAAAGTAATGCAAAAAAATATTTCCTTACAATTTTCTAAATGTAAAATATTGAAATAAATTCTATTAAAAAATTCACATTTATATTACCTAATAGTCTTTCATTTCTTTTGAATGCCCTTCATGTATACCAGTGCTGCCATCTAGTGATGTTCTCATAGAATAGAAGAAGCCCTATGAAGTTTTAAGAAAAAATTGAAACTTTCTGTTTGTTGTCGCTTAGAGGAATTATGATGTAGAATACTCTTTTATAATAAACTATAACAGCTGTATTACCTATAATATAGAAAATTGATTTACTCACTGAATACACTATATATGTCTTAATAGTATTGCAAAAGAGTATTTCCTTACAATTTTGTATATGTAGTATATTCAAATAAATTCAATTAAAAAATTCACATTTATATTACCTATTACTCTGTCATCTCTTTTATATGCCCTTCATGTAAACCAGTGCTGCCATATAGTTAGGTTCTCATAGAATTTGAAATGCCCAATGAGGTTTTAAGCAAAAATTAAAACCTTCAGTTTGTAGTCGCTTATAGAAATAACGATGTAGAATACTTTCATATATTTTTATAATAAACTATAACAGCTGTAGTACCTATAATATAGAAAATTGATTGACTTACTGAAGCTACTGAAAACATCATAAAAGTAATGCAAAAAAATAATGTCTTACAATTTTATATATGTATAATAAATTCTATTAAAAAATTCTCATTTATATTACCTATTACTCTGTCATCTCTTTTATATGCCCTTCATGTAAACCAGTGCTGCCATATAGTTAGGTTCTCATAGAATTTGAAATGCCCAATGAGGTTTTGAGCAAAAATTAAAACCTTCAGTTTGTAGTCGCTTATAGAAATAACGATGTAGAATACTTTCATATATTTTTATAATAAACTATAACAGCTGTAGTACCTATAATATAGAAAATTGATTGACTTACTGAAGCTACTGAAAACATCATAAAAGTAATGCAAAAAAATATTTTCTTACAATTTTATATATGTATAATAAATTCTATTAAAAAATTCTCATTTATATTACCTACTATTCTTTCATCTCCTTGGTACGCCCTTCATGTAAACCAATGTTGCAATCATGATAAGTCCTCATAGAATAGGAGATGCCATATGAGGATTTGACCAAAAATTGAAACTTTCTGTTTGTTGTCGATTAGAGGAATTATGATGTAGAATACTCTTCATTAATAAACTATAACAGCTGTATTACCTATAATATAGAAAATTCATTTACTCACTGAAGACACTATATATGTCTTAAGAGTATTGCAAAAGAGTATTTCCTTACAATTTTATATATGTATTATATTCAAATAAATTCAATATAAAAATTCACATTTATATTACCTATTACACTGTCATCTCTTTTATATGCCCTTTATGTAAACCAGTGCTGCTATATAGTTATGTTCTCATAGAATTTGAAATGCCCAATGAGGTTTTGAGCAAAAATTAAAACCTTCAGTTTGTAGTCGCTTATAGAAATAACGATGTAGAACACTTTCATATATTTTTATAATAAACTATAACAGCTGTAGTACCTATAATTTAGAAAATTGATTGACTTACTGAAACTCCTGAAAACAACATAAAAGTAATGCAAAGAAATATTTCCTTACAATTTTATATATGTATAATAAATGCTTATAAAAAATTCTCATTTATATTACCTTCATGTATACCAGTGCTGCCATCTAGTGATGTTCTCATAGAATTGGAGAAGCCCTATGAAGTTTTAAGAAAAAATTGAAACTTTCTGTTTGTTGTCGCTTAGAGGAATTATGATGTAGAATACTCTTTTTTAATAAACTATAACAGCTGTAGTACCTATAATATAGAAAATTAATTGACTTACTGAAACTACTGAAAACATCATAAAAGTAATGCAAAAAAATATTTCCTTACAATTTTCTAAATGTAAAATATTGAAATAAATTCTATTAAAAAATTCACATTTATATTACCTATTACTCTGTCATTTCTTTTATATGCCCTTCGTGTATACCAGTGCTGCCATCTAGTTATGTTCTAATAGAATTTGAAATGCCCAATGTGGTTTTGAGCAAAAATTAAAACCTTCAGTTTGTAGTCGCTTATAGAAATAACGATGTAGAATACTTTTATATATTTTTATAATAAACTATAACAGCTGTAGTACCTATAATATAGATAATTGATTGACTTACTGAAACTACTGAAAACATTATATAAGTAATGCAAAAAAATATTTTCTTACAATTTTATATATATATAATAAATTCTTATAAAAAATTCTCATTTATATTACCTTCATGTATACCAGTGCTGCCATCTAGTGATATTCTCAATGAATAGGAGAAGCCCTATGAAGTTTTAAGAAAAAATTGAAACTTTCTGTTTGTTGTCGCTTAGAGGAATTATGATGTAGAATACTCTTTTATAATAAACTATAACAGCTGTATTACCTATAATATAGAAAATTGATTTACTCACTGAATACACTATATATGTCTTAAAAGTATTGCAAAAGAGTATTTCCTTACAATTTTGTATATGTATTATATTCAAATAAATTCAATTAAAAAATTCACATTTATATTACCTATTACTCTGTCATCTCTTTTATATGCACTTCATGTAAACCAGTATTGCCATATTGTTAGGTTCTCATAGAATTTGAAATGCCCAATGAGGTTTTGAGCAAAAATTAAAACCTTCAGTTTGTAGTCTCTTATAGAAATAACGATGTAGAATACTTTCATATATTTTTATAATAAACTATAACAACTGTAGTACCTATAATATAGATAATTGATTGACTTACTGAAACTACTGAAAACATTATAAAAGTAATGCAAAAAAATATTTTCTTACAATTTTATATATATATAATAAATTCTTATAAAAAATTCTCATTTATATTACCTTCATGTATACCAGTGCTGCCATATAGTTAGGTTCTCATAGAATTTGAAATGCCCAATGAGGTTTTGAACAAAAATTAAAACCTTCAGTTTGTAGTCGCTTATAGAAATAACGATGTAGAATACTTTCATATATTTTTATAATAAACTATAACAGCTGTATTACCTATAATATAGAAAATTGATTTACTCACTGAATACACTATATATGTCTTAATAGTATTGCAAAAGAGTATTTCCTTACAATTTTGTATATGTACTATATTCAAATAAATTCAATTAAAAAATTCACATTTATATTACCTATTACTCTGTCATCTCTTTTATATGCCCTTCATGTAAACCAGTGCTGCCATATAGTTAGGTTCTCATAGAATTTGAAATGCCCAATGAGGTTTTGAGCAAAAATTAAAACCTTCAGTTTGTAGTCCCTTATAGAAATAACGATGTAGAATACTTTCATATATTTTTATAATAAACTATAACAGCTGTAGTACCTATAATATAGAAAATTGATTGACTTACTGAAGCTACTGAAAACATCATAAAAGTAATGCAAAAAAATATTTTCTTACAATTTTATATATGTATAATAAATTCTATTAAAAAATTCTCATTTATATTACCTACTATTCTTTCATCTCCTTGGTACGCCCTTCATGTAAACCAATGTTGCAATCATGATAAGTCCTCATAGAATAGGAGATGCCATATGAGGATTTGACCAAAAATTGAAACTTTCTGTTTGTTGTCGATTAGAGGAATTATGATGTAGAATACTCTTTTTTAATAAACTATAACAGCTGTAGTACCTATAATATAGAAAATTAATTGACTTACTGAAACTACTGAAAACATCATAAAAGTAATGCAAAAAAATATTTCCTTACAATTTTCTAAATGTAAAATATTGAAATAAATTCTATTAAAAAATTCACATTTATATTACCTAATAGTCTTTCATTTCTTTTGAATGCCCTTCATGTATACCAGTGCTGCCATCTAGTGATGTTCTCATAGAATAGAAGAAGCCCTATGAAGTTTTAAGAAAAAATTGAAATTTTCTGTTTGTTGTCGCTTAGAGGAATTATGATGTAGAATACTCTTTTATAATAAACTATAACAGCTGTATTACCTATAATATAGAAAATTGATTTACTCACTGAATACACTATATATGTCTTAATAGTATTGCAAAAGAGTATTTCCTTACAATTTTGTATATGTAGTATATTCAAATAAATTCAATTAAAAAATTCACATTTATATTACCTATTACTCTGTCATCTCTTTTATATGCCCTTCATGTAAACCAGTGCTGCCATATAGTTAGGTTCTCATAGAATTTGAAATGCCCAATGAGGTTTTAAGCAAAAATTAAAACCTTCAGTTTGTAGTCGCTTATAGAAATAACGATGTAGAATACTTTCATATATTTTTATAATAAACTATAACAGCTGTAGTACCTATAATATAGAAAATTGATTGACTTACTGAAGCTACTGAAAACATCATAAAAGTAATGCAAAAAAATATTGTCTTACAATTTTATATATGTATAATAAATTCTATTAAAAAATTCTCATTTATATTACCTACTATTCTTTCATCTCCTTGGTACGCCCTTCATGTAAACCAATGTTGCAATCATGATAAGTCCTCATAGAATAGGAGATGCCATATGAGGATTTGACCAAAAATTGAAACTTTCTGTTTGTTGTCGATTAGAGGAATTATGATGTAGAATACTCTTTTATAATAAACTATAACAGCTGTATTAGCTATAATATAGAAAATTGATTTACTCACTGAATACACTATATATGTCTTAAAAGTATTGCAAAAGAGTATTTCCTTACAATCTTGTATATGTACTATATTCAAATAAATTCAATTAAAAAATTCACATTTATATTACCTATTACTCTGTCATCTCTTTTATATGCCCTTCATGTAAACCAGTGCTGCCATATAGTTAGGTTCTCATAGAATTTGAAATGCCCAATGAGGTTTTGAGCAAAAATTAAAACCTTCAGTTTGTAGCCGCTTATAGAAATAACGATGTAGAATACTTTCATATATTTTTATAATAAACTATAACAGCTGTAGTACCAATAATATAGAAAATTGATTGACTTACTGAAGCTACTGAAAACATCATAAAAGTAATGCAAAAAAATATTTTCTTACAATTTTATATATGTATAATAAATTCAATTAAAAAATTCACATTTAAATTACCTATTACTCTGTCATCACTTTTATATGCCCTTCATGTAAATCAGTGCTGCCATATAGTTAGGTTCTCATAGAATTTGAAATGCCCAATGAGGTTTTGAGCAAAAAATAAAACCTTCAGTTTGTAGTCGCTTATAGAAATAACGATGTAGAATACTTTCATATATTTTTATAATAAACTATGACAGCTGTAGTACCTATAATATAGAAAATTGATTGACTTACTGAAGCTACTGAAAACATCATAAAAGTAATGCAAAAAAATATTTTCTTACAATTTTATATATGTATAATAAATTCTATTAAAAAATTCTCATTTATATTACCTACTATTCTTTCATCTCCTTGGTACGCCCTTCATGTAAACCAATGTTGCAATCATGATAAGTCCTCATAGAATAGGAGATGCCATATGAGGATTTGACCAAAAATTGAAACTTTCTGTTTGTTGTCGATTAGAGGAATTATGATGTAGAATACTCTTCATTAATAAACTATAACAGCTGTATTACCTATAATATAGAAAATTGATTTACTCACTGAATACACTATATATGTCTTAAGAGTATTACAAAAGAGTATTTCCTTACAATTTTATATATGTATTATATTCAAATAAATTCAATTAAAAAATTCACTTTTATATTACCTATTACACTGTCATCTCTTTTATATGCCCTTCATGTAAACCAGTGCTGCCATATAGTTAGGTTCTCATAGAATTTGAAATACCACATGGGGTTTTGAACAAAAATTAAAACCTTCAGTTTGTAGTCGCTTATAGAAATAACGATGTAGAATACTTTCATATATTTTTATAATGAACTATAACAGCTGTATTACCTATAATATAGAAAATTCATTTACTCACTGAAGACACTATATATGTCTTAAGAGTATTGCAAAAGAGTATTTCCTTACAATTTTATATATGTATTATATTCAAATAAATTCAATATAAAAATTCACATTTATATTACCTATTACACTGTCATCTCTTTTATATGCCCTTTATGTAAACCAGTGCTGCTATATAGTTATGTTCTCATAGAATTTGAAATGCCCAATGAGGTTTTGAGCAAAAATTAAAACCTTCAGTTTGTAGTCGCTTATAGAAATAATGATGTAGAACACTTTCATATATTTTTATAATTAACTATAACAGCTGTAGTACCTATAATTTAGAAAATTGATTGACTTACTGAAACTCCTGAAAACATCATAAAAGTAATTTAAAGAAATATTTCCTTACAATTTTATATATGTATAATAAATTCTTATAAAAAATTCTCATTTATATTACCTTCATGTATACCAGTGCTTCCATCTAGTGATATTCTCAATGAATAGGAGAAGCCCTATGAAGTTTTAAGAAAAAATTGAAACTTTCTGTTTGTTGTCGATTAGAGGAATTATGATGTAGAATACTCTTCTTTAATAAACTATAACAGCTGTATTACCTATAATATAGAAAATTGATTTACTCACTGAATACACTATATATGTCTTAATAGTATTGCAAAAGAGTATTTCCTTACAATTTTGTATATGTAGTATATTCAAATAAATTCAATTAAAAAATTCACATTTATATTACCTATTACTCTGTCATCTCTTTTATATGCCCTTCATGTAAACCAGTGCTGCCATATAGTTAGGTTCTCATAGAATTTGAAATGCCCAATGAGGTTTTAAGCAAAAATTAAAACCTTCAGTTTGTAGTCGCTTATAGAAATAACGATGTAGAATACTTTCATATATTTTTATAATAAACTATAACAGCTGTAGTACCTATAATATAGAAAATTGATTGACTTACTGAAGCTACTGAAAACATCATAAAAGTAATGCAAAAAAATATTGTCTTACAATTTTATATATGTATAATAAATTCTATTAAAAAATTCTCATTTATATTACCTACTATTCTTTCATCTCCTTGGTACGCCCTTCATGTAAACCAATGTTGCAATCATGATAAGTCCTCATAGAATAGGAGATGCCATATGAGGATTTGACCAAAAATTGAAACTTTCTGTTTGTTGTCGATTAGAGGAATTATGATGTAGAATACTCTTCTTTAATAAACTATAACAGCTGTATTACCTATAATATAGAAAATTGATTTACTCACTGAATACACTATATATGTCTTAAGAGTATTACAAAAGAGTATTTCCTTACAATTTTATATATGTATTATATTCAAATAAATCCAATTAAAAAATTCACATTTATATTACCTATTACTCTGTCATTTCTTTTATATGCCCTTCATGTATACCAGTGCTGCCATCTAGTTATGTTCTCATAGAATTTGAAATGCCCAATGAGGTTTTGAGCAAAAATTAAAACCTTCAGTTTGTAGTCGCTTATAGAAATAACGATGTAGAACACTTTCATATATTTTTATAATAAACTATAACAGCTGTAGTACCTATAATATAGAAAATTGATTGACTTACTGAAGCTACTGAAAACATCATAAAAGTAATGCAAAAAAATATTTTCTTACAATTTTATATATGTATAATAAATTCTATTAAAAAATTCTCATTTATATTACCTACTATTCTTTCATCTCCTTGGTACGCCCTTCATGTAAACCAGTGTTGCAATCATGATAAGTCCTCATAGAATAGGAGATGCCATATGAGGATTTGACCAAAAATTGAAATTTTCTGTTTGTTGTCGCTTAGAGGAATTATGATGTAGAATACTCTTCTTTAATAAACTATAACAGCTGTATTACCTATAATATAGAAAATTGATTTACTCACTGAATACACTATATATGTCTTAATAGTATTGCAAAAGAGTATTTCCTTACAATTTTGTATATGTAGTATATTCAAATAAATTCAATTAAAAAATTCACATTTATATTACCTATTACTCTGTCATCTCTTTTATATGCCCTTCATGTAAACCAGTGCTGCCATATAGTTAGGTTCTCATAGAATTTGAAATGCCCAATGAGGTTTTAAGCAAAAATTAAAACCTTCAGTTTGTAGTCGCTTATAGAAATAACGATGTAGAATACTTTCATATATTTTTATAATAAACTATAACAGCTGTAGTACCTATAATATAGAAAATTGATTGACTTACTGAAGCTACTGAAAACATCATAAAAGTAATGCAAAAAAATATTGTCTTACAATTTTATATATGTATAATAAATTCTATTAAAAAATTCTCATTTATATTACCTACTATTCTTTCATCTCCTTGGTACGCCCTTCATGTAAACCAATGTTGCAATCATGATAAGTCCTCATAGAATAGGAGATGCCATATGAGGATTTGACCAAAAATTGAAACTTTCTGTTTGTTGTCGATTAGAGGAATTATGATGTAGAATACTCTTCTTTAATAAACTATAACAGCTGTATTACCTATAATATAGAAAATTGATTTACTCACTGAATACACTATATATGTCTTAAGAGTATTACAAAAGAGTATTTCCTTACAATTTTATATATGTATTATATTCAAATAAATTCAATTAAAAAATTCACATTTATATTACCTATTACTCTGTCATTTCTTTTATATGCCCTTCATGTATACCAGTGCTGCCATCTAGTTATGTTCTCATAGAATTTGAAATGCCCAATGAGGTCTTGAGCAAAAATTAAAACCTTCAGTTTGTAGTCGCTTATAGAAATAACGATGTAGAATACTTTCATATATTTTTATAATAAACTATAACAGCTGTAGTACCTATAATATAGAAAATTAATTGACTTACTGAAACTCCTGAAAACATCATAAAAGTAATGCAAAGAAATATTTCCTTTCAATTTTATATATGTATAATAAATTCTATTAAAAAATTCTCATTTATATTACCTACTATTCTTTCATCTCCTTGGTATGCCCTTCATGTAAACCAGTGTTGCAATCATGATAAGTCCTCATAGAATAGGAGATGCCCTATGAGGATTTGAGCAAAAATTGAAACTTTCTGTTTGTTGTCGATTAGAGGAATAACGATGTAGAATACTTTCATATATTTTCATAATAAACTATAACATCTGTAGTACCTATAATATAGAAAATTAATTGACTTACTGAAACTATTGAAAACATCATAAAAGTAATGCAAAGAAATATTTCCTTACAATTTTATATATTTATAATAAATTCTTATAAAAAATTCTCATTTATATTACCTTCATGTATACCAGTGCTGCCATCTAGTGATGTTCTCATAGAATAGGAGAAGCCCTATGAAGTTTTAAGAAAAAATTGAAACTTTCTGTTAGTTGTCGCTTAGAGGAATTATGATGTAGAATACTCTTTTATAATAAACTATAACAGCTGTATTAGCTATAATATAGAAAATTGATTTACTCACTGAATACACTATATATGTCTTAAAAGTATTGCAAAAGAGTATTTCCTTACAATCTTGTATATGTACTATATTCAAATAAATTCAATTAAAAAATTCACATTTATATTACCTATTACTCTGTCATCTCTTTTATATGCCCTTCATGTAAACCAGTGCTGCCATATAGTTAGGTTCTCATAGAATTTGAAATGCCCAATGAGGTTTTGAGCAAAAATTAAAACCTTCAGTTTGTAGCCGCTTACAGAAATAACGATGTAGAATACTTTCATATATTTTTATAATAAACTATAACAGCTGTAGTACCTATAATATAGAAAATTGATTGACTTACTGAAGCTACTGAAAACATCATAAAAGTAATGCAAAAAAATATTTTCTTACAATTTTATATATGTATAATAAATTCAATTAAAAAATTCACATTTATATTACCCATTACTCTGTCATCTCTTTTATATGCCCTTCATGTAAACCAGTGCTGCCATATAGTTAGGTTCTCATAGAATTTGAAATGCCCAATGAGGTTTTGAGCAAAAATTAAAACCTTCAGTTTGTAGTCGCTTATAGAAATAACGATGTAGGATACTTTCATATATTTTTATAATAAACTATAACAGCTGTAGTACCTATAATATAGAAAATTGATTGACTTACTGAAGCTACTGAAAACATCATAAAAGTAATGCAAAAAAATATTTTCTTATAATTTTATATATGTATAATAAATTCTATTAAAAAATTCTCATTTATATTACCTACTATTCTTTCATCTCCTTGGTACGCCCTTCATGTAAACCAATGTTGCAATCATGATAAGTCCTCATAGAATAGGAGATGCCATATGAGGATTTGACCAAAAATTGAAACTTTCTGTTTGTTGTCTCTTAGAGGAATTATGATGTAGAATACTCTTTTATAATAAACTATAACAGCTGTATTACCTATAATATAGAAAATTGATTGACTTACTGAAACTCCTGAAAACATCATAAAAGTAATGCAAAGAAATATTTCCTTACAATTTTATATATTTATAATAAATTCTTATAAAAAATTCTCATTTATATTACCTTCATGTATACCAGTGCTGCCATCTAGTGATGTTCTCATAGAATAGGAGAAGCCCTATGAAGTTTTAAGAAAAAATTGAAACTTTCTGTTTGTTGTCGCTTAGAGGAATTATGATGTAGAATACTCTTTTATAATAAACTATAACAGCTGTATTAGCTATAATATAGAAAATTGATTTACTCACTGAATACACTATATATGTCTTAAAAGTATTGCAAAAGAGTATTTCCTTACAATCTTGTATATGTACTATATTCAAATAAATTCAATTAAAAAATTCACATTTATATTAACTATTACTCTGTCATCTCTTTTATATGCCCTTCATGTAAACCAGTGCTGCCATATAGTTAGGTTCTCATAGAATTTCAAATGCCCAATGAGGTTTTGAGCAAAAATTAAAACCTTCAGTTTGTAGTCGCTTATAGAAATAACGATGTAGAATACTTTCATATATTTTTATAATAAACTATAACAGCTGTAGTACCTATAATTTAGAAAATTGATTGACTTACTGAAACTCCTGAAAACATCATAAAAGTAATGCAAAGAAATATTTCCTTTCAATTTTATATATGTATAATAAATTCTTATGAAAAATTCTCATTTATATTACCTTCATGTATACCAGTGCTGCCATCTAGTGATGTTCTCATAGAATAGGAGAAGCCCTAGTAAGTTTTAAGAAAAAATTGAAACTTTCTGTTTGTTGTCACTTAGAGGAATTATGATGAAGAATACTCTTTTATAATAAACTATAACAGCTGTATTACCTATAATATAGAAAATTGATTTACTCACTGAATACACTATATATGTCTTAAAAGTATTGCAAAAGAGTATTTCCTTACAATCTTGTATATGTACTATATTCAAATAAATTCAATTAAAAAATTCACATTTATATTAACTATTACTCTGTCATCTCTTTTATATGCCCTTCATGTAAACCAGTGCTGTCATATAGTTAGGTTCTCATAGAATTTGAAATGCCCAATGAGGTTTTGAGCAAAAATTAAAACCTTCAGTTTGTAGTCGCTTATAGAAATAACGATGTAGAACACTTTCATATATTTTTATAATAAACTATAACAGCTGTAGTACCTATAATATAGAAAATTGATTGACTTACTGAAGCTACTGAAAACATCATAAAAGTAATGCAAAAAAATATTTTCTTACAATTTTATATATGTATAATAAATTCTATTAAAAAATTCTCATTTATATTACCTACTATTCTTTCATCTCCTTGGTACGCCCTTCATGTAAACCAGTGTTGCAATCATGATAAGTCCTCATAGAATAGGAGATGCCATATGAGGATTTGACCAAAAATTGAAATTTTCTGTTTGTTGTCGCTTAGAGGAATTATGATGTAGAATACTCTTCTTTAATAAACTATAACAGCTGTATTACCTATAATATAGAAAATTGATTTACTCACTGAATACACTATATATGTCTTAATAGTATTGCAAAAGAGTATTTCCTTACAATTTTGTATATGTAGTATATTCAAATAAATTCAATTAAAAAATTCACATTTATATTACCTATTACTCTGTCATCTCTTTTATATGCCCTTCATGTAAACCAGTGCTGCCATATAGTTAGGTTCTCATAGAATTTGAAATGCCCAATGAGGTTTTAAGCAAAAATTAAAACCTTCAGTTTGTAGTCGCTTATAGAAATAACGATGTAGAATACTTTCATATATTTTTATAATAAACTATAACAGCTGTAGTACCTATAATATAGAAAATTGATTGACTTACTGAAGCTACTGAAAACATCATAAAAGTAATGCAAAAAAATATTGTCTTACAATTTTATATATGTATAATAAATTCTATTAAAAAATTCTCATTTATATTACCTACTATTCTTTCATCTCCTTGGTACGCCCTTCATGTAAACCAATGTTGCAATCATGATAAGTCCTCATAGAATAGGAGATGCCATATGAGGATTTGACCAAAAATTGAAACTTTCTGTTTGTTGTCGATTAGAGGAATTATGATGTAGAATACTCTTCTTTAATAAACTATAACAGCTGTATTACCTATAATATAGAAAATTGATTTACTCACTGAATACACTATATATGTCTTAAGAGTATTACAAAAGAGTATTTCCTTACAATTTTATATATGTATTATATTCAAATAAATTCAATTAAAAAATTCACATTTATATTACCTATTACTCTGTCATTTCTTTTATATGCCCTTCATGTATACCAGTGCTGCCATCTAGTTATGTTCTCATAGAATTTGAAATGCCCAATGAGGTCTTGAGCAAAAATTAAAACCTTCAGTTTGTAGTCGCTTATAGAAATAACGATGTAGAATACTTTCATATATTTTTATAATAAACTATAACAGCTGTAGTACCTATAATATAGAAAATTAATTGACTTACTGAAACTCCTGAAAACATCATAAAAGTAATGCAAAGAAATATTTCCTTTCAATTTTATATATGTATAATAAATTCTATTAAAAAATTCTCATTTATATTACCTACTATTCTTTCATCTCCTTGGTATGCCCTTCATGTAAACCAGTGTTGCAATCATGATAAGTCCTCATAGAATAGGAGATGCCCTATGAGGATTTGAGCAAAAATTGAAACTTTCTGTTTGTTGTCGATTAGAGGAATAACGATGTAGAATACTTTCATATATTTTCATAATAAACTATAACATCTGTAGTACCTATAATATAGAAAATTAATTGACTTACTGAAACTATTGAAAACATCATAAAAGTAATGCAAAGAAATATTTCCTTACAATTTTATATATTTATAATAAATTCTTATAAAAAATTCTCATTTATATTACCTTCATGTATACCAGTGCTGCCATCTAGTGATGTTCTCATAGAATAGGAGAAGCCCTATGAAGTTTTAAGAAAAAATTGAAACTTTCTGTTAGTTGTCGCTTAGAGGAATTATGATGTAGAATACTCTTTTATAATAAACTATAACAGCTGTATTAGCTATAATATAGAAAATTGATTTACTCACTGAATACACTATATATGTCTTAAAAGTATTGCAAAAGAGTATTTCCTTACAATCTTGTATATGTACTATATTCAAATAAATTCAATTAAAAAATTCACATTTATATTACCTATTACTCTGTCATCTCTTTTATATGCCCTTCATGTAAACCAGTGCTGCCATATAGTTAGGTTCTCATAGAATTTGAAATGCCCAATGAGGTTTTGAGCAAAAATTAAAACCTTCAGTTTGTAGCCGCTTACAGAAATAACGATGTAGAATACTTTCATATATTTTTATAATAAACTATAACAGCTGTAGTACCTATAATATAGAAAATTGATTGACTTACTGAAGCTACTGAAAACATCATAAAAGTAATGCAAAAAAATATTTTCTTACAATTTTATATATGTATAATAAATTCAATTAAAAAATTCACATTTATATTACCCATTACTCTGTCATCTCTTTTATATGCCCTTCATGTAAACCAGTGCTGCCATATAGTTAGGTTCTCATAGAATTTGAAATGCCCAATGAGGTTTTGAGCAAAAATTAAAACCTTCAGTTTGTAGTCGCTTATAGAAATAACGATGTAGGATACTTTCATATATTTTTATAATAAACTATAACAGCTGTAGTACCTATAATATAGAAAATTGATTGACTTACTGAAGCTACTGAAAACATCATAAAAGTAATGCAAAAAAATATTTTCTTATAATTTTATATATGTATAATAAATTCTATTAAAAAATTCTCATTTATATTACCTACTATTCTTTCATCTCCTTGGTACGCCCTTCATGTAAACCAATGTTGCAATCATGATAAGTCCTCATAGAATAGGAGATGCCATATGAGGATTTGACCAAAAATTGAAACTTTCTGTTTGTTGTCTCTTAGAGGAATTATGATGTAGAATACTCTTTTATAATAAACTATAACAGCTGTATTACCTATAATATAGAAAATTGATTGACTTACTGAAACTCCTGAAAACATCATAAAAGTAATGCAAAGAAATATTTCCTTACAATTTTATATATTTATAATAAATTCTTATAAAAAATTCTCATTTATATTACCTTCATGTATACCAGTGCTGCCATCTAGTGATGTTCTCATAGAATAGGAGAAGCCCTATGAAGTTTTAAGAAAAAATTGAAACTTTCTGTTTGTTGTCGCTTAGAGGAATTATGATGTAGAATACTCTTTTATAATAAACTATAACAGCTGTATTAGCTATAATATAGAAAATTGATTTACTCACTGAATACACTATATATGTCTTAAAAGTATTGCAAAAGAGTATTTCCTTACAATCTTGTATATGTACTATATTCAAATAAATTCAATTAAAAAATTCACATTTATATTAACTATTACTCTGTCATCTCTTTTATATGCCCTTCATGTAAACCAGTGCTGCCATATAGTTAGGTTCTCATAGAATTTCAAATGCCCAATGAGGTTTTGAGCAAAAATTAAAACCTTCAGTTTGTAGTCGCTTATAGAAATAACGATGTAGAATACTTTCATATATTTTTATAATAAACTATAACAGCTGTAGTACCTATAATTTAGAAAATTGATTGACTTACTGAAACTCCTGAAAACATCATAAAAGTAATGCAAAGAAATATTTCCTTTCAATTTTATATATGTATAATAAATTCTTATGAAAAATTCTCATTTATATTACCTTCATGTATACCAGTGCTGCCATCTAGTGATGTTCTCATAGAATAGGAGAAGCCCTAGTAAGTTTTAAGAAAAAATTGAAACTTTCTGTTTGTTGTCACTTAGAGGAATTATGATGAAGAATACTCTTTTATAATAAACTATAACAGCTGTATTACCTATAATATAGAAAATTGATTTACTCACTGAATACACTATATATGTCTTAAAAGTATTGCAAAAGAGTATTTCCTTACAATCTTGTATATGTACTATATTCAAATAAATTCAATTAAAAAATTCACATTTATATTAACTATTACTCTGTCATCTCTTTTATATGCCCTTCATGTAAACCAGTGCTGTCATATAGTTAGGTTCTCATAGAATTTCAAATGCCCAATGAGGTTTTGAGCAAAAATTAAAACCTTCAGTTTGTAGTCGCTTATAGAAATAACGATGTAGAATACTTTCATATATTTTTATAATAAACTATAACAGCTGTAGTACCTATAATTTAGAAAATTGATTGACTTACTGAAACTCCTGAAAACATCATAAAAGTAATGCAAAGAAATATTTCCTTTCAATTTTATATATGTATAATAAATTCTTATGAAAAATTCTCATTTATATTACCTTCATGTATACCAGTGCTGCCATCTAGTGATGTTCTCATAGAATAGGAGAAGCCCTAGTAAGTTTTAAGAAAAAATTGAAACTTTCTGTTTGTTGTCACTTAGAGGAATTATGATGAAGAATACTCTTTTATAATAAACTATAACAGCTGTATTACCTATAATATAGAAAATTGATTTACTCACTGAATACACTATATATGTCTTAAAAGTATTGCAAAAGAGTATTTCCTTACAATTTTGTATATGTACTATATTCAAATAAATTCAATTAAAAAATTCACATTTATATTACCTATTACTCTGTCATCTCTTTTATATGCCCTTCATGAAAACCAGTGCTGCCATATAGTTAGGTTCTCATAGAATTTGAAATGCCCAATGAGGTTTTGAGCAAAAATTAAAACCTTCAGTTTGTAGTCGCTTATAGAAATAACGATGTAGAATACTTTCATATATTTTTATAATAAACTATAAGAGCTGTAGTACCTATAATATAGAAAATTGATTGACTTACTGAAGCTACTGAAAACATCATAAAAGTAATGCAAAAAAATATTTTCTTACAATTTTATATATGTATAATAAATTCTATTAAAAAATTCTCATTTATATTACCTTCATGTATACCAGTGCTGCCATCTAGTGATGTTCTCATAGAATAGGAGAAGCCCTATGAAGTTTTAAGAAAAAATTGAAACTTTCTGTTTGTTGTCACTTAGAGGAATTATGATGAAGAATACTCTTTTATAATAAACTATAACAGCTGTATTACCTATAATATAGAAAATTGATTTACTCACTGAATACACTATATATGTCTTAAAAGTATTGCAAAAGAGTATTTCCTTACAATTTTGTATATGTACTATATTCAAATAAATTCAATTAAAAAATTCACATTTATATTACCTATTACTCTGTCATCTCTTTTATATGCCCTTCATGAAAACCAGTGCTGCCATATAGTTAGGTTCTCATAGAATTTGAAATGCCCAATGAGGTTTTGAGCAAAAATTAAAACCTTCAGTTTGTAGTCGCTTATAGAAATAACGATGTAGAATACTTTCATATATTTTTATAATAAACTATAACAGCTGTAGTACCTATAATATAGAAAATTGATTGACTTACTGAAGCTACTGAAAACATCATAAAAGTAATGCAAAAAAATATTATCTTACAATTTTATATATGTATAATAAATTCTATTAAAAAATTCTCATTTATATTACCTACTATTCTTTCATCTCCTTGGTACGCCCTTCATGTAAACCAGTGTTGCAATCATGATAAGTCCTCATAGAATAGGAGATGCCATATGAGGATTTGACCAAAAATTGAAACTTTCTGTTTGTTGTCGATTAGAGGAATTATGATGTAGAATACTCTTTTTTAATAAACTATAACAGCTGTATTACCTATAATATAGAAAATTGATTTACTCACTGAATACACTATATATGTCTTAAGAGTATTACAAAAGAGTATTTCCTTACAATTTTATATATGTATTATATTCAAATAAATCCAATTAAAAAATTCACATTTATATTACCTATTACTCTGTCATTTCTTTTATATGCCCTTCATGTATACCAGTGCTGCCATCTAGTTATGTTCTCATAGAATTTGAAATGCCCAATGAGGTTTTGAGCAAAAATTAAAACCTTCAGTTTGTAGTCGCTTATAGAAATAACGATGTAGAACACTTTCATATATTTTTATAATAAACTATAACAGCTGTAGTACCTATAATATAGAAAATTGATTGACTTACTGAAGCTACTGAAAACATCATAAAAGTAATGCAAAAAAATATTTTCTTACAATTTTATATATGTATAATAAATTCTATTAAAAAATTCTCATTTATATTACCTACTATTCTTTCATCTCCTTGGTACGCCCTTCATGTAAACCAGTGTTGCAATCATGATAAGTCCTCATAGAATAGGAGATGCCATATGAGGATTTGACCAAAAATTGAAATTTTCT
This sequence comes from Tuberolachnus salignus, assembly GCA_956483605.1. Taxonomy (NCBI): domain Eukaryota; kingdom Metazoa; phylum Arthropoda; class Insecta; order Hemiptera; family Aphididae; genus Tuberolachnus; species Tuberolachnus salignus. Next base: position 11,139,067 of record OY101431.1, read on the forward strand.
GTTTGTTGTCGCTTAGAGGAATTATGATGTAGAATACTCTTCTTTAATAAACTATAACAGCTGTATTACCTATAATATAGAAAATTGATTTACTCACTGAATACACTATATATGTCTTAATAGTATTGCAAAAGAGTATTTCCTTACAATTTTGTATATGTAGTATATTCAAATAAATTCAATTAAAAAATTCACATTTATATTACCTATTACTCTGTCATCTCTTTTATATGCCCTTCATGTAAACCAGTGCTGCCATATAGTTAGGTTCTCATAGAATTTGAAATGCCCAATGAGGTTTTAAGCAAAAATTAAAACCTTCAGTTTGTAGTCGCTTATAGAAATAACGATGTAGAATACTTTCATATATTTTTATAATAAACTATAACAGCTGTAGTACCTATAATATAGAAAATTGATTGACTTACTGAAGCTACTGAAAACATCATAAAAGTAATGCAAAAAAATATTGTCTTACAATTTTATATATGTATAATAAATTCTATTAAAAAATTCTCATTTATATTACCTACTATTCTTTCATCTCCTTGGTACGCCCTTCATGTAAACCAATGTTGCAATCATGATAAGTCCTCATAGAATAGGAGATGCCATATGAGGATTTGACCAAAAATTGAAACTTTCTGTTTGTTGTCGATTAGAGGAATTATGATGTAGAATACTCTTCTTTAATAAACTATAACAGCTGTATTACCTATAATATAGAAAATTGATTTACTCACTGAATACACTATATATGTCTTAAGAGTATTACAAAAGAGTATTTCCTTACAATTTTATATATGTATTATATTCAAATAAATTCAATTAAAAAATTCACATTTATATTACCTATTACTCTGTCATTTCTTTTATATGCCCTTCATGTATACCAGTGCTGCCATCTAGTTATGTTCTCATAGAATTTGAAATGCCCAATGAGGTCTTGAGCAAAAATTAAAACCTTCAGTTTGTAGTCGCTTATAGAAATAACGATGTAGAATACTTTCATATATTTTTATAATAAACTATAACAGCTGTAGTACCTATAATATAGAAAATTAATTGACTTACTGAAACTCCTGAAAACATCATAAAAGTAATGCAAAGAAATATTTCCTTTCAATTTTATATATGTATAATAAATTCTATTAAAAAATTCTCATTTATATTACCTACTATTCTTTCATCTCCTTGGTATGCCCTTCATGTAAACCAGTGTTGCAATCATGATAAGTCCTCATAGAATAGGAGATGCCCTATGAGGATTTGAGCAAAAATTGAAACTTTCTGTTTGTTGTCGATTAGAGGAATAACGATGTAGAATACTTTCATATATTTTCATAATAAACTATAACATCTGTAGTACCTATAATATAGAAAATTAATTGACTTACTGAAACTATTGAAAACATCATAAAAGTAATGCAAAGAAATATTTCCTTACAATTTTATATATTTATAATAAATTCTTATAAAAAATTCTCATTTATATTACCTTCATGTATACCAGTGCTGCCATCTAGTGATGTTCTCATAGAATAGGAGAAGCCCTATGAAGTTTTAAGAAAAAATTGAAACTTTCTGTTAGTTGTCGCTTAGAGGAATTATGATGTAGAATACTCTTTTATAATAAACTATAACAGCTGTATTAGCTATAATATAGAAAATTGATTTACTCACTGAATACACTATATATGTCTTAAAAGTATTGCAAAAGAGTATTTCCTTACAATCTTGTATATGTACTATATTCAAATAAATTCAATTAAAAAATTCACATTTATATTACCTATTACTCTGTCATCTCTTTTATATGCCCTTCATGTAAACCAGTGCTGCCATATAGTTAGGTTCTCATAGAATTTGAAATGCCCAATGAGGTTTTGAGCAAAAATTAAAACCTTCAGTTTGTAGCCGCTTACAGAAATAACGATGTAGAATACTTTCATATATTTTTATAATAAACTATAACAGCTGTAGTACCTATAATATAGAAAATTGATTGACTTACTGAAGCTACTGAAAACATCATAAAAGTAATGCAAAAAAATATTTTCTTACAATTTTATATATGTATAATAAATTCAATTAAAAAATTCACATTTATATTACCCATTACTCTGTCATCTCTTTTATATGCCCTTCATGTAAACCAGTGCTGCCATATAGTTAGGTTCTCATAGAATTTGAAATGCCCAATGAGGTTTTGAGCAAAAATTAAAACCTTCAGTTTGTAGTCGCTTATAGAAATAACGATGTAGGATACTTTCATATATTTTTATAATAAACTATAACAGCTGTAGTACCTATAATATAGAAAATTGATTGACTTACTGAAGCTACTGAAAACATCATAAAAGTAATGCAAAAAAATATTTTCTTATAATTTTATATATGTATAATAAATTCTATTAAAAAATTCTCATTTATATTACCTACTATTCTTTCATCTCCTTGGTACGCCCTTCATGTAAACCAATGTTGCAATCATGATAAGTCCTCATAGAATAGGAGATGCCATATGAGGATTTGACCAAAAATTGAAACTTTCTGTTTGTTGTCTCTTAGAGGAATTATGATGTAGAATACTCTTTTATAATAAACTATAACAGCTGTATTACCTATAATATAGAAAATTGATTGACTTACTGAAACTCCTGAAAACATCATAAAAGTAATGCAAAGAAATATTTCCTTACAATTTTATATATTTATAATAAATTCTTATAAAAAATTCTCATTTATATTACCTTCATGTATACCAGTGCTGCCATCTAGTGATGTTCTCATAGAATAGGAGAAGCCCTATGAAGTTTTAAGAAAAAATTGAAACTTTCTGTTTGTTGTCGCTTAGAGGAATTATGATGTAGAATACTCTTTTATAATAAACTATAACAGCTGTATTAGCTATAATATAGAAAATTGATTTACTCACTGAATACACTATATATGTCTTAAAAGTATTGCAAAAGAGTATTTCCTTACAATCTTGTATATGTACTATATTCAAATAAATTCAATTAAAAAATTCACATTTATATTAACTATTACTCTGTCATCTCTTTTATATGCCCTTCATGTAAACCAGTGCTGCCATATAGTTAGGTTCTCATAGAATTTCAAATGCCCAATGAGGTTTTGAGCAAAAATTAAAACCTTCAGTTTGTAGTCGCTTATAGAAATAACGATGTAGAATACTTTCATATATTTTTATAATAAACTATAACAGCTGTAGTACCTATAATTTAGAAAATTGATTGACTTACTGAAACTCCTGAAAACATCATAAAAGTAATGCAAAGAAATATTTCCTTTCAATTTTATATATGTATAATAAATTCTTATGAAAAATTCTCATTTATATTACCTTCATGTATACCAGTGCTGCCATCTAGTGATGTTCTCATAGAATAGGAGAAGCCCTAGTAAGTTTTAAGAAAAAATTGAAACTTTCTGTTTGTTGTCACTTAGAGGAATTATGATGAAGATACTCTTTTATAATAAACTATAACAGCTGTATTACCTATAATATAGAAAATTGATTTACTCACTGAATACACTATATATGTCTTAAAAGTATTGCAAAAGAGTATTTCCTTACAATCTTGTATATGTACTATATTCAAATAAATTCAATTAAAAAATTCACATTTATATTAACTATTACTCTGTCATCTCTTTTATATGCCCTTCATGTAAACCAGTGCTGTCATATAGTTAGGTTCTCATAGAATTTCAAATGCCCAATGAGGTTTTGAGCAAAAATTAAAACCTTCAGTTTGTAGTCGCTTATAGAAATAACGATGTAGAATACTTTCATATATTTTTATAATAAACTATAACAGCTGTAGTACCTATAATTTAGAAAATTGATTGACTTACTGAAACTCCTGAAAACATCATAAAAGTTAATGCAAAGAAATATTTCCTTTCAATTTTATATATGTATAATAAATTCTTATGAAAAATTCTCATTTATATTACCTTCATGTATACCAGTGCTGCCATCTAGTGATGTTCTCATAGAATAGGAGAAGCCCTAGTAAGTTTTAAGAAAAAATTGAAACTTTCTGTTTGTTGTCACTTAGAGGAATTATGATGAAGAATACTCTTTTATAATAAACTATAACAGCTGTATTACCTATAATATAGAAAATTGATTTACTCACTGAATACACTATATATGTCTTAAAAGTATTGCAAAAGAGTATTTCCTTACAATTTTGTATATGTACTATATTCAAATAAATTCAATTAAAAAATTCACATTTATATTACCTATTACTCTGTCATCTCTTTTATATGCCCTTCATGAAAACCAGTGCTGCCATATAGTTAGGTTCTCATAGAATTTGAAATGCCCAATGAGGTTTTGAGCAAAAATTAAAACCTTCAGTTTGTAGTCGCTTATAGAAATAACGATGTAGAATACTTTCATATATTTTTATAATAAACTATAAGAGCTGTAGTACCTATAATATAGAAAATTGATTGACTTACTGAAGCTACTGAAAACATCATAAAAGTAATGCAAAAAAATATTTTCTTACAATTTTATATATGTATAATAAATTCTATTAAAAAATTCTCATTTATATTACCTTCATGTATACCAGTGCTGCCATCTAGTGATGTTCTCATAGAATAGGAGAAGCCCTATGAAGTTTTAAGAAAAAATTGAAACTTTCTGTTTGTTGTCACTTAGAGGAATTATGATGAAGAATACTCTTTTATAATAAACTATAACAGCTGTATTACCTATAATATAGAAAATTGATTTACTCACTGAATACACTATATATGTCTTAAAAGTATTGCAAAAGAGTATTTCCTTACAATTTTGTATATGTACTATATTCAAATAAATTCAATTAAAAAATTCACATTTATATTACCTATTACTCTGTCATCTCTTTTATATGCCCTTCATGAAAACCAGTGCTGCCATATAGTTAGGTTCTCATAGAATTTGAAATGCCCAATGAGGTTTTGAGCAAAAATTAAAACCTTCAGTTTGTAGTCGCTTATAGAAATAACGATGTAGAATACTTTCATATATTTTTATAATAAACTATAACAGCTGTAGTACCTATAATATAGAAAATTGATTGACTTACTGAAGCTACTGAAAACATCATAAAAGTAATGCAAAAAAATATTATCTTACAATTTTATATATGTATAATAAATTCTATTAAAAAATTCTCATTTATATTACCTACTATTCTATCATCTCCTTGGTACGCCCTTCATGTAAACCAGTGTTGCAATCATGATAAGTCCTCATAGAATAGGAGATGCCATATGAGGATTTGACCAAAAATTGAAACTTTCTGTTTGTTGTCGATTAGAGGAATTATGATGTAGAATACTCTTTTTTAATAAACTATAACAGCTGTATTACCTATAATATAGAAAATTGATTGACTTACTAAAACTACTGAAAACATCATAAAAGTAATGCAAAAAAATATTTCCTTACAATTTTGTATATGTATTATATTCAAATAAATTCAATTAAAAAATTCACATTTATATTACCTATTACTCTGTCATCTCTTTTATATGCCCTTCATGTAAACCAGTGCTGCCATATAGTTAGGTTCTCATAAAATTTTAAATGCCCAATGAGGTTTTGAAAAAAAATTAAAACCTTCAGTTTGTAGTCGCTTATAGAAATAACGATGTAGAATACTTTCATATATTTTTATAATAAACTATAGCAGCTGTATTACCTATAATATAGAAAATTGATTTACTCACTGAATACACTATATATGTCTTAAAAGTATTGCTAAAGAGTATTTCCTTACAATTTTGTATATGTACTATATTCAAATAAATTCAATTAAAAAATTCACATTTATATTACCTATTACTCTGTCATCTCTTTTATATGCCCTTCATGAAAACCAGTGCTGCCATATAGTTAGGTTCTCATAGAATTTGAAATGCCCAATGAGGTTTTGAGCAAAAATTAAAACCTTCAGTTTGTAGTCGCTTATAGAAATAACGATGTAGAATACTTTCATATATTTTTATAATAAACTATAACAGCTGTAGTACCTATAATATAGAAAATTGATTGACTTACTGAAGCTACTGAAAATATCATAAAAGTAATGCAAAAAAATATTTTCTTACAATTTTATATATGTATAATAAATTCTATTAAAAAATTCTCATTTATATTACCTTCATGTATACCAGTGCTGCCATCTAGTGATGTTCTCATAGAATAGGAGAAGCCCTATGAAGTTTTAAGAAAAAATTGAAACTTTCTGTTTGTTGTCACTTAGAGGAATTATGATGTAGAATACTCTTTTATAATAAACTATAACAGCTGTATTAACTATAATATAGAAAATTGATTTACTCACTGAATACACTATATATGTCTTAAAAGTATTGCAAAAGAGTATTTCCTTACAATTTTGTATATGTACTATATTCAAATAAATTCTATTAAAAAATTCTCATTTATATTACCTACTATTCTTTCATCTCCTTGGTACGCCCTTCATGTAAACCAGTGTTGCAATCATGATAAGTCCTCATAGAATAGGAGATGCCATATGAGGATTTGACCAAAAATTGAAACTTTCTGTTTGTTGTCGATTAGAGGAATTATGATGTAGAATACTCTTTTTTAATAAACTATAACAGCTGTATTACCTATAATATAGAAAATTGATTGACTTACTGAAACTACTGAAAACATCATAAAAGTAATGCAAAAAAATATTTCCTTACAATTTTGTATATGTATTATATTCAAATAAATTCAATTAAAAAATTCACATTTATATTACCTATTACTCTGTCATCTCTTTTATATGCCCTTCATGTAAACCAGTGCTGCCATATAGTTAGGTTCTCATAAAATTTTAAATGCCCAATGAGGTTTTGAAAAAAAATTAAAACCTTCAGTTTGTAGTCGCTTATAGAAATAACGATGTAGAATACTTTCATATATTTTTATAATAAACTATAGCAGCTGTATTACCTATAATATAGAAAATTGATTTACTCACTGAATACACTTTATATGTCTTAAAAGTATTGCAAAAGAGTATTTCCTTACAATTTTGTATATGTACTATATTCAAATAAATTCAATTAAAAAATTCACATTTATATTACCTATTACTCTGTCATCTCTTTTATATGCCCTTCATGAAAACCAGTGCTGCCATATAGTTAGGTTCTCATAGAATTTGAAATGCCCAATGAGGTTTTGAGCAAAAATTAAAACCTTCAGTTTGTAGTCGCTTATAGAAATAACGATGTAGAATACTTTCATATATTTTTATAATAAACTATAACAGCTGTAGTACCTATAATATAGAAAATTGATTGACTTACTGAAGCTACTGAAAACATCATAAAAGTTATGCAAAAAAATATTTTCTTACAATTTTATATATGTATAATAAATTCTATTAAAAAATTCTCATTTATATTACCTTCATGTATACCAGTGCTGCCATCTAGTGATGTTCTCATAGAATAGGAGAAGCCCTATGAAGTTTTAAGAAAAAATTGAAACTTTCTGTTTGTTGTCACTTAGAGGAATTATGATGTAGAATACTCTTTTATAATAAACTATAACAGCTGTATTACCTATAATATAGAAAATTGATTTACTCACTGAATACACTTTATATGTCTTAAAAGTATTGCAAAAGAGTATTTCCTTACAATTTTGTATATGTACTATATTCAAATAAATTCAATTAAAAAATTCACATTTATATTACCTATTACTCTGTCATCTCTTTTATATGCCCTTCATGAAAACCAGTGCTGCCATATAGTTAGGTTCTCATAGAATTTGAAATGCCCAATGAGGTTTTGAGCAAAAATTAAAACCTTCAGTTTGTAGTCGCTTATAGAAATAACGATGTAGAATACTTTCATATATTTTTATAATAAACTATAACAGCTGTAGTACCTATAATATAGAAAATTGATTGACTTACTGAAGCTACTGAAAACATCATAAAAGTAATGCAAAAAAATATTTTCTTACAATTTTATATATGTATAATAAATTCTATTAAAAAATTCTCATTTATATTACCTTCATGTATACCAGTGCTGCCATCTAGTGATGTTCTCATAGAATAGGAGAAGCCCTATGAAGTTTTAAGAAAAAATTGAAACTTTCTGTTTGTTGTCACTTAGAGGAATTATGATGTAGAATACTCTTTTATAATAAACTATAACAGCTGTATTACCTATAATATAGAAAATTGATTTACTCACTGAATACACTATATATGTCTTAAAAGTATTGCAAAAGAGTATTTCCTTTCAATTTTGTATATGTACTATATTCAAATAAATTCAATTAAAAAATTCACATTTATATTACCTATTACTCTGTCATCTCTTTTATATGTCCTTCATGTAAACCAGTGCTGCCATCTAGTTATGTTCTCATAGAATTTGAAATGCCCAATGAGGTTTTGAGCAAAAATTAAAACCTTCAGTTTGTAGTCGCTTATAGAAATAACGATGTAGAATACTTTCATATATTTTTATAATAAACTATAACAGCTGTAATACCTATAATATAGAAAATTGATTGACTTACTGAAGCTACAAAAAACATCATAAAAGTAATGCAAAAAAATATTATCTTACAATTTTATATATGTATAATAAATTCTATTAAAAAATTCTCATTTATATTACCTACTATTCTTTCATCTCCTTGGTATGCCCTTCATGTAAACCAGTGTTGCAATCATGATAAGTCCTCATAGAATAGGAGATGCCATATGAGGATTTGACCAAAAATTGAAACTTTCAGTTTGTAGTCGCTTATAGAAATAACGATGTAGAATACTTTCAAATATTTTTATATTAAACTATAGCAGCTGTATTACCTATAATATAGAAAATTGATTTACTCACTGAATACACTTTATATGTCTTAAAAGTATTGCAAAAGAGTATTTCCTTACAATTTTGTATATGTACTATATTCAAATAAATTCAATTAAAAAATTCACATTTATATTACCTATTACTCTGTCATCTGTTTTATATGCCCTTCATGAAAACCAGTGCTGCCATATAGTTAGGTTCTCATAGAATTTGAAATGCCCAATGAGGTTTTGAGCAAAAATTAAAACCTTCAGTTTGTAGTCGCTTATAGAAATAACGATGTAGAATACTTTTATATATTTTTATAATAAACTATAACAGCTGTAGTACCTATAATTTAGAAAATTGATTGACTTACTGAAACTCCTGAAAACATCATAAAAGTAATGCAAAGAAATATTTCCTTTCAATTTTATATATGTATAATAAATTCTTATGAAAAATTCTCATTTATATTACCTTCATGTATACCAGTGCTGCCATCTAGTGATGTTCTCATAGAATAGGAGAAGCCCTAGTAAGTTTTAAGAAAAAATTGAAACTTTCTGTTTGTTGTCACTTAGAGGAATTATGATGAAGAATACTCTTTTATAATAAACTATAACAGCTGTATTACCTATAATATAGAAAATTGATTTACTCACTGAATACACTATATATGTCTTAAAAGTATTGCAAAAGAGTATTTCCTTACAATTTTGTATATGTACTATATTCAAATAAATTCAATTAAAAAATTCACATTTATATTACCTATTACTCTGTCATCTCTTTTATATGCCCTTCATGAAAACCAGTGCTGCCATATAGTTAGGTTCTCATAGAATTTGAAATGCCCAATGAGGTTTTGAGCAAAAATTAAAACCTTCAGTTTGTAGTCGCTTATAGAAATAACGATGTAGAATACTTTCATATATTTTTATAATAAACTATAAGAGCTGTAGTACCTATAATATAGAAAATTGATTGACTTACTGAAGCTACTGAAAACATCATAAAAGTAATGCAAAAAAATATTTTCTTACAATTTTATATATGTATAATAAATTCTATTAAAAAATTCTCATTTATATTACCTTCATGTATACCAGTGCTGCCATCTAGTGATGTTCTCATAGAATAGGAGAAGCCCTATGAAGTTTTAAGAAAAAATTGAAACTTTCTGTTTGTTGTCACTTAGAGGAATTATGATGAAGAATACTCTTTTATAATAAACTATAACAGCTGTATTACCTATAATATAGAAAATTGATTTACTCACTGAATACACTATATATGTCTTAAAAGTATTGCAAAAGAGTATTTCCTTACAATTTTGTATATGTACTATATTCAAATAAATTCAATTAAAAAATTCACATTTATATTACCTATTACTCTGTCATCTCTTTTATATGCCCTTCATGAAAACCAGTGCTGCCATATAGTTAGGTTCTCATAGAATTTGAAATGCCCAATGAGGTTTTGAGCAAAAATTAAAACCTTCAGTTTGTAGTCGCTTATAGAAATAACGATGTAGAATACTTTCATATATTTTTATAATAAACTATAACAGCTGTAGTACCTATAATATAGAAAATTGATTGACTTACTGAAGCTACTGAAAGCATCATAAAAGTAATGCAAAAAAATATTATCTTACAATTTTATATATGTATAATAAATTCTATTAAAAAATTCTCATTTATATTACCTACTATTCTTTCATCTCCTTGGTACGCCCTTCATGTAAACCAGTGTTGCAATCATGATAAGTCCTCATAGAATAGGAGATGCCATATGAGGATTTGACCAAAAATTGAAACTTTCTGTTTGTTGTCGATTAGAGGAATTATGATGTAGAATACTCTTTTTTAATAAACTATAACAGCTGTATTACCTATAATATAGAAAATTGATTGACTTACTGAAACTACTGAAAACATCATAAAAGTAATGCAAAAAAATATTTCCTTACAATTTTGTATATGTATTATATTCAAATAAATTCAATTAAAAAATTCACATTTATATTACCTATTACTCTGTCATCTCTTTTATATGCCCTTCATGTAAACCAGTGCTGCCATATAGTTAGGTTCTCATAAAATTTTAAATGCCCAATGAGGTTTTGAAAAAAAATTATAACCTTCAGTTTGTAGTCGCTTATAGAAATAACGATGTAGAATACTTTCATATATTTTTATAATAAACTATAGCAGCTGTATTACCTATAATATAGAAAATTGATTTACTCACTGAATACACTATATATGTCTTAAAAGTATTGCAAAAGAGTATTTCCTTACAATTTTGTATATGTACTATATTCAAATAAATTCAATTAAAAAATTCACATTTATATTACCTATTACTCTGTCATCTCTTTTATATGCCCTTCATGAAAACCAGTGCTGCCATATAGTTAGGTTCTCATAGAATTTGAAATGCCCAATGAGGTTTTGAGCAAAAATTAAAACCTTCAGTTTGTAGTCGCTTATAGAAATAACGATGTAGAAAACTTTCATATATTTTTATAATAAACTATAACAGCTGTAGTACCTATAATATAGAAAATTGATTGACTTACTGAAGCTACTGAAAACATCATAAAAGTAATGCAAAAAAATATTTTCTTACAATTTTATATATGTATAATAAATTCTATTAAAAAATTCTCATTTATATTACCTTCATGTATACCAGTGCTGCCATCTAGTGATGTTCTCATAGAATAGGAGAAGCCCTATGAAGTTTTAAGAAAAAATTGAAACTTTCTGTTTGTTGTCACTTAGAGGAATTATGATGTAGAATACTCTTTTATAATAAACTATAACAGCTGTATTACCTATAATATAGAAAATTGATTTACTCACTGAATACACTATATATGTCTTAAAAGTATTGCAAAAGAGTATTTCCTTACAATTTTGTATATGTACTATATTCAAATAAATTCAATTAAAAAATTCACATTTATATTACCTATTACTCTGTCATCTCTTTTATATGCCCTTCATGAAAACCAGTGCTGCCATATAGTTAGGTTCTCATAGAATTTGAAATGCCCAATGAGGTTTTGAGCAAAAATTAAAACCTTCAGTTTGTAGTCGCTTATAGAAATAACGATGTAGAATACTTTCATATATTTTTATAATAAACTATAACAGCTGTAATACCTATAATATAGAAAATTGATTGACTTACTGAAGCTACTGAAAACATCATAAAAGTAATGCAAAAAAATATTATCTTACAATTTTATATATGTATAATAAATTCTATTAAAAAATTCTCATTTATATTACCTACTATTCTTTCATCTCCTTGGTACGCCCTTCATGTAAACCAGTGTTGCAATCATGATAAGTCCTCATAGAATAGGAGATGCCATATGAGGATTTGACCAAAAATTGAAACTTTCTGTTTGTTGTCGATTAGAGGAATTATGATGTAGAATACTCTTTTTTAATAAACTATAACAGCTGTATTACCTATAATATAGAAAATTGATTGACTTACTGAAACTACTGAAAACATCATAAAAGTAATGCAAAAAAATATTTCCTTACAATTTTGTATATGTATTATATTCAAATAAATTCAATTAAAAAATTCACATTTATATTACCTATTACTCTGTCATCTCTTTTATATGCCCTTCATGTAAACCAGTGCTGCCATATAGTTAGGTTCTCATAAAATTTTAAATGCCCAATGAGGTTTTGAAAAAAAATTAAAACCTTCAGTTTGTAGTCGCTTATAGAAATAACGATGTAGAATACTTTCATATATTTTTATAATAAACTATAGCAGCTGTATTACCTATAATATAGAAAATTGATTTACTCACTGAATACACTTTATATGTCTTAAAAGTATTGCAAAAGAGTATTTCCTTACAATTTTGTATATGTACTATATTCAAATAAATTCAATTAAAAAATTCACATTTATATTACCTATTACTCTGTCATCTCTTTTATATGCCCTTCATGAAAACCAGTGCTGCCATATAGTTAGGTTCTCATAGAATTTGAAATGCCCAATGAGGTTTTGAGCAAAAATTAAAACCTTCAGTTTGTAGTCGCTTATAGAAATAACGATGTAGAAAACTTTCATATATTTTTATAATAAACTATAACAGCTGTAGTACCTATAATATAGAAAATTGATTGACTTACTGAAGCTACTGAAAACATCATAAAAGTAATGCAAAAAAATATTTTCTTACAATTTTATATATGTATAATAAATTCTATTAAAAAATTCTCATTTATATTACCTTCATGTATACCAGTGCTGCCATCTAGTGATGTTCTCATAGAATAGGAGAAGCCCTATGAAGTTTTAAGAAAAAATTGAAACTTTCTGTTTGTTGTCACTTAGAGGAATTATGATGTAGAATACTCTTTTATAATAAACTATAACAGCTGTATTACCTATAATATAGAAAATTGATTTACTCACTGAATACACTATATATGTCTTAAAAGTATTGCAAAAGAGTATTTCCTTTCAATTTTGTATATGTACTATATTCAAATAAATTCAATTAAAAAATTCACATTTATATTACCTATTACTCTGTCATCTCTTTTATATGTCCTTCATGTAAACCAGTGCTGCCATCTAGTTATGTTCTCATAGAATTTGAAATGCCCAATGAGGTTTTGAGCAAAAATTAAAACCTTCAGTTTGTAGTCGCTTATAGAAATAACGATGTAGAATACTTTCATATATTTTTATAATAAACTATAACAGCTGTAATACCTATAATATAGAAAATTGATTGACTTACTGAAGCTACTGAAAACATCATAAAAGTAATGCAAAAAAATATTATCTTACAATTTTATATATGTATAATAAATTCTATTAAAAAATTCTCATTTATATTACCTACTATTCTTTCATCTCCTTGGTATGCCCTTCATGTAAACCAGTGTTGCAATCATGATAAGTCCTCATAGAATAGGAGATGCCATATGAGGATTTGACCAAAAATTGAAACTTTCAGTTTGTAGTCGCTTATAGAAATAACGATGTAGAATACTTTCAAATATTTTTATATTAAACTATAGCAGCTGTATTACCTATAATATAGAAAATTGATTTACTCACTGAATACACTTTATATGTCTTAAAAGTATTGCAAAAGAGTATTTCCTTACAATTTTGTATATGTACTATATTCAAATAAATTCAATTAAAAAATTCACATTTATATTACCTATTACTCTGTCATCTCTTTTATATGCCCTTCATGTAAACCAGTGCTGCCATATAGTTAGGTTCTCATAGAATTTCAAATGCCCAATGAGGTTTTGAGCAAAAATTAAAACCTTCAGTTTGTAGTCGCTTATAGAAATAACGATGTAGAATACTTTCATATATTTTTATAATAAACTATAACAGCTGTAGTACCTATAATTTAGAAAATTGATTGACTTACTGAAACTCCTGAAAACATCATAAAAGTAATGCAAAGAAATATTTCCTTTCAATTTTATATATGTATAATAAATTCTTATGAAAAATTCTCATTTATATTACCTTCATGAATACCAGTGCTGCCATCTAGTGATGTTCTCATAGAATAGGAGAAGCCCTAGTAAGTTTTAAGAAAAAATTGAAACTTTCTGTTTGTTGTCACTTAGAGGAATTATGATGAAGAATACTCTTTTATAATAAACTATAACAGCTGTATTACCTATAATATAGAAAATTGATTTACTCACTGAATACACTATATATGTCTTAAAAGTATTGCAAAAGAGTATTTCCTTACAATTTTGTATATGTACTATATTCAAATAAATTCAATTAAAAAATTCACATTTATATTACCTATTACTCTGTCATCTGTTTTATATGCCCTTCATGAAAACCAGTGCTGCCATATAGTTAGGTTCTCATAGAATTTGAAATGCCCAATGAGGTTTTGAGCAAAAATTAAAACCTTCAGTTTGTAGTCGCTTATAGAAATAACGATGTAGAAAACTTTCATATATTTTTATAATAAACTATAACAGCTGTAGTACCTATAATATAGAAAATTGATTGACTTACTGAAGCTACTGAAAACATCATAAAAGTAATGCAAAAAAATATTTTCTTACAATTTTATATATGTATAATAAATTCTATTAAAAAATTCTCATTTATATTACCTTCATGTATACCAGTGCTGCCATCTAGTGATGTTCTCATAGAATAGGAGAAGCCCTATGAAGTTTTAAGAAAAAATTGAAACTTTCTGTTTGTTGTCACTTAGAGGAATTATGATGTAGAATACTCTTTTATAATAAACTATAACAGCTGTATTACCTATAATATAGAAAATTGATTTACTCACTGAATACACTATATATGTCTTAAAAGTATTGCAAAAGAGTATTTCCTTACAATTTTGTATATGTACTATATTCAAATAAATTCAATTAAAAAATTCACATTTATATTACCTATTACTCTGTCATCTCTTTTATATGCCCTTCATGAAAACCAGTGCTGCCATATAGTTAGGTTCTCATAGAATTTGAAATGCCCAATGAGGTTTTGAGCAAAAATTAAAACCTTCAGTTTGTAGTCGCTTATAGAAATAACGATGTAGAATACTTTCATATATTTTTATAATAAACTATAACAGCTGTGGTACCTATAATATAGAAAATTGATTGACTTACTGAAGCTACTGAAAACATCATAAAAGTAATGCAAAAAAATATTTTCTTACAATTTTATATATGTATAATAAATTCTATTAAAAAATTCTCATTTATATTACCTTCATGTATACCAGTGCTGCCATCTAGTGATGTTCTCATAGAATAGGAGAAGCCCTATGAAGTTTTAAGAAAAAATTGAAACTTTCTGTTTGTTGTCACTTAGAGGAATTATGATGAAGAATACTCTTTTAATAAACTATAACAGCTGTATTACCTATAATATAGAAAATTGATTTACTCACTGAATACACTATATATGTCTTAAAAGTATTGCAAAAGAGTATTTCCTTACAATTTTGTATATGTACTATATTCAAATAAATTCAATTAAAAAATTCACATTTATATTACCTATTACTCTGTCATCTCTTTTATATGCCCTTCATGTAAACCAGTGCTGCCATCTAGTTATGTTCTCATAGAATTTGAAATGCCCAATGAGGTTTTGAGCAAAAATTAAAACCTTCAGTTTGTAGTCGCTTATAGAAATAACGATGTAGAATACTTTCATATATTTTTATAATAAACTATAACAGCTGTAATACCTATAATATAGAAAATTGATTGACTTACTGAAGCTACTGAAAACATCATAAAAGTAATGCAAAAAAATATTATCTTACAATTTTATATATGTATAATAAATTCTATTAAAAAATTCTCATTTATATTACCTACTATTCTTTCATCTCCTTGGTACGCCCTTCATGTAAACCAGTGTTGCAATCATGATAAGTCCTCATAGAATAGGAGATGCCATATGAGGATTTGACCAAAAATTGAAACTTTCTGTTTGTTGTCGATTAGAGGAATTATGATGTAGAATACTCTTTTTTAATAAACTATAACAGCTGTATTACCTATAATATAGAAAATTGATTGACTTACTGAAACTACTGAAAACATCATAAAAGTAATGCAAAAAAATATTTCCTTACAATTTTGTATATGTATTATATTCAAATAAATTCAATTAAAAAATTCACATTTATATTACCTATTACTCTGTCATCTCTTTTATATGCCCTTCATGTAAACCAGTGCTGCCATATAGTTAGGTTCTCATAAAATTTTAAATGCCCAATGAGGTTTTGAAAAAAAATTAAAACCTTCAGTTTGTAGTCGCTTATAGAAATAACGATGTAGAATACTTTCATATATTTTTATAATAAACTATAGCAGCTGTATTACCTATAATATAGATAATTGATTTACTCACAGAATACACTATATATGTCTTAAAAGTATTGCAAAAGAGTATTTCCTTACAATTTTGTATATGTACTATATTCAAATAAATTCAATTAAAAAATTCACATTTATATTACCTATTACTCTGTCATCTCTTTTATATGCCCTTCATGAAAACCAGTGCTGCCATATAGTTAGGTTCTCATAGAATTTGAAATGCCCAATGAGGTTTTGAGCAAAAATTAAAACCTTCAGTTTGTAGTCGCTTATAGAAATAACGATGTAGAATACTTTCATATATTTTTATAATAAACTATAACAGCTGTAGTACCTATAATATAGAAAATTGATTGACTTACTGAAGCTACTGAAAACATCATAAAAGTAATGCAAAAAAATATTTTCTTACAATTTTATATATGTATAATAAATTCTATTAAAAAATTCTCATTTATATTACCTTCATGTATACCAGTGCTGCCATCTAGTGATGTTCTCATAGAATAGGAGAAGCCCTATGAAGTTTTAAGAAAAAATTGAAACTTTCTGTTTGTTGTCACTTAGAGGAATTATGATGAAGAATACTCTTTTATAATAAACTATAACAGCTGTATTACCTATAATATAGAAAATTGATTTACTCACTGAATACACTATATATGTCTTAAAAGTATTGCAAAAGAGTATTTCCTTACAATTTTGTATATGTACTATATTCAAATAAATTCAATTAAAAAATTCACATTTATATTACCTATTACTCTGTCATCTCTTTTATATGCCCTTCATGAAAACCAGTGCTGCCATATAGTTAGGTTCTCATAGAATTTGAAATGCCCAATGAGGTTTTGAGCAAAAATTAAAACCTTCAGTTTGTAGTCGCTTATAGAAATAACGATGTAGAATACTTTCATATATTTTCATAATAAACTATAACAGCTGTAGTACCTATAATATAGAAAATTGATTGACTTACTGAAGCTACTGAAAACATCATAAAAGTAATGCAAAAAAATATTATCTTACAATTTTATATATGTATAATAAATTCTATTAAAAAATTCTCATTTATATTACCTACTATTCTTTCATCTCCTTGGTACGCCCTTCATGTAAACCAGTGTTGCAATCATGATAAGTCCTCATAGAATAGGAGATGCCATATGAGGATTTGACCAAAAATTGAAACTTTCTGTTTGTTGTCGATTAGAGGAATTATGATGTAGAATACTCTTTTTTAATAAACTATAACAGCTGTATTACCTATAATATAGAAAATTGATTGACTTACTGAAGCTACTGAAAACATCATAAAAGTAATGCAAAAAAATAATTTCTTACAATTTTATATATGAATAATAAATTCTATTAAAAAATTCTCATTTATATTACCTTCATGTATACCAGTGCTGCCATCTAGTGATGTTCTCATAGAATAGGAGAAGCCCTATGAAGTTTTAAGAAAAAATTGAAACTTTCTGTTTGTTGTCACTTAGAGGAATTATGATGAAGAATACTCTTTTAATAAACTATAACAGCTGTATTACCTATAATATAGAAAATTGATTTACTCACTGAATACACTATATATGTCTTAAAAGTATTGCAAAAGAGTATTTCCTTACAATTTTGTATATGTACTATATTCAAATAAATTCAATTAAAAAATTCACATTTATATTACCTATTACTCTGTCATCTGTTTTATATGCCCTTCATGAAAACCAGTGCTGCCATATAGTTAGGTTCTCATAGAATTTGAAATGCCCAATGAGGTTTTGAGCAAAAATTAAAACCTTCAGTTTGTAGTCGCTTATAGAAATAACGATGTAGAATATTTCATATATTTTTATAATAAACTATAACAGCTGTAATACCTATAATATAGAAAATTGATTGACTTACTGAAGCTACTGAAAACATCATAAAAGTAATGCAAAAAAATATTATCTTACAATTTTATATATGTATAATAAATTCTATTAAAAAATTCTCATTTATATTACCTACTATTCTTTCATCTCCTTGGTACGCCCTTCATGTAAACCAGTGTTGCAATCATGATAAGTCCTCATAGAATAGGAGATGCCATATGAGGATTTGACCAAAAATTGAAACTTTCTGTTTGTTGTCGATTAGAGGAATTATGATGTAGAATACTCTTTTTTAATAAACTATAACAGCTGTATTACCTATAATATAGAAAATTGATTGACTTACTGAAACTACTGAAAACATCATAAAAGTAATGCAAAAAAATATTTCCTTACAATTTTGTATATGTATTATATTCAAATAAATTCAATTAAAAAATTCACATTTATATTACCTATTACTCTGTCATCTCTTTTATATGCCCTTCATGTAAACCAGTGCTGCCATATAGTTAGATTCTCATAAAATTTTAAATGCCCAATGAGGTTTTGAAAAAAAATTATAACCTTCAGTTTGTAGTCGCTTATAGAAATAACGATGTAGAATACTTTCATATATTTTTATAATAAACTATAGCAGCTGTATTACCTATAATATAGAAAATTGATTTACTCACTGAATACACTATATATGTCTTAAAAGTAATGCAAAAGAGTATTTCCTTACAATTTTGTATATGTACTATATTCAAATAAATTCAATTAAAAAATTCACATTTATATTACCTATTACTCTGTCATCTCTTTTATATGCCCTTCATGAAAACCAGTGCTGCCATATAGTTAGGTTCTCATAGAATTTGAAATGCCCAATGAGGTTTTGAGCAAAAATTAAAACCTTCAGTTTGTAGTCGCTTATAGAAATAACGATGTAGAAAACTTTCATATATTTTTATAATAAACTATAACAGCTGTAGTACCTATAATATAGAAAATTGATTGACTTACTGAAGCTACTGAAAACATCATAAAAGTAATGCAAAAAAATATTTTCTTACAATTTTATATATGTATAATAAATTCTATTAAAAAATTCTCATTTATATTACCTTCATGTATACCAGTGCTGCCATCTAGTGATGTTCTCATAGAATAGGAGAAGCCCTATGAAGTTTTAAGAAAAAATTGAAACTTTCTGTTTGTTGTCACTTAGAGGAATTATGATGTAGAATACTCTTTTATAATAAACTATAACAGCTGTATTACCTATAATATAGAAAATTGATTTACTCACTGAATACACTATATATGTCTTAAAAGTATTGCAAAAGAGTATTTCCTTACAATTTTGTATATGTACTATATTCAAATAAATTCAATTAAAAAATTCACATTTATATTACCTATTACTCTGTCATCTCTTTTATATGCCCTTCATGAAAACCAGTGCTGCCATATAGTTAGGTTCTCATAGAATTTGAAATGCCCAATGAGGTTTTGAGCAAAAATTAAAACCTTCAGTTTGTAGTCGCTTATAGAAATAACGATGTAGAATACTTTCATATATTTTTATAATAAACTATAACAGCTGTAGTACCTATAATATAGAAAATTGATTGACTTACTGAAGCTACTGAAAACATCATAAAAGTAATGCAAAAAAATATTTTCTTACAATTTTATATATGTATAATAAATTCTATTAAAAAATTCTCATTTATATTACCTTCATGTATACCAGTGCTGCCATATAGTTAGGTTCTCATAAAATTTTAAATGCCCAATGAGGTTTTGAAAAAAAATTAAAACCTTCAGTTTGTAGTCGCTTATAGAAATAACGATGTAGAATACTTTCATATATTTTTATAATAAACTATAACAGCTGTATTACCTATAATATAGAAAATTGATTTACTCACTGAATACACTATATATGTCTTAAAAGTATTGCAAAAGAGTATTTCCTTACAATTTTGTATATGTACTATATTCAAATAAATTCAATTAAAAAATTCACATTTATATTACCTATTACTCTGTCATCTCTTTTATATGCCCTTCATGAAAACCAGTGCTGCCATATAGTTAGGTTCTCATAGAATTTGAAATGCCCAATGAGGTTTTGAGCAAAAATTAAAACCTTCAGTTTGTAGTCGCTTATAGAAATAACGATGTAGAATACTTTCATATATTTTTATAATAAACTATAACAGCTGTAGTACCTATAATATAGAAAATTGATTGACTTACTGAAGCTACTGAAAACATCATAAAAGTAATGCAAAAAAATATTATCTTACAATTTTATATATGTATAATAAATTCTATTAAAAAATTCTCATTTATATTACCTACTATTCTTTCATCTCCTTGGTACGCCCTTCATGTAAACCAGTGTTGCAATCATGATAAGTCCTCATAGAATAGGAGATGCCATATGAGGATTTGACCAAAAATTGAAACTTTCTGTTTGTTGTCGATTAGAGGAATTATGATGTAGAATACTCTTTTTTAATAAACTATAACAGCTGTATTACCTATAATATAGAAAATTGATTGACTTACTGAAGCTACTGAAAACATCATAAAAGTAATGCAAAAAAATATTTTCTTACAATTTTATATATGTATAATAAATTCTATTAAAAAATTCTCATTTATATTACCTTCATGTATACCAGTGCTGCCATCTAGTGATGTTCTCATAGAATAGGAGAAGCCCTATGAAGTTTTAAGAAAAAATTGAAACTTTCTGTTTGTTGTCACTTAGAGGAATTATGATGAAGAATACTCTTTTAATAAACTATAACAGCTGTATTACCTA
This sequence comes from Tuberolachnus salignus, assembly GCA_956483605.1. Taxonomy (NCBI): domain Eukaryota; kingdom Metazoa; phylum Arthropoda; class Insecta; order Hemiptera; family Aphididae; genus Tuberolachnus; species Tuberolachnus salignus. The sequence continues at coordinate 11,160,564 of OY101431.1, forward strand.
TAATATAGAAAATTGATTTACTCACTGAATACACTATATATGTCTTAAAAGTATTGCAAAAGAGTATTTCCTTACAATTTTGTATATGTACTATATTCAAATAAATTCAATTAAAAAATTCACATTTATATTACCTATTACTCTGTCATCTGTTTTATATGCCCTTCATGAAAACCAGTGCTGCCATATAGTTAGGTTCTCATAGAATTTGAAATGCCCAATGAGGTTTTGAGCAAAAATTAAAACCTTCAGTTTGTAGTCGCTTATAGAAATAACGATGTAGAATACTTTCATATATTTTTATAATAAACTATAACAGCTGTAGTACCTATAATATAGAAAATTGATTGACTTACTGAAGCTACTGAAAACATCATAAAAGTAATGCAAAAAAATATTATCTTACAATTTTATATATGTATAATAAATTCTATTAAAAAATTCTCATTTATATTACCTACTATTCTTTCATCTCCTTGGTACGCCCTTCATGTAAACCAGTGTTGCAATCATGATAAGTCCTCATAGAATAGGAGATGCCATATGAGGATTTGACCAAAAATTGAAACTTTCTGTTTGTTGTCGATTAGAGGAATTATGATGTAGAATACTCTTTTTTAATAAACTATAACAGCTGTATTACCTATAATATAGAAAATTGATTGACTTACTGAAACTACTGAAAACATCATAAAAGTAATGCAAAAAAATATTTCCTTACAATTTTGTATATGTATTATATTCAAATAAATTCAATTAAAAAATTCACATTTATATTACCTATTACTCTGTCATCTCTTTTATATGCCCTTCATGTAAACCAGTGCTGCCATATAGTTAGGTTCTCATAAAATTTTAAATGCCCAATGAGGTTTTGAAAAAAAATTAAAACCTTCAGTTTGTAGTCGCTTATAGAAATAACGATGTAGAATACTTTCATATATTTTTATAATAAACTATAGCAGCTGTATTACCTATAATATAGATAATTGATTTACTCACTGAATACACTATATATGTCTTAAAAGTATTGCAAAAGAGTATTTCCTTACAATTTTGTATATGTACTATATTCAAATAAATTCAATTAAAAAATTCACATTTATATTACCTATTACTCTGTCATCTCTTTTATATGCCCTTCATGAAAACCAGTGCTGCCATATAGTTAGGTTCTCATAGAATTTGAAATGCCCAATGAGGTTTTGAGCAAAAATTAAAACCTTCAGTTTGTAGTCGCTTATAGAAATAACGATGTAGAATACTTTCATATATTTTTATAATAAACTATAACAGCTGTAGTACCTATAATATAGAAAATTGATTGACTTACTGAAGCTACTGAAAACATCATAAAAGTAATGCAAAAAAATATTTTCTTACAATTTTATATATGTATAATAAATTCTATTAAAAAATTCTCATTTATATTACCTTCATGTATACCAGTGCTGCCATCTAGTGATGTTCTCATAGAATAGGAGAAGCCCTATGAAGTTTTAAGAAAAAATTGAAACTTTCTGTTTGTTGTCACTTAGAGGAATTATGATGAAGAATACTCTTTTATAATAAACTATAACAGCTGTATTACCTATAATATAGAAAATTGATTTACTCACTGAATACACTATATATGTCTTAAAAGTATTGCAAAAGAGTATTTCCTTACAATTTTGTATATGTACTATATTCAAATAAATTCAATTAAAAAATTCACATTTATATTACCTATTACTCTGTCATCTCTTTTATATGCCCTTCATGAAAACCAGTGCTGCCATATAGTTAGGTTCTCATAGAATTTGAAATGCCCAATGAGGTTTTGAGCAAAAATTAAAACCTTCAGTTTGTAGTCGCTTATAGAAATAACGATGTAGAATACTTTCATATATTATTATAATAAACTATAACAGCTGTAGTACCTATAATATAGAAAATTGATTGACTTACTGAAGCTACTGAAAACATCATAAAAGTAATGCAAAAAAATATTATCTTACAATTTTATATATGTATAATAAATTCTATTAAAAAATTCTCATTTATATTACCTACTATTCTTTCATCTCCTTGGTACGCCCTTCATGTAAACCAGTGTTGCAATCATGATAAGTCCTCATAGAATAGGAGATGCCATATGAGGATTTGACCAAAAATTGAAACTTTCTGTTTGTTGTCGATTAGAGGAATTATGATGTAGAATACTCTTTTTTAATAAACTATAACAGCTGTATTACCTATAATATAGAAAATTGATTGACTTACTGAAGCTACTGAAAACATCATAAAAGTAATGCAAAAAAATATTTTCTTACAATTTTATATATGTATAATAAATTCTATTAAAAAATTCTCATTTATATTACCTTCATGTATACCAGTGCTGCCATCTAGTGATGTTCTCATAGAATAGGAGAAGCCCTATGAAGTTTTAAGAAAAAATTGAAACTTTCTGTTTGTTGTCACTTAGAGGAATTATGATGAAGAATACTCTTTTAATAAACTATAACAGCTGTATTACCTATAATATAGAAAATTGATTTACTCACTGAATACACTATATATGTCTTAAAAGTATTGCAAAAGAGTATTTCCTTACAATTTTGTATATGTACTATATTCAAATAAATTCAATTAAAAAATTCACATTTATATTACCTATTACTCTGTCATCTGTTTTATATGCCCTTCATGAAAACCAGTGCTGCCATATAGTTAGGTTCTCATAGAATTTGAAATGCCCAATGAGGTTTTGAGCAAAAATTAAAACCTTCAGTTTGTAGTCGCTTATAGAAATAACGATGTAGAATACTTTCATATATTTTTATAATAAACTATAACAGCTGTAGTACCTATAATATAGAAAATTGATTGACTTACTGAAGCTACTGAAAACATCATAAAAGTAATGCAAAAAAATATTATCTTACAATTTTATATATGTATAATAAATTCTATTAAAAAATTCTCATTTATATTACCTACTATTCTTTCATCTCCTTGGTACGCCCTTCATGTAAACCAGTGTTGCAATCATGATAAGTCCTCATAGAATAGGAGATGCCATATGAGGATTTGACCAAAAATTGAAACTTTCTGTTTGTTGTCGATTAGAGGAATTATGATTTAGAATACTCTTTTTTAATAAACTATAACAGCTGTATTACCTATAATATAGAAAATTGATTTACTCACTGAATACACTATATATGTCTTAAAAGTATTGCAAAAGAGTATTTCCTTACAATTTTGTATATGTACTATATTCAAATAAATTCAATTAAAAAATTCACATTTATATTACCTATTACTCTGTCATCTCTTTTATATGCCCTTCATGTAAACCAGTGCTGCCATCTAGTTATGTTCTCATAGAATTTGAAATGCCCAATGAGGTTTTGAGCAAAAATTAAAACCTTCAGTTTGTAGTCGCTTATAGAAATAACGATGTAGAATACTTTCATATATTTTTATAATAAACTATAACAGCTGTAATACCTATAATATAGAAAATTGATTGACTTACTGAAGCTACTGAAAACATCATAAAAGTAATGCAAAAAAATATTATCTTACAATTTTATATATGTATAATAAATTCTATTAAAAAATTCTCATTTATATTACCTACTATTCTTTCATCTCCTTGGTACGCCCTTCATGTAAACCAGTGTTGCAATCATGATAAGTCCTCATAGAATAGGAGATGCCATATGAGGATTTGACCAAAAATTGAAACTTTCTGTTTGTTGTCGATTAGAGGAATTATGATGTAGAATACTCTTTTTTAATAAACTATAACAGCTGTATTACCTTTAATATAGAAAATTGATTGACTTACTGAAACTACTGAAAACATCATAAAAGTAATGCAAAAAAATATTTCCTTACAATTTTGTATATGTATTATATTCAAATAAATTCAATTAAAAAATTCACATTTATATTACCTATTACTCTGTCATCTCTTTTATATGCCCTTCATGTAAACCAGTGCTGCCATATAGTTAGGTTCTCATAAAATTTTAAATGCCCAATGAGGTTTTGAAAAAAAATTATAACCTTCAGTTTGTAGTCGCTTATAGAAATAACGATGTAGAATACTTTCATATATTTTTATAATAAACTATAGCAGCTGTATTACCTATAATATAGAAAATTGATTTACTCACTGAATACACTATATATGTCTTAAAAGTATTGCAAAAGAGTATTTCCTTACAATTTTGTATATGTACTATATTCAAATAAATTCAATTAAAAAATTCACATTTATATTACCTATTACTCTGTCATCTCTTTTATATGCCCTTCATGAAAACCAGTGCTGCCATATAGTTAGGTTCTCATAGAATTTGAAATGCCCAATGAGGTTTTGAGCAAAAATTAAAACCTTCAGTTTGTAGTCGCTTATAGAAATAACGATGTAGAATACTTTCATATATTTTTATAATAAACTATAACAGCTGTAGTACCTATAATATAGAAAATTGATTGACTTACTGAAGCTACTGAAAACATCATAAAAGTAATGCAAAAAAATATTTTCTTACAATTTTATATATGTATAATAAATTCTATTAAAAAATTCTCATTTATATTACCTTCATGTATACCAGTGCTGCCATCTAGTGATGTTCTCATAGAATAGGAGAAGCCCTATGAAGTTTTAAGAAAAAATTGAAACTTTCTGTTTGTTGTCACTTAGAGGAATTATGATGAAGAATACTCTTTTATAATAAACTATAACAGCTGTATTACCTATAATATAGAAAATTGATTTACTCACTGAATACACTATATATGTCTTAAAAGTATTGCAAAAGAGTATTTCCTTACAATTTTGTATATGTACTATATTCAAATAAATTCAATTAAAAAATTCACATTTATATTACCTATTACTCTGTCATCTCTTTTATATGCCCTTCATGAAAACCAGTGCTGCCATATAGTTAGGTTCTCATAGAATTTGAAATGCCCAATGAGGTTTTGAGCAAAAATTAAAACCTTCAGTTTGTAGTCGCTTATAGAAATAACGATGTAGAATACTTTCATATATTTTTATAATAAACTATAACAGCTGTAGTACCTATAATATAGAAAATTGATTGACTTACTGAAGCTACTGAAAACATCATAAAAGTAATGCAAAAAAATATTATCTTACAATTTTATATATGTATAATAAATTCTATTAAAAAATTCTCATTTATATTACCTACTATTCTTTCATCTCCTTGGTACGCCCTTCATGTAAACCAGTGTTGCAATCATGATAAGTCCTCATAGAATAGGAGATGCCATATGAGGATTTGACCAAAAATTGAAACTTTCTGTTTGTTGTCGATTAGAGGAATTATGATTTAGAATACTCTTTTTTAATAAACTATAACAGCTGTATTACCTATAATATAGAAAATTGATTTACTCACTGAATACACTATATATGTCTTAAAAGTATTGCAAAAGAGTATTTCCTTACAATTTTGTATATGTACTATATTCAAATAAATTCAATTAAAAAATTCACATTTATATTACCTATTACTCTGTCATCTCTTTTATATGCCCTTCATGTAAACCAGTGCTGCCATCTAGTTATGTTCTCATAGAATTTGAAATGCCCAATGAGGTTTTGAGCAAAAATTAAAACCTTCAGTTTGTAGTCGCTTATAGAAATAACGATGTAGAATACTTTCATATATTTTTATAATAAACTATAACAGCTGTAATACCTATAATATAGAAAATTGATTGACTTACTGAAGCTACTGAAAACATCATAAAAGTAATGCAAAAAAATATTATCTTACAATTTTATATATGTATAATAAATTCTATTAAAAAATTCTCATTTATATTACCTACTATTCTTTCATCTCCTTGGTACGCCCTTCATGTAAACCAGTGTTGCAATCATGATAAGTCCTCATAGAATAGGAGATGCCATATGAGGATTTGACCAAAAATTGAAACTTTCTGTTTGTTGTCGATTAGAGGAATTATGATGTAGAATACTCTTTTTTAATAAACTATAACAGCTGTATTACCTTTAATATAGAAAATTGATTGACTTACTGAAACTACTGAAAACATCATAAAAGTAATGCAAAAAAATATTTCCTTACAATTTTGTATATGTATTATATTCAAATAAATTCAATTAAAAAATTCACATTTATATTACCTATTACTCTGTCATCTCTTTTATATGCCCTTCATGTAAACCAGTGCTGCCATATAGTTAGGTTCTCATAAAATTTTAAATGCCCAATGAGGTTTTGAAAAAAAATTATAACCTTCAGTTTGTAGTCGCTTATAGAAATAACGATGTAGAATACTTTCATATATTTTTATAATAAACTATAGCAGCTGTATTACCTATAATATAGAAAATTGATTTACTCACTGAATACACTATATATGTCTTAAAAGTATTGCAAAAGAGTATTTCCTTACAATTTTGTATATGTACTATATTCAAATAAATTCAATTAAAAAATTCACATTTATATTACCTATTACTCTGTCATCTCTTTTATATGCCCTTCATGAAAACCAGTGCTGCCATATAGTTAGGTTCTCATAGAATTTGAAATGCCCAATGAGGTTTTGAGCAAAAATTAAAACCTTCAGTTTGTAGTCGCTTATAGAAATAACGATGTAGAATACTTTCATATATTTTTATAATAAACTATAACAGCTGTAGTACCTATAATATAGAAAATTGATTGACTTACTGAAGCTACTGAAAACATCATAAAAGTAATGCAAAAAAATATTTTCTTACAATTTTATATATGTATAATAAATTCTATTAAAAAATTCTCATTTATATTACCTTCATGTATACCAGTGCTGCCATCTAGTGATGTTCTCATAGAATAGGAGAAGCCCTATGAAGTTTTAAGAAAAAATTGAAACTTTCTGTTTGTTGTCACTTAGAGGAATTATGATGAAGAATACTCTTTTATAATAAACTATAACAGCTGTATTACCTATAATATAGAAAATTGATTTACTCACTGAATACACTATATATGTCTTAAAAGTATTGCAAAAGAGTATTTCCTTACAATTTTGTATATGTACTATATTCAAATAAATTCAATTAAAAAATTCACATTTATATTACCTATTACTCTGTCATCTCTTTTATATGCCCTTCATGAAAACCAGTGCTGCCATATAGTTAGGTTCTCATAGAATTTGAAATGCCCAATGAGGTTTTGAGCAAAAATTAAAACCTTCAGTTTGTAGTCGCTTATAGAAATAACGATGTAGAATACTTTCATATATTTTTATAATAAACTATAACAGCTGTAGTACCTATAATATAGAAAATTGATTGACTTACTGAAGCTACTGAAAACATCATAAAAGTAATGCAAAAAAATATTATCTTACAATTTTATATATGTATAATAAATTCTATTAAAAAATTCTCATTTATATTACCTACTATTCTTTCATCTCCTTGGTACGCCCTTCATGTAAACCAGTGTTGCAATCATGATAAGTCCTCATAGAATAGGAGATGCCATATGAGGATTTGACCAAAAATTGAAACTTTCTGTTTGTTGTCGATTAGAGGAATTATGATGTAGAATACTCTTTTTTAATAAACTATAACAGCTGTATTACCTATAATATAGAAAATTGATTGACTTACTGAAACTACTGAAAACATCATAAAAGTAATGCAAAAAAATATTTCCTTACAATTTTGTATATGTATTATATTCAAATAAATTCAATTAAAAAATTCACATTTATATTACCTATTACTCTGTCATCTCTTTTATATGCCCTTCATGTAAACCAGTGCTGCCATATAGTTAGGTTCTCATAAAATTTTAAATGCCCAATGAGGTTTTGAAAAAAAATTATAACCTTCAGTTTGTAGTCGCTTATAGAAATAACGATGTAGAATACTTTCATATATTTTTATAATAAACTATAGCAGCTGTATTACCTATAATATAGAAAATTGATTTACTCACTGAATACACTATATATGTCTTAAAAGTATTGCAAAAGAGTATTTCCTTACAATTTTGTATATGTACTATATTCAAATAAATTCAATTAAAAAATTCACATTTATATTACCTATTACTCTGTCATCTCTTTTATATGCCCTTCATGAAAACCAGTGCTGCCATATAGTTAGGTTCTCATAGAATTTGAAATGCCCAATGAGGTTTTGAGCAAAAATTAAAACCTTCAGTTTGTAGTCGCTTATAGAAATAAGGATGTAGAATACTTTCATATATTTTTATAATAAACTATAACAGCTGTAGTACCTATAATATAGAAAATTGATTGACTTACTGAAGCTACTGAAAACATCATAAAAGTAATGCAAAAAAATATTTTCTTACAATTTTATATATGTATAATAAATTCTATTAAAAAATTCTCATTTATATTACCTTCATGTATACCAGTGCTGCCATCTAGTGATGTTCTCATAGAATAGGAGAAGCCCTATGAAGTTTTAAGAAAAAATTGAAACTTTCTGTTTGTTGTCACTTAGAGGAATTATGATGTAGAATACTCTTTTATAATAAACTATAACAGCTGTATTACCTATAATATAGAAAATTGATTTACTCACTGAATACACTATATATGTCTTAAAAGTATTGCAAAAGAGTATTTCCTTACAATTTTGTATATGTACTATATTCAAATAAATTCAATTAAAAAATTCACATTTATATTACCTATTACTCTGTCATCTGTTTTATATGCCCTTCATGAAAACCAGTGCTGCCATATAGTTAGGTTCTCATAGAATTTGAAATGCCCAATGAGGTTTTGAGCAAAAATTAAAACCTTCAGTTTGTAGTCGCTTATAGAAATAACGATGTAGAATACTTTCATATATTTTTATAATAAACTATAACAGCTGTAGTACCTATAATATAGAAAATTGATTGACTTACTGAAGCTACTGAAAACATCATAAAAGTAATGCAAAAAAATATTATCTTACAATTTTATATATGTATAATAAATTCTATTAAAAAATTCTTATTTATATTACCTACTATTCTTTCATCTCCTTGGTACGCCCTTCATGTAAACCAGTGTTGCAATCATGATAAGTCCTCATAGAATAGGAGATGCCATATGAGGATTTGACCAAAAATTGAAACTTTCTGTTCGTTGTCGATTAGAGGAATTATGATTTAGAATACTCTTTTTTAATAAACTATAACAGCTGTATTACCTATAATATAGAAAATTGATTGACTTACTGAAACTACTGAAAACATCATAAAAGTAATGCAAAAAAATATTTCCTTACAATTTTGTATATGTATTATATTCAAATAAATTCAATTAAAAAATTCACATTTATATTACCTATTACTCTGTCATCTCTTTTATATGCCCTTCATGTAAACCAGTGCTGCCATATAGTTAGGTTCTCATAAAATTTTAAATGCCCAATGAGGTTTTGAAAAAAAATTAAAACCTTCAGTTTGTAGTCGCTTATAGAAATAACGATGTAGAATACTTTCATATATTTTTATAATAAACTATAGCAGCTGTATTACCTATAATATAGAAAATTGATTTACTCACTGAATACACTATATATGTCTTAAAAGTATTGCAAAAGAGTATTTCCTTACAATTTTGTATATGTACTATATTCAAATAAATTCAATTAAAAAATTCACATTTATATTACCTATTACTCTGTCATCTCTTTTATATGCCCTTCATGTAAACCAGTGCTGCCATATAGTTAGGTTCTCATAGAATTTCAAATGCCCAATGAGGTTTTGAGCAAAAATTAAAACCTTCAGTTTGTAGTCGCTTATAGAAATAACGATGTAGAATACTTTCATATATTTTTATAATAAACTATAACAGCTGTAGTACCTATAATTTAGAAAATTGATTGACTTACTGAAACTCCTGAAAACATCATAAAAGTAATGCAAAGAAATATTTCCTTTCAATTTTATATATGTATTATAAATTCTTATGAAAAATTCTCATTTATATTACCTTCATGTATACCAGTGCTGCCATCTAGTGATGTTCTCATAGAATAGGAGAAGCCCTAGTAAGTTTTAAGAAAAAATTGAAACTTTCTGTTTGTTGTCGATTAGAGGAATTATGATTTAGAATACTCTTTTTTAATAAACTATAACAGCTGTATTACCTATAATATAGAAAATTGATTGACTTACTGAAACTACTGAAAACATCATAAAAGTAATGCAAAAAAATATTTCCTTACAATTTTGTATATGTATTATATTCAAATAAATTCAATTAAAAAATTCACATTTATATTACCTATTACTCTGTCATCTCTTTTATATGCCCTTCATGTAAACCAGTGCTGCCATACAGTTAGGTTCTCATAAAATTTTAAATGCCCAATGAGGTTTTGAAAAAAAATTAAAACCTTCAGTTTGTAGTCGCTTATAGAAATAACGATGTAGAATACTTTCATATACTTTTATAATAAACTATAGCAGCTGTATTACCTATAATATAGAAAATTGATTTACTCACTGAATACACTATATATGTCTTAAAAGTATTGCAAAAGAGTATTTCCTTACAATTTTGTATATGTACTATATTCAAATAAATTCAATTAAAAAATTCACATTTATATTACCTATTACTCTGTCATCTCTTTTATATGCCCTTCATGAAAACCAGTGCTGCCATATAGTTAGGTTCTCATAGAATTTGAAATGCCCAATGAGGTTTTGAGCAAAAATTAAAACCTTCAGTTTGTAGTCGCTTATAGAAATAACGATGTAGAATACTTTCATATATTTTTATAATAAACTATAACAGCTGTAGTACCTATAATATAGAAAATTGATTGACTTACTGAAGCTACTGAAAACATCATAAAAGTAATGCAAAAAAATATTTTCTTACAATTTTATATATGTATAATAAATTCTATTAAAAAATTCTCATTTATATTACCTTCATGTATACCAGTGCTGCCATCTAGTGATGTTCTCATAGAATAGGAGAAGCCCTATGAAGTTTTAAGAAAAAATTGAAACTTTCTGTTTGTTGTCACTTAGAGGAATTATGATGTAGAATACTCTTTTATAATAAACTATAACAGCTGTATTACCTATAATATAGAAAATTGATTTACTCACTGAATACACTATATATGTCTTAAAAGTATTGCAAAAGAGTATTTCCTTACAATTTTGTATATGTACTATATTCAAATAAATTCAATTAAAAAATTCACATTTATATTACCTATTACTCTGTCATCTCTTTTATATGCCCTTCATGTAAACCAGTGCTGCCATCTAGTTATGTTCTCATAGAATTTGAAATGCCCAATGAGGTTTTGAGCAAAAATTAAAACCTTCAGTTTGTAGTCGCTTATAGAAATAACGATGTAGAATACTTTCATATATTTTTATAATAAACTATAACAACTGTAATACCTATAATATAGAAAATTGATTGACTTACTGAAGCTACTGAAAACATCATAAAAGTAATGCAAAAAAATATTATCTTACAATTTTATATATGTATAATAAATTCTATTAAAAAATTCTCATTTATATTACCTACTATTCTTTCATCTCCTTGGTACGCCCTTCATGTAAACCAGTGTTGCAATCATGATAAGTCCTCATAGAATAGGAGATGCCATATGAGGATTTGACCAAAAATTGAAACTTTCTGTTTGTTGTCGATTAGAGGAATTATGATGTAGAATACTCTTTTTTAATAAACTATAACAGCTGTATTACCTATAATATAGAAAATTGATTGACTTACTGAAACTACTGAAAACATCATAAAAGTAATGCAAAAAAATATTTTCTTACAATTTTATATATGTATAATAAATTCTATTAAAAAATTCTCATTTATATTACCTTCATGTATACCAGTGCTGCCATCTAGTGATGTTCTCATAGAATAGGAGAAGCCCTATGAAGTTTTAAGAAAAAATTGAAACTTTCTGTTTGTTGTCACTTAGAGGAATTATGATGTAGAATACTCTTTTATAATAAACTATAACAGCTGTATTACCTATAATATAGAAAATTGATTGACTTACTGAAACTACTGAAAACATCATAAAAGTAATGCAAAAAAATATTTCCTTACAATTTTGTATATGTATTATATTCAAATAAATTCAATTAAAAAATTCACATTTATATTACCTATTACTCTGTCATCTCTTTTATATGCCCTTCATGTAAACCAGTGCTGCCATATAGTTAGGTTCTCATAGAATTTGAAATGCCCAATGAGGTTTTGAGCAAAAATTAAAACCTTCAGTTTGTAGTCGCTTATAGAAATAACGATGTAGAATACTTTCATATATTTTTATAATAAACTATAACAGCTGTAGTACCTATAATATAGAAAATTGATTGACTTTCTGAAGCTACTGAAAACATCATAAAAGTAATGCAAAAAAATATTTTCTTACAATTTTATATATGTATAATAAATTCTATTAAAAAATTCTCATTTATATTACCTTCATGTATACCAGTGCTGCCATCTAGTGATGTTCTCATAGAATAGGAGATGCCATATGAGGATTTGACCAAAAATTGAAACTTTCTGTTTGTTGTCGATTAGAGGAATTATGATTTAGAATACTCTTTTTTAATAAACTATAACAGCTGTATTACCTATAATATAGAAAATTGATTGACTTACTGAAACTACTGAAAACATCATAAAAGTAATGCAAAAAAATATTTCCTTACAATTTTGTATATGTATTATATTCAAATAAATTCAATTAAAAAATTCACATTTATATTACCTATTACTCTGTCATCTCTTTTATATGCCCTTCATGTAAACCAGTGCTGCCATATAGTTAGGTTCTCATAAAATTTTAAATGCCCAATGAGGTTTTGAAAAAAAATTAAAACCTTCAGTTTGTAGTCGCTTATAGAAATAACGATGTAGAATACTTTCATATATTTTTATAATAAACTATAGCAGCTGTATTACCTATAATATAGAAAATTGATTTACTCACTGAATACACTATATATGTCTTAAAAGTATTGCAAAAGAGTATTTCCTTACAATTTTGTATATGTACTATATTCAAATAAATTCAATTAAAAAATTCACATTTATATTACCTATTACTCTGTCATCTCTTTTATATGCCCTTCATGAAAACCAGTGCTGCCATATAGTTAGGTTCTCATAGAATTTGAAATGCCCAATGAGGTTTTGAGCAAAAATTAAAACCTTCAGTTTGTAGTCGCTTATAGAAATAACGATGTAGAATACTTTCACATATTTTTATAATAAACTATAACAGCTGTAGTACCTATAATATAGAAAATTGATTGACTTACTGAAGCTACTGAAAACATCATAAAAGTAATGCAAAAAAATATTTTCTTACAATTTTATATATGTATAATAAATTCTATTAAAAAATTCTCATTTATATTACCTTCATGTATACCAGTGCTGCCATCTAGTGATGTTCTCATAGAATAGGAGAAGCCCTATGAAGTTTTAAGAAAAAATTGAAACTTTCTGTTTGTTGTCACTTAGAGGAATTATGATGTAGAATACTCTTTTATAATAAACTATAACAGCTGTATTACCTATAATATAGAAAATTGATTTACTCACTGAATACACTATATATGTCTTAAAAGTATTGCAAAAGAGTATTTCCTTACAATTTTGTATATGTACTATATTCAAATAAATTCAATTAAAAAATTCACATTTATATTACCTATTACTCTGTCATCTCTTTTATATGCCCTTCATGTAAACCAGTGCTGCCATATAGTTAGGTTCTCATAGAATTTCAAATGCCCAATGAGGTTTTGAGCAAAAATTAAAACCTTCAGTTTGTAGTCGCTTATAGAAATAACGATGTAGAATACTTTCATATATTTTTATAATAAACTATAACAGCTGTAGTACCTATAATTTAGAAAATTGATTGACTTACTGAAACTCCTGAAAACATCATAAAAGTAATGCAAAGAAATATTTCCTTTCAATTTTATATATGTATAATAAATTCTTATGAAAAATTCTCATTTATATTACCTTCATGTATACCAGTGCTGCCATCTAGTGATGTTCTCATAGAATAGGAGAAGCCCTAGTAAGTTTTAAGAAAAAATTGAAACTTTCTGTTTGTTGTCGATTAGAGGAATTATGATTTAGAATACTCTTTTTTAATAAACTATAACAGCTGTATTACCTATAATATAGAAAATTGATTGACTTACTGAAACTACTGAAAACATCATAAAAGTAATGCAAAAAAATATTTCCTTACAATTTTGTATATGTATTATATTCAAATAAATTCAATTAAAAAATTCACATTTATATTACCTATTACTCTGTCATCTCTTTTATATGCCCTTCATGTAAACCAGTGCTGCCATACAGTTAGGTTCTCATAAAATTTTAAATGCCCAATGAGGTTTTGAAAAAAAATTAAAACCTTCAGTTTGTAGTCGCTTATAGAAATAACGATGTAGAATACTTTCATATACTTTTATAATAAACTATAGCAGCTGTAATACCTATAATATAGAAAATTGATTGACTTACTGAAGCTACTGAAAACATCATAAAAGTAATGCAAAAAAATATTATCTTACAATTTTATATATGTATAATAAATTCTATTAAAAAATTCTCATTTATATTACCTACTATTCTTTCATCTCCTTGGTACGCCCTTCATGTAAACCAGTGTTGCAATCATGATAAGTCCTCATAGAATAGGAGATGCCATATGAGGATTTGACCAAAAATTGAAACTTTCTGTTTGTTGTCGATTAGAGGAATTATGATGTAGAATACTCTTTTTTAATAAACTATAACAGCTGTATTACCTATAATATAGAAAATTGATTGACTTACTGAAACTACTGAAAACATCATAAAAGTAATGCAAAAAAATATTTCCTTACAATTTTGTATATGTATTATATTCAAATAAATTCAATTAAAAAATTCACATTTATATTACCTATTACTCTGTCATCTCTTTTATATGCCCTTCATGTAAACCAGTGCTGCCATATAGTTAGGTTCTCATAAAATTTGAAATTCCCAATGAGGTTTTGAGCAAAAATTAAAACCTTCAGTTTGTAGTCGCTTATAGAAATAACGATGTAGAATACTTTCATATATTTTTATAATAAACTATAACAGCTGTAGTACCTATAATATAGAAAATTGATTGACTTACTGAAGCTACTGAAAACATCATAAAAGTAATGCAAAAAAATATTTTCTTACAATTTTATATATGTATAATAAATTCTATTAAAAAATTCTCATTTATATTACCTTCATGTATACCAGTGCTGCCATCTAGTGATGTTCTCATAGAATAGGAGAAGCCCTATGAAGTTTTAAGAAAAAATTGAAACTTTCTGTTTGTTGTCACTTAGAGGAATTATGATGTAGAATACTCTTTTATAATAAACTATAACAGCTGTATTACCTATAATATAGAAAATTGATTTACTCACTGAATACACTATATATCTCTTAAAAGTATTGCAAAAGAGTATTTCCTTACAATTTTGTATATGTACTATATTCAAATAAATTCAATTAAAAAATTCACATTTATATTACCTATTACTCTGTCATCTCTTTTATATGCCCTTCATGTAAACCAGTGCTGCCATATAGTTAGGTTCTCATAGAATTTGAAATGCCCAATGAGGTTTTGAGCAAAAATTAAAACCTTCAGTTTGTAGTCGCTTATAGAAATAACGATGTAGAATACTTTCATATATTTTTATAATAAACTATAACAGCTGTAGTACCTATAATATAGAAAATTTATTTACTCACTGAATACACTATATATGTCTTAAAAGTATTGCAAAAGAGTATTTCCTTACAATTTTGTATATGTATTATATTCAAATAAATTCAATTAAAAAATTCACATTTATATTACCTATTACTCTGTCATCTCTTTTATATGCCCTTCATGTAAACCAGTGCTGCCATATAGTTAGGTTCTCATAGAATTTGAAATGCCCAATGAGGTTTTGAGCAAAAATTAAAACCTTCAGTTTGTAGTCGCTTATAGAAATAACGATGTAGAATACTTTCATATATTTTTATAATAAACTATAACAGCTGTAGTACCTATAATATAGAAAATTGATTGACTTACTGAAACTACTGAAAACATCATAAAAGTAATGCAAAAAAATATTTTCTTACAATTTTATATATGTATAATAAATTCTTATAAAAAATTCTCATTTATATTACCTACTATTCTTTCATCTCCTTGGTACGCCCTTC
Organism: Tuberolachnus salignus; assembly: GCA_956483605.1. Classification (NCBI taxonomy): domain Eukaryota; kingdom Metazoa; phylum Arthropoda; class Insecta; order Hemiptera; family Aphididae; genus Tuberolachnus; species Tuberolachnus salignus. The sequence goes on from OY101431.1 coordinate 11,176,902, forward strand.
ATGTAAACCAGTGTTGCAATCATGTTAAGTCCTCATAGAATAGGAGATGCCATATGAGGATTTGACCAAAAATTGAAACTTTCTGTTTGTTGTCGATTAGAGGAATTATGATGTAGAATACTCTTTTTTAATAAACTATAACAGCTGTATTACCTATAATAAAGAAAATTGATTGACTCACTGAATACTACTAAAAACCTCATAAAAGTAATGCAAAAAAATACTTCCTTACTATTTTGTATATGTATAATATGGAAATCAAATTGTAATAAAAAATTCACATTTATATTACCTTTTATTCTTTCATTTCCTTGGTACGCCCATCATGTGTACCAGTGCTGCAATCTTGTTATGTGTTCATAGAATTTGAGATGCCTTTTGAGGGTTTATGATAAAATTGAAACTTTCTGTTTGTTGTCGCTTAATAGAAATTATGAAGTAGTATACTTTTTAAAATTTTTTAATAAAATATAACAACTGTAGTACCTATATTATAGTAAGATGATTAACTCATTGAATTCAACCCAATAAATCTAAAAATTAATGCAAAATAATATTTCCTTACAATTTTATATATGTATAATATTGAAATAAATGTTATTTAAAATTCATATTTATTTTACCTATTATTTTTTCTTTTTCTTGGTACACCCTTTATGTTAACTAGTTCTGCTCTATGAAGTTTTATTGTAAATTTTTACTTTTTGTTTGTTGTCCATCCGCAGATATTTTGATGTAGTATACATTTTGTTATTATTCTGGCTTTTTCTTAGTACAGACTTTATTTTATCCAGAGTACTTATAATTTCCATGGCCTTAAAATGTTTGGTAACCTCAAGCATGTATTACTTAAAAATATATAACTTTTTAAATATTATTTACCTATTGTTATGTTGCATTTCATTTAAATACTGTGTTTTTGAATTAGGCTTTCGTATTTGCAAAAATGATAATGTTTACCGGCTTGAATGTTGCTGATAACGATGTTATCATGTGAAACATTGATATCGGCGTTCAGGGTTTGTTGTTATTGTAACTGATTCTGATACCCGCTCATATTTGAACGGTTTGTATTTTCGGCTCCTGCAACCTTCCTTGCTTACTCATAAAATCATACCCGAGCATGATATAAATTCGATTCATGAAATCTAATAGATTTACAAATTATGCAATGTTATTTGGCATTGTTTTGCGTATCTTACATTTTCGAGCATATAGATTCTTGTATCGATTATTTCTTGATTAAATAGCATAAGTTTTATAAATTATTTGTAAATATTAAATATATATTTTATTTTTTTTGTTATCAATTATTATTGTTAATTTCGTTAATGAATAAGAGCCGTATGAAATTATCAGATTAGCCTTAGATTAGATTGGATATTAACCAGTGAGCCGATGGGGTTTACCTATTGGTTTGAATTTACTAGATTACGATGCATTAATATTACTGCATATTATTTTTTGTTGACATACAATATTTATTCGTGTTTGTTTGCTGCAGTTCGTATGTTCTACGGTGCATTCAAATAATTTTTCGAATTCATAATTTTTCTTCATCAAATATATACTAACATAAATCCCGTTAAGTAGTTCTGCGAAAAAGTTTGGTTATTTAGTTCGGATGATAAAATGTTATTTTCAAATTCTGTAATGTTAAAGTTAAATCCGTATCAAAACGATTTTTAGTCACCATCAACCCGACTATAGTCTATTCCAAATAAGTCTGGAAAAAAAAGGTCCGCTGTGATTGGCTACAGATTCGGCATTCGTCGTGATCGGTCGGCGGCCGGAGCTAGCCGCCGTGTATACACATTGTTAAAATAACAATGGTTCCCACAGCTGCGAATTAAATAATATACTTTTGTTTATTGCCGGCTTTCGTCTCACGCGTATTCTTTGATATTATACTTATATGGGCTATATACGTCGTAGCATGCACTATTCTTTTTATATTTTTTAAAAGGTTCTGTACAGGTACTTTTATTATACATACTCATGTATTAGGTATTTTACGCATCACACATTTTACAAAAGATTTGGGTACTTTTTATGTACATAAAAATAAAGTCATATTTATTAAAATGAAAAATATTTTTATTACAAAAAATATAGGTAATTTCATATTTACGAATATTAAGTCATATTTACATTATTAAGGTTATGAATGTGTATACGCGGAGTACGTTGTCGACAGGCCGTAGGCAAGCGGAGTGTTGACGGTTGATAAATTACAGTCAGGCTGTATACAACCGGATCGGTGACAACAGCGCTCGCCGCCGGCAGATCACGTGACATACCTGCGCGAAACCGGACGCGTTTTCGTCGTACATTTTTCCAGACTTTTATGGAATAGACTATAGACGTGGAGCGGACATTATCTGTTTACAAAAACATATTGTCGGACCGTCGAAGTTTCTTTAAATTTGAAAATACCAGTAAAATAATTGTTGTACAGTGTAATCCTGATACTTAAAGTGCTTAATCTATGTAAAATGTAACTTTATTAGCTCGGAAACTAACAAATATATTTTGTTTTTTTTCATAAATAATAGCTGCGTATTTTCTATTAAAGTAATTTTAAATACACATTCAATATAGGCAATTTTTGAATTAATATTAATCTTTTTTTGCATATATTTGTTGAAAAAATAGGTATATTTAATATATTTTATGGCATATAATTTGCATATTTTGTCATTTTTAATTGCATATTTCAATGAAATTTTGGTCATAAACATCCGAGCTCTATAGTTATAAGTGTTTGAATAGAATCCAGAGTTATCAGATTTCAAATATAGCTTACCCATTCCAATAAATATGTACACGAATTTGCATATATTATTTTTATACCGACGTATTGCTCTGACACTCAGGCTTGGGAAAAATTTTTCTTACAAATATCTGTGAACATTATTATTTTTATTATAATTATGTGCAATCCAATGTTTTACTGGAATTATATGCGCGGGAAGCGTACAAAAATGTCTACATGTTGACAACGAGAGTATTGCAATTTTATTAATTTTAATCATTTTCCCCGAGCCAGTGGAATCAGTTTTCGTTAGGAATAAATTCAATAAATTTATCGTTGCGTATACAAATTCACTTCTGTACCTTCCCAGCTTCTCGCCAACCATCACTGGGTGTGTCCGACGTCCACGCGTAAAATAATTTTTACAAATATTCGTGAACATTGCTTTTTTTTTTTTTTTTTATATAAATATATGCATTCCAATGCTGTACGGAAATAATATGAGCGGGATAAGTACACAAATGTTTTCAATAATAATTTGTAGTATACATGTCGACAATCAAAGCTTCTACTGCTAAAAAACATATTTATAGTGTCTTACGCAAATTTGTATCTCCTGAGATAATGAAGATAATCAAAATCTGTTTTTTTTTTTTTTTTGTTTAGACTCAGGGACATTCTTAATTTTATTCGATTTGTATAATTCGGTGAAAAAGTAAAAAAAAAAAATAATAACTTTCTATTTTATTATTTTCGAAAAATTTAAAGATAGCCCATTATGAAGTTTATTATTCTGACAATATTATCGTTTCAACTTTTTATTATCATTAAGCTGGTGATTTTTAATATTTTTTTTTTTTTATTTTAGTTTACAGCAAAAAATTATATAATTTAATGCCATAATAGTGTTGTGAAATATTATCTCATCACGTTTTCTGCTTCTATGTATGTTTTTCTGTAAACCAAACCTTTGTTGTAGTTTTCTATTCATTTTTTTTTTTTACCAAAACATTTTAATTTATTTCCCACCGTTCGATACCTTAAACGAAATTGTACAGATGTTTTTTGAACGGCCCGCGCCGCAGGAATTATACGAATTGTTATACGATATTTTTTCTTTGTTTCTTTAGATTCTTTAGCAAAATTCGTTCGAAATCCTTTTAAAATCATTAAAAACAACTTCTTCTATCGTTCCCGTATCGGAATCCGCGGGCTATACTGTACTTTCAAACTTAAAATTAAATAATATAAGTACGGGTATACACACGGATCGCCGCATCTCCCGAATCCATTAAACGATTACATTTCCGTCTCTACACCGCACACCGTGTCCCCCCCGGGCCCCAATCCTGTCGCAAAGTAATAATCGTACAAGAGAAATAAGAAAAACATTAGAAGTTACACGAATAAACGAAACATAAATCCACTCGTACAATACAAGTACGAGTATATACTTTGAACGTTACCAATAACACTTCAACAACAATTAATACATTTTGCGGACAGAACTTTAAGTAGTCCGGCCGAGAGATAAGTTACAACGTACACTTGACAATACTGGGAATGGACACAGACAGGGACTCGCCGCCGCGCGTTACCTCTAATGTGCAAAGACGAGCACGTGTCCGAAAGGTTTGGGTGTCTAGTTAAAACTGTCTCTATCGAGGTTGCGAAACACATTCCTCTTATTTATACGGTTAATAATATACGGTAATTAATACGTACGTGCTCGCCCCAACGATCCTCGACAAGGAAAATAGAGCAATATCCACGTATAATCACTTATATCACAAAACGCTACACGGAATAAGTAAACCGCGTCTGTCAATACAACCCGGTAGCGCCCATAATATCAACGTCCGGTGGTACCGACCGCGTATTTTTATATCGGGGAACCGGGCATTTTTTTTTTTATGACTTGAGAGGTATTTTTTTTTTCTCACTGTTTCACATTTCCCGTACACGGAACTTACGGAGAAAATACGCGCGCGCCGGAGCGGTAACAAAAAATGCTGATGGCGGCTCCAAAACGTTCGATAATAAATGTATAACAATACAATGTATAATATATTATATTAACAAAAAAAAAAAAAAAAAACACCGTTTTCAGAATACCGAAAACAAATGCCTCGACAATATTCAAATATATATATATATATATATAAATATATAGTTATAATCAATATGGTCCGATAATAGTAGAATTACCAATAAAGGAAACAAAAAAAAAAAAAAAACAAAAACTATTCGTCATAAAAATATTAGTCAAACAAACGGCGGTGTCCGGGACGGATTAGATTATCCAAAAACAAACAACCCGCCCGGATTGAACTCATCTTGACATCAAGATCATTTTTTATGACGATTTTTTCTAAACCGAAATTTACGTGCCGCATAAATAATCGATCTTAATAATCGATTTTCCCGGGCCGACAATGTATGCCAATCCGTCCATGTATGAGTATTATAGGATTAATAAGAATGTGCAAAAGTTATTTGTAAATAATTTGTATTATAATAATTATGAAGTAATAATTAATAGACAATATTGTTAATTTTTTTTTTATTTATAATCTGATGAATATATAATTATTGTGCAATATTTTAAATATATATATATATGTGCGTTATATAATATTTGTAAATAATAATTATGAAGTAATAATGAATAGAAAATATTAATAAACTGTTTTGTTTGTATCTAGATACGTAAATTATTAATGTGCAATAGTGCAAAAAACTAAACTTATATTAAATATATAATTGTTAAATGTGTATACGTGTAATAATTAATAATAAATATTAAATCGTATAATAATAATAATTATGAAGTAATAATAAATAGAGAATATTAATGAATTGTTTCATTTGTATCTAGATACGTAAATAATTAATGTGCAATAGTGCAAAAAACTAAACTTATATTAAATGTATCCATGTGTAATAATTGTTTGTAGATATTAATTTGTATTATTTTAATTATGTTGTAATAATAAATAGAGAATATTGAAACATTTTTTCATTTGTAACTTAAATAGTATATAATGAATGTACAATAATGTAATTATTATATGATAAAAAAAAATGTTAAATAAATAATTGTAAGTATTAAATCGTATAATAATAATAATAATAATGATGTATTAATAAATAGAGAAAATAGATAAATTTATGTATTTGTATCTTGGTAAATAAATAATTAATATGAAATAGTGCAAAAAACTAAGCATATATTAAATATATAATTGTTAAATGTATTCATGTATAATAATAATAATAATAATAATATTATTATAGTAATTAAACTACCCACGTAAGTGGCTAAGTATTGTATAATTTTATTTATTATAATATTATTTATTTTCTATTATCATCGTATTCTAATCATATAAATAAGTACAATATCATAGGTACAAATCTAATAAAATGGATAAGACGAAACAAAATCGTGTGGGGGGGGAGTGGCTTGAACATATTTCTGGGGAGGCGTGAGTCATCAAAATGTGTATTTATTAAAAAAATTTTGTTTTACATATACAGAGGAATAAACGAAAAATGATTTCATTATATTGTAATATTGATTTTATTTTATAATTAATATTATCATTAGAAAAAAAAAATGAATAGTCATTACGTTATATTAGTATAGCGAAAAACAAGGTCATCGATTTTTTTCAATTAATGTGCGGGAGAATGGGTCATCTTTAAAAATTTACATATTAGGTGTAGAATAAATAAGACTACCGTAAATGATATAAAAAAAAAAAAAAAAACAGAATTAAATTATCTTATTGTGATATCACAAAAAGTAAATCTTTGTGGGACAACCTGTACGTATATTGTTCAGTTAGATAGTAGAATTTTTAGGAGAAATATATTATGTATTAGCAGTTAGACAAATAATGTGAAGTTATAATTTTGTATAAGTGTCACCGATAATATCTCATACAGCCAAATGAATCGTAAAAGTTTTGTAATGTTATTATTCTATTGTAAAATGTATGTATCTGATATTTATCAAAAGTTTAAAAACCGCGTTTAACTGATTGTGGTAACGCAAACAATTAACATCTGGAGGTATCTGGGGAAATGGTGGGTGAGAGAGAGTGCTGTGGCTAACACGCGCGTCACATGACTTCTGCATTCCAATATTAGGTCTCATTATGAGTTAATATTTATTGACCGTATACTAATTTAATATTTAAATTTTTACTATAATATAAAAAAAAAAAAAAAAAAAAAATTCAATCTTAATAATTAAAAATTAATTATATAGGAAAATAGATTAAAACTAATGTTTGGAGTTTATAGACTGGAAGTTTTTATGTTCTTAGTACAGGCTTTCGACGTTTGAAGTGCGAGGCTTTATGATTTTTTCAAAGTTCTTGATCACAATGTCATGCAAAGTGGAATAACGATTGCGTATCTCGTGCATATGTAGGGACATGATCATACGCTGTTTTTCATCCAATTCTTCTATGCAACGGCGATAATCAACTGAGTACGGATACTTAACGACCTAATACATAAAACAATTATAATAATCTTTATTTTTTTTATAAATACAATGGGTGGGGCAATCCATATTATACGAATAAAATAATATTGCTAGACGCAATAAACTGACATAAGCACAACTTTCTCTCCGTCCTAAAAAATAGTACTAATAATCGATATTCTTGTTTAAATACAAATTATCTAGCGATCATACACGAGTTGTGTGACAAAAGCAAATGTAATCAACATAGATGCACTATTTTAAGTGGAAGATCAAAAAAAAATTGCTAAATTATAAAATGGAAAATAAAGATTTCGCCCTCGGTTTTAATTAAAAATAAAATACATTTAATGCCACGAGTATTTCTAAACCGATGTCGAATATATTTATTTAATTTTTCAAGACAGGCCGAATTACGTGCCGTCTCAGAGATTGAACAGACTTATGAAATACAGCTAGTAACTTAGATACACAAACGATAGTATTATTACTATTATTACAATTAGTAGACTATTCAGTATATAGTGCTATACATTTTATAATTTTTGACAATCATTTAATATTTATGCATCCGGGTTTAATTGTAAAATTATACATGAAATTAATGAATTTCATTTCAGTATGTTTTTATAAAATAACATTCAGTGATGGGCACGGATAAAACGTAAGTGTTAAAATCTTGATTTAAATTTTTTAATTTTGAATAAGTTTGGACTGCATTTTGTTTTACTATACAATTATACATATAAATTAGCACTGTCACGAGAAAAAAACCAACACGCAATTTGGAATTAACATTGAGTTATAATAGTTAACCTTTGTAGTAAGTTGTGCACGATAACCATAATAGCGAGTCAACTGTTCCAAATATCTAGTAGCTTCACTTTCAGCATACCGTATTTCAGAAATAGTATCTTCTTGAATGGCTACTCCGAAATTGTTGCCATCTTCGATTTTTGGAATTAACAAGGATACCCATATTTTCAACTGAAAAACATGTTAATTATTAATATCTTTAATCGTATTGCATAATCAATGTATTTACAGTGTTGACGTCTTGAATTAACTGCTTGAGGATGGGTTTCTGAATTTTAATGAGTTCAAAAATATGCTGGTTGGTTGGCATTATCAATGATTCTGGTACGGGAACCGGTAAATCATCAACGGCATGTTGCTTTTTGTCGGCATTTTTCCCATCAAAACTATATTCAAACAAATGTTTATTGATACTGGATGCTCATACTTAAAAAATTAAATAAATAATACACAACAACTTACAACAATAAACATAATAGATTTTATAATTCCAATAACTACTGTTACAATATTTACACTGTATAGGTATATATAATTATATTTTAGTCAACTCACTCCTTTGAAAACATTTCCGTTTTCAACATTGGAGGGACTTCAAGGGTGAAGTCTACATCTTCTGAACAGATGTTGAACTCGGGTTTTTTTAATAGCTCATTCAAGAAGACAATTCGTTCCGGAAATTTTATTAAAATACGATTTTCGGCCTATATAATTCATACAAAAATATAAGTATTTTTAATAACATTAATATAAATACATTTTTGACAATCAAGCCCGGAATGGTGGTATTTAAATTAAATTTTTTTATTTTTAAATTATATTTCTTAAAAGTTACACATGCAGAAAAATCGAGAAAAAATTTAATTTTCATTACTTTCACAGGAATCATTATCATAAATTTCTATCTATGGTGAAAGTAAAGCATAACTTATCAAGATGTAAATTATTCGCAATACAATATTATTTAACACAGTAGGCAATGCCCAAGGTAATTGTTGGTTATCGTTAAAATACATTTATTTTAATTGCATATCTATAACTCAAATTGCAGATATAATGGATTTTACGGGTTATCTACCCGTCACTTGACGATGGAATCCGATTTATTATTACATATACCGTTAATATTTTGTATAATGTAAGTTCATGTGTACTTAAAAGACAAATCAATCCAATTGCATTTTTGCTAGGTATCATATTAAGCCGTACCAACTGTAATAAAATTTTAGTTCTAATACATACGTCAATTTTCATATTAAGCCGTATCAACTGTAATAAAATTTAAGTTCTAATACATACGTCAATTTTCATTTTTTCGTTGTATTCTTTTGCCTGAAAATACATAAAATGATTAATATCATTGTTGGTTGTCTTTATTTTTAACATTGGTTACAATCAACATCACCGAGATCTCAACAGTAGGGAAATTTGTCCGGGGACTATCAAAATTTCTCAGGGAACATACTATCTTACCTAATTTGCGCAAAATACTGTAATAGTAGGGTATGTTAAAAATTAATATTAATGAAAAACACATTTTCATTTTTTTGCAAAAGAAAAACAATTATTTTAAGTTCGATTCAAAGAGGATGTTTCGTTTCTATACCGGTTAAGTCCAACCAATATCTAGTTATGTCTAATATTAAAATGAGTACTAATGCTGAAGGTAATTATAGAAATATTTTATATATATCAATATATAGTCTAATATTCATTTATTGTTGTGGCAACAATCTATGTGGATGCAATTTTTAATATTTTTTAGTAGATACACAGAGTAATATATAAGTTAAAGTGGATTTAAACAGACGAAGATAAAAGTACTACACAGATATAGATAATCTAATTAAAGTGTGTTAACTAACTTTGAGATAAAATAAAAGATAAATATGATAAGAGAGAAAAAGTGGAAATTTTTTGCGATATTCGCTGGAGAAAATGATGAAAACGCAGTCCATAACACTGATTACACGCCCAGTATATACAGGACGTGGCACCATATGTTTGTCAATAACCATTGATTTTTATATAGGGCATCGTACATTTTCACAAATAATTAAAAAAATGAAAATACGATTAACGAGGACGGTTTACCCTTTTGAGATTCAATTGTAAAATCTGTTTCGCGCGGGACAACTATATTCTTTCCTTATTTACAATAAAGTTACTAGAATTTACGGCACATGAAGTAAAACTTTATCCGTGTCGTTGCGTGCCCTATTGTTTTTTCTCGATAGCACTACCCAATATTTTTATTTATAAGTAAATTAAAACACCGAAACAACCGTATTTCATCATAACTATAATGTTATCGAAAAACAAAAAGTCATAAAATTGCCTATACTTTACCCCTTGAATACGGGCGGTATAGCACAAAAAAACAAAGCGAAACGTTAAAATACACTGGCGTATACGATTCATAAATAAATTATATATTTTTTTATAGGTACCTAGGACTTGAATGCGGGTGGTCTAAAATTATATATATAATACTTTTTGATTGATACTGAAGATTGCGATAAAATATTTTAAATACATAATATAGTCAATATAACATGATATGCTGTGCAGGGTACAAGTATAGATAAATCGTAAAGCATTGTTTGGGAATTTATCATTACGCAAATACTATATTTAAATATTATTTAGAAAAAAAAAAAGTAAACTTCCTCCATCTGTTAAATCACCTAATAATAATAAGTACTTAATGATTATGTTTAACTTTATGACTAACTATATTTTATATTAACTTTTTTTTTTTTTTTTACCTTCAGTGCAGCTTCGGTGTTTAAACTCTCTTTCACGGTAATTGTTCTGTGCGACATTGTTGGAGTGTTAACAACTCAACGACCAACGATATATGTAAATCTCTCACGAGAATACGGATTAAAAATATCCCAACTAATACCCGAACGGTTGGAAATTGAATTAGTATTTTCAAAGGTGAACCCTTAACGCGAGTCGAGTAAAACGAATTGACCGCCGCCGCGAGCGAAGAACGCAAGACCTCTCGACGAATAGCTGCCGCAGCGGCCGCAGCGGATATCGCAGCTACTAAACATCGATAGTAAGACGTCGATGTTAATGTTTATCGATATGTTTATTTCGCGCGGTTGTTTTTTATTGAAACACTAAAATAATATAATATAGGTAATGTATTGTTAATAGTAATATTATAGGTTACGATACTAATACGTTTATTTATAAAAATGATCAAATAATTACTCGAAAAATTACGATTTTAACAACAAAAATATTACACTGAATCGCTCGAAGGTTTATATAAATATTAGGTAATAATAAAAAAATAAATACATTCACAAGTTTGTCTTATGAACTAAAGTATGGAGAAGATATACTTTAGCATCATTAATCCCATGCCCATTGTTTATACCGATCGAAATTAATGTAAAAAGTAATATTAGTTATAGTAATAGTAGTAATAATATTACATATAACCGATAATTATATTTTTGATGTAATTTATTCAATTTATTTACTGTGGTATGCATCGATAAATCATTTCGTGCTATAGTTTACAATTCTAAATGGTGTTGTGTATTAGACGCATTTTCACCCCTATGGTTGCCAAGGTAATCCAGAAACCATCGTCAACACAAATCAAATCGGATGTAGCGACAATATTGTTCATATAATATACTTTCTCGACATTTTTTATTTATTATCAAATAATGCGTATCGCTGGGCAAAAATGTTCAAATGATACGACGCGAACAATTTGGAGTATTTTTTATTAACCGAACAATTATTTACCTTAGAAAAAAAAAAGGATTTAAAAAAAGCTCATTTGCCTTACCATTAGATGTATAACTGAAAATTGAAATTGAAAAACATTTAAACTAGCAGTCCTGCTCAGCCTAACCTGTGCCATTATTTATTTATCATTATGATACCATGAAAGTAAATCAACAAAGCGTTTGTTGATTTACTAAAAGTATTTCGTAAACAATTTTAATAAATTCTGAATAGAAATTTGTTCGTGATATTTTTTGCCAAAAATATTATAAACTTTTATGAAACAATTCGATGAAGAATATACGTATTCTTGTCGTATGAATATAAAAAATAATTGATTGTAGAAGTTTCAGGGATTCGTACTGTTGTCATATCTGGAGGTGGAATGATGCCCTCCCGTCAAGTCACCGCAAAAATGTACAGGGAGGGCAAGTGCTCTCCCTTTGCCACTCCACAATTACGGCACTGCTACAGGGTAATTATGACGGATAGGTTCGTTTTTCAACAAAAAAAGATAAAAATATTAAATTGTTGGCCGAGTGTACCCAGGTGACAAAACGAAGTTATTTTCAAAATAAATCTCCATATTATATTTATTCGATGTTTACATATATATATATATATATATATATAATGTATGTATGTAGTGTATGTAGGTACATTTTGCCCGACCGATTCGCGGTTCGGTGTTTTTTTTTCTTTTTCGTTCCGCTCACCGTATAAATAAACGTACTATTTTTTTTTATTAAAAAATTGGCTTTGATAAACGCGAACGTGTACAATTATACAGATGGCTGACCGGTCGGAAACGCTGAGAACGACGCACCTCCGCCGGGCAATTACCGACGGACAACCGTCAAGAGCCAATCGATAAATCGTGAAATAATTATAAAAATTACCGTCGACGACGGTACGACCGTTGCTACGTACTGTCGCCGTTACCGCCACCTCGCTACGGTTACCGAAATATCGAATAATAACGGGACCGCCAATGGATGTCGGTGTCGACGGAGGGGGCCGCCGAGGCTGCGGATGCGGCGGTTCTAGCGGTGGTGGCGGCGGCGGCGGCGGCAGTCGGTAACCGCGGTGCCTGGCGGGCGAACTTTCCGGTGTGCCGAATAAAAACGAAAACTCCCGGCGACGGCCTTGGGCGGAAAAACGCACGACAGTTGTATTGATTTGTATGTTCTGTCGCGCAGCAAAACCCCCCGGGGGATTCACTTTCGCGAATCTAACCTTATCAGGCTAGCCACTTTGTTTATCGTAAAACTCCTGGGGAAATATCATGATTCTGGCCTCTACATAAAATATATTTCTATTAAATTTTTTACTTTAATACATTAGATATTTTCAATTATACATAGTTATGTATTTATTTCTAGCAAATAATTTTGGATCAGGTTTCACGGTTGCGTGCGCTCGTATATTATACGTATGGATTCATTCCAACATTAGTTTTAAAATACTAATTATTTTAAGTGCCAGACGAATTCCGACCGCCGTTCATCAAAGTCTTATAAGCGTTTGATTTGTTTTACACACGAAATAAATTCGATTTTTTCGCTACAAATTTACTAAAATACTCGAATGATTTTCCAAATGTATTACATTCAGTTCGTAACAGTGAAAATCCAAAATATCCAGAGTATACTACATTTTTATTGAGGTTTTTTTTTAAATTATATAAGTCGTTTAGTGGTTTTCCGGTTTTTTAATTAATTATATTTATTTTATTTTTAATCTGCGGTTAGGATTTCCTGGGAGAGTAAGGATGGAAAGATCTTTTATGAGGGGGTTAAAATAGGTTCGGAATCGTTTATGAAAACGTGTGTAGAAAATGCGAGCTTCCTCATCTATTTTTCTCATACGAAGATCGTTGTGAAGAGTTTGGTTAGAGATATAAGGCGGAGCATTGGATAATCATCGGAGTGATATATTTTGGAAAGTTTGGATTTTATTAGTGTTAGATTTTTTTTCCGCACCCCACAATTGAAGTCCATACGTCCAGATTGGTTTGAGTAGAGCTTTATAGAAACGTAGTTTGGTGTTTAGGGTGGAGCACTTATTTCTAATTAGCAGAAGTCTGAGCATACGCATGCGATTGCTTAAGGTTAGTCGTTTGGTTTGAAGGTGTTTGTTCTATGTTAGTCTTTTGTCAAGGAATAATCCTGAGTATTCAACTGTGTCAGATGTGAGAATTGGTACAATGTTGAGAGTAATGTTTGGACATATTCCTTGTGTGAACGTTGTGTGTATAGATTCGTTTGGATTAATTTTGACTCGCCATTTTTCATAAACTCGGAAAAAAAAATATAAAACAGGAAAACCTAAAGTAACAAAATAAAACCAGAGAAGACAGACTGTATTTTTACTTGCCTACACATCGATCGTAGGTTAGGCAACGTTGCACGGCCGCATTGCTTTCAGGACGCTGTTTCGAATCATTCCTTTACGAATATACAGGGGATTCAAACTTGTATGCGTATATATATACACTTATTCGTATTAAACATATGTTATATTATAAACCACCCCTTCGTCCGTACAGAATAAATCAATAGTTTTACCACCCTCGACCACGCCCCGTACAGTATCCTTCGCTAAGCTTTAGCCGGTGGAAAACGCAAACGCAGCGGTCGCACGACGTTGGCATTTTCCCAGACAAATGTGAAAATTAAATTTAATATTTACAGTTTTATTACTGGTTTTTGTCCGCCGACGTAGTTTGGACAAACATAAAAGAAACCCATACACAGCTGCACATTTTGTATTTATTCCTACCACGTACAAGATATGTACGTTATTTTTTAGAGATTGTAAGCCAATCGAAAAATGTATTGTACTAAGTACGATTTGTCTTTTGCCCCTCCTCCATCTGCAGACCAATGTTATATCAGGTATCTCGCTCCGATTTTCAAGTGCAACACGTTTTCAACAACGTAGATTATTATTATTAATTATTCCGAATAAAAAGGCTGACGGGTCCAATAATCAAGTCGGTGTGAGAAAAACAAATAACAATTAATAATACAAATATTAGTCAAACAAATAGCGTTGTCCCGGGTTATATTAGATCAGTGGTTTTCAACCTTTTTGGATTCATGTCACCCTCATCTACGATAACCCAACACTACGTCTCCCTAACATCAAAATAATAATATAAAATACAAGCCCTATAAAAAATACAGTACGCAGAAAAATAATAACTACACATTTTATTTTTGCTTTACTGTTAAATAAACATTGAAATTTTAAATTGGAAAATAAATAATTAAGATTATTGATAATATATAATAATTGAATAAACTATGAAATTTAAAAATTAATGAGAAGTTTGACTCTGATGATTTTTACATAGTTGTGGAATTCGAGGGTTGATGGTTGAAAGAACGAGTCTCATATCGTCTTCTAGTGTGGTTTTTGTGAGTCTTTGACGTTTTTTGGTTTTAATATTCGTGAGCGCGCTGAATCCATGTTCACATAGCCAGGACGTTGAAAATTGAAGTAGCACATCAATAGCTTTTGTCGATAGTCGAGGGTATTCACTGTGGAGACTCACCCAAAAGCTGTTGAGCGAGACTTCTTTAAATTTTAGTTGGAGCGTACGGTCGTTCTTTAGTTCCACAGATTCCTGTTGTAATTCACAGTCATCTGTTTGCACCAAGGAAATAAATGGGTTGCGAACCCAGTCATACTGATCCACGTTCAAGTCTGGGAAATAATATTTTAATGACATTTGCAAGGCCTGCAAGTGACTTCTTATGGTTCCAAGAACTTCAGGATTGGAGTTTTCTTGACTTGTAAAAAATGGAAACATAGCTGTGTTCCCTTGATCCAAGTTTGTGCACCAGACGGAGATTTTTTCCTGAAAAGCTGAAAGTTTGTCGGTGGAAGTTAATACATTCTCTAATGGCCCTTGCAAACTAGAATTAACTAAGTTAAGATGCTGAAAAATGTCAGCCAAGTACGCAAATTTTGATATCCAATCGTGATCTTCCAAAAAACTTGTAAATTCTTCATTCTTCTCTTCCATGAAAAACAGAAAAAGTGTCTCTTTAAGTTCGTAGAGACATGCTAAGACCTTTCCTCTCGATAACCACCTCACTTCGGTATGATACAGCAAATTTGTAAAACTAGCATCCATCGAATTATAAATTTCGGCAAAAATCCTTATTAATCCTATTAATATGGACTAATAATTAATAGACAATATTGTTAAAAAAATTTTATTTATAATCTAATAAGTAAATAATTATTGTGCAATATTCTAAATATGTTTATGTGCATTAAATAATATTTGTAAACGATGAACTGTGTTATAATAATTATAAAGTAATAATAACTAGACGATTACTACATTTACATGGTGATAGTACTTTTTAATTGAAATAAGCGTTAAGAAAGTGTGGTATTTGTAGATATAAAATCATTTTAACATTACCATGTAAACGTAATAAATATTGTTAAATTTATTTTATTTATAACACAATAAATACATAATTAATGTGCAATATTGTAATACTTATGTAATAAACTAATGTCTAATAAATAACTGTTAAATGTATATATGTGTAATAATTAATTATAAATATAAAATCGTATAATAATAATAAATAGAGAATACTAATACATTAAATTCTTTGGTAACTTAATAAGTCCAATATTTTTATAAATACATTATAAACGAATGTCAAAAAAAAAAAAATTGTGAAATATTTTTATGTGTAATAATTATTTATAGTTATTAATTTGTATTATAATAATTATGAAGTAATAATAAAAAGAGATTAACGATAAATAGAGAATACTAAAACATTCTTTGGTAACTTAAGAAGTAAATATTTCAATATTGTTATAAATATATTATAAACGAATGTTAAATAATAAATGTTAAATGTATTCATGTGTAATAATAATAATTAAGTAATGAAAATACCCACCTAAGTGGCCAAATATAGTAAATTTGTATTTATTATAATATTATTTCTTTCCTATTATTATCATATTCTTATCATCTTAATAGGTACAATATCATAGTTACAGATTCAATCAAATGGATAATAAGAGTCAAAATCGTGTGAGGGCAAGGGCGTGAGCATATTTCTAAGAAGACATGAGACAACGAAATTAATATTTATTACAATTTTTTTTATCTTACGTATACAGAGGAAAAATCGAAAAATGATTTCATCACATTATTATATTATTTTTATTTTATAATAAATATTATTGATAAAAAAAAAATAAAAAATTAATAGCCATTACGTTATATTAGTAATTCGAAAAACAATTTATTCAATTTAGGTAACGTAATGGTAACGTGAGCTTTTTATACATTTAAAAATTAGGCGTAGAATAAAAAAGGCTGAATAAAAAACCATTGCTGTAAATGTTAGCAATATATATATATATAAAAAATTAAATTATATTCATTATCTTATGGAATTATTACTATTAGGAAAAATATATTATGCATTACATGTTAGTTAACTAATGTAAAGGTCCAATAATTAAAGTGACTTTAAGATAATATGCTCTGGAATGGAAGTTATAATGTTATAATATTCAATATTGTATAGGTGTCACCAAAAATATCTCATAGAGCTATTTGAATCGTAAACGTTTTTAAATCCTATTTTTCTATTGCAAAATGTATGTGATATTTATCGAAAGATGAAGGAGAGAGTGCTGTGGCTAACACGCGCGTCAAATAACTTCTGCACTCCGATATTAGATCTCATTATAAGTTAATATTTATTGACCATAACATAATTTTAATTGAAAGTTCAACTTTGACAAAAAAAAAAAAAAATTACAAAATGAATGTGAGTTATTAAAAAGAAACAATATAAGTTTATTGTTTTGTACTGATGTTTGGAGTTTATAGATTGTTTTTATGTTTTTAGTACAGGCTTTCGACGTTTGAATTGCGAGGCTCTACAATTTTTTCAAAGTTCTTGATCACGAGGTCATGCAGAGCGGCATAACGATTGCGTATCTCGTGCATAGTGAAGGAAATGACCATACGCTGTTTATCGTCCAATTCTTCTACGCAACGGCGATAATCTTCCGAGAAAGGATACTTAATGACCTAAAACATAAAACCAATGGTTAAAAATTATAAAAATCTTCATTTTTTTTATAAATACAATGGGGGAATCCATATTATACGACTAAAGTAATATTGCTAGACACATGAAACTGACATATTCACAACTAAATCTCCGACCCAAAAAATAGTACTAATAATCGATATTCTTGTTCAAATACGAATTATCTAGCGATTATACACGAGTTGTGTGACAGTTGTGTTACAATTATAAATATAAATTAGCACTGTCACAATAATACCTACATGCGCGATTTGGAATTAACACTGAGTGTTAATAGATTACCTTTGTAGTATATTTTGCACGAGTTACATAATAGCGAGAAATCTGTTCTAAAAATCGGGTAGCTTCACATTCAACCTGGTATATTTCAGCAACAGCATCTTCTTGAACGGATACACCGTAATTGTTGCCATCTTGGATTATAGGAACTAACAAGATTACCCAAATTTTCAACTGAAAAAAATGGATATTATTAATACCATATATCGTATTATATATTATTTTATCAATAAATCTCACTTACAGAGTTGGCGTCTTCTAATAATTGCTTGATGATAGGTTTCAGAATTTTGATAAGTTCAGCATTATGCTTGTTCGACGGCATAGTCAATGATTCTTTTACTGGAACCAGTGGTTCATCAACTTCACGTTGTTTTTTGCTGTTTTTTTTCCCATTAATTCTATATTCAAACATATATTTAATTTTATTCGTTGCTTATACTAAACAAGTTAAATGAATACACAAAAACTTACAGCAATAAACATAATACATTTTATAATCCTAATACCTTAACTTGTTTGCTTATGTTATAATATTTACACTGTACGGGTATATATAATTATATTTTAGTCAACTCACTCCTTTGAACATATATCTGCTTTCGTTATTGGAGGGACTTCAAGGGTGAAGTCTACATCCTGTGAACAGATATTGAACTCGGGCTTTTTTAATAGCTCGTTCAAGTAGACAATTCGTTCTGGAAATTTTGTTAAAACACGATGCTCGGCCTATATAATTTATATAAAAAGATGATTATTTTTAATAGCAGTAAAATAATTATATTTTTGCTAAAGCAAACCTGGAGTGGTGATATTTAACTTAAATTTTTTTTATTTTTAAATTATATTTCTTAAAAGTTACACATGCAGAAAATCGAGAAAAAGTTTAATTTTTATTACTTTCACAGGAATCATTATCATAAATTTCTATCTATGGTTATAGTAAAGCATAACTTATCGAGATGTATATTATTCGCAATACGATATTATTTAATACAGTAGGCAATGGCCAATTTGATTGTTGGTTATCATTAAAATACATTTATTTTAATTGCATAGCTATAACTCAAATTGCAGTGTCATATGATTGATATTACGGGTAATCTACCCGTCACTTGACGATAGAACCCGATTAACTATTACTCACACATACTGTAAATATTTTGTATAATGTAAGTTACTGGGTATTTAATAATAAAATCATTCTAATAGGTTAGAATGAATTGAATGGAGATAAACTCTTTGCTAGGTATCATGTTAAGCTATGCTTACTGTACTAAAATTGTAGTTCTAATACATACGTCACTTTTCATTATTTCGTTATATTCCAATGCCTGAAAATAAAATATATTGGTTAATATCATTGTTGGTTGTCATCTTTTTAATAAGGGTTACAATTAGCATCAGCAATCTCAACCGTAGGGAAAATTAGTCCGGGGACTATAAAAATTTCTCAGGGAACATACTATCTTACCTAATTTGTGTAAAATACTCTAATAGTTGGGTATGTAAAAAACTAATGTTGATGAAAAACACATTTTTATTTTTTTGCAAAAGAAAAACAATTATTTTAAGTTCGATTCAAAGAGGATGTTTCGTTTCTACACCGGTTACGTCCAACCAATATCTAGTTATGTTTAATATTAAAAAGAGTACTATTGTTGAAGATAATTATAGACATTGAAATATTCTATGTATAGACGTATATATATATATACATTATTTATCTATGAGTAATTTAGAAAAGAGTAATATTTATTACAAATTTCTAAAATTGAAAATTACAATTATAGTATTCGATAGTATTCATTGTGAATGTCATTACAAGTATTTATTTTAATATTTTTAATTGTTTGAAGAAGAACCGTTTAATATTGTTTTACTATTTGTTTATATATAAGTATTGTTTTATTTAGTATGATAGGAACAATTATTGTTTTACGACGCTTTACATGAAAAATACAAAAAGATTATAATGTAAAATGAACATGTTGTTATAGTCCATAAATTGTAATACTATTGTCATTGATCATAGCCTAATATTCATTTATTGCTGTGGCAATCATCTATGTGAATGAAATTTTTAATATTTTTGTAGTAGATTCATAGAGTAACATACAAGTTAAAGTGGATTTATACAGACGGCGATAAAAGTACTTACACAGATATAGATAATCTAATTAAGGTGTGTTAAATAACTTTGAGGTAAAATAAATTATAAATATGATAAGAGAGAAGAAGGGGAAATTTTTTGCGATATTCGCTGGAGAAAATGATGAAAACGCAGTTCATAACACTGATTACACGCCCAGTATATACAGGGTGTGGCAACATATGTTTGTCAAAAAACATTGATTTTTATATAGGGCATCGTGAATTTTCACAAATAATTAAAAAAATAAAAATACGATTAACGAGGACGGTTTACCCTTTTGAAATTCAATTGTAAAATTTGTTTCTCGCGGGACAACTATATTCTTTCCTTATTTACAATAAAGTTACTAAAATTCACGGCACATTAAGTAGAACTTTATCCGTGTCGTTGCGTGCCCTATTTTTTTTTCTCGATAGCACTACTCAATATTTTATTATTAAGTAAATTAAAATACCGAAACAACCGTATTTCATCGTAACTATAATGTTATCGAAAAAAAAAAAAAAAAGTCATAAAATTGCCTGTACTTTACCCCTTGAATACGGGCGGTATAGCACAAAAAAACAAAGCGAAACGTTAAAATACACTGGCGTATACGATTCATAAATAAATTATATATTTTTTTATTATAGGTACCTAGTATGCGATTGATCTAAAATTATATATTTAATACTTTTTAAATGATACTGAAGATTGCGATAAAATATTTTAAATACATAATATAGTCAATATATCATGATATGCTGTGCAGGATACAAGTATAGATAAATCGTAAAGCATTGTTTGGGAATTTATCATTACGCAAATACTATAATTAAATATTATTTAGAAAATTAAAAAGTATACTTCCAACATCTGTTGAATCACCTGACAATAGTATGTAAGTACTTACCGATTATATTTAACTTTATGGTTAACTACAATTAATTTTTGTTTTACCTTCAGTGCGGTTTTGGTGAGTAAACTCTTATTCAAGGAAATTGTTTTTTTCGACATTGTTGGAGTGCTAACAACTCGACGACCAACGAAAATGTTAATCACTCACGAGAATACGGATTAAAAATATCTTAACTAATAACAGAACGGTTGGAAATCGAATTATGAGATTTTTAAATGTAATAATTAGTATTTTAAATGTGATATTTTGGTGATACTTTAACGCGAGTTGAGTAGAACGAATTGACAGCCGGCGCGAGCAAATAACAAACATAGGACCTCTCGACGAATAGCGGCCGCAGCGGCCGCGGCGGATATCGCATTTACTATACATCGATAGTAAGACATCGATGTTAATGTTTATCGATAAGTTTATTTCGGGCGTTTTTTTTTTTTGAAACACTAAAATAATATAATATAGGCAATATACTGTTATTAGTAATATACTAGGTTACGAAACTAATACGTTTATTCATATAAATGATCAAATAATTACGCACAATATTACGATTTTAACAAAAAAAAAAATATTACACTGAACTTGTCGAAGGTATTTATAAATATATATATATATATATATATATATATATATACATATTAGGTAATAATAAAAAAAAAAATACACTCAAAAGTTCGCTTGTATTCAATGTAATAAACAAGGAACGTAAAAATACTAAATACAAATGAAGCGAATGCAATACAATTGTATAACACTCATGAACTAAAATAAGGAGACGATTTACTGTTGCACCATTAATCCCACGCCCATTGTTTATACCGATTGAAATTTATTTAAAAAGTTATATTAGCAATAGTTATAGTAGTAATAATATTACATATAATCGATTATTTATTTTTTATGTAAATTTATTCTATTTATTTACTGCTGTGTGCATCGATAAATCGTTGCGTGCATAATTTTGCCGTTCTAATTGGTGTTGTGTATTAGTCTGTATTAGAAGTAAAACACAGAATCTAAAATTAAAATTGAAAAACATTTAAACTAGCAGTCCTGCACAGCCATTATTTATTTACCATTATTTATTTACCATGGTAAATCAACAAAGCATTCCGAACAGACAGAGTGAGAATAAGAAATGGATTTAGTTTTTATTGGGTTTTTTTTATTTTCTGTTAATCTTTGTTGCAGACAATGGAGAAATTTTTCCCCCATTGGTTTTTTTTTTTTTTTACTATTGATTCTAGATTTTTATTTTAATAAGTACAATTATTATCACTTTTACAAAATAGATGAGTTTACCCGGGCCCTACTATTAAGACTTCTTATTTAATCATTTGTATGTTATAAAACCTAAAAGTCTATGTAGGTATATTTTATTTACATTTTTTATAACTTACAAAAAGTTTTCTATTTAATTTATTGTAGAAATTATTATTGTCTATACAAATGTTAGGACAACATTAAGGCCATTATTTCCCATGTTATGTAATTAATTACGAAATACTATTTTATCTATTTTACAAATAGATTTTTTGAAAATATTTATTGAATAATTGATTGTTAATATGACATAATGCTCTTTAGAAAAATAAAAACTATTATTAATATTATTCGATTTTCCTAATATTTTATCTTTTCATAATATGACCGGTTTTCCTATTAATTGTATAGAATACCTACCAGTGTATATTATTAGTATGAGCACTGAACTTTTGCGCACAACAGTGTGCACTGCGTATTATTCCAGTTACAGTCATTTTTAATTTCTGTATGTTGCTTAGTATTTAAATAAAATAAAAAATTAAAAAATCAGAAAAACTGCCCTTTTTGTCCAATTTTATAGTTCCCCAGAGGCATTTGAAGGGATGATAACATTATCATTACGAAACTTTACTAAAATTAATTTCTTATGGGAGGTAAAGAAATTGGGAGGTAAGAAATCAATAATAATAACGAACTATTTTTACTTCCTCTACATGTAAGGGCCACCCTTAAGTATATATATATATAATAAAAGTCGTGGGTTTACAACTAGTTATGTCGTGTTACTATATACCAACGAACAGTCTGAAACCAGAATGTAACTATACGGCAAAAAGTTGAATATATATTCTACTTCATGATAACACTTTCATGGTGTTTTTCCAACCACATTTTAATTGTAAGTCAATCAGAAGAGAGAATTTTACACCACATGGCATGTCGTGAACTCACAATAATTCACGGTTATTCATAGGTCGATTAAACGCGCGTATTCAATATATTTTGAGAGAAGAAAACAAATGTTTTCAACTATATCACACACCCCCACAAAAAAAAAAGAAATCCTAAATACGCCACCTGGTTGGAGTCCTCGTGATCACTGTGGCACAACTACCGGTGGAGGGGGAGGAGTGTCGACTCCTCACTGGGTTCTCACATAATTATTGACTTAAGAAGCCCAGACGTTTACAAGAAACTTAAATTTAAATTTAAAATAGGGCCTTATCGTTAAAATTGATACTCGGGCACACTTTGCCAGTCGTGCCGGTGCCTCGGAAGGGTATTATATGGTGGGCTGAGCCACGTCAGAGGACCAAGAGGACGGCCAAAGGGCAGTGGCGTAACTGAAAAAATATTAGGGGAGGTAAAATATTTTATTTATCAAAATCAAAATCTCGAGGGATAATGTAAATATATTTTTCTTCTATGTATACATAGTTGTGCCATATATTCTGTTCTTATTTATCAGTTGTTTTGTTAATATTTTACAATAACACTAATGACTTTTTTTTTTGATTAAAGTTTTCAATAATTATCATATTTAATATTTCTGGTTAGTACGATTGTTCACATTACGTATTAAAAAAAGGAATAGGGTATTAAAGAAAATCATATTGCTGTTATTGAATTATTTAAGTGTAATAAAACACCATCAGACATTTTTAACTTATTAAAATAAAGAAGAAATTTATTTATCGGACCATTAACCGATTTAATGACCTAAATACCATAGATGACAAGCCACGAAGTTGTCGTCCACGCGAAACAAGGACATAAGCAGCAGTCAAAGCTGCCGTACAGAGATTTTGTAGAAACCCAGTCCGCAAGCTAGAAATTATAGCTAGAGAAATGAAGATTCCACTAAGAACGATGTGACGTAAATTAAGGAAGACCTTGCCCTTGGAGCTTATCGAAGAATCATCGGTCAACGGTTGTCAGAAACTTTACGTCAAATTAGAGCGACAAGAGCGTACTCAAGATACATCAACAGTACACGAAAAATGGTTACAGATTGTTGCGTGCCAGTTGAACACAGACTAGGAGGAATAGACAAAAATATGGTCGATACTTAATTCAAGTTGTCGTCTATTTATTTACACGGTATAAAACTAAAACACTGTATAATTTGATGGAATGAGCTACCAAATCACCGAGTCAATTCGTTTAAATTGTTAAGAAATTCGGAATGACACGACGGGTTGGCTCGATGATGACGTTCCTCTCTAGACTAAATTGAACACTGAAAACTAGAACTGACTTTTTTAAAACTACTACTACTACTCTCCGACTGAACTCAGGTCCGAATCCGTGGCCTTTATATGCATTTTTCCGGCACTAGGCTTTATCGGCCTCTCACGATTGTGGCGTGATGCTACATCGGCGATTTCGATATTCGTCCGGACGCACACGTTGTAATTGAAGTATCGGGATAATCCATATCATACATCATTAAAATCGATAAAACAATAATAAATTGTATAAAATGCAATTATTAATATTAGGCAGTATTACTATTGCATAATATTGCGTAATCCATACTTGACCATGGACCCGTTAAAGGACGCACACGTTGTAATTTAAGTACCGGGATAATCCATATCATACATCATTAAAATCGATAAAACAATAATAAATTGTATAAAACGCAATTATTAATATTAGGCAGTATTACTATTGCATAATATTGCGTAATCCATACTTGACCATGGACCCGTTAAAGGACAGAGTCCGTAACAGGATAAATACTCTTTACAGATGGTAGGTTTATTTTAATTATATAAAACGTATGCGGTTTAATAATTAATTATTTTTATTAATTTCATCGGGTTCATTATTTCATTAACAATTAAACAAAAATGTTAAAACGACAACAATATAAATACATCATAATCATTTCGGACTTTAGAAAGTCCCTATTATAAATAACCGCTATTCATATATTGACTGTTCGTGTACAATAAATACTCATACAAATAAATTGAACTCATCTTGAGATCAAGATAATTTTTTATGATGTTTTTTGTTCAAACTGAAATTTACGTGCTTAATGGATTCCGTCTTAATGGATTTAATAATGGAGTAACAATTAATAGACAATATTGTTAAAAATGTTTTATTTATAATCTGATAAGTGAATAATTATTGTGCAATATTCTAAATATATATATATGTGAATTATACAATATTTGTAAATAATAGATCTTATAATAATAATAATTATGAAGTAATAATAAATAGACAATTAGTACATTTAAATGGTGATGTACTTTTTACCAATAAATAAAATAACTCAAATAATCAATAAAAAATATGGTATTTGTAGATTTAAAACCATATTAACCTTACCATGTAAATGTAATAAATATTTTTAAATTAATTTTCTATGTAATACATTAAATAAATAAAGAATATGCAATAAACTTATGTCAAAAAAAATTATTGTTAAATGTATATATTAAATCTTATAATAATAATAATAATAATAATTATAAAGTAATAATAAATAGAGAATACAGATAAATTAAATTATTTTTTAACTTAATAAGTAAATCATTTTTGTGCAATATTGAAATAATTACATAATAAACTAATGTTAAATAAATAATTGTGAAATGTATATATGTGTAATAATGTATAGTAAATAATAAATCTTATAATAATAGTAATTATGAAGTAATAATAAATAGAGAATATTAATAAATTAAATTCTTTTGTAACTTAATAAGTAAATAATAAATGTGCAATATTGTAATAAAAATGTAATGAACAAATGTTAAATAAATGATTGTTAAATGTTTTTATGTGTAATAATTAATTGTGAATATTAAATTGTAAAATAATAATAAATATGAAGTAATAATAAATAGAGAATACAGATAAATTAAATTATTTTGTAACTTAATAAGTAAATAATTTTTGTGCAATATTGAAATAATTATGTAGTAAACTAATGTCAAATAAATAATTGTTAAATGTATATATATGTAATAATTGGTAATAAATATTATATCTTATAATAATAATAATAATAATAATAATAATGTATTAATAAATAGAGAAAATAGATAAATTTATGTATTTGTATCTTGATAAATAAATAATTAATGTGCAATAGTGCAACAAACTTAACTTATATTAAATATATAAATGTTAAATGTATTCATGTATAATAATAATAATAATAATATAGTACTACCCACTTAAGTCGCTAAGTATTGTAAATATTTTATTAATATAATATTATTTCTTTTCTATTATCATCGTATTCTAATCATATTAATAGGTACATTATCATAGGTACAAATATAATAAAATAGATAATAATAGTCAAAATCGTGGCACATATTCCTGAGAAGGCGTAAGTCATCAAAATTAATATTTATTACATTTTTTTTTAACTTAAGTGTACAGAGGAAAAACGAAAAATGTTATCATCATATTATTATATTATAATAATTATTAACGATAAAAAAAAAAAGATAGTGATTTGGCTTACACGTCCGTCAAATGACTTTGGAATTGCATTCCAATATTAGTTCTCATTATGAGTTAATATTTATTGACCTTATACTAATTTAATATTAAATATTTTACTTTAATAAAAAAAAAAAAAAAAAAAAAAAAAAAAAAAAAAAAAAAAAAAAAAATCAATCTTAATAATTAAAATTGAATTATATAGGTAAATAGGTTAAAATTAATGTTTGGAGTTTATAGACTGGCATTTTTTATGCTCTTAGTACAGGCTTTCGATGTTTGAATTGCGGGGCTTTACTATTTTTTCAAAGTTCTTGATCACGAGGTCATGCAGAGTGGCATAACGATTGCGTATCTCGTGCATGTGTAGGGAAATGATCATATGCTGTTTTTCGTCCAATTCTTCTACGCTATGGCGATAATCTTCTGAGTAGGGATACTTCAATACCTAAAACATAAAAACAATGATTAAAAATTATGATAATCATTTTTTTTTTTTATACATACAATGGGTGGGGCAATTCATATTATATCACTTAAGTAATATTGCTAGACACATGCAACTGATATAGTCACATTTTATTCTCCGACCCAAAAAATTAGTAATAATAATCGATATTCTGGTTTAAATACGAATTATCTAGCGATGATACACAATTTGTGTAACATAAAGAAAACGTAATCAACATAGGTGCACCGAATTACGTGCTGTTCTAGAGTTTGAACAGACTTATAAAATACAGCTAGTAACTCACAATAATTACTATTATTACAATAATTAGACTATTAATGCTATATGTCTGTATACATTTTATAATTTTTGAAAATTGATTAATATTCAGGCATCCGGATTTAATAAAAATTATACACAAAGCTTATAAATGGAATTTCAATAAGTTTTTATATAATAATATTCAGAGGTAGGGACGCACAAAAAGTTAGCGTAAAAATGTTGATTTAAATTGTTTTGAATTTGACAAAGTTTGAACTGCATTTTTTTTACTATTATACATATAAATTAGCACCGAAAAAACCCACAAACCCAATTCGGAATTAACACTGAGTGTTAATGAATTACCTTAGTAATAAGTTTTGCACGAGCTACATAATAGCGAGACAACTGTTCATAATAATCGGTAGCTTCACTTTCAACCTGTTCTATTTCAGATATAGTATCTTCTTGAACGGATACTCCGAAATTGTTGCCATCTTCAATTTTTGGAACTAACAAGGATACCCATATTTTCAACTGAAAAACATATTTATTATTCATACCATAATTAATAAATAATCATTATATTTCACTTACAGCGTTGGCGTCTTCAATTAACTGCTTGAGGATGGGTTTCATAATTTTAATTAGTGCAAAATTATGCTTGTTGGCCGATATATTCAATAATTCTGGTTCTGTATCCAGTAACTCATCATCATCTACATGTTGCCTTTTACCGGAATTTATTTTATTCAAACTATATTCAAAAAAATATATAATTTTATTGGTTGCGTATACTAAAAAAATTGAATAAACAATACACAACAACTGACAACAATTAACATAATTTATTTTTTAATCCTAATAATTTAACTTGTTTGCTAATGTTACAATTTCTACATTGTACGGGTATATATAATTATATTTAAGTCAACTTACTCCTTTGAACATATATCTGCTTTCATTATTGGAGGGACTTCAAGGGTGAAGTCTACATCCTGTGAACAGATATTGAACTCGGGCTTTTTTAATAGCTCGTTCAAGTAGACAATTCGTTCTGGAAATTTCGTTAAAACACGATCCTCGGCCTATATAATTTATATAAAAAGATGGATTATTTTTAATAGCAGTAAAATAATTATATTTTTGATAAAGCAAGCCCGGAATGGTGGTATTTAACTTAAATTTTTTTATTTTAAAATTATATTTCTTAAATGTTACACATACAAAAAATCTAGAAAAAATTTCACTCTCATTACTTTCACAGGAATCATTATCATGAATTTCTATCTATGGTTAATGTAAAGCATAACTTATCAAGATTTAAATTATTCGCAATACGATATTATTTAATACAGTAAGCAATGGCCAATGTGATTGTTGGTTATCATTAAAATACATTTATTTTAATTGCATAGCTATAACTCAAATTGCAGTGCCATATGATTGATATTACGGGTAATCTACCCGTCAATTGACGATGGAACCCGATTTATTATTACACATACTGTTAATATTTTGTATAATGTAAGTTACTGGGTACTTAATAATCTAATCATTCTAATTGCATTTTTGCTAGGTATCATATTAAGCCGTAACAACTGTCATAAAATTTTAGTTCTAATACATACGTCAATTTTCATATTTTCTTGTAATTCTTTTGCCTGAAAATACATAAACTGATTAATATCACTGTTAATAGTCTTAATTTTTAATAATGGTTACAATCAGCATCACCGATCTCAACCGTAGGGAAATTTGTCCGGGGAAAATACAAGATCCTAAGGGAAAAATATTTTACCTAATTTGCGCAAAATACTGTAATAGTTGGGTATGTTAAAAACTAATATTGATGAAAAATACATTTTCTTTTTTTTCAAAAGAAAAATAATTATTTTAAGTTCGTTTACAATGGTCTAGACATATTTTGAGGATCATTGAATCCAAAAAAAGTGTTGGTCTACACCGTTTTAGTCCAACAAATATCTAATTAATGTTTTGTATTTTATATCCATGAGTAATAATTTCTATAAATTTTCTAAAATTGAAAAATACAATTATAGTAGTCGATATGTTGCGATAGTAGTCATTGTGAAGGTAATTACTAGTATTTATTGTACAAAAAAGAGTATAATGTTATAATAAACGTGTTGTTTATAATCTATTAATTGTAATATTTTTATCATTAATAATAGCCTAACAGTTATTCGGTTTTAAGGCAACAATCTTTGCGTATGCAATTATTAATATTTTTGTGGTAGATTCATAGAGTATAATGTGTATCAAAGTGGATATATATACTCGATGATAAAAATACTATCACGGTGTAAACACTGATATAGATAATCCAAGTGTGTAAAATAACTTGAAGATAAAAAAAAAGATAAATATTATAAGAGTGAGAAAGGGGTAATTTTTTGCGATATTCGCTTGAAAAAATTCTGATAACGCAGTTGATAACACTGATTACACGTCCAGTATATACAGGTCGTGGCACCTTAGGTTTGTCACAGACGATTGATTTCTATGTAGGTCATCGATAATGTTCACATATAATTACAAAAAAAATATTTGAATTAATGGATGTAAATGTCGTCAAAATTGCCTACACACTACCCCTTTAATACAGGCGGTATTGCATAAAAAAACAAAGCGAAACATTATCTTATGTTTAAATACATTGGCGTATATGATTTATAAATAAATTATAAATTTTTTTTAGGTACCTAGAAATCGAATGCAATTGATCTTAAATGATACATTTTATATTTTTTTAATTTTACTGAAGATGGCGATAAAATATTTGAATTACATAATTTAGTCAATTTAATATGATATGCAGTTTAGTGTCCGCGAATAGTTGTGATAAATCGTAATGCTATTATTTGGGAATTAAACCGTACGCAAATAATATATTTAAATATTATTTAGAAAAAAAAAAAAAATTGGTAAACTTCGAACATCTGTTGAACCACCTTACATTAGTAAGTAATTACTTATCAATTATTATTAACTATAATGTTATATTATTTTTTTTTACCTTCTCTGTAGCTTCGGTGGAAGAACTCTGATTCACGGACATTTTTTTTGTCGACTTTTACGGAGTGTTAACAACTTGGCGGCCAACGAAAATGTTAATCACTCACGAGAATACGGATTAAGGATATCCTAACTAATAACCTAACGGTCGGAAATCGAATTAAGAGTTATTCAAATGCAATAATTATTATTTTCAATGTGATTTATCAGTGAACCTTTAACGAGAGTCGAGAAAAACGTTGTGACCGCCGCCGCGAGCGTATAACGCAGGACCACCGCAGACAAATAGCGGCCGCAGCGCCTACGGCGGATATCGCTATTACTATACATCGATAGTTAGACGTCGATATTGATGTTTATCCATGGTTAATTTCGTGCTTTTTTTTTTGAAACACTAAAATAAAATAATATAGGTAATATATTGTTATTAGTATTATACTAGGTTACGAAACTAATACGTTTATTCATAAAAATGATCAAATAATTACGCACAAAATTACGATTTTAACGAAAAAAATATTACACTGAATTACTCGAATGTTTTCATAAGAAAAAAAAAAGAAAAATTAAAAAAAGCGCATTTGCCTTACCAAACAAAGTAAAACATTATGATACCTACCATGGTTAATTAACAAAGCATTCCGAACAGAGAGTGAGAGTAAGGAACGGATTTAGACTTTATTGATTTTTTTTTTTTATTGATTCCAGATTCTTATTTTTATAAATTACAATTATAACCTCATATACAATATTGATGTGTTTACCCCGGGCTCTAATCCTTAGTTTTATTTTATTATTCGTACAATATAAAACAAAAAGTCTATGTAGGTATATATTTAATAATGGTTGTGTGTTCACAACTAGCCGTATCGTGTTAGTATATACCAATGAACAGTCTGAAACCAGAATGTAATTATACGATAAAAAGTTGAATATATATTCTATTTCATGATAACGTTTGGTTTTTTCAACTATATTTTAGTTGTAAGCCAAACAAAAGAGAGAATTCATGTTTTGTTATATGTCGATTAAACATACCTATTAAAAAACATTTTGAGAGAAGAAAACAATTGTTTTCATTTATATCGCACACCCTCACAAAAAAAAAAAAAAAAAATCGAAATATTCCACCAGTTGAAGTCCATTGTGGTGCAACTATTGGTGGAGGGGTAGGAGTGTCGACTCTTCACTGGGGTCCCACATATTTATGGACTTACGAGGCCAAGACGTTTACAAGAAACTTAAACTTAAACTTAAATTAGGTCCCCATCGTTAATAGTGACGCTCCGGCCAACTTTTCCAGTCGTGCCGGTGTCTCGGGTGTATAATATAGATCCGGGTCAGAGGACCAAGAGGACGTTGGTGTAACTGGATAAAAAACTAGGAGAGGTAATATAATTTATTTATAAAAATCAAAATCTGGAGGGATAGCGTAAATATGTTTTTATTCTATGTAAACCTAATCGTGTTATAAATTCTGACCGTATTTATCTGTTGTATTATAAATATTTTTCAATAACGCTAATGACTTTGTTTTTAAATATAGTTTTTAATAAGTATCGTATCTATTAATTCTGGTTATTATGATTATTCACGTTACGTATTAAATAAGAAATAAGGTATTAAAGAAAATCATATTGCTGTTATTAAATTATTTAAATGTAATAAAACACTATCAGACATTTTAAACTTATTAAAACTGCTGAATATGGGCAAGGCATTTATTTATCGGACTATTAACCGGTTCAACGAGTTAAATACCATAAATGACAAGCCAAGAAGTGGACGCCCACGCGAAAATTGACAAAATACATAAACGTATTAAAATCGCGAAATATTTATTATAAACTTTTATGAAATAATTCGATGACAAATATACGTATTCTTGTCGTATGAATATAAAAAATAATTGATTGTAGAAGTTTTAGAGATTCGTACTGTTGTCGTACCTGGAGGTGGGGGATGGTACTCTCCCGTCAGGCCACCGCAAAACTTTACAGGGAGGGCAAGTGCTCTCCCTTTGCGACCCCACAATTACGAATGACGGATAGGTACGTTTTTCTACATAAAAAGATAGAAATACTATATTGTTGGCCGAGCGTATCCAGGTGATAAAACAAAGTTATTTACAAAATAAATTTCCATATTATATTTATACGATGTTTACATATATATATATATACACATAATGTATGTACGTAGTTTAGGTATTTTGCGGTCTTTTTTGCCCGACCGATTCGCGGTTCGGTATTTTTTTCCTTTTTTTCCCCCCCACCCCGTTCCGCTCACCGTATATAAATGAACGTACAAAAGCACACGGACCCGTTACGGAAGGGGACGGACTTTTTTTTTTTTATCAAAAAATTGGCTTTGATAAACGTGAACGTGTACAATTACACAGGCGGCGAATCGGACGGAAACGCCGAGGACGACGCACCGCCGCCGGGCAATTACCGACGGACAACCGTCAAGAGGGAATCGATAAATCGTGAAATATTATTTAGCAAATCGGCGGCGGCCGACAATGGCGGACGCTTCGGTAATAATATTACGGACGACGGCGACGGCGTCGCTACGATTACCGAAATATCGAACAATACGGAACCGGAACGGGTGCCGGCGGCGGTCGGCGACCGCGGTGCCTGCCGGGCGAATAAAAACGAAAAATCCGACGACGGGCTGTGTAGTACGGCGGTGGAAAAACGCCCGTCGAAAATTATTATTGTAACCGGTGAAAATCGCGAAACGGTCGCGGACCGCAACGACGACGGCGACGACTGCGGGAAGACGACGCGAAGTTTAACGGCCGCCGGTACGGATTGCCGGACGACGGACGAAAACTGCGCGACCGGTCTCGACGCCGCCGCCGCCGCCGCCGCCGTTTATTTCCCGCAGAGATACGGTACGGACAACGCGTTCGTGATGACCGATTGCGGTCCTACGTTCTACAATTATTTCCAACGGTTGTTCGGCGTGTACAAATACGCGTACGCCGATTACGTACAATACAAACTGTACACGCGACGTCCCGACAAACGGGACGTGTTGATCAACACGATTTTCGTCGAGAAAACCGCTTATCATTGCCAAGGGTCGGTGAAAAAGATCGTGATTGAAAACAACGATTGCGTACCTGAGAAAATCATTTTTAAATAAACGCGTCGCGTCGTTTACAATTGCTATTATAATGGTTATTTTAGAGATAAAAATTCCAAGAAAATTGAAAAAAAAAATAAAAAAATAATAAATAAAATGTTGTAGGTTTTTTCGGGGCGATCGGCCGACTTAATACGACACTCATTATCTCGGGAAATATTACATTTTTCGTTGAAAATTTAAGAAACCTGCGGTTCTTAAATGTTACATCGCCGATGTCTAATGTATTTTTGTTGAGTGCGGAACCACCGCCATATTTTGATTTTCATGTAGCAACCGTGTGTGCTGGCGGCGTTTGAACAGTGCTCCTGCATAAAAATGGAATATCTCGTTAACGGGTTAACGAAAATTAATACATTTTAAACACCACGATTTTGCGAAAACCGCCCAAAAGAGTTTAAACACACTGACATTGTACAAGGGGTTGTGGATCAACGAAATCTTTCAAGAAAATGAAAATTTATCGACATTAAAGATGTTTAACTGAATTTACTCTCATATAAACATAAAAATAGGACTCGAAGACAATGTGTTATCTTTAACCAATAGTTCTGTGATATGATATGGCGAAATAATAAATACGATAATTGATGTGTCGGTAATATTCTCGTGAAAACGGTAAGGTAATAATTAATAGCTTGTAACTATTGCTATATAAAGCAGGAAAGCAACAAATTGTTTTAGAAATGAATACTCATAAAAATATCAAAATTGTGTTAAAAAAAAAAAAATTATGTATATATACACATATGTTACAGTGAAAGACGTAGACGTGGTAAATCAACCTTATATTGTCGACATAATCCCCGGTTAAATATATAAACGATAACCCACTCACCGGATTTTATTATTACATAGTTATTGAAATAAACAATATTAATTTAAAATTATAAAAATTAAATAAACACTTAATTTAAATCGAATTTTAAATACAACAGAAGAACACAAATATTTATATGATTAATACACAAATAAAACTATTATCAACGTTATATTGTTTTATTATAAAATTATTAATAAAACACTAGTATTTTCTTGAAATTTCACTTGTTACTAATATTTGTAAATTTCGATTAGAACAAGTTACATTTGAATTCACTGAAAATTTGTAATTTGTACGTTGATGAAACGCAGCCCCGGGCTGATAGGATTAAGAGGAGGTCGGCATTACCATTATTTAAGGTGTTGCGTACAAGTAATTTCAACGAACAATTTGAAAAAAATTATAATTGATCGTCTTAAAAATGTTCAAAATGTTTACTTTCATAAAAATTCAAAAGATGTCACCGGTCCTCGCCGCAAGTATTTATTGTGCGATTTTGAAATTTGTTAAAAACGCGTATCGAACCCCGTCAAAAAATTGAATTTACGTACGTTTGGTTCATCGGGGGGGTTTTTTTTTTTTTATTATATAAGACTTGGTTGTTCGGTTTTTTATTAATAATATTTATTAATTTCTTCGGGTTCATTGTTTCATTAACAATTAATATTTAATGTTAAAACGACAATAATACAAATACATCATAGTGCATTTCGGACTTTAAATAGCCCCTATCGAATACAACCGCGATTCATATATTAACTGGTCGTGTATAATAAATACGACGGGTGTTTTATACGAAAATAAAAACGGATTGTTGTTAAAAAATAAAAATTAAAAAAACGTAGAATATTGTTATTAGTATTTCCGTATAGAAATATAGTCGGGTACAATGTTATGTTACGTTCAAGACGGTATGAGAGAAAATAATAAAAATAAAACATGAAATCCGAGAGGAAAGAAAAAAAACCACCGGAAAAGCCGACATATAGTATTTTTATTTGTCTACACATCGATCGTAGGTTAGACAACGTTGCACGGCTGCACTGCTCTCTGGACGCTGTTTCGCATCTTCGCTTTACGAATATACGGGGGATTTAAACTTGTATATATATAAATACACTTATTCGTATTTTCCCATGTTATATTATAAACCACCCCTTCGTCCGTACAGAAAAATCAATAGTTTTACCACCCTCGACCACGCCCCGTACAGTATCCTTCGCTAAGCTTTAGCCGGTGGAAAACGCAAACGCAGCGGTCGCACGACGTTGGCATTTTCCCAGACAAATGTGAAAATTAAATTTAATACAGTTTTATTACTGGTTTTTGTCCGCCGACGTAGTTTGGACAATCATAAAAGAAACCCATACGCAACTGCACATTTTGTATTTATTCCTACCGCGTACAAGATATGTACGTTATTTTTTAGAGATTGTAAGCCAATCGAAAAATGTATTGTACTAAGTACGATTTGTTTTTTGCTCCTCCTCCATCTGCAGACCAATGTTATATCAGATATCTCGCTCCGATTTTCAAGTGTAACACGTTTTCAACAACGTAGATTATTATTATTAATTATTCCGAATAAAAAGGCCAATGGGTCCAATAATCAAGTCGGTGTGAGAAAAACAAAAAACAATTAATAATACAAATATTAGTCAAACAAATGGCGTTGTCCCGGGTTAGATTAGATTATCCGAAAACAAACAACCCGCCCCGATTGAACTCATCTTGGTATCAAGATAATTTTTATTGATGATTTCTTTCACACCGAAATTTACGTACCGCATAAATATTCGATCTTTAAATATTCGAACGAGTATTATAGGATTAATAGGAATGTGCAATAATTATTTGTAAATAATTTGTTTTATAAAAATTCTGGACTAATAATTAATAGACAATATTGTTAAAATTTTTTATTTATAATCTGATAGGTGTATAATAATTGTGCAATAATCTAATATATATATATATATATATATATGTGCATTATATAATATCTGTAAATAATAATTTGTGTTATAATAATTTTGAAGTAATAATAAATAGACGATTACTACATTTACATGGTGATGTACTTTTTGCCAATAAATAAAATAACTCAAATCATCAATAAAATAGTGTGGTATTTGTAGATATAAAACTATTTTAACCTTACCATGTAAACGTAGTAAATATTTACGAATATATAGGGGATTGAAACTTGTATAAATATATAAATACACTTATTCGTATTATACATATGTTATATTATAAACCACCCCTTCGTCCGTACAGAATAAATCAATAGTTTTACCACCCACGACCGTATCCCTTACAGTTCCCTCGCTAAGTTTTAGACGGCGGTAAACGCAAACGCAGCCGTCGCTCAACGGTGGCATTTTTCCGGACGGATGTGAAAATAAAATATAATATCTACAGTTTTATTACTGGGTTTTGTCCGTCGACGTAGTTTGGACAAACATAAAAAACACAATGTATACACCCGCACATTTTGTATTTATTTCTACCGCGTACATAACATGTACATTTTTTTTCTCGTATATTCGTAGATTCTGAGCGAAACGAAAAATGTGTTGTGTTCACTACAATTTTCCTTTTCCCCCTGCGAACCACTTTTATATCAGATATCTCGCTCCGATATTCAAGTGCAGCACTTTTTTGAAAGCGTATCGAAGGTGCATTGAAAAAGTATTTTTTTTTTTTATAATGATGTTCGGAAAATTTACAACAAAATTTGGAGCTCCTTTCCTATTCTTATTCATTTCGGAATTGTTGTATTCATTATTGTTACAAACAGACGCTTAGGCCCGTTAATGGTATTATTATTTCTGCGAGGTGGCATAATTATGAAAAAAAAAATAATACATCTTGCTCCACTGAAATAACTGAAATCAATGACATTTTATATAAAATTATAAAATTCCAGGTTACCTATCATCTTTGTATTACCCTCAGTGTTTCCGAGCCTTAACATCAGGCCCAGGATCCAGGATGTCTAATTTATCCCTCCCGATTAAATATCAATATATTTAACATAAATAAATAATTTACCCTTTTGCTGTAATAATTGAACAAAAAAATTTTTTAAAAATTATAGGTAACACGAAATTGTCCGGTAACTAATAGCATTTTTTGTCATCATTCACTTAATATAGACATTGTAATACAAATAATCCAATGTTTTTCTCTTGCAAGTTTTGATAAACGCAGTCCCAGACAAGGTGGTGGACCAATTGTAAATTATCTTTCTATCCCGTTATCTCGTCGATATGTCGGAAAGTATTGATTTTTTTTTTTGGAATTTTTTTCGTCACAATTTAAGAAACGAGCAGGTCTAAAATGTTACGTTACCGTTATTATTTGTTACCCTAAATATATGGGCAATGTTACGCTTTAGTGCTGCTTGTTTCATAAATTGTCAAAAGAAAAAAAAATCCCGTATAAAATTACGAAATACTAGTAAATATTATTAATTATTTAAATTTACTACTGCAGTTCAACAATTTACCATATATTTTACCGGACATATGGTAAGCAAAACCTTTGCACACTACACTAAATCGTATTGGAACATGGGACCATTTGGACACCACAAACAAAGTTTCTTTGTTTTTAAAATACTCTGGATTACAGAATAAGGGTAAAACGTTGAAAATATTGTAAATAAAATCATTAAACCGTTCCTACGATAATTGAAAAAAAAAACCAAAATCAATTTAATTCGAAATATTCGTAGATAATAACAAGATCAATCATGCCGGATCATGGAAATTATAATAAAAACCACTCTGTATATATACTTTAATGCCAGGCACCGGCAACCCACGTAACTTTTTTTCTACGGTTCTCATGGTATTTAAAAATTGTAATTTTATATCCCAAATTGTAAATATAAAGTATTCATTTTATGTTTTCGATTTATGGCTATTATTTTTTTTACTATTTAAGCTACTAGCTTATTTCAATAATCTCAAACAGTCGTAGAACTGCAAAACATCGATGTTCTTAAAACTGCTTTTAAAGAAAGTAATAACATAAAGATATTTTATTTAAGTTCTTCCGAAATAGATTTTAAAGGTATTAAAAGCTTTGCTAAAAAAATGATTTCGATTTTCGGTATCAGTTAGAATTTGCGAGCAGACAATTTCACTTGTTAAATATTGGAAAAATAAATATTGTTAAGCGTTGAACACTTAAATGCGGTTTTACCAATATTAACATCCAATACGAAATCGGATATAAACCGATTAGCGGAAAATATTCAAAATCAAAAATCACATTAGAAACTATACATTAGTACACTTTTTTTTCCTCACTCAATTTTCTTATTTTTATTCAATGCAATTATGATACATTTTTCTCGAAATTAGTTAATACGTATAACCGAGCAACGGAATTCATACTCGTAATCGTGATTTTCGGGACAAATGAATCTATTAATATCGGATGTTAAAATTGTATTCTTTAAGTAACGTTTATTTTGTTTTTTAATGCGGCGCTCAATGAAAAGCCGAACAAAAAATATGGTACGCGAAGGGAAAGAGGTATCCGACCGCTACCCTATTATATTATATGGCAACGTTGCTCTCCCGCACTGCTTTTTGGACGGTGTTTCGAACCCCTGCTATACGAATATACGAAGGGTTGAAATGTTTTATATATATATATATATATATATATATATATATATATATATATATATATATATATACACCTAGTCGTATTAAACCTATGTTATATTATAATCCTCCCTTCGTCCGTACAGAATAAATCAATAGTTTCACCACCCTCGACCACGCCCCGTACGTAAGTTTCGTTCGCTACGCTTTAGGCTACGGTTACTATGGACGCGAATTCTGACGAAAATCTCTTCTGCCGAGCTCGTCAAAACAAACAAACGCGTGGTTTTTTTTTTTTTTTTTTTTTTAACGAGAGTGTGTAGCACTGGCAGCGACGAACATTTCAGAACATTCACGATGTCGTCAGAACCAGTTGAGCGCTCAAACAAGTTTGATTTTTTCGTGCGGACGGCGTCTGTTTTGACGTGATTTGCCAAATCTGATTACACTTTTTACAATTTAAATTATTTGAATTTATTGGAACAATGGAGTCCGATAGACTAATCAGTCCGGCGTACGCGAACAGGCGACATTGAACACCAACTTTTATTTTAGCTAATATTTTGTCTATTTATGGAATTTTCGCTATAATTAAAGTACCCCGTTGGTTTTCCGTCCAATCGGTGTAAAAAGAAAATATAAATCGATTATTTATGGAAAAAAACTAAGTCATATTTATTCGATCAATGTATTGCTCCATTGTTATAGAAGAATTTTTAATTTTTGGAATAAATGAAGTATATAAATTAGTAACGTTAATACGATAATAATATGAAAAGGGTAAAGTCACACTACACTACAACTCTACCATTATGTAAGGGGATCCGTATAGGCTGTGGCGTATTTAGAGGAGACGAGAGAGAGCAATTGCCCCAAAATAGCAAATTTCATGGGGTATAAATAGCTCGAAAAAAATGTCAAGTATGTTTTACTTTTAATATTTTATATTATTTTTGTAATGACTATAATATAAAAAAAGCTATTAAATATATTTAAACTTAGGGGGCAACAGGGCATTAAATATCTAAACACGCCACCGCGTATAGATAATAATAAACGAAAATTTGAAAAAAATGAATACTTATCGACTTGTCGATATGGCATATTATTAAAGTTAAAAAAGCCGTAATTTTGTTGTAAATTAATGTTTATCCAAATGGATTCCACAGATAAAGTCATGGTTATTAATTTTGGTCAAATGCTGTTTTACGATAAATCATAGAGATATGATTATTTTTTCGCTATCGAGATAAAACGATTTTTCGACACAATGTTTTCATGTTCATAAACGTGAGCGCTGACGACCTCTCAAGTCCATATAAAATACAGTAATAAATTGAAAAATATATTTTAATAATCAATTATCATACATTTGAATACATTGTCTTAGACTAACATTTATATGTATGATAGGTTTTCATTTAAAATAGCATATAAAAAACAGTTTTATTTTTTATTTTTCTGAAAGTTTACAGCTTGAACTAGAAAACCGTTTTAATAAATACCCGGATTCATATACTACTCATGTACAATTAATGTAATGATTTGTTTATACGAAATGTTAAACAAATTGTGACAGAAAAATTTTTTATAACAACATAATACATTATTAGTATAATTTCTGTATAATAAGATAAATGGGTTCAAATATTCAGGTCGGTATGAGAAAAAAAAAAGGAGGAAAACCTAGTAAAAAACAGAGAACCAATATTCGGAACCGTCAACCAAGAAAAAATAATATAACGTGCAATTATATACACATCAAAGTGCGTATTTAGAAATTAATAACGTGGGGAGGGAAGAGGGGAATAAAAATAAAAATAAAATATGTTACTATTATGACAGATGGAGGTAAAAAAACCCCGTCATAGTGTAAGACCAATGTACATTCTTAAAAAATATATGTAATATATATTTGTGTGTGTGTGTTATATTATTGGTAAGTTTTGTGTATGGGCGTCAATGGATGGGGGGGGGAACAGAACGAGTCACGTGCCCTATGCTGATAAATAATATGAACTTAAAAATCATAAAAATTCAATGACGAATTTTACAATGAATAATTTGTTCGATACCATATAAATATGGTACATAAAACCGATGTAATAATACTCCAGGCTTTGTAGTTTTATATTTCTGCACGTATTGTACACCTTATTGCAAACGTTGCTCGTCCGCACCACCGAGGCGCTGCCATTGTATAATACACACCTCGCAGAAAAATCAATACTTCACTCTCGACCACGTTAATAGACGAAAAACCCGGCACGTCGGCATTTATCCGCGTGTTTGGAAATAATATTATTTTATTATTTGCATGTCTGTCGGTTTAGTTAGGCTTTATAAATCATTTACCACAATTCATCTATATTTGCTCTGAATTTAACCAATTTATACGAACTTACGCATCATAGTATTATTTTTAAAATTCTAAGCAATTAAAACGAATCTAAACGTTTACGGGTCTGATGGTATCGGAGACCCGGTACAAAATAAATATAAAAAAAAAAAAAAAATTGCTCGAGCAAAATAAAAGAAGCTAGTCGTTTCAGATCGCTATTATATTTTCCCCGTGTGAATATTTATTCGTTGTTGTAGGAAAAGCAAGTGGTCTGGATAACGCTACAGTCGACGCAGAAAAATCAATACTTTACCCGTGACCACGCCCTGTATTTTTTCGTTCCCTTCGTGTTAGTCGGCGAAAAACGAAGCCACAGCGTTCGCACATCTGAAAACTCCGTGTGAACTGCCCTTATTTTGAGTGGCTGCCGTTAGAGATGGGAATTGACTTTGGTGAACTGACTCAGTGATTTATCGTTCATTAAAGTAAACCGTTTAAATGACTTAATGAATCATACGACCATATTAATCATAGGTTCAAATTAATTAGCACCTATTCCACTAAATCATGGGTCTAAATTGATAATTTATTCAAAGTTCAAACGAACTAGTTTTTAATGTTGGTATACTCGTCAATGGTTCGTTCGGCAGTCATGCACGTTACCATTGTCAGTTAATTGACAGTTAGTTTTGAGTTGTTCTTTTAGGGTACGTTCTACGACGTGCATCGTCTGTGACAGATTTATCGATGGCAGAGTTCATTCAATATTTATAATCGAACATTCGTTGTTTCACGCAGTTAGTGTAGAGCATATTGTTATCGAATCGTTATAATGAATTAATGAGAGTTATGTATTGAATCGCGAATCACAAATTTTTCTCCGTAGTAATAATAAAATCAATAGTTGGTATAATAATTTAACGAGCCGTTGTATTCTCATAGCGCTATTTATGGGCAAATATTTAAGTTATCGTGGACGTGTCAATGTTGTGCTATTATTTGGAAGTTATTCATTAGTGATGAGTTTTTTTTTCGCGAGTCAGTATTGAATCGTAGAATTGAATACTAACACTGCTCCGGGTTTTTAGTGTATTGAACTACACTGTCCGTTTATGCGCTGTAGATTTCACCTGGCCCGAATACTACTATATACTTGCGATATATAATAATTATTTGATATATATTTTTTATATAAGATAAAATAAAACTTTTTTTTTATATCTAGATAACCCACAACACCGGCCGTTGCGTTTCTACACCGTCCACTGATGCGCTATAAAGTTCACCCGGCCATTTATGCATTTCTAATCTGCGCGTTGCAGAATTTAGTGGCAATTGCCATCAGGCTGTTCGGCGTCTAGCCCAGCGGTTCCCAACCTTTTTTCCCCTCCGTACTCCTAAGCTTAATATTTTATTAGATTGTACCCCACATTATAACTTTTAAACTTTTTTCAAATAAGTGCTCTTAAAATGTTTAAAATAAAAAAATAACAATAATATAATATAATGTATATATTTTTATATTTTGTAATAAGACATATAAAAAAGAAATTATTTTACTAATTTAATGAATAAAATAATTGTAATATAAAAATTTAGTGAGATCCTTGACCATGTTACGAATTATATAGTTTTTTAAATGATGCAATATATAATCGTAAATCTTGAGTTGCGTTCAATTTATTTTTAATAAAAATGTACGAAGAAAACGCTCTCTCGACCAGCTCCGTGTTAGTAAACAGCAATATAAACTCAATTGTCTTGTTAGAGAGTCGCTCATATTCGTTTCTAATATCTTACCAAAAATTGTTTTCTTTCAAATTCACTTTTTAAAATTGTCACACATAAAAGTTCTATCATTATTTTCTTTGTTTACGATTGATGAAAATGTTGCTAAATAAGATATAGAATTCAAAGGTTTTGAAATCCAATTGTTTTCTTCTTCAGGTTTGGAAAAGTATTTTTTTAATGATAATATTAACCTATTCAGATGTGGAATTATGATTTTTCTAATTTTCCGAGACATACATAACTTGTTTTCAGATAATAATTGTGTAACGTTTCAAGTTTCAAATACCTCACGTTGGTTATTTTCAATACAAAACCTCCAAAAATCTATTTTTTAACCAGAGATTTAATTTTATCATAAACACTGAAAATCGTTATTAAATTTTTTTGAAGTGACAAATTTAAATTGTTTATTTGTAAAATAATATCAGATAAATATACAAGCGCCTGACGCCAATTACAATCGTGTAATTTGGAAGTTAATTGAAAAGGTTGATCTTCAAAAAATATCTGTCTTATTGTGTCTTAGTTTGAATAAACGGGTAAGTACCTTGCCACGGGATAGTCACCTAACTT
Source organism: Tuberolachnus salignus (assembly GCA_956483605.1). Classification (NCBI taxonomy): domain Eukaryota; kingdom Metazoa; phylum Arthropoda; class Insecta; order Hemiptera; family Aphididae; genus Tuberolachnus; species Tuberolachnus salignus. Next base: position 11,220,968 of record OY101431.1, read on the forward strand.
CTATGTGAAACGAGTTTAAACAGAACAGTTGACAGTTTGTACAGTTGAACGAGGGCTCATCATGTCTTCAAACAGAGATTTAAATATTCTCGAATTTGTAGACTTTGCCTTTATAAAATTAATTAATTTTACAGCTTCATCAAGAACGAGTTTTAAAATTTCCCTGGAAGGTTTTTAGACGCTAAACGCTGAACGGTAAATGCAATAATGCAATAATTTATATTAGGAACTATTTTTATGACACGACCTCGAAGACCAGAGTATATACCCGACATTGACATTCCACCATCAGTACATAGTCCACAACAATTGGACCAATCAATGCCCATTTTTTGAAATAACAAATAATAGCATTAAATTTATCTTCACCAGTTTTGCGTTCAGACAATAAATGACAAAGCAAACGATTTTCTTCGGCTTCATTATTGTTCAAATACTTAGTATAAAAATTCGGTATTCAAATACCAAATAGCCTTGGCAGGATATATGCAGTTCGTCCGAATAACAGTGAATGTTTTTTATTTAAGAATGGTCCGATGTCATTTGAAAGGAATCGAGCAATAAATTATTTAAAAAAACTGTCTGCTTAATTAGACCATTCTTACTGGATGTGGAGCTGGGAAAACTTAATTAAAAAAATGTTAGGCCCCTTCCCATTCTGTATTTATGTACCAAAAAATTAAAAAAAACCAATGTTAGTTTTAGTAGGATTGAATATATAATGAGCAACAGTTATGGAATAAAATGTAAAAAATATTTATTTATATTGTTTACCATGTGTTTAATGTGATAACTAGAAAATCAGCCATTAATCATAATAGTATTATTAATTAATATTATAAAATCAATGGTAAAATTGTATAAAAACATTTTACCAACAAGTATATAAAACAATATTGTGTTAAGATCCTTTTTATTATTTGAAATATGAATATCTATCACTCTTTTCCAGTGTATACACTATATTATAAATATACTTTGTATATTTACAACTTCTTCATTAATACAATATTCTTTAATACAAGATAAACTGGAATAATTCATTATTATCATAACTGGTGATCAACCATGATATCACAAAACTGAATTTGCAAAAAAAAAAAAAAAATACTAGAAAAAAATGTGTATTGTTATTAAATTTACTGATTAAACTTTCAATAATCATTCTTAAATATGTATTTTTTTTTTTTTAATTTTTACCAACATGTTTAGTTAAAAATGCCCCCCAAAGTCAATAGCGCACAGTGCTTCTATTTCTTTAAATCAGGCCTTGACTGTTCCTAATATTATTATTACCTTTAAAATTGTTTATACAGTTTAATTATTTTGTATCACTAGTTTATTTTTATTGATAAATTTCAATTATTTTCAATTATTTTTTGATGAAGCTATTTGAAAGTAGATAAATAAATAAAAATTAAAAATACTTTACTCACTATATAGTGAACTGAACCCAACTTAACAATCAAACACATATTGTTTACTATGGATTTTATAATATTATATTAGAATAAGAATTTTTTAATTTTAAACTTGATTAAAAATTATACACATTATTAAGTCATATTTTTTTGTGTTGATAATATGCACATAAATGCATGATCAAAATATTATATAGTTTATAAGTTTCCTATCCAACAGTTTTGATCCAGAACATCTCTCAGCTGCAATGGCCTGCTCAGCATTTTCATATGAGGGAAGAAATCTGAATTTTACCAGTTATAGGTGTACCATTAAATATACATTTATTTTCATGTAGCATTTACAATGCTCAGTACTCCTTCAAACAATTTTGCATAATTTGTAAAATATATTCATTTATTTATTCCCTTTTAAAGAATTGTATATATAATAAAAAGTTAAAGAACCAAATAGTCTAAGTTTTTTGCCAATTCATTTGAGCTGAGGGTAACAATTGGTACATTTACTTATTTATTGTAATTTTTAAAATATGGAAAGGAGTAGGGTGCCCCAATTTTTTGTTAAAATACATTAGAAGTTTGTATTTTTAATAAACAACGGTGACCAGCCACCTGATGTACTACTTAATAGTATTTCCAGATGGTGGCTCGAAAAAAAAAAAAAAAAAAAGGGTAATAATTGACACACCATTATTGGTGGTCAACAACAATAAGCCATTAATAAAAATTCATTTTGACATCTCCTCCATGAGCTCCTGCTCATCTGTCACGAATTTGGTTATATCGATGGTGCAAAACAATAATACTTTTGCAATGTCCTAGACACATTTTCAGTAATAATAGTTTTCCAAATCTGAACAAGTGGCGACAGCGACTGGAGGCACATTCAGCGATAAAACTTGTTTTTATGAATTATTTTACACTACTTTTGAAAAACAATTATTAAAAATAATTAAACAATAATTATTAATAAATACTGATGGAATATTTTGAAACGTTCCATTTATTTGATAATTTAAAACAAAATAATATGCTTACTATAGATATTAATTATTATACACTAAATATTAAAACAAAATATGTTACACATATTAAATTAGTCATGTGCACATTGTCAAGTTGGTAATAATGTAATAGTATATAGCATAATATTATTTGGTAGGTATCTAATTGTAATTTGTGTGTATTAACAATTAAAAACAGTAAAAATTACACTTATTTTAAATCAATGTGTAACAATGAATTATAAAACTAGTTTAATAATCAACTTACAAGTTAACACTCAGTAAATATATATATATAAAAACAAATTAAAAAAAAATGAACATTTGTTTTATTACATATTAAAATGTTAAAAAAAAAAAACTCCTGTCATAATTATTGTATTAAAATAATATGACAATCTTATAGTTAAACAAAACAATGTATAAGTAATTAGGTTTTCTAACTTAACCACAAGTACCTATTTGATATTGAAGTTGACCAAAGCTTCTTTTATGCTTGAAACTAAACCGGGATCATCGTTGGTTTTCATGAACGCCGCTAACTTTACTATATAATCGTCAAAAGTATGAATAGTGGGTGACTCGTCACTGTTGTCCGGCAATGAGATGTGAGAAAGTGCATTGAACAATTGGTCCCGGTACTTATTTAAACACTGGTCGTACTTCTGATGGCATTTTTGGTAATGATCTGTACTCTGCATTTGTTTTTCGATACTGTTGTTCATGATTTCAATGTGTTTCTGCAAAACCGAAAACTCCTCTCTCTTGTCTGTCACGGTTTTACGATAGGCTCTCAGTTCGGTTTCTCTAGATTTGTTGAAGTTCAAAAACTCTTCGGTAAATATCGGTATATCAATGACTTGGTTGGAATCGTCCCAGTGATGACCATCCGACGACTGACCTTTTTCTTGTATGACCGTCAAACGTGGGACTTCATGTTTTTTTATTTTCAACGGAGGACTTTTCAAACGCTTTTTTTTCTCGGGAACGTTATTTTTATCCGTCTTCAATCTGTTATTGTAGGCTTGCAATTGTTTGAGATATATTTTTCTCTCCTGTTCGCAATCCATTAGGTACGGTTTTTTTTGTTCCGCGGGCATCATGGTCCACTCGTTGGCCAACACTCTAGTGCTTTCCGCAAACGTCGCATTGGGATTGTTGTCCCGGTAAGCCGCGCGTTTTTCAATTAAGAACCGTACGTATCCAGTGTGCGGAGGTTTCGGTGCGTCTTTGTCACGAGTCCGTTTTTTACGGTTTATACTCGCGACGGTTTTCTTTTCGGTTTGTGGCGCGGTGGACGCCAACTTGTTATTCTTTTCGACCGGACCCGTGACCCCGAGTTGCCCGACGCTGGTCGACGGTCCGGTCGACGGTCCGGCCTCGCTAGAATCGTCCATATTCCAATCGATCCGAAAACGTACGGGCGGCGACTCGTTTCCACTCGCGACACTATAATAATGCGTTACTCCGGACAAATACCTACGTAAGATCTTCCACCTAATTAATAGGCAGCTGCAACGGGGCAGAATAACCAGCGCACGCAATAACTGGAGAACGAGATACGCCACAATATTGTTATCGATAGTTCTTATCAGACTAGGTCGTGGTACCGCGGTCGTGGTAGCAATAGTATTTATAACCGCGCCAAAGACCTATTAACAATTGTAACGTTACGGCGACGAAGCGAAAATAATATTTTTGTGTACGCGGACACGAGCGCGTCGTTATCACCGTCATTTTGAACATCAGTTTTATTTGAATTTGTTGTTTGTTGGTCCGCGGCGAAGTCGTCGTCTGCAGAAGATAACGGAAGGGCGTCGTGTGTGTTACTGACGCAATCTGTAATGTTTCACTGAAAACGAATCGGAATTAACTGATAAAACAATTGGAATATCAAATATTTATAACTCTGAGCTAAATATTAATTACAATGTAAGTATGTCTGTGCGTAATCTAAATTATTTTCTATTAGTCTAAAATGTAAAATTCCACTCGAAATCAAGTGTATGCATGTCCGTGACAGAACATATTATTTTCGTATTGCTGGGCTCGTCAGCGGTCTAATCATAAAAAAATTCTACGATTTTGTCTCTGTAATGTGAGATATATATATATATATATATATATATATATATTATTCTACGTGTTCAACCAATCCGGTTGGTTCCATCGTTTTATTTGAAAATGGCGTTTTCGTAGTATTTATCTGTGGAAATCTATTGTCTCGCTCGTTCTATTGTTTTTTTTTCTTTCTGGAATTGGTTATCTATAGTTGATAGATCGGTGTTGAAAACGTAGACGACATTTTTTTTTCTCTTTCAAATCTAATCGCAGGGTTTTAAATCGGGCGGTGCATACGTAGGCACTTTAAAAAAAAAAAAAAAAAAAAAAAAAAAATCCCACAAGGTTATATTTTTGCACCGTCAGATAATCATGAAAATGTGTATAGGTGTATACCCATGATTTCCATATTGACGGGCATACATTTGTTTACTAAACGTGTATGTACAAAATTGTAATTGTCATTTTTTTTTTTTTTTTTTTTTTTTTATACTTTTTACGTGTCAGTTCGAACGCATCAATATCGCGGTCGGCGGACTCTTTTATCAACATCCGGAAGGTCAAGTCCACGATTAATAATAATTATCTATGACCGTAGACCGTAAGTCTGTTCGAGTAATCTTATATCGTAATTGTAATTGCCCATTGTTATCAATGTTGTATACCGACAAAATAGTGTTATCATCAATTATCACCATTCATTTATTTTTCATACTGGGCATTGTAATAAATCGTTTTAAAATTTTACCCGACTATTGTCCTATCTCAAGCTCATGGTCTCGCGGCCGTTCGGTGTCCTTGTGTTTTAGCTGTTTTATTTGGGCCTCAATGATTCGACTTTTAATTTGTATAGATGCGAACGTTTTTTTTCTTCTCAAAATGATGAGCGAAACAAAAAAAAAAAAAAAAAAAAAAAAAAAAAAAAAAAGGAACACCATCAATGATCGTTTTAAAAACAAATCTATTAATAGTAAGAACCGTACGAGAAGATTTATTAAAAATAGTTTTTGACAAGTATAACACACACACACGACTTAAATACAGAGCTAGACATATTTAATAGAATTTTTAAGCAAATATATTGCAATACTTGACAAAGTGTCTGACACATTAGAAACAAAAATAGAATATATAAGACAGAATGATATTAAAGGTTTTCTATTAATAACATAGTCATTAAAAATATTCTTAACCATACCAACCGACACAGTAATTGATGAGTTTGATGCAACATGTCTAAAATAATTAAATTGTTAGTTGATTTTTTTTTTTTAAACTTATCTACTAATAAGGTGTTTACTATCAAATTAATTCTATACTTGTTTATTGTTTTTATAGAAAAAATGTGGGCGGGGGAAAGTAAATTGTTTATTAGGCGGGGATTTACTGTGGAAGTTGTATTGGTGGGCTAGAAATTAAAATATACCTGTGCACCACCAGTAATTTAAGCCAATTTATGCCACTGTCTATTCTTATCAAAAAAAAAAAAAAACTAGAGCCTATGTATTACATACATATTTCATAATATGTATGGGGGGGGAAGAGTTCAGAACATAATATACTTTATCTATACAATAATATTAATATACTTACATTTTGTATTGTTATTTGTTTAGGATAAATGATTTGCCATTGGACAACACCCGGTAGTTTATTGCTTAATTTTTGAAATAAAGAAAACATTCCAATTCCATCAAAATGATCGACTGGTAAATACTACTTAAAATTATTTAATAAGTATCATTAATTTTTTTTAATTTTTTTTTTTTTATAGGTATTTGAAATTATTAATTAACTATCCATCTAAGGTAATAGTAATTGTAATATTATTATGTGGCAGTACTATGATGGTACCATATTTAGCTGGGAGCCTACCTCAGTTTTCACATCCTCGATTGGTGAGTATTACCCAGTTTAATTCGAATTGTTTTATAAATATTATTGAAATTCTGAACCACAATGAAATAATTATTACACTTGAAAAACCGGAGTTACCAGTGCATTATAGACAGATGACTGCAGTTGGTGAATATTGGTGTAGAGTCACCAGTTAAGGACAACCACCGAAGTTCATAGTGAATATTGTCAAAATTGTCTTTATGGACAATTACAAATGATATTTCAAATATGTTGAATACACGAGTAATTACAGTGTTACATAATATGGCTACTGGCATTTTGATAGACTTGCAAAGATAGTGAAATTAAATTGGGTACTTGTGTAGCATATTATCTACTGGTTTCTAAGTTTCTCTGATGAACATAGTCAACACTTATACCTAATTAAATGTGTCTTATTCTTCTTTATATTATTATTATTAATTTAATCTCCACACGAGTAATTATAATGTAACTTTCAGATAACAAAAAAAAAATAATAATAATAATAATAATATTGAGTTCAATTTCATGTTATTATTAATTTAGGAAATATATTTCTTACAATTTGTAATTATAAAAAAAAAAAATGATAATAAATCAGAGATATACTGTTATGGTAATTAATATAATTAAATATAATTAATTAATTTCCTTTGTAAACAGGGATTCGAAACACGTGGCACTGAAATTGGCAATCGTCAAATAACTTGGGATAATTTAATTAGAACTTTGGAAAAAAGAACTGAATTGATAGACGATGTTACAAGAATACCGGCCAATATTATACCACAACGTTATCAAGATATGCACTTACTGAAAAATAATGTACTTAATTCTGTAAGTACAATATAGTTTTACAGTGAATTTTGTTTTATTCGAATTCAGACAAATTGGAAAATGTTTTGGAATAGTAAATGTAAATTTTACAATATTTAATAGACAAATTAGTGAACACCCATAATATATTAAATTCAGAGGAAAAGAGTAATTTCAATTAATTCTCTCTTTCTCTCTCTCTCTATTATTATATATGTATAATTATTGTGATATTTATTTTGTTAGAATAAAGGCATTAACAAAAATATTATATAAAATCAATTAAAAATTGTTTAATAATCTATGTTGAACTTTAAATTATGATAAATAATAATAAAAAAAATTGTTAACTTTTCATTTAAATGAAAATTTTAATTTTAGATTATTTGCTAACAATGGAATGGTAAGGTAAGGAATTATTGTTAATATATTGTTATACTATTTAGCTCCCTCCTCTAAGTTGAAAATTATATAAATAATACATTTATCTATTTCGGTATATTATATTTGTTTAATTTTTTAAAAGTTCTTTACTATTAATTAGATACATATATATATTATTATTTTTTTTTAATAGAGAAATTTAAACTATAATACATTGACCACGAATGCGAATATAAAGAATACACTACTGCCCACTCAAGTATTGGACGATGAAACATTTGATGAAGAGGAGATACCAATGAGTCATATTAACAGGCATAGGAATAGAATGGATTTTTTTTGTTCCATACCAAGTAATTTTAATAGTAATAATTAGTGGTTTTATTCTGAGTTTTGAGATGAGCAAAAAAATTAAGTATTTGTTGAAAATATATTTTGGCGCATTAAGTTTTTAAAAAAAAAAATGATTTTTAAATAATAAACTAATAGTACTTTTAAAACATTTTTCTTTGAGTTTCTCAGTAGTTTAATTTAAACATTTACCTAAAGGATGTTGTTATTTTCAAGTATCTGTTTTTATAGTTATAATTGTAATTATTTATTTTTATAATTCACATTAATTATTGAATATTCTACAATATGAATTGGGTCAAAGATTTGTTCTCTTAGCAAAATTTAAATGTGGGGCCACCTATAGTAGGGATAATTGATGTTAAATTGGTTTCATAAAGTTCTACTTAATTTTTTATGTTTATAATATTCCTTTGATCAGTATAAATTATTTAATTTAATGGAATATTTTTTTTTTTTGCTATTGTAGTTGAAAAGTTAGTAAGTTAGTATCTTAAAGTTGCGTTAATGGCTTAATGCAAATTTAAATCATCGCAGATAAAAACCAATGCTGACCAATGATTAAACAAAAAAACAAAAATTTTTTGTTTTTATTTTTTCTAAATTTCATTTGTATTAATTTTTAATTACAATATTTGTCAAAATGTTATTATATGTTATTATTTTGTAGCATACGATCATGCCAGAGTGGTTTTTACGCTTAAGGACGCTGAAGATCTTTTTGCATACAACACAATCATGGACATGTGTCTCATACAGGAACGTTTAGAGAACTTGATCTCGTATAAAGATGTTTGCGACACACATGGTCAGACGTGTTGTCCATCATGGTCTTTAGTTAATTACATTACACTAATGAAAAACTACAAGTCCTGTTCAGAAATTAAAGTGAATTAAACATTTTTTTATTTTTATTACTGTTACTGCAGCGCTTTTGTAATTTGATGTTTGTTGTCTTTAGCCTAATGATATTAACTCAACAATGACAATACTTGAAGGATGCGCTCATTATTATCACGACAATGAGTTGTTAGAATGGGGTACAAGTATACGAACAATACCCCGCCAGTGTATTAAATTCAACGTTATTTATAATTTGATGCATTACCATTTGGATATAAATTTCATGCCACCACATGTAAATATAAATATTTTTACTGTAAAATTAAAAAAAAAAAATACTAATGTAATGATGATTTATTTATACGGTGTATAGAAGTCTACTAATGCGTTGACAAGTTCGTTGATGTTTTTGCCATTTGGAAAGGGATCTATTGTTCACGTTTATAATGAAATCAAAGACGCCAATTTATCAACACCTTTAGTGCGTATTTCAGCTGTTGATTTCGGTGAGAACTGTGTTTCGATAGTCATAATTCTGGAAACAATTTAGTATTCTAAGGACTGTTTTTACAATATGTCCTGTAATGTGTTTGTTAAAACTAACATAGGGTTATTTTTGCCCCCAAACCAGCAAAATTCTTTAGCTTTACCAATGATTACCAATAACAAACACTTAACGGGGGGTATTGTAAGAACAGCCCTTAATATGCTGTTTGCTAGTTTAATGGTATATTTATTATTTTCAGGTATTAAAGAAAAATTGTTTGATTTGGAGATCCTCACTGACATCCATTTAATTTACTTAAGCACCGGTTTCATTATGATGTGCATATTATTCTATACCGGGTCGCCAATAATCACAGCCGTCACTCTATTAAATATAATATTTTCTTTATCAGTTTCCTATTTTATGTACACTTTTGTACTTAATATGAATTTTTTCCCATTTTTGAATGTTCTTGCCATTATTGTGCTTATCGGAATAAGTGCCGATTCGTCATTCATCATGTACGACGCGTGGAAAGTTATCAAGATTGATGACCAAGCTGAATCAGTGTTGGCGGATATGATGACTAAAACTTTGAAACATTCGTTGCTGTCAATATCGGTGTCTACAATAACAACATTTTGCGCTTTTGCTTCATCGTTCTTCGGTGCTATCAGCGGAATTAGTTGTTTTTGGTATGATTTTATTAAAATAACTGTTAAATATATCAAATTCTAACTTTTTTTTTTTTTATTAGTATTTTTTCAGCTATAGCAGTTTTTGTGAATTTATTAATAACCATGAGTCTTTTGCCATCCTGTTTTGTGCTTTTAAGCTTAAAACGGAATCGAAATAGTGTATTGTTTGATATCAGATCAGTGGATAAATTACTTCTTTTGGACCGAATCCTACAACAAATTCATACTTCATTTAACATGTGGTTATTCAAAATTGTGTTCCACTTGCGCTGGATTTGGATATTGGTTTTTTTTATTCTGGGCCTTTTAAGCACAACTGTAGTGTGGATATGGCCAGGCATGAAACTACCAGAATCTATAGAATTTCAGCTGTTTCGAGAGTCCCACCCTTTTGAACAGTATGATATGATATATAAACACCAATTCTGGTTTGAAAAAATCTTAAGTGTAAGTTACTTTGCAAATATGCGTTATTTAATATTATTATAATGTAAAATTAAAATTGTCTAGATTGATAATAATCCAGACAATCGTGTTCCTCTGCGTTTTGTTTGGGGTTTATTTCCAAACGATACCGGTAATCATTTGGACCCAGAAGACCGTGGAAATCTAGTATACGATCCAGATTTTGATATGGCCCATCCGAAATCACAAAAATGGTTGTTGGGATTTTGCCAACAATTACGCATGCAACCTTTCTATCAAGCTGTCGGAGGACCGCACTTGACAAATTGTTTTATAGAAACTTTTGTGGAATGGATGGATCGAGCCTGTACCGATGGGTTTGAAGAAAACCGTTGGCCTTGCTGTAATTCCTCTGCGTTTCCATACCCTAGAAATATATTTCATTTCTGTATTATCAAAGCTATGGACATTATATACAGTACACCTAGTACCATATTTGTCCCTTCTGCAGCTGGACCTAAATTTTCTAATCCATTATTTCATCCATCGAATCAAACACATTTTCCAATTATAAAAGCTGTTATTGTGGAGTTTGAAAGCAATTTTGCCTTTACTACATCTTACATTGATATTGACAAGTTTTATGAAAAGGTAGTTTTTATTTTTTTGCTGGTGTACCATATTTTATACTAATGTTTTGTTTATTTGTATTTTGTAGGTAGATTCGTGGTCATCTAAAATGATGGAAAGTGCTCCTCCAGGCATGACAAATGGTTGGTTTTATAGCTATCTTGGATTTTATGATCTTCAGAAGATGTTAATCAGAGACACTATAATGTCAGCATTTATTGCACTTTCTCTAGCTTTTATTATTATGTTATTTGTAACGAAAAGTATTTTGTTAACTCTGATCACAGTGGTCACTATATTTTTTATAATTTGTTCCACAATCGCTGTGTTAGTTTTAATGGACTGGCATCTCAATGTTTTAGAATCAATTGTCATTTCTATAGCTATTGGTTTATCCGTAGACTTTAGTTTGCATTATACAACTGAGTATCAGCAGGCTCGCAGAAATTTCCCAAGAAAAGAGGCCATAGCCAAATCGTTGTCGTTAATGGCCTGCCCATCATTGATGGGTGCCATAACAACGGGTGCTAGTGGTGCGTTTATGTTACCATCAGACATTTTACCTTATGCTCATCTGGGCATATTTCTAATTGTCATAATGTTTGTTAGTTGGTTTTATTCAACATTGTTTTTGGTATCCTTGTTATCGGTTTTTGGTCCAGACTATGGGCACAAAGTGTATCCTTGCTGTTGTTTGTGTAAGAGTTCACAAAATATCAATGTAAAGGACCCTGAACAACAACCATCCATCATTTCCAATATAACATCAGTAAAAAATGTACCCTGTGTGGACCCTGCTGTTGTTAATCAACCAACAGCTCTTGAGTTGAACACTTTGACTGATAATAATTAAATCTTGCCATTATGAATATTATTAGAACTGTTCATATTCATATTCATATCAGTAATGTGTAATCTTTTTATTGATATTTGGATTCTAAAACATTTGGTTCCAGTACATTTTTTTTGATTTTTGTTTGTATGTAAAATGTTTGTTGTATTTAATTTGGTATTAAGTAATTATTTATATATATATATATATATTTAGGGTTTATAATATTATGGATTAACTTTATTCTAAAATTCTTAAAATTGTCATAATATTACCTGCACATGTAACTTATATTATGAGGTTAGTATATGTTAATGATGTTCATTGATTACAATATTTAATTATTAATTATTAATCATAATTTAAGTATTATTAGATATTTCCAGTGTATCTATTAATTAATACATAATTTGAAGTGAAATAATAAGTGAATTAATTTTTTGTTAATGTGATAAAAATGAGTATGATTGAGGTTAATGAGAGAAACATTGATAAAGTTTTCCTATTGAATATTTTATAATTTTTAATAATTAATTAAAATAAAACTTAATTTGTATTTATACTATGATTTTTTTTTTAAAAACATAAGATTGATGATGTATTTTATTTTTTAAACCTTAATCTATATTTCACTACAAATAAAATAAAATGCTGTAATTATGATTAAGTTTTAGATTTTTGTATATAATTAAAATGTTTTCTTAGTGCCTTATACTACTTAGTACTTAATAATAGGCCATATTATAAACCAGCCATATACATAATTTTAGATTTTTTTGAAATTAAAGAAATATCATTTAATATTTTATCATACTTAAAAACACAAAATTATGTCCATAAGTACCTTGTATAAATATATAATTGTACCAATATAAAATGTATATTTATTGAATTCTAGTTGTAATTTGGAATTACTTGTACTGTTGAGCAATAAAAGTCAACAATGTTATTTGTTCATTACATGTGTATATTTTCTATGTATCATTTACATAATTATTGCTCAAGTTTCGCTATTAATTAAATTAGGACAACTATGTATGTAACTACAAAAGACTATTTATAAATATTTTTTTTTTTACTATTGTGCTAATATTTTGATTAATTACCAAGGAATTAAATTGATAACCAAATCAATATATATTATTCATGATTTGCTTTTAGAAATTAAACTGTCATTATAATATTGACAACTACTTTATATGTTTTATAGCAATAAACATAACAATCTTAAGTATGTATATATCATAAGTCTGTAGTATATATATTTTATTCCAATTTAAAAATAATAAAAATATAGTATACAGAATGTAATACAAGGATCTGAAATATGAAGAAACAATGTTAAATACCTATATGCTATATTTGGTGTTCCATTAAATATTTGTATTTAAGGTTTTTATTTCTTCAAATATTAAATGTAATGACCAATAATATTATAAAAAGTCTTGATGAGAGGGAAATTTTTTTTCCATTTAATACATAGATTTACTGAAGTTTCCACTTCACCAAGAATTGTAATACTATTGCCTTACATACACAACTTATTTTATTTTATTCGAATAGGAGCTATTAAGATATATTTCAATTAATTTTTTAAAAACTATAAAATATTCATTAGTAGAAACTACTATGTAAAGATTAATCTGCCATAGATCAATAGTGGAGTGAATCAATTGTAGTAATTCTTAATTTTAAATCAGTCTAGAGATCAAAATTGTTTGAACAAAATGTAGAGAAAAAGATATATATATATATATATATATATACTAGCTGCCCGTGCACAGTATTGAACAAAAAATATGTGCTCTTTTTAATAATATTTTTCATGATATTTTTACCAGGGGGGGGGTTGTAAATAAGTCCCATGATAAATATACCGACGGGGTAAATATGTTTGTTGGGTTAAAATATCCCGTTACACATTAAAAAATACATACGATACATACGTATTATCTACAATGACAGAGATAGAAATGCCAAAAGTATTCCTTATCTCTTTCTAACACGCTCGCTCGGTTTATTTACATTAGTCATATGGCTGGTGAGTGTTCGAGTTATAGTATTGTTCAATGGTTGTGATACACACTATCACATTTGAGATATTGATAATTTTTTAATTTTTTATTATTTAGTATTTATTTATTTTGTAAAAATGTTGTTATAAGTCCCTTTGTTGCGAATTTTTTTCTACTCCGGACCGTATTATAATTTTATTTTGGACGAGCGAGTACTGCCTTCAACTTTAGATAAAAATCGTAGGCACCAATACTGCCACGACTGCTGTAATAAAACTGTATATGTTTTTGTTGTGAGTAATCACGTTCGGGAATAGTTTTTTTTTCATTCGACTATTTCGAAATTCGTTTTAAACATTACATCGATCACATTGATTTTGGAGAATTTATCTTAGGCAACACTGTTGTTGCAATTAATTCAGTTGGGCGTTTCCGTCGTAATATCGATTCAAGGTTAACCTTTTAACCAAGCGTCCATTCCACCATTGTGACGAGAACAAAGGAATGAAGAATCGCGAACACTCACGATATTTGCGTAAACGAATTTAATATCAATAGTAACAATATTTATTACAGTTCATTCTGTAAGTTTTAGTCAAACTACATCATCAAGGACACGGCCGGTCAATTGTATTCGAATCAACCGAATCTAAAGAAATATAAGAAAAATGATGTACGGTACGTATAGTGTTTACCTATTTGCTAGAAATAAGGATTATGTATTACTTAGAATATTACTGTTGAAAAAAAAAAAAAAAAATTCTATAACAATAGACAGAGCAAAGCGCCTGATGATGATGCCATCGTCAAACACAACGTCCATTGGAAATACAGTAGTCGAAGCAGACCCTGAATTGGTCGATTCAATGAGAAACCACTGCAAAACTATATTACACAAACATTCTAATATGACCAATCTGGTGGTTTGTATTTATTTTGGACCGTTTTAAATATGATTTTTTATATAATCGTCAAATATTTCCGTACAGGATACTGTATATTCAATAGTAAATGGAGACACTTATGAGATTCGTATCAAGCATCAAGAATTCATTAAGGCTTTGGTATACGCAACGCTGAAATATCCTTATTTTGCAAACGAAACGATTAAAATATTTATTAAACTTTTGTCATTCAAACGCCAACATGACCCTAAAGTGTTTTCTATGAATGACTTTACTCTAGGGTACTCATTTTGTTATTGTAATGCGTTCAAAAATTTCAGTATTAATCTTGATTTATTTTATTTTATTTGTAGACTTGATACACTAGTAAAGGAACACCTCAAATACATAAAGAGATTTCCACATATTATGCCTTTCATTTCTACAATAATTGGTAATTTTTTTAAATTTTTTTATTATTGTTAAATAAGTTACATTACACACTTATTACAATATAATTATTACCTATTTTTTTTTCAGCATCATTGTTAAATTCGAGAATACCTTGTTTTGAATTCAGTAATTTAAAAGATTGTTATAAATCTCTATCTCCTGTTGATGCCAGCCATTTCTTCATTGATGTATTGAAAATAATGACTGAAAATCCATTAGATTCATGGAATGCAAATGTAGTAAGCTATCCTAACGTGTACTCACTTATTAATTGTATAGCTTAGGTATAGTTATTGTGTATGTATTATGGTTTATGATAATATGCTATAGTATAGCATATATGGAACATAATATTAGCATATATGATTAAGTTTTGTCTGAATATATTCAAGCACTATTTATTAACTACTATTATAAATGATTACATTTTTAGACAATCACTGGGATCATATGGCTGTATAATAAATGGTCAATGTCAAATTACATTCCTATTAATGTATTTGTGCCAATAAGTCACATAAACAAATATTATAAACATAATGTAAGTTTGTTTTAACATTAATCATTACACAAATTCAATTTCGATTATTTTTTTATTATATTTTAGATATCCGGAGGTTTCATTTTGACTATATCTATCTTTGATAAAATGAGATGTATAACTGATAGTAATCAATTTTATAGTACAATGCGTTTTTGGCTAATTGTAAGTAAAACTATTTAATAAACATGTACATGATCAGATAGATCACTTATTAGGCAGGTACTTATTTTTAATAATTTACATTAAAAACAAAATAATGAAGGAAATAACAATTTTCATAATTTCAAACAAGTTATTTGTGAAACAATTGATAAATAGCACCCTATAAAATCTACCACCACTTAAGCAAACGAAACAGTTCCATAAGTATGTTTTGCAATGAGAAAATTTCACTATCGCATAGAAAACTAACATATGTATATTATGATTTAAAATTGTATTTTTATTTTTAGCAAAACTTCAATCCAGCGATTATTAAAAGCCCTCAGTTCTTGTGTGCTTTAACAACTGGCATTATTATGTATTTGAGCTTGAGTATGTCTGCTTCTGAACTTATAATGTACTGATTTTTTACTAAATCTTATTTTGTAATATTTTATAGAAACACGTTTTCCAAAACGCGAATTTTTCACTTACGAAAATGTCAAATTGATTATATGGTTCTTTAAACAAGAACCACACACAGATATTGCATTTCAGGAACGTTTATTTCAATGCATACATGGTGTACAACTAATGTCTCCGTTGATCTTAGGAGATACTACCAGTAAGTAACTTTGAACTCTTACTGTGACTACGGGGTGTGTTCAATAAATACCCAGACTAAAATTATTACAAAAATCTTTTAATATTATCGGTAATGTTGTTATACCAAAATAAACTAGAGATAAACGACCATTGTTTTAGTATATCATAAAAATCGTTATCTCCAATTAGTCATTGACAGTGCGCGTTCAAAGTTGGTCGTTTAGTATAAAATCACGATTTCACGATGGATAATATTACGGAACAAAACTAGTGTATTAAATTGTGGTATAGGTTTTTTCTAGGTGCAATATTATCACAACTAGATAATGGAAATAAATAGTATCCTGTGGCATTTGATTCAAGGACATTGAACGCAGCAATACAAAAATTATAGTCAAATCGATAAAGAAGCACTCGCAATTATATTTGGAATAAATAAATGTAATAAAAATATGAACTCTCACGTTATTGGCAAAAACTCAATAGGACCTGCCTATAGTTTAAACAATGTTGGAGAAAGAAATTTAATGTACTAACATTAATATATATATGTATATATATTCCATTTTATTATCAAAATTTTCGATTATTTATGTTTATTGGGATATATTGTTCAGACAAACGTAGCCTTATAGATCTCTAATAAATACAATCGTAGGTCAGGTCATCAGGTCCAGTCAAACACCAAAACAATGCTCATAGTTTTTTTTCGATTTTTTTGGTTTAGTCCGTTATGAGTTTGTACCTACAGGTCAGACAGTAAATAATATTTTCTATAAATAACTTAAGAGATAAAGTACGCCGTAAAAGGCCAGCAATGTGGAAATCAAAGTCGTAGCTTTTGGCACCAGCGTATTTAGTACTATCCATACGTGAATTTATGGCATTCGAAAACATACAAGTAGTAACTCACCCACCATTTTCTCTTGATTTAGATCCGTGTGATTTGTTTTTGTTTCCGAGACTAAAAACTACCCTCAAAGGTTAGAGATTCGAAACTATCCATAACGCGGACAGAAAAGCTAAAGGCTATAACCTTGGAGGAAATTCAAAGGTGTTTTCAGGAGTAGCAAGAGCATTGGGAGCATTGTATACAAGCTAAATGACACTATTTTGAAGGTGATCTATTTAAATAGTTTGAAATATAATGTTTAATACATTTTGTCTGGGTGTTTATTGAACACACCTCTTTTTATTTCCATTAATCAATACGATTTTGTCTTACCTTTAGATCTGATATTAAAATTGTACGGCGCATTCCATTTGGATAGAAAAATAAACAAGGAATCGTTTCAACAGTGGGAGAACGCGTACAATCAGAAAATTGCTAACAATCCCGTAGGCGCACGCTTAAAAGTCAATGAAATGTTGGCTTCGTTCTACCAATGGCTTGAAAAAACATTTAACATTTAATTATTTATTTTTATTTCTACTCAATTGATGGTTATGCCATTCAATCTTCATTAGTGTTTAAATTTTACTATCTCAGTATTATTATATAAATGTAGGAATACGATTTTCTTCCTAAATTATTTAGTTATTTAGAAATATTAACAAATACAAACAAGTAATATCATATACCACAATAAATGTGTTTGTTAAACAACTAGTTACTATGAGTAGCATAATATTATTTTATATATGCAATAAGTATTTAATACAATTTATTATTATGATTTTGATTTGTGTATTTAATTTTGATTTAATCTTTTGATAAAACTAGTATTAATAAATTATTATTAGTTTGCTTTAAAAAATGATGATATTCAACAGAATAATGCTGATTTAAATATTGTAATAATTTATTTAGAATTGTTTTCAACTAGTTTATACATTAGGTAAACAAACTATTATGCACTAAATAATAGATATATACAAATAATTATAATACAAGTTTAATTAATATTTTCTGTGTAGATTGTGCACATAGTACATTTATTGAGTGTGTTTTATACAATTTATTTGATTCTATTATTTAAAACATATCAAGAGTGTTTATTTTCAATTTGTCAAGCTATTTGATTGTAAATTATGGACTTTATTATAAGTGAATTTGATGTAAATAAAAAAATAAGATTATGAAAAATACAATTATCTTTGTTACCTGTATTAATTTGCTGTTATATTTTTAAATTTATTGAATGTAAGCTTGTTTTGTTCTTAGTTTAATAATATTCCAAGATGAACATGGATTTCAAATTTGAAACCATAAAGGAAAAATATCAAAATGTAAATCTTTTTTTTATTGGCACATTTAGTTTTCGTATATTAGACATTTAACTTATTTAATTGAAGTCTGAAATTATACTCCTAAAATATGTTTGGTTGTCCGCTTATCTCTAAAGGCTTTCATTCCTTCAGGCCCTTGTCTCATTATAGCTGTGCGGGTCTGATGTTAGACATGTCACACTAAAACGGCGTGACCTTTTGAAATTTTAATTATTTTTGTTAATATTTCTTGACTTTTTTTTATACAAAATTAAAGTTGCAACAAAATAGATTGGTTATGGTAATTTATTTGGTATTTTTATTCAGTTTTTATTTAGTATTGTCAAAATTGTTCATTATATTAAATTATAATATTATAATATTATGTATCTTTATAGTTTTTTTTTCCTGAAATAAATATTATTAACAGACACATAATACAATACGAGTACAGTTTAATAGTCACCACTATGCATTCTATGCGTTGCCTATTTAGCCCTATTCAGTTTTTAGTATTCATCACTCTGATAATTTATACGGTTTACAGACTATTTAATCCAAAAATTAAACTTAAAATCTAGCCAACTAATTGTATTTATTTATGTACTCGTATTCACTATTAAGTTAACATAGTAGCGGAGAACTGGGTCAGCCTATTTTTTTTTAAACAAATTGTTATTTATTATTTAAATGTAGAAATTGTTAAAATGAATGGTCGTGAAAGAGACAAGGATCAGTCATATCCGTCAGTATATGAAAAGAGATTAAAAAACAGGCTGAAGGGGAGAATTTTAAATCCATAAAAGGAAGTTTTCTTCAAAAACTTTATCCGAAAACCTTGAAAATAACATCAATTATAAAGAAAAATATCGATGTTCAATCTCATACATCACAAATAACTGAATCAGGTAAAATAATAAAATAAAATGACATCAAATTGTATCAATAAATCTCCTTCCGCTCCAGAAAGTAATATTAATTTTTGATTGGAAAACGACGAAACTCGTATGTTATATACACATGATTTATAGCAAGATGGATAACTCAGTATGACAGACCCAACAACTATATCATGTGAAGGATTTTGATTTTTCACACTAGGTTATTGATAGCACAGAAATAAAATCTATGTAATACTCCAGGGCTACGTTTTTTTCTTTATATTATTTATTTTATTCGTATTTTATACATATATATTTTTCATTTATTTTATTGTTAATTTTTCAGTATTGGTATCCGCTCACTCTGGTCAAAATTCGAATAGAAAAATATTGTTATTTCATTTTTGTGATTTATTAATACATTTAAAATGAACATAAAATATTATTTTGTATAGGTATTTTACCCGTTTTAACGGCAATATATGTATGAAATTATTTTTTGTGCAATTCTACAGAAAAGTACACCTTGTAGTAGATGTACTTCATAACGATCATATTCATTCAGTTCATTAAACAGTATTATATTATTGAATATCAAATTATTTATATTGTTTAAAACATTGTCAAATAAATATTTTATAACGAAAATTGCCGATGCACGAACAATCACGAAAATACAATTAATGATTCAGTTAACCAAATCTAATTTAACTTATATTTCAACTAAAAAAGTATACAATACAATTGTATTTTTATAATTTTTTTTATTCTATACGTAATATAACACATGCATAATAGTGTTTTCTTATTAAAATAAAAATTATTACAATGATAAATTATTATGATCAACATTATTGCTAGAATTAAAAATAGTATACCACTATACTGTATATTAACTGTTAACACTTATATGTTGTTTGAATATATAATATATTTACGTTATGATCGGTTTAAAAAAAATCAATTGAAATAATAATAAATCAATACGGATATAAATATGATAATAAAACTAAATTTAAATTTGATAATAATTAGAGGCGTTATCCTCGCTGTAAAATAATGTTTTTGACGAGTTCACCGACCGTTGTGTTCGCATATTTGTTTAAACATCGCCGACAACCTTGACGTCTTGTAACGAGTCGGGCAATTTTTGATCTTTCGTCTCCGGAAACAAGAAAGTCAACATGCCGGCCATGAACGATAAGATTCCGAAAAGCAAGATCGGCACGTAATCACCGAAATAGTTGGACTGCGACACAGAATTTAATTTAAAATAAAAAAACTTTACTGTCAAACAATCTTTTTTTATTTTTAATTTTATATTATACTCACCAACAATGGCATCTGCGGAGCGATCATGGCCCCAAACCGGCCAAACATAGAGCTAACGCCGAACAGGGTCATTCTCAGTTTAGTCGGAAACATTTCGGCCGTGTACACGTACATTACATTGAACGCTATGGATACGGTCAATTTAACACCCATGAACATTACCAATTTCATCCATATAAAGCCTGAAAATCGAATACGATTTTATATCAATCTATACTAATATTATTAATGGGGCCAATCTTCGGAACTAAATATCTTATTCTTAAAGTTCTTTCACTGAACTACGTTTTAGCCGAGCTATCAATACAAATATGAGTTTTTCTCTCTCAGTTTTTGTTGTTTAACAAGTCGGGTGCTTAGATGATTATTTGAACTAAAAAATTATTTTCATCATCGTAAGTACTTAATAGAGATACGATTCGTCCTATACAGTATGCCATTTGGTTGTACGTTGTGGTTTAAGTAATAAACTGTGAAATACTGCCGTAACACACTTTGTAAATTTGCAGACGTTTTAACCACGTACCTATCTATTGTGAAAAAAAGGTAAAGTTTTATGTAAGTTTGTTGGAAGTAACTGGAACTCTGGAACTTCCGATTCGATTCTTAAAGTTCTTTCACCGATAGAAAGCTACATTGTTCCCGAGTGTCATGGGCTACGATTTATTGTGATAAAAACTAATTTGAGTGGTTCACACAAGGTTTTTGGTATTTTTTATTACGAAAATTGATTTTTTTTTTATTTATGGGCTACGTTTGCGACGCGGATGAAAATAATAGTTATTATTTATTGATTTGGTCGTCGCAGAGGTTGGAACGGGGAAACACGGAGAGATGCCATTTTATTTTTATTATTTTTTTTTCAATCAATACTGTGCACGGGCAAAGCTGTGCGGGACATCTAGTATTGCAATACGTATATACTGTATTATTTTATTTTGTAGTGCGGTCAAAAACATAGGCTAGAGGGTTGGTGCCAGTGTACCCTTTATACATTTCGATACGAATTAATAAACTTACCTAACCTAACCTTTCAGAGAGGAATAAGGCGCGCCTTTGTCGCAACAAAACCGTAAACCTATAGGAATAATTAATAGGCATTTTTTTTTCAATTACCATTAGGAATTAGGTTGACTACAATGCAACCGACACCGCTCAACAAGAACGAAACCGCTTGCGTATTTCGCCGAGAAAAATGTTCCATGAAGTACCACGAAATAAAACACGCCGGTATCTCTATGGCGTTGACCAGAATGAAATTTAAATATTTGTTACCGTAGAACTCCGTGGAAGTCAGTGAAAGCCCGTAATAGACTAGTGTGATGGTGGTCCTGCAAAACACATAATACGCACATTTAACAAATTACGCATATAAGGAACCGGAAACGTTAGTTTTAGGTACAAAGGTTTTTCAATTTCGGTTCCTGTACTGTTTGGATGTAGGTAATCGTCGCATTCACATTTCGGGTCTTTTTTTCACTATCCACCCGTATGGCAAATGCCCACATTTACCATATCCCCCGTCATTATTGATTCGGTTTAGGGGTGTCCATTATTGTCTCGGTAGCACGAATCCTTTCGTCTCGTCATATATCACTACGGTTCGGAACTTAATGCTTTATAATGTACTAAATATGCATGCACATTGCACATATGCATTTAAAAAAGTACAGATATGCTTTAAAAATATGCAATTTTTTTTCACAACATTTGCTGGATTTGATTGCACTATAGTTATACTCAAGTAAATACAAAAATGATTAAACAATTAAAGTATTAGTAAATTTTGATTTTATTTTTAATCGTGTTTTCTCGAAATTAGAGCATAAAATAAAATAAATGGCTTGAAAAAAATAATTCCTTCAATAAAATTAATTGTGTTTTTAAACTGTTTCTATTAAATTATATATCTGAAAAACATAAATAAAAATCTATATAATGTAGTAATTACTAATTAGGGATGTAGGTAAATATTATTTAACAATAATGGAATTTAAAAATAAGATACAATTAGATCTAGTGAAAACTCTCGAAATAATATATTTATTTTCATTATTAACGAATTTTAAAATTTGTATCATCGTGAATTATCAAGTATACTCTAAACAATGGTAAAATTAAGAAATATGCTCTTAAAATTACAAAATCACTAAAGGTGCAAAAATATGCACTATAAACTTTAGATATTTGTCCTGTAATGTTATGAAATGAATTTCTAGCTTACTTAGCAATAAATCTAATAGTCCACAACAAACATGCAAATGCAACAACTTTCGAACCCTATGTATCACCGATGCCATATAATTCAAATATCATAAAGGACTTACTATTTTAGATTTTCTGGTACAGTTAAAACAAAATACAAAAAAATTATGTAATATGTGAATTACGATTTTGTACTTTGATAAACAGTTTAGGTGTGATAACAAGTTATTATTTATTTTTAATCGTGTTAATTACCAAAATCTATACATATTATCTAATCATAGATTTTATTTTATCGATTATTTTAGATTATTATTATTATTTTTTCACGTGGAAAATATAGCCAAAATTTTGTAGAAGTACGTGGCAAGTATGAATGTTTTTTTTTAAAATATGAACCTTGGGGCACTTAGCCCCATATTATAAATCTCATGCGGGGCTTCAGCTCGTGCATGGCATCTATGACCGATGCCTCAGATCACGGTTTATTCCATTACATTGTACTACACAACTCTGCTCGTATTAGATTTCAGTAATGCCTATATTTGTAATTTTCAACTAATTTTCAACTAGTTGTTCTTTGGTACTTTGGTTATAAATAAAATAATGTATGTATTAGATATGATTATTATTTATAAATATTATCACGGATCCCGCAGGCGTTTTGTTAAAATATTTTCGTGTAATATCCTATGAGAAATAAGCGTCATCAAATTAACGACACACGACGACAAATTCAAAAATTTTGGAACCGGAATCAAAATCTTTGTATTTTTTTTATAAGAACCGGAACCGAAAAAAATCATTAAGATCCCAGTTCCTGGTTAAGTTAGGTTATACTGACCAGCAAAACGAACAGTTGACCAACCGCATGAAAATTTCCTTAGAGCTGAATATTGCTTCAATTATATTACCAAAAGGAAATCGATTTTTTTTAACCTGAAACGACGCCGGCGTATAATAATATAATATTATTTATTAATTTACGTTTTAAATATTAGGTACCGATTCCGAAGCGTCTTTGGTTTTACTAGAGACGGCGGCTAGAGCATCTGTGACGCTGGACGGCAATGTTTTCCCATTCGATTTGGCGATTTTCGACAATATTTTGGCCATTTCTTCAATTCGGTTTTGAGACTGAAGCCATCTCATCGATTCCGGTACGCACCTGCGATCGTATATATCATAATTAAAACAGAAATCATCCGCATACGTTTAACGCGTATTAGTTAGTGATGGGAAAAATCCGGATTTGCCGGAGTTCGAGAACCTAGATTTTTGGATTTCGACATTTATTGTAATTCCGGATTTCGGATTTGATAATCCGGACTTTTATCTGAATCCAAATTTTGGTTTTTAAAATTGTGATTTTATGTTCTTTAGTTAATTTCTCATATAAATATAATTATTATCTTATTGTTAAGAGCATTAAATGTGTAAAACATTAAATTCGTTTACAGAATTAAAAAAATATTACAAATAGAAAAAAAACAAATGCAAAAAAAAAAAAATAAAAATAAATCATACACATTACACTCTAATTTATATAATACATTACCAACTGATCCGGCAAACGTTGTTTTACTCATAAAAATACAACATTTCAGATTTTGGAATTCAAAACATAAATTTTAAATCCAGATTTTTGGATTTACCGAGTTAATCCGGATAATCCGGTTTTCTGTCACATAACTAGTATTAGTACGGATATAAAATAAATCCAAATGACTTACCAAATGCATCCTAATATAAGAAAGCCGGGCAAGTAGACCACCCTGAGCATTATTCTCCAATCGAGAACCATGTAAGACACGAAACCCATGATGACCGCTCCCATCGGATAAAAGCAACCCATTATCGTACTGATCGTGACTCGCGCACTCGGACTGACGAATTCCAAACCTATACAAGATTGATTTAAATTATTTTTTCTTTATTATTCGAAAATTTTTATAAATATATTGATGATAATTATTCTTACCTAATACAAATGTAGCTGCGTACACTCCGCTGGAGGCCAAAGAGTCCAACAATTCGAGAAAAAGAAATGAGGAGTAATCGTTTGTGAACGAACGGAGTGTACCGAATACGGCCGATAAAACCGATCCTATGACCAATATGAACTTGCGTCCATATCTTTACAAGAAAAAAAAAAAAAATGAATATATTATAAAACGTACATTGCCTGTGCACCGTATAGTGATTTAGATCAAAATGTATAATATTGTATTATAAATCATACACTTACTTATCCGAAATAATTCCTGATAATGGAATGCCGATAAACTGACCAACGCTGTTAACGGTTCCCACCAGACTCAGTTTCCATTTGTTTTCGTCGCACATTATGCCGAACTATGTCATAAAAAAAAAAATGAACGTATTTTGATGTGCTAAAATGTTAATTGCGCAGGATCACTTACATCGTTTACTATGGTTTTCTCAGTTTCGTCGTACACCCATTTGTCGCAACGCTCGGTGAAATTTTTATTGAACGAAATTGGTCCGCACGTTATTTTGTCCGTACTGTTGTCCTGTGGTTCAATATACGAGTACATTGTACATTTTTTTGGCTCATCGTTATTATCGTTGTACGGTACGGCCGACTGTAACCAACTCGGATTGTACGGATTGTTGGCGTTTCGTAAGTCGTCACACTGCGGTATTTCACACCTAAGACGGCGAAGAAATGTAAAGAATTTAATAATTCGAGTGTTAAATTACCGTCCGAACTATAAGAGGGCTAAGCGATCTCTTTGGCGGGCTGGACATTAGTAAATTAAATTAAAAGGAAAGAGTCGGGGTGGGCGGGATATGTATGCAAAAAAAAAAAAAAACAACAAGAAAGTGTGGTGAAAGTCATGTTGTCGGAGAATCCAAAAGGGAAAAATCACGGCGATTAATGATTAATGATTCGGTGTAATTACGCCGATCAACATGTGGAGTCAACAAAAAAATTAAATCGAGCGATTAAAATATACAGAGTGGAAAAAAAAAAGGTGATTTTAAATATATAGTATTTTCTTCCGGCAGAGTTAAATTATAATATTAAAATACGATGTTTTTTCGCGATACTTAATCGTTTTGCGATCCTTTACGGAAATTGTAAAACCGTAATATTCGCAACTAATTTATCGAAAATCGTTTCAGAACGGATTTCGACTTGCTCCAATTAAACACTCCAACGACGATAGACATTTTCGCGAAAATAATTGCCTACCTGTATTTCAAGTCACTGGCAGTAATCGCGTAGCTGAGCGGCGATATGTTTGAGTACATGAGTACGAGACCCATTAAAACGCAGACGATCACTTGATACGGGCCCAACCCGTAATTGCTCAAAATCTCGTCTAAATCTACCGTTTCTTCGGGCTTCATTTTTTTCGTCCTATAAAATAACGTAGTTTAATAAAACGTGAAGATATTGATTGACTTTATTTACGAAAATAATCCTACGATCCGGCAGGGTAGCGCTAAGTATATATATATATATACAAAAAAAGCCCCTTAAAAGCACACGTCGGCCACACGACACGTGGCAACTTGCCGGGTATACCAATTGCAGAAAATAACACGATTCGTGACAAAAAGGCGAGCATACTTGGCACCACGAGTGAGTCACTATAGTAGGTGAGATGCTGGGAAGGTAGGGCGCCCCCCGTCCCGAAATTCGTTCGTACTTGCATATAAAATGGTAATCCTTTATAATTTCTACCAAAATAAAATATTCTCTTATTAAATACGTGTTATTCAAAAATATTTTATTGAATTGTGGTACACAAATAGACCGCTGCGTCCATGGTCGACTCTCCATTATTATTTTATCGCGGAGCGAGCATTTAAAGCGGGTGTAGTAATCAGGTTAAACCGTGATCACTACTTTGTACATAGTGTGTGCATAGTATATTGATCGAGCTCTTTTTATGGTTACCACGTGTTTAAATATATAAATTGTTATTAAGAATTACGATTATTTAGTGAGTAGTTTTAAAGTGCTTTAATTAAGTAATTTCTACTATCGCAAGGCCGTATTTTGAAGAGTTGGCTATATATACGGACACGGATTTCCACAATTTTTTAGACTTAGTTTAGACTTAGTGTCGACTCAATGTATGGACAGACCGTTAGTATCATACTTAACATTTGTGTGAACCACAGATTGCCCAGTCACGGTGAATAAAGTAAGTTTATTGTTTATAAGTGTTTCTTTATTGTCTTCAAACCTTTTCTTCCATTCAGCATCCACTGAGAAGCCGTCAGTCAACGGTGACTTCGCCTATATATAGTTTTGAGTAGTACTACCCAGTCCGGCTCACTACACGGGTCACACACGATCTGTTAAAACCGAGTGATTCAGCTGTACAGTATTGTCTGTACACATAAATCAAACGTGTGTTAGGTAGGTTATGTAGGTTAGGCCAGCTTTTAGCGGCGGGCGTGTTTAAGGTCGGCGAAGCCGGCCGCCTTCAAGTCGCGGATGTTCCCGCTGCCGAGTCAAAGTGCTCGGCAAAAGGCCTCCGACTCGCTATCGGTACCAGAACCGCGGACACAACGTTGCCGAGTGTAAGAACCTGGCACGGGACACATCGCCGCAAACTGCGAACAAGAAGGCAAAGGGAAGTGGCCGCCGCCGACGGAGGATGCCGCCGACCGGAGAAGCCGGGAGCCAGCCACCGAGGACGCGGCGAACCCCTCCTCCCTTCTAAGAATGTAAGAGCAGAAAGCGGGCCTCGGCCCGACTGCTGTCCAAAACTGAATGTAAACCCGTCCCGCCCGCAGGGGAAAGCGGGATTTTTTAACATGTGTATTTATTTATAAATTGTTTTTTCATTAAATAAATGATGGCGATCCACCTCCCTAAAGTAATGCTTTACGGCGGTTCCGGGAGACGGATATATTGCCAGTACTGAAAGCCAAAAAAAAAATAAAAAAAATGTTAGCTTAGGTTAGGCGTAATTTTTAGAACTGTGCAGTTGATAAATAAAATTAGAATATTTTAAAATATTGAAATTAAATAAATTAAAAATACCTATTGATAAAACTGGGGAGATAAGACAATGCAAAGCATTGATCCAAATGATAACATTAGGCCACCCACGGTTTCGACACGTGTTTATCCAGAGTATTTACAAGTTAAATTATCGCACAGAATTCTGAATTCCTAAAATCATAATCGCCCTGAAGGGGGAAGGGGGGGCTAGCTGGGACATTCGGGTCCCTCATGGCTATCTGGCGTTGTTTTTTTTTATATATATATATATAAGAAAACTCAACAAACCTAACCTAACAACAGGTCACAACACAAAAAATGACGATGATGAAAAAAAAAAAAAAAAAAAAAAAAGCCTGGATAGCCGAGCGAGGCCTCGCCGCGCCGCCCTAGTGGACAATCGGCTCAACTGGTTCCGTATCGGTTTATTGTCGACGGGAACCGCGGAGCACCGCCGCCGCCGCCGCCGCCGACGACGACGACGACGACCTCTACTCGCACTCGCATGCACGTGTCACGCGTCGGGCGGTGGTGCGGGGAGGCCACGCGTGCATCGGAGAGCGCCGAGCGCCGCGCGTCGCCGCGTCGCGAAAACAATTCAAACAGGTTCGAATGTTGACGACCGACGCTCAAGAAATATATTCGGTGGCCGCGAACAGTGGATGGTGATGGTGTGATCTATCACACTGTCTACGAGTATCAATTAATGTATATATTATTAATATGGGTAAATATAAGTAGTTACAAATATTGCAGTGCAATTATTCTAGAAATTATATGGCGACTAATATGATAATAATGACCTCGTATATTCGTATGCTCTCGTACTATCACGACGGGTCAGCGGCGGCTTTGGTTCTTTGCCTAGGAGGGGGGAATATTTTTTAATATGCATAAATGTGTACTTGTATACGTTCCGATGTAGGAGCGATAACCAAACCAAATATTTTTTTTTTTTTTTTTTTTTTTTATATATATATATATATATAGATAGATTTAAGTTCCGAATTATGAAGAACGATTATGGCTATGAAAATTTTAATTATTTTAAACAAAAAAATTTACCAATGGACCCGAGGACAATCAGTGATATGTTTTACATTTTAAACAAGCGACATTTTTTTTTACATATTCTCAGATTTCAATGAAATTTTCTCAAAAAAAAAAAAATAAATAAATAAATAAAAAAATAAATACAATTCTATAAACAGCTAATGATTGAATTGTTTACTTGAAATGCTGACTACGTGGTGAAGATTTTCATTTTACCTCAGGGTAAAGATTTATTTAAGGTATACAATTTTTCAAGTTACACACAATACTAAAGTTAATATTCAATTATTGCCTTTTTTAATGTATATATTGAATAAATATGAATACATACATTAAATATAAAAATGTACTATTTATCACTTTAAATAATAAATAATCAAACGATTATAACGAAAATTATATTATAAATCCTAAATTTCTCCGTTTCGTGATTGCAAAGCGGTTGATAATATTTGCTATAGAGATTTTATAATTCACGGTGTACATTTAATAATGCAAGCCCAACTAGCCGTTCTTGCCCCATTTTCGAACGCAGCCATTCTCATCAATGGTTGTAGGTAGTGTCATTTTATAATAAATGAGCAGCTGGTATGAATATAAAATCTTTTATGTTCAATTTCATTATTTCGGTTATCTTATCGATATTGATTTTTACAGATAAGAAAAAACCATTAATTACCACTGCAGCTGAATTTATTATCTTATTTAATTCCAAACTAACCGAATGGCGACAACGCGTATTGTCAAAAATCAAAATGTAAAATTTCTAGGGGGGAGGGGCATGTCTCCTATTAACGAAGTCCATTAACGCGATTATGTTTGTGGAATGTGATACATATGTTCAATTTCAAAAATCTACGTAAAAACTTACAAATATAGGAAGAAATAGGAAATGTGATCGAAATTATCTATTATAGATTTTAAATTAATCGCAACGCTCTGCATTGTGCTCACCTTTGACGCTCGACGTTCTCCAATGTATGCGCAACCTGTAGAAATTGCCTATACTCAACTCCTTAAAAACGGTCGTTATCGAATCCCGTATTTCGAATTATAACATTGTTTGTGTATTGTACACAATTTTTTCCCAATTATTTACAGCTCTAATTTTTAACAATTACCACGTGTTTTTAATATAGTTTTTTCATTAATAGATAAAAAAAAAAAAAAAAAACACCAATTACCTATACTCAAGCATTTAAATCTATTGATTTAGAACGTTTAAATGTATGCTGTATATGTTTAATTTATGCTGATTTTAAAGCATCTGTTCACCAGGCAATTCAGAAAATTTGGCCAGAAACACTGCCCGTTTTGACATAAAATGATGTGAATTTCACCTAGGAAACTGGCGGTGGCGAAAAATGCAAAGCATGTGCTTGGCTAAAGAATACAAGACGAAAGAAAAAGTTAGCAAATATTTATCATATGTATTTGGATTATCGTTTTCTAGTCCAGAAGAAATCGGTGATTTTTTTTTTGCATTTGAACTATCAGAAACACAACCTATTGATTCTTAAGTTGTTGACTTTGCCAATTATTTAGTAAACAGGTATATTAAACTATTTCCTCCGTCAATATGAACAGAAAAGAGTTTCGTAAAAATTGAATAGATTATTTCAATAGTCCACGTCGGAATATTTTTTTAGATATTTTAATAATAATTTAAACCTATATTGTAATGTAAATTTGAAGCTCGCAATTTCGCAATATTTCTGTACGTCAATTTAGGAAACAACACGGAAACAATATTTTAAATATTGAAAATTACTTTATTTACTTTATGATAAATTGACTTTTAAACATATATTTATTTTTTAAATTATAGTACTAGCAACCGAATTATTATTTATTTGATTATTAGATGTTTTTGACCGTCACCTCGTGTACATACAATTAAAAAAAAAAAAAAAAAAAAATTATTAAAATTATTATTAATCCATTTCTAAAGTTTTTCCATTGGATATTTGGATAAGGTTGTAGTTATGCCTGTGTAAATACACCGTATTCGTTTACTTATATGTTACTGCACTGTTGTTTTAAGATAACCTTATTATAGCCGTATTCATTCACTGTAGTTTTAGTCTATGTACACATGGACTACTGTATTTGTAAAATAAATTAAAATACAAATAATAATATACTAATACTTATTGCGATACGTGGTTGGTAGATGATAATTATACAAATGTTTATAGATTGTATAAATATATTTTTTCTTTTTAAATGAATGTAAAAAAAAAAAAAAAAATCCCAATCAAATCGAATTGAAATGATTGTAATATCTATAGTGCGTGTAGGCCACAACATTGCCCGTAGAGGTATTGTAATAATTGTTAGAGTTCAATTTCGGAGGTCATCGCGATTCGCGATCAGATAATATGAACCATTGGGAAAAAAAAAAAAAAAAAAAAACGCCCCAATTACGACGTCAATGACGCACGTGCGGTATATAAAACGTAAAACATTATACCTAGCATCGGAATTATTATACAATCGATTATTAGTGATATTGTTTTAACGATGTGTTACACACGATTAAATAATACAGTACCAAAATGCGTATGCGAACCCGTACGTGTAAACCTAGTCGTAAAACTATTCGAATAATCATTTATAATCGTAATAATGCGATATTGTTCGACTCGTTCGGCTAGGCGATCCGTGGGCAACGGCAAATATCGAATAACCAGACGCGTAATAACGAAAAAAAAAAAAAAAAAAATCGAAAAAAATCGAAAAATGAACGATCATGTGGGTATATGTTATATATGTTTTGCCGTTCAAAGCGCGTAATATCCAATCGGTGACGTCACGTTGACATCCGGTATAGACCACGGTTGTCGCCACTGTCGGGTGAATATATTACGTACGGTTTTATATATGAAAATCGTTTTGAGGCGTTTTCCGCGAGATTTTCTGCCTCCACCCTCTATCCCCTTGCAAGGTAAGCCGTCGAAGTATTTGCCGGACATCGCATCCGGGAATTCGGGAATACTGGGCATAACGTTTATTTTCGACATAACGAAGCGGCGAATCATTAATCTTTATTAATGATTAAACATTAAGATCGACTCGTGTTTATCGAACAGTATCAAGCGTATAATGTTGTTTACGTTTTCAAAACACACCGCATAGAACTCCAACGAAATGTATTGCTTCGGAAGTACCCCCATGTGTTTAGTATTATTTCGTTATCGGAAACTATTCAAATTGTCATTATTGCTATTGAAAGCTGTTGCAGTGGTTTTGTGCATAGATTGGGTTCTAACCGTATGCGTATTGTATTATATGGTTTGGTTTATTATATCTACGCCCGTGGTTTTGTGTGAAAATTAATTTCAAAGATTACGTTGTCTCCTCTCATGGCCGTAGCCGGGGAACAGATTTTTGGGGGAATCAGACTCCCGGATCCCCTTCCCTACTCCACAGTAACGGACTTTCCCCTTCTGCCAAGAGGAGCCGCGCACGGTTACGTGTATGTATGACAAATACGTATTGACCTAACGTGCGACGCATTAAAAATTTCGAAAATTCGCCGATTTTTTTAACAGTAATTTTGTGTTGCGTTTCCGTTACAGTACAACAAGGACACTTTAACCAAGGACTATAATTTGTATTTCCACCCTCGTTCGTTGTAAACGTGTATTAGAAATATTAGCGGATTTATATAATTTTAAATCCTTCAGAGTAAAATGTGATTTGAATTATTTAGGTATGTCTCACTTGAGGATCGGCCGATGCCACATTTTTGAATTTTCAATTTTACTAACTTTATAATCAAGTCATTTTAAATATCACAATATTCAAACCAAGTTTGAATAAATTAGAAGCACCGCGACATTTAATGAACGTGGCAAGACTGATCTCGTATACACCTCACGCTGAATTCAAATTTGATTTTTTTTTTTTTTTTTTTTTTTTTTTTTTTTTTTTAATATCTTGTCGCGTCACTAAAAGACGCATTAAAACACCTAACCTAACCATCGGACAAACACAATCGGTTGGAATATTTTGGACGGAAAAACATCCATTTCGAATCCCCTTAATGGCAAAATGTCTGGCGGTGGGCCGGGCGTGTCCGGCAAAATAAACTGTGTCCGCCACGGCACATATAAGCTAACAAACGTAAACCAGATTTACGAAGGTCCGGGCCAGGCCTTTATTTTTTATTGTTTTAGTAAAATTATAAATAATTGTAATTTTCAAAAGTACTCACCGGTCGTGGAAGCTCTTTGACTAAACAAATGTCGCGTGACTACAACGGCACTTAATTAATAAATTCCGCATACACTCGACGAGAGAAAAAAACCAAATAGTCTAACAAACACGAACACACACAGAGAGAGAGTGAGTGAGAGAAAAACCATCAAATAGTTTTAATACGCGCGCGCGCGCAAATCACTCGCGTTCAACCGGTTTCCGACTGAACAACTGAACGACTACGGATGACCCAAGGGAGAGGCTGACTGGCGTTACCAGATAATAGATTTGTAAAAAAGCAAAAAAAAAAAAAAAAAAAAAAAAAAAAAGTATCGACTTGAACAGAATAGTTAGCGCAGCAATGCGCATATTTATTGTACAAACACAATTTTTTCTGAATATATTTTCCAGTTATTTTTGATGGTAACCTTGATGTTTATAACACAACTAATGTATATTGTAACGTAACATTAGATTGTTTAATAATTGTATTTTTTTATTTTCCGTATAATTATAATGATAAATAGTCTTAACAAAAAATACTGTTAAAATCAGAGACTTAAATTGTGTGTAATACGAAATCAAAAGTGTGTAATAAATAGGTGCATAAGTACTGTATAGAAAAAACTGCCCGAAGGAGGGGGGTGACCCCTCCTAAATTCCGCCACTGAAAAAGTATGTGGTACGAACAAATGTATATCGTGTGAAATTCTATGGTATAATTGACCCGAACTCGATGATGCGAATTTAAAACAAATTATATTGGTACATTTATTGAACCGGCTCGAACCATTCATTTATAGATTTAATATTAAATGATGACATTTTCAACGTATCGAAAAAAAAAAAAAAAAAAACCAATTGTGGCATATATATGGTACGGCATGTATAAATACGGTATGAATAACTGCAATATTGGTACGATTAACGACACCGAGGTCGTCATATTGTACCGAAAATCAACACATGACATTTACGTTCGTGGTGATGCAATAACTGATAATATTCTCAGGTTCCTATATCTGTATATCACAATTAATATATATATATGGTCTACATCAAATCGTTAATTTTATTACAGTATGCTGTTGAATTATACCTATATATATATATATATATATATACGAATATACGTGTGCGTTAGTATTTACTCTGACGCAAATCGAGTTGTACGTACATTTATGGATCTTAGGTTTTTTAAATTAAATAAAAAAAAAAAAAAAATTATTCAATAACATGCCATCGGTGTTCATAAAAGGGCAACGGCGAAAAGATCTCTTCGTGCACGGTGGATTTATTCATAAAAAAAAAAAAAAAAATCAAGAAAGTGATGAATAGGTTATATACGGAGATGGAACGCAATTCCAAATTGTCCAGGACGAGCGCGTATAAATTCACATTGTGATTTATTTTTCTTTCGTTTTATGTCGAAATCGACTCGCGCCTAAATGTGGTGGCGTCGAAATTGCATGCGTACAAATTATCGTTCGCCCACATGACGGGACATGTCAAAACACGCACAATTCGAACGGCGGAAATACGGAAAAACAAAGTCTCGGACAAGTCTACTAATTCCTATATATGCTCAGTGATGCGAAGCTGTGGTCATTATCGCGTTAAAAGTTAAAATTAAGTTAAAACGTCAATATTAATTACTACTTTCACTCTCGCATAGAATTCGGCATTTTAAGTCATAAATATTGTTATAACAATACGATCCGTCGGTGGAGTGTTGAGCATTTTCATAGATGGGGATAGAGAAATCTGTATATAACTAGTTATAAGTAAAGAATCACTAACGTGCATTTTTCAGGCTATACTAATATTGCATCTGCTATTACAACCAATACAACACAATATGCAATTTTGTTTAAATATATTAATTTATTTATTCACATTTAAAGAGTCGTTTTATAATAAAAATCTAAAGGACCAAATCTATTCGATTTGGGATTTGTCCGTTTTTTCGGTAACCGCCTCTCCATAATAGGATTATTATTTTTATAGGCGGCCGACAATGATAAACCATCTATCGTCAGGCCGACGATAATTACAGGAAAATCGTTAACCATTAATGTATTTATTAAAAAATAAACGTTCCCGTCGAGTCACTTTTTTTTTTCTCCCTAATGCGTATATATAATAATTTATTGCTAATCGAAAATGTTTATAATATATTTTTGTTGCCGTCAAAAAATGTCGGCCTACCCCACAAATATACTGATTTTATGGCACCGGTGTGGCGGCGCGCGCGCGCGTGTGTGTGTGTGTGTGTGGCGTGAATACGGAGAATTCTTGTACATTGTACCGGAAGACGTGAAATAGAGAGAGAGTGAGAAAAAAAAAAAATTATTCTAGGAGAAAAAACATCGTTGTTTGTGATATAGGTACAAACATATATAACCGAAAAACCGGTCAACGCCGCCCGCAGGGAATATGTATAATCTTATGCCTATTAGAATATATATATATATATTAGTAGTGTATATGTATAATGTTAAAAAACGAAATAACTTAGCGAAGAAGTGTGCGTGTATAATAATATAGAGATTATTTGGGAAGATACGAGCCGACGGGTACACGGTGTGCGGAGTAAACCGATGTAGTCGGCAATCGCTGTGAAGATGGATGTGTGGTGTATATACAGGGTGTCCCACGAAGATTTACTCATTGCGATATCTTCTGAGACAATGAAATTAATCAAATTTTTGTTCGTTTATTTTTTTTATTTACATATGCCGTTTTGTTAATTTTTTTGACAAATTCTATGGTACAAATAGAATAAATTTGAATGACAAACCGAGTTTATTTTCGGAAAATTGTTGACGTTTTAACTATTTATTTTCATTAACATAAAAACGTTGTTAAAATAGAAATAATTGTAGTTTTTATCCCCGTAACTCATATATATATATATACATAAATTGTCCTCGTTATCTTAGGAGATATCGCAACGAGTAAATGGTTCGTGGGACATCCTGTATAATAGTAATAATGTATAGTAGGCATTAACGTCAACAGGCCAACGAGGAGAAGACGTTTTTAATGTATAGAATCGCTGTTCTTTTATACCTGTATAGATAACGAACGAAGAATTTCGTCGGCGAGGAGATTATTTGGGTATTTTAATGTGTTCGAGAGTTTTTGTGCATGTGCATCGTACAAAACCAGATTATGTAATAAAGAAAATTAAAAAAAACAAAAAAAACAGGCCCCAGTGTTACCAACTGTTTAATATTGAAATGTCATTTGAGTTTCAACACCGCGCAGTCATTTTTTGTTGTTAATTAATGTGTGCCCATATTTTGAGTGGCAATCTAGACATATTGGAAAGGTACCACCTTTTTCTCGAAAACGGAATAACGCGAGGCGACTAGTAAGCTAAACGTAAAACGATCGGTATTAGGTGAATTTTTTTTATTTTATGCGTTTCTCTCCATACATGGCCTATCAAAGTTTATTCGGTCCCATGCACCCGCGAACATATTGCACAGCAGAGGCGAAGCTGCTCAAACACTTGAATTAACGTTGATTGTGCAAATCGGTTGCAGAGATTCGAACACGTTCGAAATTGACTATACGACGGGTAGTTGCGTCGCGCAACTATTGCATAGTGTAATAATAATAATTATTAAAATATTATGTTTATAACAGACTCACGGCACACTATAGATACAAACAAATTACAACAACAGGTTGGGCATAATAAACTCGATACATTGCGCAATGTGTAAACATTGTGTTTTGCGCCAATATTCGTATGCAATGTACGGGGCCCTTAAAATTCACACATTGTACCGGTCCCGGTGTGGGTCTTATATGCGGTATCCGCAGTTGTTGTGCACATTACATAAGACGGGATGCTCAATAAAACAGGCTGGTAGGTGAAATATTTTCGTCAGATAAAACCACTAGTCTAGAGGTACGGTGGTCACCAATAAATGGCCTATTGATTGGGTGTCCTGCGCATGATTGCGGAGCCGCGATAGCTGATTTTTCGCGGCGACCCGCGACGAGACCGGTAAAACATGTCGTTGGCTATCGTTTTTATTATTATTTTTTTTTTTTTTTTTTTGCTCGAAACACAATGAATTATTTTATTTGTAACTGTACAGTAATATCGTATGGCAATTCAATTCATAACCGAGTCACCCCGCATAGGACACCGTGTACGTTTAGGCTGTAACCACTAGCGCGGCTTGTTAATTATCATAATACAACACAGCGACCCACCCAACGATTCAAAATCAAATTTACAAAGACTACAGGAAAAAAAAAAAAAAAAAGGTCCTTCGCAATGCGGCAGAAAATCGAACATCGTGGGATTTGTAACTCACGACGACCGCCACGACCTTTGCCCCGTTGGCGAAATAGCATAGTTTTACGCACACGTTGTTCGACAAATATTATTTCAATTGGTTTCAATTATTATTATCTTTATTATGAATGTTTTTGAATATTATCGTTTTTTTTTTTTTAGTTCTAATATTTGGTACGACGAAAGCGGGAATTATAATGTTATCGACGCGTTCTCACACGTCGGACAAGCGACGATTTGTTTGTCCGTTCGGCCAAATCAAACAAATGCAAACGCGGTTTGTCGTGGACTATGAACAAATTCAATTGTTTGTTCTCGCCGAGTAGTGAATAATTATTCCGCCACCGAATTAGGATCGTATATTGTATGATAAAAATTTCGGTACCGCCGCGCACCGCTTCGCCCGCCGTCGTGCGGACGACGGGCAACAAACGACAAGCGGAACACGGTCGGCAGATCGTACGGGCCGCTGGCCGCCGGGCGACGACGATCGATAACCGAGCACACCCGCCGCCGCCCGCCGCCGCCGAGCCACCGCTCGTCTGCCGCTCGTCTGCCGCTCTGTAGCCCGCGCGCACCGGCAAACAACCGCCGCCGCTCGGGTATTACCGTCGATTTTCTGCGCGTCCATCTCGAGGGGGGTCGCCGGCTGTACGTACGGCCGGACACAAAAATAACGCGGCCGTCTCCGCCGTATTCGTTGTGCCACGAGTTATCTGCCGATACGAACTACGCCTCCTCCCCCCCCCACCCACCCACCCGCGGATCCCGTGCATTGCCCCGTCCGCGGCCTCTGACCGCGACGGTCGCCGCCCCGTCGGTCGCCGCCGCCGGTCCGGCGCCGCACCGCTACCGCGGGCCGTACCTACCCGGGATTAACCCGGTCGTTCCACGACGATATTATAATATCAATTGCTGCGTTGCCCCGTCGCAAAAAAAAAAAAAATACCGGCTATACAAACCGATCGGAATTATTTAAACGCGTACACACCATACGATTCTCGTAATATTGTATTGAAAACGATAAAAAATATATACTGCGACTTAAGGCCGCGGAGTGGGCCACTTTTGTAGGCGGTGTGTGTGGGGGGAGGGGGGAGTTGGAAAAGTCCGATACAGAGAAGAATTTAATGAAATCTGATTAAAAAATCGGAATCTAATTCAAATTTGGAAATATTACGAATTTGTAATTACAAAACAAATTACAATTGGTCCGCGTTTTATCGTCTCAAATTGTTGTGCATTCGTACGATATTCTATCGCTATCACAATCGATTATCATAACTAGAACTACCCAATGGGACATATCCAATCCCATGTATTGCCCTTCGATCCGTGTAATTATCCAATATAATTCATTTTATAAATTCTCTTGATATTTTTGTTCAATTAACTAAAGAAATAACACAAGTTAAAAATATTGTCGATTACTGTGCGTAAAAATATCATAAATAATTAAAAAAAAAAAAAGAAAAGAAAACAATTTCTATAATATTGTATTGTAATATTATCTATTCGTACGTGCAATCGACATTCCGAGGAAGAGTATATCTGCATAAACTATTACGGCAATAAATTAAATAGTTTTTGTCCGAAAAGATACTCAAAATCTCTTTCTATTTTAAATTTAACAAAAAAAAAAAAAAAAAAGGGATCTAGTTCGATATTTAAATCTTGTCCGGAGAAAACTATTGCCAAGAAGTTGTATTGTCGTATTAATTTTATATAAAAACGTCACTTATCTAGATTAACTGTTCTGTAAAGATATACGCATTTTTATATAAAAAAAAAAAATACATTTTTTTCGTTGTTCTACCGTAACTATATCGTAGTGGTCAATATTGATAAAAAAAACATATTATGGTGCACGATATCATAACGTTAGCGTTATTGATCGGTGATTATTTAATTGAATTATAAAATTGTAGTCTGTATTTATTAAAAACTTGCAAAAAAATGCATAATACATAATACATATTGATAACAATAATATTTTTTTATCATTATAATTTACAACAGGATTAGGATTACGGTAATAACCTCTTAGGGAGGATACTAATACCTCTTATCACAAAACTGTATCCAACTCTCAAAAGGATAAATGGTGTCCAACTCTCAATTTCCTGTCGGCCAGAGTAAATCAGAGTTAAAACAAGGTCGTCCTGTTCCTCTGATTTTGTCCGCTCGGTTCGACAAATGAATTTTCTTTCATGTCTATATACACTTTTTAATCCGCAAGTGGCATTGGATTGTGGAAAGGGACAGAGTGTAAGATTCGTTCAATTTTAAAACAAATTGTGGCCAATTTGAGACGGCGTAGTATTTTATGGATATGGACGACCACTATAAAAAAAAAAAATATTTTTGTATTTCGCCTAAATCCCCAAAGTAATAACACGTTATTCAAATCGATTTTGCTAATAAACGAATGTCGCTCTCACCTTGAC
Source organism: Tuberolachnus salignus (assembly GCA_956483605.1). Lineage (NCBI taxonomy): Eukaryota > Metazoa > Arthropoda > Insecta > Hemiptera > Aphididae > Tuberolachnus > Tuberolachnus salignus. The sequence goes on from OY101431.1 coordinate 11,261,061, forward strand.
GGCCTCTGGAGTAATGATGCTCGTCTTTGGCGTAGTCGCTGAAAGGCTTGTTTAGAACGATCGTATATTAATTAGTATCAATCGTATTTGTTTATAGTATTATCAATTTAACACCCATAATAGTACAGTAACGCACACTTGACGGTTGTAGGGTATCAGCTGCTAACCAAAAATATTAGTTAGCTCATATTGCTTTATGTGTTGAGCAGATTCTAAACGAAAATCAAACTCCAGTGATCTAACATTCCCCCCCCCCCCGAGACTTTTGGCTCTTTCCAAAATTAAAAAAAAAAAAACGCATAAATGGGGCACATTTTGAATTTGTTGAAGTTATTGAAAAAAAAAAAAAAAAAAAAATCGACAGAGGTGTGTGAAAGGCAACAATTATACAACAAAAGGATTTCCAACGCTGTCTCAACCAATGGATAATACGAATGGAGCAATGCGTCGAACACGGAGGGGAGTATATAGATGACGGGAAATACCAAATCATTATACATTTTTAATACAATGTTTTGATATTGATAGTTTCGTTATTTAATAGCTATTCCGTACGTATTCCCCGATACGTTTAGAATCTGTAAACGACCTGAACAGCCATAAAATAAAATAATAATTGCGCGTATTAGTTCTACGCAGCATGAACAAAATATTGTTCTAGATTTATCATACAAAAACAATTCAACACTTAACATATACATCGTGTTTTTCTGTAAATTATTCTGCACCGGTAATTCGAATCTCACTCGACAATTGCTCATTAATACCTACAATTGTCGTGTACAGGTTTTCGCAATTACCTCATCAACTTCAATTATTTTTTCATGATTTTCGCAAAAAAAACGCTTGTACGCCACCCCTAAATACGGGTTGTGGTTTAGATAAAATTTGATGAAAACCTCGATGATGTAAAACCCGCGATAACCGGAATGGTTATTGTGGATACGCCGTCATATTGGGCCAATAGGTTATAGGTTTTCATGTGTAGAAGGAAAAAAAAAAGCACAAGTAATGATAGATAAAAACATGTGGGGTTATATTTATTCCGAATATTATTATTATAGAGCATACAAATTGAGTAATTGAATATTAAAACCCTGAACATTTAATATCTACTAATAAAACGTCTAAAAAACACACACGTTAGTTAAAAGGATTTTTTTTTTTGTTGAATTTTAAATGAATTATATATTACCGGTTAAATAATAATTAATTTGACAATACTAAAAAAAATAAAAAAAAATGCTTAATATGCAATAATTATAGTGTAGTTAAAAGGATACCGGCGTGGTTTGTCCTTTAAACGGGCGATATACGCAGTCTGAGTATTTTAATTTTTAATATAGAATTTTAATTATACAATATAATGGTTTTATTTTTTTTTTTAATGCACACCAAATAGATAGATTAATAACATAGCTTATACAGAAATACAGTTAGGAACCAAAATATGCTAAATATTTAAACAAATTATTTATATAATAAAGAGTATACATATATATATATATATATATACATATTAAAAAAAAAAAAAAAAAAAATGTAAACTTATTAGATACTGACAATTATACATGTTTCATGATATTTGCAACAGAGTTAGGATTACGGTAGAAATATCTTATGAGGGGTTATAATTCCGCTGTCATGTGTCGATTGAAGCATGATTATTTCGACACGTGTTACACCTCTCATCTTACTCTGTAACCAATTCTCAAGATAAAATATGGTATCCAACTCAATTTCCGGAGAGCATCTATACAGAGCTGGAGGAAAGACGTCCTGGTTTCTTGGATTTAGTCTGTCCGGTTCGGCCATCAATTTCTCTTTCAAGTCCGTATACGTTTTAATCCGCAAGTCGACTTGGTTCCGCCTTGGACGTTCGGACTTCATGGTCTCGTTCAGATTCTCCAACATTCGCAGTTTTAAGCCCAACTTCATATGTTCCAATGCTTTGGGCATATCTCTGAGGATGCTAACCAATGTTACCATATCGTCATTCATCGACTATATAGAAAAAAAAAAATTAAAAAATCATTGATTAATATAGCATATTGGATTCGAATTAACTATAATTGGCAAGTTAAACATTTTTTTTTCTCTTCGAATATAATATATATATATATCAGTGTTAAGTGTAGGTAAATCACGTTTAAAATGTAATACAATTACGTCACGCGTTGTACTCAAAAAACAGTAAATAAATTACTTAAACCCGTATATATAAGGGTGTTTCGAATATAGGATTAAATTTTGAATGAGACATTCAAAATGAATAATGCTTTTCCATTTTGCTTAAAATGACAAGAAAAAATTAATTCTGTGAAAATTAGAACTAATACTCTTCTGATGCCGCAAAAGGGTGAAATAAGAGACCTAGGAGGTGAATATATCGTTTAATTATTTTAAAAAACAAAAAAACATTAACGAAAATAATGTATATTTTCTGTTGTTCTACTGTATCATTGTATGATATCGTTGTTGTCGGTATTGATAAAACATAAAATGGTTCTTGACAAAATGATTGATTGTTGATTATTTAATTTAATTTTAAAATAGTAATTTGTATTCTTTGAAAACATGTAAACTATCGTGTTAGTTGCAAATAATACATACAAATTAATAATATGCCACTTGATTTGATATGATTAATAATTCAGTTTATTTAGGATTAATACGGGTGCAAAGCCCCTGGTTTTAAATGCTTACCATTGAATTTGTCAATGCTGGAGCGATTAACATAGACGTGATCTTGGTACACTTCTTCAGTTCACCCATTTTGCAATTAATCAGATTTACGCAGTCCAACTCTAAGAATTTTAACTTTTTTAGTTGTCGAATAATCGTGAAAATTTCGACCGCGAACTTTTGTCGACCGTTGCGCCAGTTTATTAATTTGAGCGTCTCTAACGAATCGAAATGGGCCAAGGCATCGGGGAAACTGTTCGGCAAGTTGTCGCAGTCCCCAATCTCCAACGTGCACAATACGGTGTTCGGCATTGTTTTGAGTGCTTCCGAAAAATTATCGGGAAACGATTTTATGGATTGCAATGACTAGAAATAAAAACGAACGATATTGAAATCAAATTATCTGCCGGTGTATTCATCCGTTTAATATATTATCGGTGTCGAAACATATCTAGATCGATATTCAATTGTTTTTTAGCTTGTCTAGAGTTAAATATTGCCAAGTATCTTAGATGAAAATGTCATCTACCTATTAAACTGTTCTGTAAAGATGTACCGACAATAAGTATAAATTCCAATATGCGATTTTGGGTGCATGGGTACACTAAATAACGTATATTTTTATTTTTCTATCTCTATATTCCCAAATGACATTTACATCTAAGATAAAAATGTTTAGATAACTTGGTAATATTTCTATCTGGACAAGTCAAGAACACTGACAGTGATATTAATAAAAATAATTTAAGTATTTTTGAACGTACCAGATGTGTCAGGCATTTTAAGTTGGTTAACGGTTGCATGGGCATAAGGGACAAACCGTTCTGTCCGTTCAGGTGTAATGTTACTAATTTTGACAATTTGTATAAATTCATCAGAGTCAAATTAGAAGCTACACCCGTAGTATTAATTTGACTCGATTCATTTCTGAAACAAATAGAAAAAATATATATATGAAATAATCGAGGAATAAAATTGTAGGAAAAAAAAGCCATTAGACGGAAAGGGGGATTTATCACCCCCCCCCACCACACTCCCATCAGAAATACGCCACTACTATCGTTTATAATTATAAATATTATTACTTGATGTTGGAAATTTGGAGTTCTTCGAGATTAGGGCATAGATTCATAAGGTTTTCTATCACGGTTGTTGGACATCTTTCAATTCTTAGGTTTACCAATGATGTCGCTTTGCTTACAGCCTTGGTAAAGTTTTTCCAGTATTCTTCATGATCATTAACATTCCGGGGGACGATCGTGTCGTATGTTGACAGTGCCAGAGTAAACGATTTGTTCAATTTCGAAACGAATTGTTGCCAATCCGTGACGGAGTAGTTTTTTATGGATATAGCTGACCACTATAAAAAAAAAAAAAAAAAATTGTCTAGTATTTGACTTAAACGCCCAAAGTAATAACGCGTTGTTCAAGTTGATTTTACCAAGAAACGAATGTCTTCCTCGCCCTGACAGCCTGCCTCCGTGCATTCGTGCATGTCGTTGGTGTATTCGCTGAAAAACGTATTTAGAATGATCGTATTATAATTGTATTACCAATATATCACTCGTATAAGTACAGTAAAACACATTCGACAGTTGTAGGGTAGTGTCTGCTATCACAGAATTGTAGTTGGGTGACGGCGGTGGTGGCCTAATAATAATACCTACCCATTATGTTGGAAATCGTAAAGGAATTTTTTTTTTTTTTTATAAATCGACAATTATAAAATGTAGCTTAGCTAATTTTATTATTATAGTTGACCGTTTTAACAGTCTCGCAGGTATGCTTTTGGTAGCGGATCAGTGGGTGGTTTGTTGTATACCGGCTATTTAATTTGCTACCGAAATTTAATTCAGTTTTTGTACGCTTCTGTAAACAAGTACATAATTGTCGATACCGTGCAACTATAACGTTTATATATTTTTTTTTTATAATATCGAAGAAATTGAAAATCGAACGTCGAACCGCCATCGCCAGCAACCATTTTTTTTTTTTTTTTTCAATTTGTGATAACATTACTACCCTTACTGCTACCATAGTTTAATTCAGTAAAAAAAAAAAAATAAAAAAGATTTACAAAAATACATTCGTTGACGGGAATCGCCAATACTTACTATTATTATATATATATATAATATTATTATCGTTAACGCATTTAGAGGACGTCACAGTAATATTTACCGCAACTGTATTTCTATGTAGCCAAAAAAAAAAAAAAAAATGTTTCCATATAAACCGGAAAGTAGCAAAATGCCATACAAAAATATATAAAGTATGAACTTTGGACGAATATATTAACACATGATCAGTTTGTAATTTAAAGTTTTCAGGGTTATAAAAATCATTTGTTGAACGGAATTAAAATAAAACAACGAAGACCGTTAATGCGTTAAATATTCCCGTTTTCCCCAACTATTATTAAGGAAACTACAAGAAAAAAGAAAAAAAAAAGATTCCTTCAGAATTAGATCGAACAATTTAAGAAACCCCGCGTCTCGTCGTTTTCTTATTGGAGCCAGATATTCCGGTCGAAAAGTTGTTCACAAAGACTAATAATATGACTTTTACTCTTCTTGTATACTTTCATACCGATAAATACGAATAAAATATGATAAATACAGCGCAATTTCTGCTAACGAATAATAATAATAATAAAAAATAAAAAATTGATAATTACATTGACAGTAATTGTTACTATACCTGTATATCGATATGCTGTTCGCTCTCGGTACATTGCGCCTGCCATTTTGTCCAGGTACTAATGCTTTAGCTTCACAAACTACCGAATTGTCTTTCAGTTTTTTTCGTTTGTAAGGATGTGGCCTCATGTTGAATTCATTTCCTTGCAATTCTTATCATACAATAAAATTACACATCGAAAACTGGGCTCCTGGAAACGTTACAAATTAAGTATTATTTTATTTATTTATTTATTGTTTTCGCTTAGTTACTCTATGTATAACTTTTAACATGACTATTTAAAAAAAAAAAAAAAAAAATTAAAATTAAAAAATCCGTCCGAAATTTCATATTTTTTATTTTTTCCATTTGTTGTCCGTAACCAATTGTTTTGAGGTATTCAAGTATATATTTGGTACTATACGAATGTATATTTCGACACAAATTTCCATTATTAAAAAGTTTCGGTAATATATATATTTTTTTTTTTTTTTGGTTCGGTCGAACTCGCGCTAATAACATTTTCGTTTTAATCGCAAACACCATTTCATATGGAGACCGTTTTATTGATTTCAATAAAATACATGTACCGGACTGAAAATGTCCGTTTTTCGTCCAACCTTTGAGTTAAACGCTATTTTTTAAGCTATACATTATGTCGATTCACAACAAACACTACTCGCGGCGATTGTTAAACGAATACTGCTCGTGGTATTCCTAATTATATTATATTTCCAATGGACCCGGATATCAATTTCGGCACTAAATCAATTGACTATCTAATCAAGTCTCCGTATCATAGATTAAAAACATAATTGTTGTCGACTACAGCTTTATCGTGATTTATTATAAAAAAAAACAAAATAATATCGCCCAAATTCGACCGTAATAATAAATTTGATAAACATAATAAACGTATTGTACACCGTTTATGTAATACCCAATATACTTTAAAATAAGAATTGTTTTTTTTTTCTTCTCAAATTAACGTATACCATGTTGTAATAATATACGAGTATAAAACAAGCGGGACAAATATCACACAGTTGGTACATAGAAAAAAAAAAATAATAATAATAATAAAATAAATGTTCGGACATTTTACGGACAAATCTGCAGGACCGATTTCGCGCTGTTAGTTTTAATATTGGGGCGAACGGACTAATCGATTATCAAAATAAAAGTTAATTATGTATTCTGTGTTTTTACGCCGGTAATAATATATAACAATAGCAATTTTAAATAGTGATATTTATCACGCTTAAAAATTAACATTACGAGAAAAAAAAAAACCTGCGTACGAACGCATAATATAACATGATGTTGCCTTTATCCACGCATGGATAATAAAAGTAATAATATTAATAATTTAAATCATTATAGGGCGAGAATTTCGGCCATTGCCCTCCGTTACTAATAAAAAACGTAGTACTCGACCTTCTCCCCCATTTGAAAATTGTAATTTTTTTTTCATTCCAATATTTAGTATGACACTAGTGTACGTATATATATATATATTTACAATTGCTATATATATATATATTTTTTCGTATATCATAATTGTGGCAGTGTTGCACTACAATTTTTCGGATTTAAAAACTTGGTTGATTTTCTACGGTTTTTTTTTTCTAAAATTTATTCAAATATGATAGTTTTTTCTCGATTTTTAATCATACATTCCGGCGGACCAATTTTAATATTTAATTCCAACTCCATGATACCGTGATAACATTACATTATGAAGAAACGGGTATTAGTTGTATAATGGAGAACTACTCGCCCACACCCGTCCGTCAAATAATTTCGAAAAATGTATTATAATAAAATGTGTCGTATTAACATTTTCGTATATAATATATACACACACGCCTGATCGGGCGATAAAACGATCTACTTTGTAATAATTTTAATTACCAAATTGAAGTCATCGAGAGGATCAAGCCCGATATGAAAGAACTTCACAACGTCGACAACGTCCAAAAGCAAACGCTGGTGGAGTCGATTAGTTGATTCGACGATGCTGGCGCGACGTATTTATACTGGTACTGGCGCGGCGTATTTATACTGGTGCTTTCTTGCCACTCCACACCATAGTAATGTATTGGTCATAAACCTAACCTCAGCTAACCAAACCTTATTTCCTCGATAGTTCATAGTAACATTCAGAAAATAACGCCTGGGCACGGAAAAAGGTTGTCGGACTCTCGTTTTACTCGGGAACTCCTCGGAGCCATAATTTTTCTTTTCAAATTAATCGAATGGGCACGAAATATTCGTATCTAAGAAGATGGGCCCGTTGTTGGTAGGGATAAAACGAACGAATGAATGAATAAGTTAAACAAAAACCAAAACAAAAAGTAATAAAATATCAAAATTAGGATAATTAAAACAAATAAAAAACCAAAACGTATCAAAATGAATTAAGAAAGGAAAATATGTAGACAAAGAACATAAAAGAGCCCGTAGAAGACTTTGAAAAATTCATAAAAAAAAAAAAAAAAAAAATCATAACTTGTCCGCGGACTGGTTCAAAAGCGTATAATAATTGAATTAATGAATTGTGTTCAACGAACATGCTAAGTTCAATGTTCAATCGTAAATTAACGTAAGATTTTCGCAAGTTAATTTCACTAGTGGTTATTACTAACTTTGCTTAGTCGAAGCGATTCTATTAAATTATCGTACCGACAATATTCGCTATTATAGGCACCTACAGTTTCGCGAAATAACAATTGCAATACAAATTAAAATCCACCATCCGAGGTATTTGTCGAACCTACTGACTGGTCCGAGTATTCATCAAATCACTAATCTGTATTATGCATAAATCTATGGTTTACAATGCATACGGAATTACACACGCACAACCGACGTTTACAGCAAAAATAAATAAACTACGTAATAATAATAATTTTATTTTGAGTAATGGACTTTGTCCGTATCTAGTACAGGGGGCGCGGGGGGGGAATATTACTAAAACGGACGACCCCCGTTGAGTGTTCAAAAGTCTATCGAAAACACGAATTTAATATTAAATATTTAATATCATGCGCTTCGAACGGAAAAAAAAAAAAAACGGAAGAACGAGATGACAATTGAACCGGGCCGTTCCGAGGTCTGGTTAGGTGGGGTCCTAGCTCCGCACGTCACCGTTGAAATCTCTCCCGGCCCGCAACGTCCGCCACCGCAACCGACGCATTTCCCCGGTCCCCTTATACGCCACCGGTAATCGGGCCCACTACATGTAATTATCGCATTAATAGTATTCTGGACGAGAATCGGTAATCTTACTAAATGTGTACACATTTCCCCGCTTTGAGTCACGCTGCCATTGGCGAATAATACCCAGACAGCAATTTTATAACGATACCAACGCTAAAATATTACTATATTTATTCATTACACTTGAGAAATATTAATGATTAAAATATCATAGTGAATTTAAACGTTATTATGATATGATTTCGAAAATAATATTAACGTAAATAGACAAACACTGTATATTATGGTATGAAATACGTAGACTTTTAGTAAGATTACATGGCGGACGTCGTGGGTTGGGAGAGGTTTTGGTGGCGGGGTGCTGGTGCGGCTGTGGAGGTTTAAAAGCTTCTATTTTTTACTACTCATACAAGTTGTACGTAAGTAGGACCGGTATCGATTGGAAATATCATCAGGCAATAGAACAGCAAAAGACGAACAAATAATACGCTACTGATTGTAGTAAATCAGAATGACGTACATACATAGCGCAAAAACACCATTTGTTTACGCGGTAAGTAATTACTAAAATTATTGTTGAAGGTTTCTACGGTTGTAAAACGAAATTAAAAATGAGATTCTCTTCTAATAAATATGAATTTACGACTTGATGATGATTTTTTAAATCGATACAGGTCCTACTTATACACAACACATAATACTTCAGGCTTTATTTTGTTCTTTTTCTACATTTTTTTTTTTTTTTTTTTTTTAATATTATTATTTTTTTGAATTTTTTTGTTTTTTATTTTTTTTAATTAAATTTTGATATATTTATTCCCAGTCAAATACTACGAAATTTTGTTTGTATTTAGATCTACATATTGGGCATTTTATATGTTTAGTTGCGCACTGCATACAAATTTCACTATTGTCCACGATGCTTTGAAAGCACGAAATACAAGCACACAGATGTCCACAATTTAATAGAATACAGCTAGCATTATCTCCTAGACAAACCACGCAATAATTCTCCACAAATATAGGTTCTCCCTTCGGCCAGTTGTCTATACGTCTTATACCAGTCTTATTTTTCAAGTTGTAATATTTTAAGTTTTTGTTAAGTGAGATGTCACAAGATTTTACGCCGTAAATGGCACCTTCCTCTTTTAAATACGGGGGAAACGAACAATTTAAATCATTATTGAAGCCCGTGTTTATAATTTTTACTGCGAGTCGTGAATTTTCCTTGACGCAGCGTAATATCACATAATACTGCTTGCTGTAACGAAACATTTTATAGGTATTTAAAAATATCAGAAAATGGAAACGAGACTGATCTTACATCTCGATCTACAATATTCGAATGGAAGTTATTTGGGGAAAAGGGCACAAGTCAAAAACCAATTATTTTCAGCAGACATAACAAATATTATTTTATCGTTTTAATCCAATACTACAGCAATATACAGTATTATAATTAAGACTTGTGCCTATGTGCACTTAGAATGACTTATGTCTTTTTTCATATGAAATAATATTGGGATTTTTCAAAATTCAAGTTTTAATATTATGAATTGTGTCTTATCGTACTATCAAATAACCTTAGACACAACTAGACCTAAATTTACACGAGGGACTAATGTTGTTATTAGGATCCCCACAGAGTCTGTGGACTATTACTCCCCAAAATAATTCTCATTCTAGATTTCCTAAAATAATCGATAAGAAATTTACTAAAATATTACTAATTTGTATATAAGTATTTACTTTTTTGATATAAAATCTAACAAATTATTAAATAACGACAAAAATAAACATATTATCACATATCAATTTGTAATATTTCAAAGATATTTTTCTTGATACACGTATCTAAATCTAACTCAGGTTATGTTACATTGGGTTTTTCGTCAAACACACCTATTGATAATATTTATTGTGGCCATTATTGTAACTATCGAACCTGAAACCATGGTTTTTCTACATTTTTAAAATCAAATATTTCAAAACATAAATGGTAAAATCATGAATTTGAACAATAATGTCGGTCATCAATCGGAAAACACAATATTAAAATTGAATGAAAATTAGGTTTAGGGTTTTCGGGGGTGTTAATGTCCTTCTTGCTAACGTCTTTCTAGTTGTGCCTATGCAATAACGTAATAACTTAATCGCACAGCGATACCAGCGACACAACACAATAAATAACTGAAAATGGCCAAAAATTGACTTGTGCCCTTTTTCCTAATGACTGCCCAAATCTATGATAGAACATTAAATCTCAGCGGTTTTTTACGTGGTAATATCGTATACACGATACGACTATTGAAGCCGTATCTATGTGATAATCGTTTATAAGAACAGAAAAAACTTGAGGAGTTGATAAGAGTTGCGGCGGTGGCTGTTAAACCATTTGATAATATACCTATACATGGATAGGACATGTTAAGAAGTGTCCACCAGCACGATGTTTCGTTTTGTGTGAAATACCTATTTCTGATTGGCTAATATTATCATGGTGGATACATTTTGATCGTGTCTGCCAAGACGTTACCAGTAGGGTCGCCAAATTAAAAAAAAAAATAATTACCAGGCAAACGTTATAAAAATATGTTACTATCTTTTTGAGAAAAATAACCGAACAACCCGAGGGAAGCTCTCGCAAAAAAAAAAATGTTATTTGTACTATTGATATACACGCATAATATAATATTGCATCTTTCATCTTTCACATTTATTATTTATTCAAATTCGTAAATAATTTTGTTTCATATTCAGATAATAACGGAGGTAGGAACGGATTTCCATTAAAACTTTTAATAATATATAATATTTATAATAAAAATGAATGCAATACACGTTCAGTTTTTCGAGCGTTTATTGTTATGGTGGCCGAAACAATTTTATTCACATAAAACGAAATTAAAACTAAAATAAAACGCGAAAATTTGCAATAGTTTTATTAAATTAAAAAAAAAAAAAAAGTGCCAGAACGTGTTGGAAATTCGATTACGTTTAGAAAAGGATAGGTTATGTGAACACGAAAACCGGACCCAAAAGTGTCAATTTGTTTTATTAAACAAATTAGCGGTTGTATTGTTTTTTTTTTTTTTTTTTTTTTTTTTTTTTTTTTTTTTTTTTTTTTTTAAGCCAACGGGTGCGAGAATATAACCCCCCTAATCCCTCGCCCACGAATTATGGACACGTTCCCTATAATTACACATCGTGCCTAGGAGCGCATAATATTTTAGCAACATCGGCGCCGGGGGATAGGGTGGACAATGTGCTTATGGACGTCAGATTATCGCGAATCCCTTGTAACGTTGCCCGGTCGGAAAATGGTATCGACGTGCCGGGCGCGCCCCGCTGCCGCCAACCGCCGACGCCCACCAGCAACCGCCGCCGAGACCGTGTTCCGGAGACGGCGCACGGCGGTGTGCGCGTTACAATAAAAAAAAAATCGATATGGTTTTAAAGCGTGCGCGCGTGTAGAAATATGCCAGAGCTAGGGCGGCGATGTATTGTAATTGATTCGTGATAGTCATTGCGATACAGCGGAAAACAGCGAAACGAAAATGTGTCAAAGTGTTTTCGTATAAGTATCTAAAATTATCAATGTACAATACAAGAACCGTGGAACAGCGAGTGTAAAATACGGTCTCGTCGCGGGCATTATGTGTGTAGATATAATAGTATATAACCGTGGAAAAATATGGGGGGGGGAAAAAAAAAAAACGAAAACAGCGGTAAAAATTGTAGGGGATTGTCAGTGCATATTTCATCGCGCCGTTTCGCGTAATAATTATTTTTACGCCTCCGCCGCCGCCGCAATAAATTAATTTTATAATTCTTATATTACGACTGTCTTATTCGAAAATTTAATTTTATAATATTAATCGGATAATTATAACGAAATATACCTGCAATCGTTATTTTTAATCTCTTCAGGTTCCATGGTAAAACTGTCTGAAAAAAGACCCGATTGTAGCGGACAACCGTACAATATGCCGGATTTAATGCGAAAATTACACGGACCGACACGACCGACTAGTGAAAGCGCGACACAGACGAATGCTGGCGCGGCGGTGCGGCGAGATAATTCAAAGCTGCACAGCCCCAAAAGTTTCTCTCGGCGATGACGTCCGCAGCGCTACTAGTATTTTTTTTTTTTTTTTTTTTTCGACGTTAACATTCCTTAAACCGTTGTTTGAGTTTGGTCGATACTTTGATGGGCTCTTATATACCACCAGTTATAGGAAATAAATTTGTCAAACGAAAATTTGTTTTCGAAATAAACGGCCAACGATGGCCGTTTATTAATATTTGTTTTAGGAAAAAAAAAAAAAACAATTTAAAACAAATCTCACTGCGCGCCGCGGGCCGCTGTTCTAGACGGAATGTTGAGACCGTAGGATATAGAGCGGCTGATTTAATTTAAATATCTAAATATTCATCAACGACGAATCGTTGCTAACGAAAAATGATTTTGAGCAATATGTTTTTTGAAATGCCGCAACTTTTACGATTTGCATCAAAATGTTTGGGCATCCGTGTCGGGCCAATAACGTTTAATTCACATTATTCGGAAAATATTACACTAATACGCGACATTTTTATATTAGTATTTTTTCAAATTTTTACTTTAAACGATTATAAAAACAAATTATTACATAACCCTCAACTTTTTTTTTTTTTTTTTTTTGATGACCAAGTAAAACTCGGTGATGATCGTAAAATTTCTCGAGCATTTCTGCTCGGCTAAATCAATGTTATCCATTTAATCAAATACAAATTTCAAAACTCGAAAATGTCGAATGCCCACGAATAGAAATAAACCAGTCCTAGAAATACCTAATTTTAATAGTTTGCGAAAATTTCAGGTCCCTGCGGTTATTTTAAATCGAGTTGCCCACAACAGAAATAAACGACCGAAAACAATAACTACAATATTGTCTTAAATTCTCCCGGGTTTACCCAGAATTTTTCCTCCAAATATTAACAAAACGAAAATCAAAATCAAAAAAAAAAAAAAAAAAAAAATTACATCATAGTTAAGCTAATACGTTCTTAGATTTACGTAGAATCTAAATTGTGTGTATATAATAGTTAATGGGTTAAAAAATAATTAGTTATACCGAATGTCGAATCGAGGGCGTAATCGTTCGCTTTGCGCCAGTGCCGATCTTAGGGAAATTAACCCTCTCTAGTTAAGATTCAGTTTTACTTTAACAAATTAATTTAAACGAATTTTTTTTTGATTAGTTTCTATTTCTGAAAAAAAATTCAAAGTTAAGTCGTCATTTTTTCTGTACGTTATTGTTGATAATTTTACTCGAATAACTAAAAAAAAAAAAAAATTTTAATTTAAAATACTATTATTGAATAACTATAATATCCGATGTATCATGGGCACCTTTAGAGTTCAAACCTTAAAGGCGCCCATGATACATCGGCTCTCTGTGGGGTTGCCCGGCTGGCTTACCCCTAAAACCGGCCCTGCGCGTCACTATTGTTTTTATGGACTTTTTTTTTACAAGACATTTACGTACCGTTCAAACATTAGATCATCAAACATTTGTATATTAATTATTGTTTAATAATTTTTAACCTAAAATTTAACTAGGACGGATATTTTAATCGCAAATGTTATATTAATTTATTTGATAATAAATTACATTTTTGGAAAGATTGCGAAGGTAATTCAGTTTTAAATATATTTTCAATATATATATATATATATATATATATATATATATATATATATATATATATATATATATATATATATGTCTTTTACCTACGACGATAACGGACGAAATGCACCAATCGTAGAATTTTGTAAAATTATATTATTTTTAAGATTCATAGTTTTTATTATTTTTTTTTTCGTAGATTATCATATGAAATACAATTACACAATACCCATGCTACTTATGTTCGTTTCAATATCAATAAAAAAAAAAAAAACACATCATAGCCGAAACAATACAATGTTTAACTATGACAAATAATCGAACTATAAAGATTATGTTGTTTTTTTAAAAAAAGAAAAAATAGTTTTTATCCACATTATAATAACATCCGCATGTTACGATTTATTTGTATTTATGTCAAATTAATAAACTTATTATAAGCCAATAAAGTACAATATTAAATTGAACAGTTTCCCCCCGATAACCACCGTGTCGATATCATAAATTATTATGATGTATTTGTCGAATCGTTCGTTAAAGATTTTTCGTTCAGTCGTGTTTATTTTTCGTTTTTATAATCGTTAATAAATTATACATTTTTGTATTATGACTTTGCAATCACATAGATAATGAAGTATGAATAGACTTGTATGTACCAGACGGGCATTATTATTATTAAACACTAATAATATATTTTACTTTAAAACCATACTGAATATAATGTAGAACTAAAAAACGGGGTGAAGTACACCATACGTTCATAAATGTTTGCACAAACACGGCGTAAAAAAAGAAAAACAAAAATAAATTGATCTAGATATTAATACTCAATGAAATATCAAATACATGATCACGAATAAATAAAAAAAAAAAATATATAGGTGCTGTGTAAATTATTATCATATAAAAGAACAGCAAAGGCGAAAAAATACTGCGTGACTGTAACTAAAATTAAAACGATGAATACAATATGGAAACAAATTCCCTTTTTTTACATCAAGGAGTTAATTATATTTATTATAAAAAAATGTAAACGATTCGAAACGAAATTTGGTTAAACCGTTTTGAAATGTATTAAAATTGAAAATTGTATTAATTTTTAACTGTAAAATAAATCTGAATTGTCCGTGTATTTTCGTCACAAATTGTTGTGGATTTTTATAGAGCCAAAAAAGTGTTATATTCATAAATTGGAAATTAGCGATGTGTTCTGATTTTTACGATTTTGCATTTTACACTATTGTAGAAAAAAACCTACTACATTACGCTCAACTTATTTTTTCGACTACTATTTACAATTTTCGATGAACCTCGTGTAAAATGTTCAACCATTTCGCTCGGCCTAGACATTTTTCTTCCTATTTTTATTCACTGTATTAAACGAAAATGTATAGAAAGCGTTGTACCACGCCTAAAAAGGACTAATATTAGTAATATTAATATCTCTACGATTATTTTTAACCGAAATACAACAAAAAAAAAACCAAATCGAATATAATAAAGAACCTGTTTTTGAAGTCAATTTTCCCGTTTTCCCTACGCCTTTCCTAGGTTTTTCATTATTATTAAAAAAAAAAAACATTACAACGTAAATCACATATTTGTTAACAATATTCATAATAATATGCGCATTTATTATAGGAAAATATATTATTTTTTAGTATAATTATATATCATTTGCATATGCTTTATTGTACCCATAGTAATTTTAACAAAAATACCAAATATTTTCGATGTCCCATTAACCCGTCGATCGTCGTCTATAATAAAATCGTTATTATTATAGACGGACACATTAAATTCCATAGATTCCCCCCCCTCCCCGAGCAATGTCCAAAACCTATTAAAATAATTCGATTTTTTTTTACTGGGCACACGAATATTATTAATGTGTTTTTGTGTTTACAAATGTGGCTAATCGAGAAAAACCCTAATGACAAATACACATAGTTTTAACGTGCATACGGCGAGCGGTTGATATTTTTTTTTCTTTTGTAAACGACTACACACGTGGTGGTGAATATCCGTACAATTTATGACCGTTAGTTCGGACCTTTTGTATTTGTGTTTCTCACTCTATCTCTATCTCTCTCTCTCTTTCTCTCTCTCTTTCTCCCTTTCGACAAAGAAAAAAAAAATGAATAATAATTTAACAAAACCGCACATTGCATTTAATCATAAGTCTCCGAGCTATACATACGCTTGGGGTCCAGGGGTTCAAGAGTGCAAAGTGTGTCTCGCACAATGTCGACGATATGCAAAATGTGAATAAAACTAAACATTTGGATATATTAAAATAATTTACAACAATGGGCTGGGAGGTGGGCGGTTATGCACTAGATAATGTAATTATTAAATGAAAATAAAATGAGTTTGAAATAGCGTTTCCAGTGTCAACACAGTAGATACACCAGAAAGGTCTTTTCAACATTAAAACGGTCGAAATCTGATATTGGATCGGCGAATTAATGAAGAAATCAATTATTTTGGAAATATTTAATACACAGTTTATAAGTTTTAACTATATTTTAATTTTAAAAAAATAATAATAATAATTATGTCGGTATGGCTCAATGTTCATTTATCGGGATATACATATTGCTGTGCATGAAATCACCAACCTTAAGAGATTAGATTTGTATTGCGAGTGTTGTAAAAAAATCTTATCGTATCTTATCTCAAAACAGATTTTAATTTTTTTTTTTTTATGAATTGTAATAAATTCAATTCCCATTAGGGTGCGTTGTCGGGAGGACATGTGGCGGGACAATTATTTGGGTCCGTTAAAAATTCCTAAATACGCCAGCGGAAAGACCTTGGGCAGGATTCGTGTGTGGTATGCACACGGTTTTTTTTCGTTTTGGAAAACATGAAAAGAAATAATAATAGCAATAATGTTAAATGTGTATACGAAGGGCCCGTATTATTATCGTTGGAAATTCGAAATCCACGTTCGGTTCATACCCGAATGATAAAGGATGTGTCTATTATACAATATAAATAATTTATTAAGGTCGAACGATCGTCCATACCGATTGGATCTGATGTCCCAGGCGGTCGGGCCGGGTACAAAACACGAATAAGAAAAAAAAGAAAAAAAAAATAATACCCAGACACGATAAATGTTTATAATTCTTGAGGGTCATAAATATATTATAACAATAACAGACCGTAACGTGTTCGATAATAATTCTTATAACGCGGTCCCTTATAATCTCCAAGACGTGCCACTTCGCCGGCGGCGACGCGTCCCTGGTGTGTTTGCCTTGTCCCGTCAGTCCGGCGCCGGTCGAAAACCTACACAATGGGAACCGAAATTCCAACGTTTCTACTAAGGTTCACTAAGGAGACAATAAGAATACGGGGTGGGCCGTTTTTTTTTTTTTTTTTTTTTTAGAACCCCGTACGAAATTTTCCTGCACTTCAGACAAACCAAATACGTTTTACCACGTCTAAAAAACGTTAATTTTAGGTATTCGGTGAAAATCCCAACACTCTAAGATTATTTTTAACGAAATTCAACGTAATAAAACCACAAAATCGATATTACCATAAACCGTAATTGCGTAAATATTCCCGATTTGCCGACGTTCCTCACCACCGCCATTATTAAGGAGACTACAAGAGAAATCAAATATGTGCGGTGGTGCGTCGATAAAATATAACGCGGTTATTTTATTATTTTTTTTTTTTTTAGAAAAGTGTATTTTTAATTTAAGGCAGTAAATTCATTTTCCCCATCCGGTGGCCCCGTACTCCCATAAATGTGGACTTGTCCGAATCTCCGTCTACCATCTCGTCTTTGTATTCCATAGATTTGGCTGTACTCGACAAAGACATTCACGCGTAGACATTTTATTCAATTATATTTTTTTCAAGATAATATCTGGACTTTGCGACAGAATAATTAAGTATTAATAGAAATAATTTAATAAGAAAAAAAAAAACGCATATTGTATATCAATACGCATTAGATTTTCAATACGGATTTGTTATAATAATCAGATTTTTTTTTTTTTAAAGTAAACATAATGAATTTAAAATTAATATTTACCATTAATCTTTGTTCTTTATCTATCGAACAAGCGTTCGTTAGCTATTTATTTTGATTAAACACATTATCGATTAAGCCAAAAAGGTCAAACTATTCTGTTAAATGAAAAATATATCTACATTTCGTATACCTACATTGTATCTAAAAACGTGAATATGATTTAACATTTTTTTAGTTCAATTTTAATACTGCAGATTTATAAATAAATACAAAATGTTAATTAAAATATAATACGACAGTAAACAATAATTAATACATGAATCCCGTTCTTATGGAATAATGTTAAATTATAATCAAAATCCGTTTAAACAGTCGAACCGCCAGGCCAGGCTTTAAATAAATACTCGGCCCTTCGTTAGCCATCGAATACTATTTGGAAAATTAAAAATATATATTTTTACCTTTATATTTGGTTATAAATAATAATATAATACGGTTCATGGTGTAATGCTTGCCGTCATTGATTTGTAATCATTTTTTTATTTTTATTTTTTAATTATAAGAAAACAATCTGCATTCTCTTAAAAACATTCAATCTATAATCTTAGATGCAAAAATTTCATAAGGTATTAATATTGAGGTATTAATTTATGTGTTTATTTTGTAATTAGGTTATTTTGTACATCGTGTTTTGAGTTAGGTGGATTTAGTTGGGTTGATTTGAATGCAAAGCCCTGGATAATATTTTATTATAATATTATTATCGAACCGCATTCCAATAGTTGTTCGATACTAGCCACTTAACAAAATATTTTTTTTATATTTTCTATAATCGCAATCGATACGAGTTACTGCAGTTCGACGTACACGATATATGGCGGTAACAAGTCCGCTTGTACAGCTGTGCAGGAAAATCCGCACAAAGGGCCATATAGTTTCCAAAAGATTCCAATATACACTATAAGATGAATACACTATAATAAAACCCGAAAAGAAAGGAAAAAAAAATGACCGCCCCGCTGGCGATGTTTCGGGTTTATTGTCGGTACCTTCCCTTTATAAAATATACGAATCGAATAAATATATACGTTGAGGGTTTTTAGAAACCCATTATATTATAAAAGGTATAAGACGATCGAGGCGACTATATTGTATAAATCCAATAATTGACAAGAAAAAAGGAAAAAAAAACACGTTTTCAATGTAAAAACGTTACCGACAGACACCGTCCCTATGCATTGTACTCGCCGGCAGAGCACATTTTGACATTTTACCGAAGTATTGAAATATTCTTATTGTCGTATAAGATTTATAACGGTCACTTGGTCACGTACGCCTTAGGTTATACGATGAATACACCTTTTAAATAAAATGATAAAAAAAAAAAAAAATCGAAAATAACTAAAACCGTTAAAGTGTTTCGTGTTTTTACCTTTTTTTTCACTTTATTGAAAATACTACATGGAATATAAAACTTAAAATTCACGAGTACCCACTAGTAGACCTGTACGGCACAGCAAAACCCCGGGAAAACTAGCCCAAACTGTTTTTATGCTTTTATCGTAAATTTCCCTGGGAAATTTCGCGAATCCAGCCTATTCTATCCACTTAACAAAATGTTTTTTTTCATATTTTCTATAATCGCAATCGATACGAGTTACAGCAGTTCTACGTACACGATATATGGCGGTAACAAGTCCGCTTGTACAGCTGTGCAGGAACATCCGCACAAAGGGCCATATAGTTTCCAAAAGATTCCAATATACGCTATAAGATGAATACACTATAATAAAACCCGAAAAGAAAAGAAAAAAAACGTCCGCCCCGCTGGCGTCGTTTCGGGATTATTGTCGGTACCTTCCCTTTATAAAATATATTAATCGAAAAATATATACGTTGAGGGTTTTTAGAAACCTATTATATTATAAAAGGTATAAGACGGTCGAGGCGACTATATTGTGTATAAATCGAATAATTTTCAAGGAAAAAGGAAAAAAACACGTTTTCAATGTAAAAACGTTAACCGACAAACACCGTCCCTGTGCATTGTACTCGCCGGCAGAGCACATTTTGACATTTTATCGAAGTATTGAAATATTCTTATTGTCGTATAAGATTTATACCGATCATTTGGTCACGTACGCCTTAGGTTATACAATGAATACACATTTTAAATAAAACGGAAAAAAAAAAAAAAAAAAAAACCATCCCGCCAAACTGGCGCGTCTGGTCTGATCGGTCCCTTTACATACGAGTAACTCTGCGTATGTATTATGTATTTACAAATATATATCGTATATGTATTGGCCATTATACCAGTATATTCATAATAATATTACTAATATTAAACCTCTCTAGGTGTAGAAAACTTTATATATATATATTTTCGTTTAATAAAACGAATAAAAATTTTATTTTGGCTGAGCAGAGAATTTTTGGGCCCATTTTTTTTTTATTATTATTATTACTTCCGGATTCTCAATTCTACAAGTCTGTTTTTACAAGCCGACCGAGCACAATTACAACATAATAATGGTTAGTGTAAATATGCCTTTAAATTGTATTGGTACCTACTACGTATGGAAATACGAAATATGTACTTGTTGGTATAATGTTTAACAATGGCGATATATCGTTAATAACTAGGCAATTGCCACAATTGTGATGGACACGACGCGAGTGTGTTAGCACGGTAATTTCCGGACAAATGATACTACTACTACGCAATAAACGATACCCGGCACCGAGGACAAATATTTCAAACACGCCAGCGGGAATATTTTATGCGTCCGGAATCTCGCCGAAAAACGCGAAAAGGTCACCGGTACCCCGCGTACGGGGTGAACGCCGGAAATTCGCGAATAAATCGATCGAGCCCTGTGCGGCGTTAGCGCGCCGGCGCCGTCGGCAGGCCCGGCGATTCGGCGGGCGGTAATTTATGGGCGTCGGCGGACCGAAGGTTGCGCGCAGCCCTCCCCCACCGCCACCTCCACCCGTCGCTTCAGCCTGTTATACCGCGCCGTGCGTTCCTAATCGATAGGCGTTCACCCCGGGAATACGTTGTTTCAAATTGGAATAAATAGAATAAATTATTATTAAGATACATTTATGGCAATATATTATTCGTGCCGGAACTTATGCATTACACGTGGGTGATTTTTACATGCCATATCTCGTGTAAGAACTTTCATTCGCCTGGTATCTTATGTTAAAGTAAAATCAAATCAATTCAAGGTCGGCATTGCTATGAATTATATAAAAATATTTGTTGCTTACGCATTGATAAATCGGTATATTAAATTGTATAGATTATAAATATAAGGCCGCCAAAAAATGTATTGTACCGATAATGTTTTGTTGTATTTTAAAACGCGGATAATAGTTTTGAACATTTTAAAATTTATTTTATATATATATATACCGCCGCCATCAAAAGATAAAAAAAATCCCTAAAGACGATTTGAAAACCACCCGCCGCTGCCGGTCAAAGAGGTTTGGACATTTGACCAGTATTATTGGTATTATATTATTGTACCGATAGGAGTATAATATAAGATTAAATGATTTATGGCGGTGTTCGTAAAAGCAAACCTATATAGTATTATATTAAACACCTGGGTACCTGCAGGACCGACAGGCCGCAGTGCGAAGGAAAATCCAACACAAAGGAACACAATTTATGTTTAACGGTCACCAGACGATCCCAATGTTCGTTACAATATGAATACACCGTATAAAATCGGAGAGAAAAAAAAAAAAAAAAACCGTCCCGCCACACCGACGCCGTTTCGGATTTATTATCGGCCCCTATATGCGCATTGTTGGCCGTGCTTCTCTGAGACCCATTTATAATGTAAAAAAAAGGGATCCCGGCGGCGGGGTTGTATAAATCAATTTATTGTCCAGAAACCCGGGGGAAAAAACCAGTTTTCGACGGCTCAGTGCCTGGTTTCTATTGAAACGATGGCCCCGTCGCGGGTTTGAAAATTTAAAAAGAAATATATATATATATAAATAATAATTTCATTTCTACCGGACGGACGGGCCCATAGTGGTTTGCAAACGTGAATAAACACGGCAAATACCCTCCTAAATTTGAAATTAAAATTTTTTATTGTTTTCCAATAAAAACGTTTAAATACATAAATTCCGTATACGAATTACAGCGTTTTTCTACAAGTTTCTTTCGTTGGATAAAATCGTTATTTTATTTCTTTTCTAACATTAAATACGATTAATTTAAAGTTTCAGTACCTTAAAATAAGTAACAAAGAATAGTTACACATTTTTTTTTTTTTTAATTTAACCGACTGTTTATCAAATAATACTTAACTTTATCATATATTGGACGCACATAATATATAAATGATGTTTCCAGCTATTCAAAAATATTTTTATCGTTTTCATCTGTGCACGGGTCTAATGTACAGAAATTGTCTGATAAACATTAATAAATATCTAATCGATAAAATATAAGAGTCATTCAATGAACTATTATGACTAAAAGATAGCGGGTTTCCATTAAAATATAAGATAGCAACTTTTATACATAGTCGTGTTTGATTATATTTTATTCGTTTACATCTGGTAGGTCTAAGTTCAGATGCACTATCGGTACCTGTATATACTTGAGTAACTCGGTGAATGTATTCAATATTTATAAATACATATATCACATTTGAAACAGTATTTTTTTTAATAATTATAAAAAAAACTCGGGAATAACGTAGGAAAAACTAGGCATTTCTTGAGGGAAACCTCCCCCCCCCAATTTGTCCAATGTTATAAAATAGTTATTTTGTTTCATTTTGGTCGTGATTTTTTTTTTTTTTTTTTTTTTTTTTTTTTTTTAAATATATATATATAATATTTAATTAAAGACGATTTAATTAATAACAATAAAACTTTTCATCCCATATCATTTTTATAAATGCATCATGATATTTTAGGAAATAATATTCCAATTGGATTGTTTACCACATATATTATTAAACGGCATTAACAGTTAATAAAGTATAACGAAATAACCATAAATTGAATACATCACGATCAAAATCGGCCAAAATAATTATTTTATAGCAATTAAAAAATCAAGGAGGTCTCCCAGCCCCTCCGCTAAAAAAAAAAAAAAAAAAAAATGACCAGCCTGATGCGTATGCACATAGGTGCGACCGAGTACGACACATCTTTGATAATTAAAACTATGATATGCTAAACCAGTTAAATGGTAAAATAAAACATGCTTACGTGTTCAGTGAAATGGTGTTCGAGACGGAAGATTCGGCCGGGCTGCAGACTGGAAACCGTCTTCGTAGTGGTCGGGCGGCGTGCAATGACAGACTAAATATTTCATCTTCCGCCTACCGGTCCCGTACGCACGTAAAACGCGGCTGACCCCACTCCTTGCACAACCAGTTCTGTATTGGTACATAATAAGGGTGGAGGGATTTTTTTTTTTTTTTTTCCTGAAAACGTGGATGGCGGGATGAATAGAACCACACGCTCAATATACATATATATACTTAATAACAGCATTACGATAAACGAATTCGATATTTTTGTATCAGGCACAGCCGCACTGTTTGTCAATTGTAAAATGTTATCGTAATTTTGGCGCAATGAATTTTTGTAAAATATATAATCAACTAAATATTTCTAACGACATTTAATTGAACAGCATTTTTATATTAGAAAAAAAAAAAAAAAAAAGTGCTATTGTACCCTTCTGATAAAAATACAATATAATTTACAATTTGCTGATGTACTGAATGAATTACTTTAAACTGTATTATTATTATTATTATTTTTTTTTTTTTTGAAATTTGGCGTGATACGACGTGCTTCTTAACTATTTTTAATAAATCCTTCTCTTGTTTCAGACCCACAGACAGCAGTACTAGCTCAGTTACTAATTTTACACACCTTCCGACTAATTGAGTGTGACAAGGCAACCGAAAGAATTTATCCAAAATTTCAATTTTTACTAGATTTATGTTACTCATTGACATGTATTGTTTGTCAAATATTGTTTGCGTATTTAGTAATTTTGTTAATGGAGGCTCAGTCATAGACATTCAATCTATTAAATTGACATAATATTCAGCATCGAAATTTTAAGTAGGAACTTTAAAAAAAAATTAAAAAAATTAAAATACACATATTTCTGAATTTTCTGACGTTGTTTGGCGGATCTTTAAAATTTGTTTAATGCTAATTTTTTAATATGTTTTCTTTCATCGGCCAACATCGCAATTAACATATTTTCTGAAAACCCGTTACGCTGAATTACAATGTCTATGAATTATATAAAACTATCTGGAAAATTCTAGATCATTTTATTGTGTCGAATAAGTGTTTTGCTTCATGAACGCAAAATGGTTTTGTTTTAAATATTAAACCACATAGGCGCGTAAACTTTTGAAATAAAACTAGTTAATAAAATGAAATTTTTTAGATGGTGTTTTTGTTGAAACATATAATTTCGAAATTCTATTAGCAATTGTAACCCATCGTGAATGAAAAATTGCTCCGGGGTTTCTTTTGGCTAAGTTCTCGTCACACGATCCAGAGTGAATTGCTTGACATATTTCCAATAAATAACATTGATCTGTGCTTAAGTTTTGTTTAGTTTTGGTAATGACAACTACATATAAATACATTCAAATTACAAGGTTTTAGTATATTTCGATAACTTTCGTGGTACGCTTTAATTAGGTCCAAAACTGTACGATGTTCTACAATAGGTATGTTAGCATTGTGTCACACTTCTTCAATTTCTGTAGCAAATATTTCACTAGTCTTCTATGTCTTTGTACTGTTTTTTTACCTGAATTGTATTTAACCAAAAATAATATTTTCATGACATCTACATGAAGTGGGTAAATCGTAATTTGGCAAATTCTC
This sequence comes from Tuberolachnus salignus, assembly GCA_956483605.1. Lineage (NCBI taxonomy): Eukaryota > Metazoa > Arthropoda > Insecta > Hemiptera > Aphididae > Tuberolachnus > Tuberolachnus salignus. The sequence goes on from OY101431.1 coordinate 11,286,219, forward strand.
TCCCCGGACCAAAAATTGGATTTTTCACATCTCTTCTGGGTAAAGCCATGATTTAATTTATAATTAAATTGAAAACAAAATAATAATATTACAACACCAATTAACAACTAACACGTTCGGCGTAAATCACGAATATCGCACAGTCCATACTAATATTAATCAACTGTCAACTTTTTTTTTTTTTTTTATCAATTCTATGATAACTGTATTACATCGGGTGATTAAGCAACAACTCCAAACAACGCGGAAAAAAAATGTTCATATTTTTTTTTTCTCCAATTATACAAGAACGCTACACCATAGTACACAGTCCCTTCGTTGTGGGCATGTGTTTGATAAAAAAAAAAAAATAAATAAAATATTTACACGAAAATACAAGCGTTAGACCGCGAATATCCGTATAATAACGTGTAGTTGATCAAGGGGGGCGTCCACTTATATGATTAGGCATGAGAACCGACGATCCAAATACAAGGGCGATTGCTAAACTAATTATTACTGATTTCAAGTACGGCTTATTCCCACCAACTAGGTTTATAAGCCGTGTAAGCCCAACTGTTTCAATCACCATTGATTAAATACGCTAATATCTGATTTAGGAAAAAACAAAAACAATAAAATACAATTTTAAATACTTAATTATGCCTATTATTTAATATTACACCGATTAATTTAAATTACTCAATTTAAAAAAAATACTAAATTACTCACACTGGTTTATTATACGTTATTATTACCCGTACCAGTTAGAGTTAATTGAGAGTCCTATGTCTCTAAAAATGGCTAGGGAGAATGCAGACCAATACGATACATATATGTATAACGTATAACTCAAACATTCACGATAAAACTGTAATATTGTTATACTCGTATTTACATTGTGGTAACTAATTTCAAAAAAATAAATAAATAAAAAAATAATAAAACATACACGGCATAAAACTACAAACAATTATATTCACTAAACAATTATACATATTATTTATAATTAAATTTACTTACAAGTCAATGCGTTAATTTGTTAACGTTTCGTTCTTTGAGTTATTCGAAAAGTAAAATTCTCACATATGACTATTCGTTTTGATTGAGTGTAAAATTTGTCGAGCATTTTACTGAAATGATTTTCATCGAGCAAATGTATCCATTTGGCTAAATCCAATTGTAATGTACGTCTAGTTATCGCACACTCTAGTAAAATAATGATTTGAAATTTGCTTAAAACATAATACAAAATTATTGCTAGATAAAAATCCACGACTGCTTAATTGTATTGTGTATATATATACAATTAATTATACATAATACAAAGAGAGCTGGTCTGAATGACTTTCCCGGGCTAGAAATTCCAAATCCGTCGCTGATTGTAAACGATTCCTATTAAAATTGCAAATTAAATTAATTTGTAACTAAAAAAAAAAAATTCCAATTGTCGGTGTTTTTTTTGTCCCTAGGCCGTTGTGAATTTTTATGGAGCCAAAAAAGCGTTGTTCACATAAATTGTGAAAATAGCAAAATGCTCTAATTTTATACTTTAAACGATTATAAAAACTATCATTTTACAATCGACTTTTTATCGTTGTTTTATTGACTACTAATAATAACGAACCTCGTGAAAAAAAAATATATTTCCACGCCTATAATGATCTAATTGATATTAAGGTCTAAATTACATCCACATAAGTCAGACAATAGCAGCAGGTACGCGAAAAGTATACGATTTCCGTCAAAATCTGAACTTCGAACGATTAAAACAAAAAAATCGCGCCATTAGTTTTTTCATATTTGTACATTGTCATAAAACAACTGACGACCAACATTGGGTCAAATTTAATAAGCCAAACAAATTGTAAAACTTAAAAACTGGAAATTTCAATAAAACTATATACATAATATAAGGAACTAATATACACCGGAAAGCTGTATATTACGTCTAGAAAGGCCTAGAAACTGTTATTTCGTAAAAATTCCCGTTTTATCCTATTGTTAAGAAAATTACAAATAAATTAAATTAGATATAATTTTCTATCAAAAATTACCGGTAAAGTCGATGATCGAAGTAATATATCAACATATGGAACATTTGTTCACAGGCGGGGAAAACAAATAAAAAATAAAAAGGTATAACATACATTAACTTGTTCAGAAATTGCATTGAACAAATTATGTGTGGTTTTTAAGTAATCGAGGCGACTATATTGTGTATAAATCGAATAATTGTCAAGGAAAAAGGAAAAAAACACGTTATCAATGTAAAAACGTTAACCGACAAACACCGTCCCTGTGCATTGTACTCGCCGGCAGAGCACATTTTGACATTTTATCGAGGTATTGAAATATTCTTATTGTCGTATAAGATTTATAACGGTCACTTGGTCACGTACGCCTTAGGTTATACGATGAATACACCTTTTAAATAAAATGATAAAAAAAAAAAAAAAATCGAAAATAACTAAAACCGTCAAAGTGTTTCGTGTTTTTACCTTTTTTTTCACTTTATTGAAAATACTACATGGAATATAAAACGTAAAATTCACGAGTACCCACTAGTATAGACCTGTACGGCACAGCAAAACCCCGGGAAAACTAGCCCAAACTGTTTTTATGCTTTTATCGTAAATTTCCCTGGGAAATTTCGCGAATCCAGCCTATTCTAGCTACTTAACAAAATGTTTTTTTTCATATTTTCTATAATCGCAATCGATACGAGTTACTGCAGTTCTACGTACACAATATATGGCGGTAACAAGTCCGTTTGTACAGCTGCGTAGGAACATCCGCACAAAGGGCCATATAGTTTCCAAAAGATTCCAATATACGCTATAAGATGAATACACTATAATAAAACCCGAAAAGAAAAGAAAAAAAACGTCCGCCCCGCTGGCGTTGTTTCGGGATTATTGTCGGAAAAATATATACGTTGAGGGTTTTTAGAAACCTATTATATTATAAAAGGTATAAGACGATCGAGGCGACTATATTGTATAAATCCAATAATTGACAAGAAAAAAGGAAAAAAAACACGTTTTCAATGTAAAAACGTTAACCGACAAACACCGTCCCTGTGCATTGTACTCGCCGGCAGAGCACATTTTGACATTTTATCGAGGTATTGAAATATTCTTATTGTCGTATAAGATTTATAACGGTCACTTGGTCACGTACGCCTTAGGTTATACGATGAATACACCTTTTAAATAAAGTGATAAAAAAAAAAAAAAAATCGAAAATAACTAAAACCGTCAAAGTGTTTCGTGTTTTTACCTTTTTTTTCACTTTATTGAAAATACTACATGGAATATAAAACGTAAAATTCACGAGTACCCACTAGTATAGACCTGTACGGCACAGCAAAACCCCGGGAAAACTAGCCCAAACTGTTTTTATGCTTTTATCGTAAATTTCCCTGGGAAATTTCGCGAATCCAGCCTATTCTAGCTACTTAACAAAATGTTTTTTTTCATATTTTCTATAATCGCAATCGATACGAGTTACTGCAGTTCTACGTACACGATATATGGCGGTAACAAGTCCGCTTGTACAGCTGTGCAGGAAAATCCGCACAAAGGGCCATATAGTTTCCAAAAGATTCCAATATACACTATAAGATGAGTACACTATAATAAAACCCGAAAAGAAAGGAAAAAAAAATGACCGCCCCGCTGGCGATGTTTCGGGTTTATTGTCGGAAAAATATATACGTTGAGGGTTTTTAGAAACCTATTATATTATAAAAGGTATAAGACGATCGAGGCGACTATATTGTATAAATCCAATAATTGACAAGAAAAAAGGAAAAAAAACACGTTTTCAATGTAAAAACGTTAACCGACAAACACCGTCCCTGTGCATTGTACTCGCCGGCAGAGCACATTTTGACATTTTATCGAGGTATTGAAATATTCTTATTGTCGTATAAGATTTATAACGGTCACTTGGTCACGTACGCCTTAGGTTATATGATGAATACACCTTTTAAATAAAATGATAAAAAAAAAAAACCATCCCGCCAAAGTGGCGCGTCTGGTCTGGTCGGTCACTTTACATGCGAGTTATTCTGCGTATGTATTATGTATTTACAAATATATATCGTTTATGTATTGGCCACTATACGATTATATTCTTAATAATTATTTTTAAAAAAAACCCGAAAAACCGGAAAAAATTCACTGCAAAACGGGCTCTTTCTTACTTTTTTTTTTTATTGTATTTCACTTAAGGATAACCGTAGAGACCTGCAATTGCCACAGGATATTAATATTATTAATATTAAACCTCTCTAGGGGTAGAAAATGTTTTTTTTCTAAATATATACATTTTGGTTTAATAAAACGCATAAAAATTTTGTTTTGGCTAAGCAGAAATTTATGGGACCCTTTTTTTGTTAAATTATTATTACTCCCGGATTCTCAATTCTTAGAAACCTATTATATTATAAAAGGTATAAGACGATCGAGGCGACTATATTGTATAAATCGAATAATTGTCAAGGAAAAAAGAAAAAAAAACACGTTTTCAATGTAAAAACGTTACCGACAGGCACCGTCCCTGTGCATTGTACTCGCCAACATTATGAGTTTTAAATTATTTTAAAACCTCGTAAATTTATAAACTAATAATTATTATTATTGAATACAAATTGTGTATTTTTTTCCCATATTACCCAATTAAAAATTGTATTTTTTGCATAGTTTCACGGTTTTGATTTCATATTATTTGGAATATTTTGATACATGTTAGTGCAAACAAATATGATCTCTAAACATCATTCATCGATGTAGACAATTTATGTAACATAGGAACACTGTGGTAGAAAAAAATAAAAATATTATTTGTTTAAAACAAAATATATAATACGTATACAGTGTTCCACGAAAATATAAAACTTGCGATAATTCCTGAGATAATAAAAATAATCGAATTCTGTTTATTCTTTTATATGATTCACAGAGATAATTAATATCAGTAAAATTCCGTGGAAATACATGTCTCTACGATTATTTTTAACCGAAATACAACAAACAATGTACGAAAGACCTTTCACTTTATCGCAGTAAATTTTACCGGTTTTTCGAAAATATTAAGAATATATAGCGACTATACATATATGATATATATATATATATTTGTATTTGTAAATACATAATACATACGCAGAGTATGTATAGGGACCGATAGTGTATCCGACCGGACGCGCCACGGCGGTGGGATGGATTTTTTTTTTTCTTATTGTTTGTATAACCATACGAATACGTGATCTGGCGACCGGTGTGCCGTCTTATACGACAATAAAAATATTTCAATAGCATTTTATTTCACTTTGCCTATAAGTGGAATTCCCTTCTACAGTCCATCGGTATTTGTTCTCGATTTGGTCGCCGGTCTGTTCGTTCGCTGTTTGTCCGGCTGCACGTAAATCTTAGGGGTTCTCCGCTGTGGTTTTTCCGTTTTATCTTATTTTTTTTTGGTCTTCCGAAATCGCGAATTTTCCGTCGAACTAATATTTCGGTTCACAGTTCCGTTTTTCGTCCGTCCACTACGGACCATGTCCCGGCAACTACTTGGCCGTTCAAAACAACAATATCGATTCCAAACCGAGTAGTTTTTAATTTCACGAGGCTTTTTTTTTTTTTTGTATATAAATCATTTTTTTCGGTCAACCAAGATGTTCGAAATTATTTTCGTCGTATACGATTCGAATTTTTCGGCCGACGTTACTTGGGTTTGAAACATTTTTCTAGATTTCCGATAGTTTTTTTTTTTTGAGGATAATTCCCGATTAATACCTATTCTCTAACCGTACCGATTAACCGAGCTCCGCTCAGAATCGTTTTACATTTTTTCAGTATAATTTACCAAATTGTCCGGTATAATATATCCAACAGCCAAATTGTACACCTACATCAGTGGCCTACCCACAGTGACACCGCGGCACCAACAAATTTGGGTATATTGAAACGTGTTTTACCGAATTTCCTCCGGTACCATTTTTTCGTTTGCAACGTTTTGTCATTGCGTACAGATAAATATTGAACTAACTATTATTATCCTACCTTCCTGACTTCACGCCTATTACAGTGGCGTGAAGTACGTGGTTTTTTTTTTTTTTTGTTTGTATTTTTTCGTCGCACTATTGCGAGTTTTATTTAATGTTTTTCATTTAAAAATATTTAAAACTTGTACTAACTTGGCTTCTGTGTAGAGCCAGTTTTGTACATATTTTAATAATTTCGAAGAACGGTAAATTTTGCAAATGCTTCCGAGCTGGGACAAATGTTAAAATACCCCCGGCCGTGATGACACTGGCGCGAGATGTTTTGAGACAGTTTTTCTAAAAAAAAAAAAAAAAATAATATATACAGAAAATACAAAATAATAATCAGTATTTATTTCTTTCTCGTTTTATGTATTACATTATTATGTTACGCGATAATGTTTTTAATCGTCCGTATTTATTTTTAAACGAAAAATACAAATTATAAACCCCTCCGTTTTTTTTTTTTTTAAGCACATCGAGTGTTCTATTGTAAATTTATGAATATTATTTATAAAATAAATTAAATCGTCGGTTTTGTGAAATTGTACGCATAACAGATTTTTAAAAAAATATTATTATAAATGTTGGCGCTATAGTAGTTACGAAACACGCTCGATGCCACAATAAATATAAGTATAAAAAAAAATTTAAAAAAAAACGAACTGCATCGTTTTGTATTTTTGAAATATTAAACGAAAATTCGGGTTTTAATTTATCGCCCGTCCAACGGTTAAAATCACGAACGAGTATATTCATTTTTAACGAAAAAAATATAATCCTTTGTGTATTTTAAATGTGTCTTTTTACCATACGTCTAAACGTGTAGATACGCCGTCCGCGACGATTAAAAAAATATGTGTATACAAATATTTACTATTGATACGAAAAAAAAAAAAATATATAGAAGAAAAATTATATAAATCCGGAGTGAAAAAGACTGATAAAATTGTAATATGTTATATCGAAAACGAATTTATCAATTGTATTTATTTATTTGTTTATTAATGGTTCTTATCGACTTATAAGACTAATGGGCTTTCGTTTATGTTGAGAAAAAATATAGCAAAAAAAAAAAAAAAACGTTTATATCATTTGTCGGCGTGTCATTTGTGACAATCGCACAAATGCACGCTACTGTTTAATTAAGCGCCCGAGTTTAGCAGATTAGAATACTAATGGAGAGAAAATAATAACGATTGTCGGTTACATCTCGCACGTTACATAACATACACGTTTAGAACATTAGTAATAATTGTAACCGTAGAAGGGAATATTGTGAGTTTTGTGCTTTTGAATTGTCGAATTGTCGTGCCCCGCGTACGGATTTTACGGTTTTTACGGCAAAGGCCTGTGTAGTGTACAGTCCAACTTTACTCGCGTACAAAAACGTACGTTTATATGGCGTGCCGCGGGCAACAGAAATTGTTCAGAGTTCTAACCTTTCCTACTGCGGTCCGGGCGTGGTATTCATATCGTGCGTGCGGTTAGGCAACGATCATTAAACAAAAAAAAAAACAAACGAAAAAAAAATACCCCAAATTAATTTCATTCCCCATTTCTGTACACCTCAAAGTAACGGTGCTACTACTATTGTATCCTATTATCTGGACGGTATAATTTTTTTGGTCTTTAGTCTATCTCCAGCGAGACAATGACATACCCTACGAGACCATCCATAGATTTTAATGATAAATATAAACGATACGGTTCAAACATTATTATTTGTTTAGTTATTATTTACGGTTATTCGTACATAAAACTTTTTCCTATTGTTCATTAAGTATAATTTACTACGAAGCTTTTTTTTTTTTTTTTTGACATTTCTGTGCATTTTTCATTTGCTAAAACGGTTTTCTCGACTTTTCTAAGTTTAAATCTCAATTATTGAGAAAACCAAAACGAAAACAACAAATGACATTCCAATGCACCAACTATATCAAAAACGTTGTCAGAAAAGGGCCTACATATTTAAATCAGACTAGAAAGTCTGTGAAAAAAAATCGCTCGCGGTCCGGGAGAAATAACAAAAACAAAACGCATAATAGTAAAAACAATATTTTTTTTCAAAACGCTCAGAATCTAACAAATTGCCGGGGCCTATTATGCAATTATAGTTTAATAATGCGCTGCACAATTACATTTCTCAATGCGCGAAATGCGTTTCACGGCGCGATAAAAAAAAAAAAAAACATCCTGTATTGCGTAGGTGTAAGAGTTGAAACGAAATATGCTATGTAGATGTGAATAATAAATATATCATATTTCTACAATTAATATTAGTATAATAGATACCATATATAGTGTACACATGATTTAACAATCGCCCGACACACTGTATGTGTTGTACGAATTTATATTTTAAAATATCTAGATGAAGATAAATAATCGGCGACTAACGAGTTAAAAAAAAATAAATAATTTTTCCCTTTCCCTATTACACTAAACATATTACAAGTGTTCATTATGCGCATTTTTAAATGTCAAACAATGTTGTGTTAGGCTATGTTTGTAAATTTAATATTTTACCTATTATAATTATATGCGGTTCGATTGATTTTTGATAGTTCTAATTAAACAATGCGATTTTTGTAAATGCATCACGATAATGTTATACCGAACTCTCCGTAATGGAATTGTATCCTATCTTTCGTGTTTTATATTTTAGACGTTTGATAAATTTCACTATTAACGAAACAAACCTACAAAATTAAATGTATTCGCGGCAAAAGGCTCAAGTGATATATGGCAACCTGAAAAAAAATCGGTTTTTTTTTTTCAGGAAATATAAACTACTTAATTATACCGTAAAAAAAAATTGAACAATTACCAATATTTCTTATAAAACACAATAAACAAATAATTATCTAACACTAGTGTAATATTCCAAAAAATACCCCCCCCCTCCCTTCACTCTGTATTTATAGTCTAGTCTATATTTTTTAGATAAAACTGCGTTCTTGTTTAATAGTTCAATATAAATCAGCAAATTAATGCATTGTTGTAATTAATAAATATTTTAAGCAATTAATTGTAATTAAAACGAATATAATTACAACGGGCGCGATATGAACGTTTATCGATAATATCACGCGATTCTTAATATAATAATTTTTTATTGTTTGTGTACAAATCAAATATTTAAAACCATTCAATTTTATCTATGACGATGAAATTATACATCTCCAGATATCGGTTCTGGTAATCTATTTCTAATTTAACTAGATTGTATACAACTATGAAAATATATCTATCTAGTTAAAATATAACACACGATTGCAGGCACACTGGGAATATTTCCGATTCGTCCCCGGTTGAGAAATTCCGATCGATCGATTGTCCTTTATACAGAGAATAAAAAGAAAAAGAAAAAAAACCCCGCCAATCGCAGACGAACGCTCAACAGTCACGTCTTGTTGGTGCGTCTTTTTTTTCGAAATCAATTATAATATTGTATATTTGGTAGGTATATAAAACGATTACTCCTTGTGATTTTTTTTTCCCTTCTTCTATATGTATATAAATTTGATTAATAAAATAAGTGGTAAAAAAACTGGTTAGTGACGGTGGTTGTTGGGTACATGCCGGGTTTTTGTGAAGATACGACGCCGTAGGGTCATAAAAAAAAAAAAAAAAAAAAAATACGTTTCTGTCGGTTACCGTCTTTGTATTTTAATATAATAGGGATGGCCCGCGTGTCTTTTTTTATCCGGCCCGTGATACATTTTAAGAGTTATTTCAACCGAAATTACGAATTTTTACAATGTTTAGTAATCAATACATTTTCCGTGTGGCGAAGTTCGAAAAAATAGAATTGGACGATGAGTTTAATTTTAAACGTCGCATTGCCTACCCATCGGACGAATTAATTTGTAGAATTCGAATTTGTAGACGATTTGAAGATGTCGAACTCGTGCGTCCTCAAATAAATTTATTTAATAATCCTATGGCATTTGAAATTGAAAAACAACAGTTGTTTCACTTTAATAGGAACTATGCGAGTTTCTCTAGATTTGTATCTAAAAAATAGATTGACGTGTGCTTTTGACAAAAACAATTTAATTAATTATTTTTAATGACCGTTTTTTTTTTTTTTTGCATTGATTTCTATGCTCTGGCCAGCTAGATTTTAACGTTCTAAAAATCGGTCCGCCAGTAACTTTGAAATGCTCATTCCTGATATATCTTAAAAAATAAAAATTAAACGTACAGCGGGTTTGCGTGCAATGCGCTCTAAAAAACTACACAGCCGACTTCGATAAGATTATTCTCATGTGTGTGATATGGTCCAGCATAAAATACAGGATAGTTTTTATCTCGATATGTAACCGTCAATTATTTTTTTATTGCAAATATAAAGAATTTTTTTAGGAAATGGGTTGTATACGTACACAAATCAATAGTTAATACGTTATTAGGGAAACTATCGTTGTTTTAGTTACCAAAAAATATTTGTTTTTCGTTATAATTATATTTAAAAAAAAAAACTCCGTCAAATTACCATAAAAAAAAAAAAAAAAAAAAAAATGTTCGATTCATAATTAAAATATTAACAATTCGAATTGTTACCTGTTTACCTATTTTGCTATTCATAAAACATTCCGTTTTGCTTAAAAATTATAGTGCGCAATTAGTCCTATATTAAAATAGTGTAATTACTTTGATATATTACTATGGTTGTCGACACATTAATCCTAATCAAAATGTTGATTTTAAAATTCTTTAAACATACAGATTATTGTAATTATTATTACTATGTTTAACTTATTTCACAGGGACAAACAACTCGGTACCAATCACCGCCTATATATTTTTTTTAAATTTACTAAATTAAAATCACTTCGGCTACGCCACTTTAAAACAACTGGTTTAACGATCAATCAGTAAATTATTTAAATTCAGTTCTTTAACTGTATGAAATTTGGCCTAACGGTGACGGCTCTTTTTTAGTTTTCAACCTTATGTACCACGACCGTATAGTTTTGTTGATACATTTCTATATTCGAGATCGTTTAATTTTAACCCCGGCACGAGATTTCAAGCGGTTTTCACAAATATTAAGTCACCAAAGGCCATACTCGCTAAATAAAAAATATATTTATCAAATTTAAGCGTACAGCGGGTTTGCGTGCAATGCGCTCTAAAAAACTACACAACCGACTTCGATAAGATTATGCTCATGTGTGTGATTTGGTCCAGCATAAAATACAGGATAGTTTTTATCTCGATCAGTGACCGTCAATTATTTTTTTATTGCAAATATAAAGAATTTTTTTTAGGAAATCGGTGGTTGTATACGTACACAAATCAATAGTTAATACGTTATTAGGAAAACTGTCGTTGTTTAGTTACCAAAAAAAATATAAATATATATTTTTTTTTCTTTCGTCATTCTATCAATATAAGAGCCAAATACCACTCGCTCGCTCGCCGATTAACGCCCGGACCAATGCGCTAGACCTGGAGGCTCGAAATTTTAGCGGTTTATGTCGTATTGCGTAGGTGCCTGACAGCCCGAGAATGACGAACGATAAACGATTGTTTTGCGTATTAATTTCCATCTTCAGTAAAATGCCGCGATGAAAATCTAACCGCGATAGGGCCGAAAAAATTGGGCGAGGTGTAGGGGGTGAAATCCACAGGTAATTCCAATTGTTCACGGGCAACGCCGCGCGGGACAGCTAGTGATAAACTATTATATATGATAATAATAATAATGGCTCTTAACGGCCACCCGAAATAAGTTTTCGACGTTTTTCAAATGTACAGAAATCATTATTGCTATAGGAATATAATATAAGATTTATTACGGTCGACGCGTATTCGTACAAACTGTACCTACACTGTACCACACCGGTTGTCGTGTTTTTATAACGTTGACATTTTACTATAAACCATATAAAAAAAAAAAAAAAAAAAAAAAAACCCCGCCACGGGGGCGTTTGTCCGAACGTACAATTATATTGTCGATGCGTTTTTTTTTTCTTCGAAATATATTATATTTTATTTGTACTAGGGTCTATATGCAACAAAACATATGTGAACAAAATCATCACACGAAATACAAATACTACATTTTTAAAATCTAAAATATTCAAAATATTATTTAAAACTATTTATGTTTTACGTACAAAAGTGTACTACTTGAAACAATGGTGGTTGTTTGAAATTTGTTAAAAATAAAAGTTCTTCTGTTCGATCTTAGTATGTACTTTGTCAAATGAAAGTGACGCGTTTTCTAGTTTTAGAATTTCTTTGGTATTTTTTTTTTTTTGATAATATTCTATTTTCTTCTTTTAGCGACCACCACGATTAAAATATACCATAAAACATGCTTTATAGGTGTTTATTGTTGATGTATGCAAAAAAAAAAAAAAAAAAAATATAAAATAAAATAACCATTTGCTTTATCATGACGTAATTCGTGGACATTTCCAACAAAAGCAGTAATCAGAAGTTGCAAAAAAAAAAAAAAAAAATGCCAATGCATATAAATCCTAGCTCTATATATTATTATTATTTTATCGTGTAGGATAAAAACGACCTCGGTGACTATTTATCAGGGTCGAATACGTTTGATTGTATACGAATTGTACACACCAACGTCGTAGGCGTGCGGTTAAGGGAACGGCTGCACATCCTGCGAAAAATACAAACCGCTAAAAGTGTTTGGATTCGTTTTTCAAATTTTTTTGTGTTAAATTAGTTTAGAACATAAATTAGCTTTCCGAGTTCCACGCGGGGTACGGTAGGGGTACGTCGGCGAGTAATTTTTATTTTTTTTTTCTGCGGAACAAACGATATTCTGATAGATGGAAATAGTACAATTCGATTGTTTCAAACGGAGAAATAATCGTCACTAAATAGACAAATGACCGCGCATACAATTGCTACATCATCTTACGCTTAATGGACTGGGTGGCCGTTTGTTACGTGGTCGTGGTGAAAACAACTCCATAAAAGGGCTTTTTTTTTTCTTTATCCCTTCAGAATTTTGAAAATTTACTTAAAAAAATCGATACGAATTCCCACTAGGTAATTGTCGTTTGGGAAAACTTCTAAAATATTAGACGATCCGTCGTCGTTGTGTACCATATCTGAAAATATTATATACTGTACGATTAAATTATATACCAAACGTACTACGGTCAAAAAAGAAGAATTTGATCCCGACTAAAATATTAAAATATTATTCTGCGCACGTTTACGACAAACACGTATTGTTGTAATAATTGTACACAACTGTACAATACAGTGTAAAAAATTACACGTTAAAATTGTTTGTAATTTTTTTTATTTTTATTACTTAACGTATCGCCAAGCGATATTTTTATCGTGTATACTCTACAGGGCGCGGAAAACAGCGCCGCGACAACAGGGGACGCAACGTATGCATTGCATTCCCCGACTAGCGTTTTATATTTGAATTTAGGCTCAACGTCAAAAGTTAAAAAAAAATATAAAAAAAAATTGGAAAATAAACCTTGAAATCATTGTCGTCTGAATATCGTCTCATAGTAGCTTACGTGTTTTCTGTTTATTATTGATTGGCGCATTACAATCGGGTTAAATATTAATAAAAAAAAAAAAAAAAAAACAACACTCGGAAAAATCGAAATAACCGATACGCCTTGTTCACAAGTATAATAATAATTTATATTGGCGGATTAAAAAATAAATTTATTTATAATTTTCCACATTATACACGCGCAAACTTGAAACTATTCACTTGAAATTTTTCCGATATACTATTTTTTCAAAATAAAACAGTTGTTTAATATATATATATATATATACTAAATAAATGTACGTTAATATAATTTTTTTTCTCGTTGTTCATATTTTAACGTAATAGTGTGTTTTAATTGGGGAAAAAATTAACATATTGTCATAAATTATTTGCTTTATTATATCTTGTCTACTGGTGTGTGTGTTTGGAGAACGGGTTAAAACGAATTAACATATAGAGAAAAATATAATGCACTACACTTAACATTACCGACTGTTTTGCTTTGGAAAAAAAAAAAAAAAAAAAGTTAAAAATTTGAGCCGACTATTTAATTTTGTCATGCATATTTTTGCCGACCAAAAATGAATTGCGGCTCTGATGGGAATTCGTTTTTATCGTGGCTAGGATACAATAGTATTCTAGCCTAGAAAATGAATTTAATCAAATATTTACTTAAAAAATTACAATTATTAAATTGCTAATGAATCACGATACTGTTTAGTATTAAATTATAATATTGCATTAGTTATTACATTTAGAATTTAACAAATCAATAAAGAATATTGAATATATTATTAGACTTTATACATAAACGAATAGTTCCGTTGGTAATATAAAAATCTTGATTTAAAAAAAAAATAAAAAACTAAGAGTATCTACACTACATACAGATACATCGGTACATGTATATGTCTTGTTTCTACTGAATATAGTCGACATAAGAATGTCGATGTCAATTTGGTATTAGATACGAGGAGACGAGGATTAAACTATAGGTCACTTTTTTAACACGTGTAAAAAATAAACAAGTTTCAAAGACAGGAATTATTTATTTATTTTTCATAGACAGCAATTATTTTTATTGAGTATACATTTTTCTAAATTTTTAAATGGAATACGCGGTGACACTAATCGTCCAGAGATAGGACCGAGAGGCGGTAAATCAGATGGAAATGGAGGATAACAAATACCGTTAATCGTAGCAAAACGGGGAACTTTGTTACTGAGCAGAGTTTTATAACAAGTATTGCACGCGCTCATATTATGAGAATCCGAGTCTGGGTATTTTTCGAGCAAAAAAATCTACGGCTTTCTGGAGTACCGTGCTTTATATCTTTCTCGGACCAAAGGCGATCGTAAACAGCGCAGGAAACACCGAATTCGTTTTGGATAAAACGAAAATTGAATTCGTTATCAGCGACGGGAAATTCGTCAATACAGACATTTCGCGGCGGTTCGGTTATCGGAATGACGATTTTGAGCTTGTTCTTTAAACGAGCGTCGCGGTAACATTCTCGGTGTCGGACAAATTAACAGAACGACCCCCCAGCCATAAGACATATACATGTCAAAAAAAAACCAGTGTTGTATCTCGCATAACAACATAAATTGTATGACTTTTTTTTTCCGATATCCGATATTTCAATATTTGCTAACAAACCGATATTTGAAATTAATCGAAATTAACTGATATGTCGGTTGAAAACCCTATATTTTTAAACGTTTTTTTTTTTTTTATATTCCCGAGACATTATTGACGTTTCTTTTGCAAAAATATAGGTATTCAAAAAGAACCCCCCCCCACCGATGTCTTCGGTATCAGTTTATACCGAGATAAGTTTATCACCGTCGAATCATAGAAACTCAGAAAAATTTAAGTCTCGCGTCCCGCGTAACAAACACAAGAATATAATAGAAATAAAAATTGCGATTAAACACTATTAAATACTAAATACGAGCGGACGTTTTCGGGAAAATAAAATGGAAAAAAAAAAATATTTGTAATGGTATATTTTATAACCGTAATATATCAAAACGGTGTGTATTACGCATTTATAGTGATACATCGTCGAGGTTGTTGTATGGGACATTTCAAAACGAACCGAATGTTTGACGGTGAATAGCCGACGGGCGGACGGGCGGACGGGCGGACAAAAATTTATACGTTGAAATATCAAACGCGTCCGCCAGGCAAATACGATTAATTCGCCTTTATAATACGAGGAGGGGAAACTAAACTAAATGCGTTGGTCACTCGTTGTCGTGTTATTTCGTTATCTATTATACTGTGTTATATTGGGTCAAAGGCGAATGTTCGTTGCTTATTTTCAAATGAGTCACAAAGACGAGAGAGAGAGTGAGAAAAAAAAAAATAAAAATCTATTGTTGTGCCGATGACGGTTTTTCGTACAAAGCCGCTGCAGCAGCTGCTGCCAACAGCCGCCATTCCCGGACGCCCCGTATCCAACAATACAATTTTAAAATTAACGGTTTTTTCCCTCGGACACCCTACCTGACTGATCTGGTTTTATTTTATTATTTTTTTTTTTTTTTTTGCTAACACTGTGCACGTTATTTTCTACCCCTAACGTACACTGTTACAGAGTATTAAAAACTGGTTGTAGTCCGTTATACGAGTAATACAATACGGTTCGGGCATAAGCGGAAATCCATTGACATTTCTGAGGGGGCCAAAATTTACTAATAAAAAAAAAAAAATAATAATATAACCTAATACGAATAATATGAAGATTTAAATCTACACATAAATATCATCACGTGTTTTATAAAATTGAATTTATAATCATAATAAAATGTTAGCATCCTGTAGGCTGTAAGTGCACATACATACACAAACAAAAGAACATTAAAATAATATGGTTTATTATAATTATTGTAAAACAATTGTTCTATTTTTTTTTTATTTTTTTTTTTCAGCAAATTTGCTAACTGTGTAGTCATTGTTAATAGTTTTGACGATTTCATTTTCAATATTAGGAATTGCGATTGAGTTAAAACGATTTCGAAGCATAGATGTTCTTAACTAAGTTTTTAAACGCTTCATGGCAGAAAAACTACGCTCGCATGTTGATGAGCTAATTGGAAGTGCGATTGCCACTTGCAAAAATTTGTACGAATCCGGGTAGCCTTGTTGCAAGACATAATGTTTTAAATCCTTTTTTTTTTTTTTGCAAACAATTATAATTCAATTTTTGATTTTTAAGTGTTAAGTGACCGTTCGTTTTTTTATTCATATTATGATTTTACATAAAACACGTCAAAATTTTGGTTGTCAAGCCCCTCCCCCTCACTCGTTCCCGCATATGAGTTCGGGTAGAGTAGAGTTCAAGGGTATAAAAATTGCTCGATTGTTGAATTCGAACAAATATTGTAATCTGTACATATTCCGTATAACACCTACTTTAACGTCGAAAAATACGTCGTGTACAGAAAACAGTCATGGAAATATATCCACACAACCAATAGATATAATAACTCAGGCTATGTATTTTTTTTTTTTTTTTTTTATAAAATATATCTACCAGTGAACCCGAAAAAACCGAACCAGATGTCTGACATTGTAATGTATAATGTAATATAATACAATATTGTTGATAACTCGAAATTCTGGAGACCAGTGCTGATAATTTGATTCATAGAGGTTTTCGATTTAGCGAGGGAAAAAAGAAAATAAAATAGTTAAACATTTCAATTCCATGCACGCATTGTTTGTTATTTACGTATTTGTTTATTTATATTGCAGGTATGTATAGAAAATTATAATATATATTTTTAAAAAAAAAAATCATAGTTATTTTATTTCGCGATAAATTTTTGCCCACTATCTGGTCCATAACCTGCGTCCTAATTAATCTAAAGCACAAATGTATAATATTATATTATATTGTCCGTATGGTAAGCATACATTTCCAATACAGAACATAACGACATTTTTCCTCGTGTTTTTACGGTTCACTCCAACGTGTAATTGACGTTAAATGACATCCGTTTTCATATTTATTAAATAAAAAAAATATAGCCGATTCCGGCGATGGACAGGATAATATTCAATTTAAATTCTCATTTTTCGCGAACAGAATACGATTTCATAGTTTAAAAAAATGTATTAAATATATGCAATACAAATAATAAGAAAATAATTGTATTTTTTCTGTTTCGAGTGTTTGTGTTTTTGAACAAATGTCGCAATTACACACAAACTAGTGATAATGACACCCGGAACAATTTTCAAATTTTTATGAAAGTAAATTTGGACGATTTGAAGTCGATCGACTTCAATTATATCATCGACGTCGATGAAGTTGCCTATCCGCGACCCCTTTAGGTAATATGGGGCGGTACGACAAACTCTGTAAACGTTTTGTTTTAGGCTATAGCACTGATAAATCGCAAGGGCAGAGTTAAAAACGCCTTTGCTCTTGATTTAGGACCCGGCTGTTTTTCATCGCACGGCCAATTGTTCCCGTATCGCCAATCACGATTGTCTATATGTTTTAGCCGCATAAGCGAAACGACGAACGCTGTTTACAAAGGAATTGTGCCAATAGTATTTTTAATGCTTTAGTTGTATTTCTATCTGCAAATAAAATGTATTGTGCCGACATGATATGGTGGGCCACGCAGACGAATTGTCGGGCATCGGCTTGGGTATAGTAGAACATATTACAAAAGCTTTAACGAAACAACAATATTATTTTACAAACGTTGCAAAGTTACGTTTGACAGTAGTTGATAGAACGTTTTAGATTTCTCGTATAACGTGGGGTTTTATACTATAAACGAGTGAATTCTTCCCCGTCCCATTTCCCGTCATCGAACAACATTTCCACTAAATACATCGCTTTGATTTTAAACGGATCGATTTTTACGATTATTTTGCCAAGTCGTGTTCAAAACGGTTTTCTGAATATTAAATACCCATTTTCAAGGGGCCGCGCCCGGTATGTTTGCGCGTATATATACGGACGCGAGTCTTCATCATTTTTCGACTTAACTTCAGTTCGAATTATGGACAGACCGCTTGGTAACACTCCATACATTTGTGTGAACCATAGTACTGCCGAGTCTCAGTTAATAAAGAACA
Organism: Tuberolachnus salignus; assembly: GCA_956483605.1. Taxonomy (NCBI): domain Eukaryota; kingdom Metazoa; phylum Arthropoda; class Insecta; order Hemiptera; family Aphididae; genus Tuberolachnus; species Tuberolachnus salignus. Next base: position 11,304,864 of record OY101431.1, read on the forward strand.
TATAAAAATAATCGTTTATTAAGCCCCCCCCCCATACACGGTCAGTTTTTAATAACAATCAACGTGATTAACAGTCAAGTCTGATCATTGACTGACGATTGATAATTCCCGTATACGGTCAATCAAGACCGACGGCCACCTCCAGTCATTCGTTTATTTGATTTTATATAGTTAACACAACCATTAACTATTTTCTAATGCACCATGGACGAAATAAACCTCGGGAAAAAACCAAAATAAAATAGTGTTGACAAAATGATAATGATTTTTTCGACAAAATATTCGCCAATAATTTATGTTATAAAGACGTGTCCGAGACGTTCCGGTATGTTGTATAGCACTATAACAGTGTACGGATCACTAGGATTAGATGTAACCAGAATACTAAACAGCGATATTACTTTTTTTTTTTTATTGTCTATAATTTATTTGTATTATTTTTTATTTTTATTTTTGACATTTGAAGAAAATGGGAAAACTAAAGAATTACCGGCGGCCAAATACGCAGCCACCCCCCCCCCTCGATTATAAATATAAAACCTTCCTGAAAAGTTAGCATTTGTAGTTTCGTCTAAAGAATATATAAATTTATGTTTAAACATTAAATGCGATTAATAAATAAAATAACAGTATCTTTAATACGATAGGTTACACGTGTTTAATTCTGCATAGCATTTAACGGAAAATTTTAATAAACCTTTAGGATTGTGTAACGATTTAGTTGTAAATAATGTAAAACACTAAAATTGCCTGTAACGTATACATTTCTTATTACGCTAAACATAAATATTTTTTTAATCGATTTTTAGCACGGCATCGCCACGCATCACTCAAAATCTGAAAAGTATTATAAATATTAAAATATTTGACTTATATAATAGAAAAAAAAAAATTTCATTTTAAAACTGTACGAAATATAAATAAAATATATTTTCTAAAAAAAAAAAAAACAAAAAATTTTGTGACCTCGTCGTGAATCGAACACGCAACCGGTATGTTGAATGGTACTGTCACAGTGTACGGATCACTAGGATTAGATGTTACCAGAATACTAGACAGCGATATTACTTCTTTTTTTTTTATTGTCTATAAATTATTTGTAATATTTTTTATTTTTATTTTTGACATTTGATGAAAATGGGAAAACTCCCGAATTCCCGGCGGCCAAATACGCAGTCCTCCCCCCACTCCTCGATAATAACTATATAACCTTCCTGAAAAGTTAACATTTGTAGTTTCATCTAAAGAATATACAAATTTATGTTTAAACATTAAATGCGATTAATAAATAAAATAACAGTATATTTAATATGATGTATTGCTTACACGTGTTTAATTCTGCATAGCATATAACGGGCAATTTTAATCAACCTTTAGGTTTGTGTGACGGTTTAGTTGTAAAATTAAACACTAAAATTTTCCCGTAACGTAATCATTTTCATTACGGTAAAAATAAATAATTTTTTAATAGACTTTTAGCACGGCATCGGACACATCACTCAAAATTTAAAATGTAATTTAAATAATAAAATATTTGACTTATATAATAGAAAAAAAAAAAATTTAATTTTAAAACTGTACGAAATATAAATAAAATATATTTTCTAAAAAAAAAAAAAAAAAACAAAAAATTTTCTGACCTCGACGTGAATCGAACACGCAACCTTCTGATCTGGAGTCAGACGCGCTACCGTTGCGCCACGAGGCCGATGGGAAGATAATATGGAATAATGATATTTAGAGTACTATAGTTATGAACTACTCGTGAGTTTAAGTTAAACAATAACTATTATCTGTACGCAATTTTCCTAGCAAACCTAATCACAATCAAGCTTTTTTTGTGGAATTGTTTTCATCTAGTTGGTGCACTGAGAAAGTTATTGTTTGAATTTCCTTGTAATATGCTTTATGATAGGAATAGAACAGAAATATTTACACAATTATGTTGTCTATTATTTTTGATTTTATGTTATTGTTGCAATTCGGTTGAAATAATCTGCGAGATCGTAATTTCTCAGATAATTCCCGTAGAAAACTGACTTTTTCTTTTACCGATTATTAATATTACCCCTTTCTAGACGTGTTAATTTTTTTTTTAAGTAATAATATATCCCTACACAGCCGTTTTAAATTGTCGATGTTTTTTTAGTTTTTATTTGGTTGGCTACTCAAAAATATTCGAAAATTTGACACATAGTTACAGCGTAAGTTATTTTGTCCATACAAAATCATCGAAAATTCGTAGGCACATATTTTTGTTTTTATAAGTATTTGTTAAAACTGTATTGGAAATCGTAACAATCACAGTATTTCGATTTATGCTAATAAAAATATTTTTTCGGCTGTGTCAAAATGCCTGCACATTTTACACAATGTTCATCGTAGGTAAGTTGTAATTCAGCGGTCAACATAATGAAATGATGAGCGTAATGTTACATGGTTTTTTTTGTAAGTTAAAATTTCGACAGAATCCGTAAAAATCATTTAATTTCAAAACGAGATTGGCATTGTTAATAATTGTTTTTACTAACATTCAATGGCGGATTTGATGATGGTTGGGAGTGAGGTACGTGGTAATCAAACCTCCCCCTCTCTGTACGCTGTACAAAATTAAATTCCCCTCTATTTTTTATCTTATTAACTTCTCACCTACAACGGTGACTCACTCATTGTGCGCAGTACTGTCAACCACGTATTATAAAAGTTCCCTGGGGTCTGAGACCACACTGTTAAAGTATATTAGTTTCAGTATGTTGAATATTAAAGCAAAACGTAAAACCTCCGAAGTAGAGGAGAATCGTTGGCATTGTGAACAATATGGATAAATTATTTGAACCAAAAATATGATTAAATTAAACATTTTGTGAAACACTGACAAATAAAATCGGAACAATAACAAAAAAGTTGTATTATTTTATTGGAGCCGTTTGGACATATATATATAATTATCGGCTAAACAAAAAAATACAATATCTTTGAAAGCATTTTTAGATTGTAGAATTACGTTGTTTTCCTTGACCTTTTAAACTATTTATTTTTCGTTCAAGCCCCACGGTTAATAAATCGATCCGGCACCGGTGATCAGCATGAAAAACATTTTAATTTTGAAATATATCTATGTAGTAGTCACTTGACGTGCAATTGTCATGCAATTAGAATAGGCATCATTCAGTTTCAAGTGGGTTAATTAAATGTCTAGCGATTTATTCGATTGGTCAAAAACCTGCTACTCCGGCAATCACACGTACTGAAAAAAAAAAAAAAATAATAAAAACGCTTACCCCTATATCCCCACTAGTGATATGACATAAATCTGGATTATCCGAAATTTATTATTTTTATGAATAGTACAAAGTGTGACGGGTCAGCCTATAATATATTGTAAAAATTAGAGTATAATATGTATGATTTTTATTAATTTCCTTGTTTTTTAAAAATAAATTTCTATTCGTGATGTGTATTTGAATTGTAAATGCGTATTAAATGTTTTATATGTTCAATGATATATAACAGTTTTTTTTAGGAATGAATTAAAGAACGAAATATCGACAATTTTAAAAATCGAAATTTGGATTCCGATTGAAATCCGAAAATCCAGATCCTCGCACTCCGGATTTATCCCATCACTAATATCCGATTGTCCGTCGATGCCAAAAGGGCCAAAATTTCTGTAAAAAATCGTATTTACATTATTCGGAAACCAGTACTGTACTACTATCACTACCTTGCACATAGTTGTACGTACGGGTTTGTTAATGGCCACTGCGTGTTTAAACATCTAAATGATTAATAATTAATGATGACGATTTATTTGCCGAGTCATGTTCAAAACGGTTTTTTAAATATTAAATACCAATTTACGCGGGGCCGCGCACGGCAGGTTTGTGCGTATATATACGGACGCGGGCCTTCGTGATTTTTCGACTTAACTTCAGTTCGAATTATGGACAGACCATTTGGTATCACTCCTTACATTTGTGTGAACCATAGGAATGCCGAGTCACAGTTAATAAAGTACATTTAAAAATAATCGTTTATTAAGCCCCCCCCATACACGGTCAGTTTTTAATGACAATCAACGTGATTAACAGTCAAGTCTGATCATTGACTGACGATTGATACCTCCCGTAAACGGTCAATCAAGACCGACGACCACCGCCAGTCATTCGTTTATTTGATTTTATTTAGTTAACACAACTATTAACGTTGAGAGTGTAGTAGTTTTTATTCAATATTTATTGTAAAAAAAAAAAAATATTTAAAACTAAACATTGTATTAAAATGAATTATGAACCTATTGTTGGTATTGCTATTTACCTTGCGTTTGATAAAACAAAACAAAATAAAACAAAGAGAAAAACACGATTCTGGACGAAAGAATAGTTTAAAAAAAAGGAACACTTTTTCCATCATAATCTTCTAAACGAACTTCAACTATCTTCTCCATCTGATTATAGAAACTTTTTCACTAGCTAAAACGTTCTTTAATTCTCGACGACGATTCAAGCTCAATGTGTTAATTTTTTTTTTTTTTTTTTTAGTTGTATTTATGTCAGCAGTTTGGATCAATTATTTATTTTCCACGTAGCAGGTAAACTACGGTATAAATGTATAAAATCGCGACAAAATTCCTCATTATTTTACTTGTTCGTCATTTTTTGACGAAGATATACAATTTACAAAATACATAATGACACAACTCGTCCACACTATACGACTTGAATGACTGACAAATCGTACATTTATAGACGCACATGGTCAATCATAAATATCAACCATCTTGGCGGATGATAAAAATTCGAACATGTTTGAATTTCGTCAGTCATAGAATTTTATTGCCAGTCATTACCAGTCACATATCACGTTGATTGTCATTTAAAACTTTTTTTTCATTAAATATTTAGAATAGAACCCATCGTTAATAATAAATTGGTCTGAACTACAGTTACAACCCGATTTTTGCGGTTTTTTTTTTTTTTTTATTTACTTCAGACATGGAAATTGAACGATAAAAAAATGATTTCAATTATTATTTATGAGAATCGGAAACAGCCACAGGATATGAGAATTAATAAAAAATATATTATCTAATGTACCATCGACGAAATATACATCAGGAAAAAACCAAAATAAAATAGTGTTGGCACAATGATAATGATTTTTTCGACAAAATATTCGCCAATAATTTATGTTATAAAGACGTGTCCGAGACGTTCCGGTATGTTGAATGGTACTGTCACAGTGTACGGATCACTAGGATTAGATGTAACCAGAATACTAAACAGCGATATTACTTCTTTTTTTTTTATTGTCTATGATTTATTTGTATTATTTTTTATATTTATTTTTGACATTTGAAGAAACTGGGAAAACTCCCGAATTCCCTACGGCCCAATCCGCAGCCCCCCCCCCGATTATAACTATATTACCTACATGAAAATTTAACATTTGTAGTTTCGTCTAAAAATATACAAATTTATGTTTAAACATTAGATAAAATGTTTAAATGCGATTAAATTAACAGTATATTTAATATGATGTATTGCTTCTACGTGTTTAATTCTGCATAGCATATAACGGGCAATTTTAATAAACCTTTAGGTTTGTGTAACGGTTTAGTTGTAAATAACGTTAAACACTAAAATTGCCCGTAACGTATTCATTATCATTATGGTAAAAATAAATAATTTTTTAATAGACTTTTAGCACGGCATCGGACGCATCACTCAAAATCTAAAATGTAATATAAATAATAAAATATTTGACTTATATAATAGAAAAAGAAAAAAATTTCATTTTAAAACTGTACGAAATATAAATAAAATATATTTTCTAAAAAAAATAAAACAAAAAATTTTCTGACCTCGACGTGAATCGAACACGCAACCTTCTGATCTGGAGTCAGACGCGCTACCGTTGCGCCACGAGGCCGATGGGAAGATAATATGGAATAATGATATTTAGAGTACTACAGTTATGAACTACTCGTGAGTTTAAGTTAAACAATAACTATTATCTGTACGCAATTTTCCTAGCAAACCTAATCACAATCAAGCTTTTTTTGTGGAATTGTTTTCATCTAGTTGGTACACTGGGAATGTTATTGTTTGAATTTCCTTGTAATATGCTTTATGATAGGAATAGAACAGAAATGTTTACACAATTAAGTTAAAACTGACAGTGGATGGGGCGGGCCTTAGTGTTTCTCTATTGACTTTAAACATATTGATCAACGTCTACTGACGAGTCGCCAATCACCGCCGGTGACTTCGTCAATACATTTAGTTTTGAGTTATACTACGCAGTCCGGCTCACTACAGTACGCCAGTACGTGAAATGCCGTAAAATTAACTGGTTTTTTTTTTTTTTTTTGTTTTGTTTAATTAAAATTTACGTTTTTAACGCTTATCAATTAGTGAAGTTTGTAATTCGTGTAAAAATTTCAAAAATTTTAATTTTATCCACATAAAACCAAACAAAAACTAAACTAAAAAAAAAAAAAAAAACAAAAAAAAAAAAGGAAGACTTAAAATGCCAATAAATAGTTTAAAAATGCGGCCAGAATATTTTCCAGAAATTTGTTCAATAAATGGGCTAACATTAATATTTTGTGAAAATTCGGGTCTTCAAAATCGTTTTTAATCTAGTTACAACAAATAGAAAATGTTCGCCGTTTTTCCAATTTATTAAGAAAACTACAAAAAAATCGAAAAAAGACCTTCCCAACGTAAACTTTTAAGTGTTCATTTTTCATTGAATATTTCGACTAGAACCAATCTGATCTACAGTTACTACTCGATTTTTGCGGTTTTTTTTTATTTACTTCGGACATGAAAATTGAACGGTAAAAAAATGATTTCAATTATTATTTATGAAAATCGGAAACAGCCACAGGATACGAGAATTAATAAAAAATATATTTTCTAATGTACCATGGACGAAATATACCTCGGGAAAAAACCAAAATAAAATAGTTGTTGGCACAATGAGAATGATTTTTTCGACAAAATATTCGCCAATAATTTATGTTATAAAGACGTGTCCGAGACGTTCCGGTATGTTGTATGGTACTATCACAGTGTACGAATCACTAGGATTAGATGTAACCAGAATACTAGACAGCGATATTACTTTTTTTTTTTTTTTATTATCTATGATTTATTTGTATTATTTTTAATTTTAATTTTTGAAATTTGAAGAAACTGGGAAAACTCCCGAATTCCCTACGGCCAAATCCGCAGCCACCCCCCCCCCCCGATTATAACTATATTACCTTCATGAAAAGTTAACATTTGTAGTTTCGTCTAAAGAATATACAAATTTATGTTTAAACATTAAATGCGATTAATAAATAAAATAACAGTATATTTAATACGATATATTGCTTACACGTGTTTAATTCTGGATAGCATTTAACGGAAAATTTTAATAAACCTTTAGGATTGTGTAACGATTTAGTTGTAAATAATGTAAAACACTAAAATTGCCCGTAACGTATACAATTCTTATTACGCTAAACATAAATATTTTTTTAATCGATTTTTAGCACGGCATCGCCACGCAACACTCAAAATCTAAATAGTATTATAAATATTAAAATATTTGACTTATAAAATAGAAAAAAAAAAATTTCATTTTAAAACTGTACGAAATATAAATAAAATATATTTTCTAAAAAAAAAAAAAAAAAAAAAATTGTGTGACCTCGTCGTGAATCGAACACGCAACCGGTATGTTGAATGGTACTGTCACAGTGTACGGATCACTAGGATTAGATGTTACCAGAATACTAGACAGTGATATTAGTTTTTTTTTTTATTGTCTATGATTTATTTGTATTATTTTTTATTTTTATTTTTGACATTTGATGAAAATGGGAAAACTCCCGAATTCCCGGCGGCCAAATACGCAGTCCTTCCCCACTCCTCGATAATAACTATATAACCTTCCTGAAAAGTTAACATTTGTAGTTCCGTCTAAAGAATATACAAATTTATGTTTAAACAATAAATACAATGTTTAAATGCGATTATTAAATAAAATAACAGTATATTTAATACGTTACACGTGTTTAATTCTGCATATCATTTAACGGACAATTTTAATTTTTATAGGTTTGTGTAACGGTTTAGTTGTAAATAACGTTAAACACTAAAATTGCCCGTAACGTATTCATTATCATTATGGTAAAAATAATTAATTTTTTAATAGACTTTTAGCACGGCATCGCCACGCAACACTCAAAATCTAAATAGTATTATAAATATTAAAATATTTGACTTATAAAATAGAAAAAAAAAAAATTTCATTTTAAAACTGTACGAAATATAAATAAAATATATTTTCTAAAAAAAAAAAAAAAAACAAAAAATTTTCTGACCTCGACGTGAATCGAACACGCAACCTTCTGATCTGGAGTCAGACGCGCTACCGTTGCGCCACGAGGCCGATGGGAAGGTAATATGGAATAATGATATTTAGAGTACTACAGTTATGAACTACTCGTGAGTTTAAGTTAAAAAATAACTATTATCTATACGCAATTTTTCTAGCAAACCTAATCACAATCAAGCTTTTTTTGTGGAATTGTTTTCATCTAGTTGGTACACTGGGAATGTTATTGTTTGAATTTCCTTGTAATCTGCCTTATGATAGAAATAAAATAGAAATATTTACACAATTAAGTTGTCTATTATTTTTGATTTTATGTTATTGTTGTAATTCGGTTGAAATAATCTGCAAGATTGTAATTTCTCAGATAATTCCCGTAGTAATCTGAATTTTCCTTTTATCGTATATTTATATTACCCTTTTCCATACGTGTTTATTTTTTTTTTAATAATGTATCCCTACTCTGCCGTTTTAAATTTTCGCGGTTTTTTTAGTTTTTATTTGATTAGCTACTCAAAAATATTTGAAAATTTGACACATGGTTCCAGTTTAAGTTATTTTGTCCATTCAAAAACATCGAAAATTCGTAGGCGCATATTTTTGTTTTATAAGTGTGTGTTAAAACTGTATTGGAAATCGTTACAATCACAGTATTTCGATTTATGCTAATAAAAATATTTTTTCGGCGGTGTCAAAATGCCTGCACATTTTACACAATGTTCTTCGTAGGTTAGTTGTAATTTAGTGGTCAAAAGAATGAAATGATGAGCGTAATGTTACATGGTTTTTTTTATAAGTTAAAATTTCGACAGAATTCGTAAAAATCATTTAATTTCAAAATGTGATTAACATTTTTAATAATTGTTTTTACTAACACTCTATGGCGGATTTGTGGGGGGATGAGAATGAGGTACGTGGTAATCAAACTTCCCTCTCTCTGTACACCGTACAAAATTAAGTTCTCCTCTATAGTTTATCTTATTAACTTCTCACCTACAACATTGACCCACCCATGGTACGCAGTACCGTCAACCGCGTATTATATTATATTCGTTTGAATTTTTCGTTAAAATATTTATTTGTTTTTTTGTCTTCCCAAATCGGTTTTTTGTCAAGATACACTTATGAAGGCGTGCTACTACCTGTCATTCGATTGTAAAAATGATTTATCATGACAGACAATACTCGACCTATAAACTGCGACCACCACACGATTTCCGTTTGCCATCTCTATTTTATTTATTCGGGGATTAAACCGTATAGATAAAGTCGCGGGAATATTTTTTCAAAATGAGATAGAATACCATATTTACTCGGTCTGTGCATTTTAGTCGTGTAGGTAAAAAAACTATAGCATATATTTACCATGTAGAGGATAAATCACATAATAATCAATAATAATATTATCATAATTTTTTTTTTTTTTTTTTTTTGAGGGTCAGTGGTAGGGGTGTTGAAAAATGAAAATTGAAAATCGACAAATATATACATATTAAAAATATGTTGAATATTTCACCGCCAATTGGTCTAAAACGTAAAAAAAAAAAATAGCCCGACTGAGAACCGCTTTATTATTTTTTTCACGTTTTAGTAAATAAATTAAGCAGACAAATAGTGTAAAATTTAATAGCGTATCACAATGTTTTGAAATTATTTCATCTCTTTTTCTGTTATGTTGTGTTTGTCAAAACATCTTATATGTTTAATACGCTATTTGTCTGTATACTAAAAATAATATGAGAAATCAGGAGATCAACGAAAATAAAAAGTCGAAACGTTAACGTACCCTGAAGAATCAACTCTAAAATAACCATGTTTAAATTTGTCGAATAACCACCCAAACGTAATATGCATTTAATTGAAATGTGAAAATATTTATAGTCCTTGCGAGTCGCATGAAGAAGAAAAAAAAAACGGAATTTGCCTAACAAAATTAAATGTATTCGCGGTGAAAGGCCCTAGTGATATATGGTAACCCGATAAAAATTCGATTTTTTCAGAAAATACAAACTACTTAATTATAACGTAACAAAAAAAATTGAACAATTACCAATATTTCTTATAAAAACACAATAAACAAATAATTATCTAACACTAGTGTAATATTCCAAAAAATAACCCCCCCCCTCCTTCAGTATTTATAGTCTAGTCTGTATTTTTAGATAAAACTGCGTTCTTGTTTAATAGTTACTATATTTATATATATTATACCTAATAATACCTAAAAATTCATATTGCCGGGTACAATAACTGTTAGGAATAGAATAGCACGGTAAGTGTAAAACGCACGAAATAAAAAAAGAAGTTTTCAAATCAATTATTATTTACAGGAATCATATATATATATATATCTCGTTTTCTAGAAATAATTTGTTTTTTATTGCATTTAAAACACGTTTGTCAATCAGTGACATAATATTTACAGTCGTATAAAATTAGCGTCCATTCCTTTGTCTGATTCCAACGGAGTCGACCACTATTTTAAAATCAATCTAGTCTTTCTAATACCGATTCTGATCCAATAGTTGGTAACCCTGTAGTCACTGGAATTCCAATTGTTTCTTTAGTGAAGGAAAAAAAAAACCGAGTTGTCCAAATTTCCTGGCCTACTCGAATGCAACACTTATGTGTACATAACTTATGTGTATATATATTTACTGCAGGTGGTCGGGGCCTAAAGGAATTTCGTGTCTTGTGGCGGTGGCGGTTGAAGCGGCGGTGGGGGCGGCGGTGGTGTTGGTGACGGCGGCGATGGCGGCGGTGGCGTCGGCGGCGGTGACGGCGACACGGCGGCGACGGGTCGGCGACGCGTCGGGTTAGGTTCGAGGGAGCCGGTTTCGTCGACGCCGGCGCGGCGGGTGGGCGGTCAGGGTGCGGCCGGCCACGCACGTTTTTCCACTCGTCGACAGAGAAACGAAAACTACCACGCTGTTACTTAAAACGAGTCAAATGTACAAACAGTAATAATATTATTATTATTATTATTATTACAGCCGTATAAATTCCGCCGGGTTTATTATTTTCCCCGTTTAACTATATACGTATAAAAATCGACGTCTCCTCTGTGTGTATACGATTTATAGAATCGAAAATTACTGGACGCGGTTTTTCGCAAAATTTTCCGCGTTGGCCGGACAATGTTTATTGGCTTAATGCTTATTGGTTCAACCTCTTGAAATCCCCCAAAGTCCGGTTTATTTTTAGATATTTTTAGTACAAGAATCCAAATCATTATTGGTTATTTATTGGTTACCTTGGTAAAACGGATGGAAAAAAAAAATCCGTCGTATACCGTAAAGGATTTACAATGAACGAATTGATTATGTCACAGCAAAAAAAAAAAAAAAAAATGTGACTTAAATTATTTTTGTCGATTAGCGGTTGAAATGACATAGCAGAACACTTTCAATCTGCCGAAGGGTGGACTACCCACTTTTTTTTTTAAATTAGTAACGTGGGCAGGATGTATCTATCCTACCAGTGATCTATCAACAGCAATATCTAGCAATAGCAAAACATTAACTAGCTAATACGTAGTAATATAATATAGTAATATAATAATATAGTATATTATAAACGTATGCATAGAGTTGTTAAAATACGGTATTTTATTTTTTTATTAACCATGTAGTATTTTAAAATATCAACGATTGAATACAGGTTATAAAACGAATGACCAATAATTTTGAAATGCCTTAATAATTCTGGAAAAAAATTTTAACACAACAAAAATACAATAATTATTATTACAGTAATGTCGTATTTAAAATCATGGTACTGATTTCAGCGATAACTATTGCTAATCAGTAATAGTTTTCATTTAATAGAATGTAGTTACAATTCACAGAAAATTATTTATCTTGCGTGATGTTGTAAAAAAGAAAATCAAAAAAAAATCTAGCATAATGTTGTACATTTCGACATACGAGGTATGTCTCGTATATTAAAATTTCATTAAGCTCCTTAACTGCCAACTGGCATATAAATATATCTATTAACATTTTGGTCCCTCTTTTTTTCTTTTTTTTTTTTTCAATTTCTAGTAAGTACCCACTTATATTTAATATGAGCAATTTAGTAAAGAAAATAAAAAGTAATGTAAACTCAATTATTTAGTCTTTAAAAAGTTTAAACAAACAAACCTAGTATGCTAGAAATAACATTTACATAAATATAAGCACATTATAGTTTTTCCAAATCACTAAACGCACCAATTAAACTGCTAACAATAATAAATATTTGTTTTTATACCGTCTGTAGAAAATAATTATATACAAGTCTTTACGTATACATATATATACAGAGTGATCAACTGTAAACGTCGCAAGACGCACACTCACATTTTTTAATTTTTTATTTTTTTGTTAATAATTTAAGAAACAACTGAGGTTAAAAATTAAATATTAGAAAAATAGAAACGGCTCTAAAATGTTACGTTGTTGCCGATGGTTTTTGCCAATCCAATTTCGAGGACGTTGACGATAGTACTACCTATGGAATAATAGGCTTTTAATATAGGCTGTTGTTTGAATACCGAACGGTCTCACAAAATGTCTAAATAGTATTTATTTCTATATTTTTCGACATTAAAAAATATTGTAGTTTTACTCTTTTTCGTAATTTCTATTGCGTATATTTATTTAGCGCGTTACATTTATCAATTTTCGTGCGCTATAAAGTTACATCCGTTATAGTAGGTGTTTTATCTCTAGAAGCGATTTGAATGGCTTGTTTGTTTTACGTGCACAAACATTTGATATAGTGTCCGTTTGGAAGACAGATAAGGCAAACAACTGGAACGTAATGACTGTCACTTAAAACAGATTGTAGACACTGAAAAATTGTTTAATTAATTTTTTTATATAAACTTTTTTGTTATTTTAGATTCTCAATTTAATTTTACCCTTTTTCGGTCATAGTAATATTACCATGCCGTGTCCCGAAAGATGCGGATTTTTCGACTGGACCGTACGTTATTAGATAAACGTATCTAATAACGATATTGTGGGGTGCAGTCGGCCCATTAAGTTCCAGTAAATAAACGATCCCAAAAAGCCTAGATCCAGCCAAGCCCACAATTAAAAAATATTCTGTGGGATAAAGTTCAGCATATTTTAGAGATAAATGATTTTGTTTTTTTTAGCATCTCGCTAAAAATGTTCTATTTTGAAACAAATCAGCCATATTTTTCCATTAAACATTTATTATTATTATTTTTTTTTATTAGAAAAACTTACAATCTGTATTTACAAAAAAACACAATAAGCAAATAGAATAACTTTGTACATAGAGAAAAAAATAAAATAACAATAACATGGTTGCTTGATGAGGGAGGCTATCCAGTGATAGAACCCTGCAGAACGCGAAATTTAAATTAGTTTAATAGATCTCGACACCAGCGTCTTTTGAGACGGCGTGGGGGGTTTTCAGGGAGTGTAATTGAGGATAAATGCTGGATGAGAGGATTTGGATGGTACTGTAGTTTTGTATGAAATCTGGTGTAGTATTTTTTGGCTAGCTGGTCAACAGTATCAAAACGTAGGTCTTTGTGTAGCGCTTTGTTTGTTACGTACCAAGGGGTTGTAGCTATGAGACGTAAAACTATCGATTGGAAAGCTTGGATGGTGCGAGTTTGAGATGGTATTGCACAGCCCCAGATATGAACGCCATAAGCCCATATAGGCCTTAGTAAGGATTTGTATAAAGTAGATTTTGTGTGGATTGATAATTTTGATTTAAATATGGGACGAAGCATGTGTAGACGGGTATTTAATGTTTTGCGTATTGCCTTTAAGTGTGGGCCCCCCCCCATTAAACATTAAATTACATTACTTAGTTGTAGTTTTCTTAATAATTGGGAAAACACGTAGGAAAAAGGGGAATATTTACCGGTTTCGGTATTTTTGAGTTTTAATTTTTGTTGTTACTGGGTTTAAAATAATCGTAAAGACCTGACATTTCCGCAAATAAATAATAACAATATCATTGGTGATTTATAAGCTCATGAAATTTTCGAATCTTTTTAATGTTTATTGGTCTTATGTGGATTAAATTGTATTGGCCGAGCAGAAATGCTCGACAATTGTACACAAGGTGCTTCATAAGTTGTACTTGGTGATAAAAAAAAAATTGAGCGTAATATAATAGTTTTTTTGAATAAAATGCGTTTCGAATTTTGACAAAAATCATTTTCAAACACGTGTTCAACCGAACTCCGCTCTGAATTGTATTTCATTAGCAATGATTTATTGTCGCGTACAGATATAAATTAAATTTTTCTACGTATCGTACCAGCTCTGCGACTTCTCATCTACAACACAGTCGCTACTAAATTATGTCTGTCTATTTTTTTTTTTTATTTCAATTTGTCGAAATACAAATTGAACAACAATTAAGACTAATTTGTGCTAACTCGTCGATATCGTGACGGGTTCTTTCGTCCACGACTACGGACACCAATTTATTCGAATATTATAAAACGATATCGTTGTTATATTCAGGAACGAGGTCAAATCAATATTTCGGAACGTCGTGAAATTTTGCGGCAGACGGTGCTAATATTTTTCGTCACGCTTCAAACACTAAATTATTATACAGATGAACTTATAGTCTTGAACTTAAGGTCCTAGAATTGTCTATTTAAACAATGCAAATAAATCGTGTTCATAGCGAATAATAGTGAATGCTGCGATTACAAAACACACCAAACAAAAATTAATACTTTTTTTTAATTCTTTTTTTTTTTTTTTTATAAATTTGATGAAATGAATAATAATATATATTAAAAATAATAATAATTAAGCTGGATATTGTACTATTTTAAATAGAATATTTTAAAGTTGTATTTTTTTTTTTTTTTTTACTAATTCGACCTTTTTGCCGGTTCCTTCTACTGTGACTTTCGATCATTCAGGGGACCGAGTTGAAAATTTGATTTCTATAGGTTTTCGCTTTATCGAAAATTCGAATTATCGAGGGAAAAATTAAATAATTCATAATATTCAAAATATTATAAAATGTAGTTTTATAGTCATTTCGATATTACAAAGTCTTACGAGTTGACATTATTCGTTATCGTTATTCGTTGCACAGTGCACACAAAACTGATTACATAGGTAGTAGATAATGAATATTTTGTTAAAAACTACGTAGTTACTAGTTGTTCGTTTCAATCGGTAAAATGAAATCAGAATTACACGATTAAAGCTATTAAAAAAAAATAATAATACTGCACCATTCCGTGTTTCGGGAGAAACCGACAAGAAGAAGAACACTATCCAGACAATATGAATAGTGTTCTTCGATAAGTTATCGTTGTTTCTCCACTGTTGTCAGTTACAAAATGGATAAAAAAATTTTTTTTTTATTTTAAAACATACAATCTATAATTTAAATTTACAATAAGCATGTGTGCGGAAATACATTAATTGGCATGCGACGCGTGAAAAAAGAAGCCACCCAATAGCGACACTTTGTAACAGAAGTTTGTTTAATTTATAGAATTTTTTATATTTATTATATTTTTTTTATCTTTTTAATTTCTAATTATGGTTTAGATCGCGACACCATATTCTTTTTAGCCTACGAGGAGGATTTCCAGGAATGGAGTCAGAATTAGTGCTGATATTAGGGGATTAAGGTGGTTGGTTAGTCGTGAACGAAATCGTTTATATAGTAGCTTTGCAGTTTCGTCTACTATTTTAACTCTTAGGTCGGTATGTAGAGTGTGATTTGAAACATAAAATTTTTTTAAAAAAATGTACGGTAACTTGCAACCGTTGTATCTATATTATAAAAAATGCCAACAGAATTCGTATTCGCACGATTAAAATATTATAATATTATATACCAATATAAACATTATAGTTTTATAAATTCAATTTATCAATTTTAAGAAAGATTTCGGACAGGGGGAATCAAACCCCCAAAACAATCCATAGCAGCGAGTATTCGAAATGTTATACACGCGTGTAGTCCAACATTTTTCGTACAACTTATTTCCGGTTCATGGTTTAAATTTTTTTTTTTTTTTTTATCATTCCCTGGTCAAGTGGTTTGTGGGTCAATGTGATTTTTTTGGGAGGGGGAGAGGGATAAAAATTAAATTATGATATTTTCACGGTGATGAATATTATTACGGGGGCTGGAAATTTAACCAGGCTTCTAATTTATTTGAGCTTATATACAATTAATAAAATCGAATTATAGAGGTCCCGGACAAAAATATTCCAATTATAAAGTGTCTCCCGTCATCTCGCACTTTATTGTTTTCGATTTAACGGGGTAACCGAAATACAGGTTAGGTGTTCTCTTTGAATTATGGAGGTTTTCTCAGGGGACCACGGGTTCGATAGTTCGATTTATAGAGGTTTTCGAATTATCGAGTGTGTGTACTGTACACACGCTCAAATAATAATAATACGATTTTTAGGTATACACAATGCGTCCCGTACGTTTTGAGACAACCATTCTAAAATATTAAATCGAATTAATATATACATTTGTTTTGAGATATAACGTGCGTGAAATACAACAATTTTAACTGCATGTATTGTCGTTTTTTTTTTTTTTTTTATATATGTGAAACGCACGTTTGACAAATGTTGGCAATTCAATTGTCAATCTCCATATCTGTATATTAAATGTGTTAATATTAAAACAAATTGCTCGGTATCGACAAAACTCATACAGTTGCGTATATCGATATGTTTTATGTACAATTTCAAAAAACAAAATAAAATATTAGCTGCACGCGTATGGTCCCAGCCGTTTACCATAGCCGTAAATATCGTTAATAATATCGATAATTGTCGTCGTTATCGGGCACGTATCACGGATACGTATATAAGTGCGTTTTTGTGCGCTGGGGCCCCTGTAATTGCCGGACGGAATGGTTTTTTTTTATCGTAATTGCCGTTCGTATTGGTTAATACGATTCGTTATTTAATATCGTTGTTACAATATTATTACTTCTAAATATTAATTCCCGCAACACGGCCGCCGTGTAACCGACCCGCCCGCCAACCCGGCTCCGACCCCACCTACGAGCTGTTTACGGCGTTAAAGTACCTGACGAGCGATCCGGCAGAGAAATCGTCGTGATCACGGCGTGTCCAGAAAACAGTAACACTCAGAACGAGATCGGCCGCCGTGTTTGTACGCGTCGAACGAGCGCCGCGAGAACAAAACCGTCGTCGACAACGGTGCATCGCATTCCGGTGCCGAACGGTTCGCGTTATTGCTGCGTTTTTTTTTTTTTTTTTTTTTTTTTTTTTTTTTTTTTTTTTTTCGTTTCGATTGAAACTCACGGCGTACGTCCGTCGTATTGAAACGTATAAAAAAAGAACAACAACAACCGACATACGAGATGTCCAACAAACTGGTGCTCACCGAAATGTTGAGCTCCAAGGGCAAACATTTGTACGTGCTCAACGGTTTTAAATACCGTTTGCACAAAACGCTCCAGTTCAACATCAAGCGGTATTCGTGTACCGTGCGCGATTGTCGGGGTCATTTGAAAGTCGACGCCAACAAAAATGTCATCGGCGGCGATGTGAACCACGGGCACGAGAAGCTCGCCAATGACAAATTGCAAGAGATCAAAATCGTCAACTACCTCAAATCGAACCCACATCTAATACCCGACAATGTGCGCGTAAAACAACGCGTTCCAAACAAAACTCCGGTACGTATAAATAATCGATATCGATATCGTAATAACATTGTTCTTTTCATATATATATAATCGGTCAAAATTATTACTGCCCAATGCGGCAGTTACACTGTACAGCCAAACAATTAAATGTCTAGTTACTTTTTTTCATTTTCAATAATTGTTGTTACTTGACTAGTTAAAAAAATACGGGCAGGCGCGGATTCAGAACTAATTTACGGTGGAGGGGGAAACGCATCTTGGTCAGTTCGCTAATTTTATTCCAATATAAACAATTTCTGATTTTAAAAGTTCATATAATTTATCGATTAACTAAATCGATCAATACAATTGGACCGAAAAATTATTATCATATTATGTATTATAAATAATAACATACGCGATAAATATAATTCTAAAATAATTAATCATAGTACAAAATCGTTTCTTTTATTTGATTTTGTAAATTCGCCGTAATTAATCGACATTTCTGTAACAATGAATAAATGCAAATCCATTTAAGCGCTCCTCTGACATCTTTGATCGCACCCATGGTTTTAATCGGCGAAGAGAAAAAAATTTCGTTCTGTTGTCACCAATGTGGCGGGTAAATTTAAGAGAATATGAAGTAAAACCGGAAAATCCCATAGCCAGTATTAGCTACACAGCTGCATTTAAATTTTTCTTTCTATGAGTATAATAGCATAGACTATAGAGGAGAGTTATTAAACGATACTAGTACACAAGTTTAACCAAACTTTAAGGGCGGGGGGGGGGCGATCGCCTTTCACTTGAACCTATGACTTTTTTGCATTTATTTTTCGACGGAAATTATGTATTTTTACTGGAATATCGTTTACCAAGACATGGTATGCAGCCCATACGTACACCCACACGAGTCTTCCGCTTGTTTTTAATAAGTATTCGTTTGGCTTTAAATTTATGCTTTATTTATAAACACTATTTGTATTTGACATACACTTTATAGTACTTGCCATTACAGTAATCCCTTATGTAATAAGTAAGATATTAGGAAGTGGATTACGAAATTGTCTAACACTTAATCCCAATAACCGTTTAAATGACCTATTACCCTCTACGAACGTAGGAACAATTCTAAATGGAATACAAAAAATTATGTTACCTGTGCTTCGCGGATTGACTTCGGCAGTGAGTGTGGATATGTTTCGATTGTGGGTGTAAACGTAAATTAGGGGAAAAAAATAGTGAGGTTAGGTTAGGTTAGGTTAGGAATGTGCATTCCATTATTCCAAAAAATAATGGAATGCACATTTTATGAAATGGGACGAATATACGTCGGTGTTGATGCGGGAAAATAGCACACACGAGTAGAACGATAGAACGCCGGATAGACCAGCGGCTGACGCGAGAGTATCAGGAGTGACTGTGTGCTGTCGTCCGGTCAACCAATATAATACTTTACTATTAACATAAGAGTTTATTTAAATTGACTTATTGACTAATACAATTTAACTATATCCTCAATTACACTCCCTGAAAACCCCCCACGCCGTCTCAAAAGACGCTGGTGTCGAGATCTATTAAACTAATTTAAATTTCGCGTTCTGCAGAGTTCTATCATCGAGCAACCACGTTATTGTCATTTTATTTTTTTTTCTCTATGTACAATGTTATTCTATTTGCTTATTGTGTTTTTTTTTTGTAAATATAGATTGTAAGTTTTTCTAATAAAAAAAAAAAAAAAAAAAAAAAACTATATCCTAATAAAATATAATGAGGATGCTCTAGATAGTATAATGCAATATAATATTTTACAACTAACTAACATTAAAACTTATGATATATATATATTACATCATAATATCATTACAATAGTTTTATTATGTTTTAGATTTGATTTAAAACTAAGCAGAATTCGTTATCATGATTTTTTTGTTCCAAAATGATTAATATTTGTGTGACAACACGTAATTGTAACCATCCGATAGGCGATGGGTTTTCGTTACGCGCCACTGGCCCTACCTATAAATCAGTGGCCCCGACTTGGCCCATCCGGATAAAAAAAAAAAAAAACCACGGCTCCGCCACTATGAATATTGAATTTGAAATCTCATACTTGTTCGTATGTTTCTGTCTTTCAATCTGAGGTTACTGTTTTTACGTTCAACGTTCGAACCTTAGTCATTTTAAAACCCGTTTGATTTTAGTCTCGTACGTTCCGTTCAAATTGTTTCCCTACAATTTATTCCGATTGAATAAGGTTTCGTTAGGTTTACTTTCAAACAATATTATTTTCCAAACCAATTACTATCGGAATTTCTAAATATATTCTAATTAATTATTACCCATCGTTTTATAGTCGTCGTGTATCCTACGTTAACGCGTCGATGTTTTTCGAAATGCATTTTATTACCGTATTAATTAATATTTATTAGATATTCGTTTATTTCGCTCCGGCTAGCATCGGGATTTAAAAAAAATTACTTATCGCCCGAGGTCACCGCCGGTCACCGCCTACCATTACAAAACTATTAAGCTTCTTCGCGGCGGCACTATATAAAAAGATTAAAAATTAAAATCTAAAAACATCACCTTTATTATATTATATCATGCGCATGTCTACCCTAATCTAACGTATATATTTCAATACTAAACCGGTATTTTTTCCCGCCGGTGTTTGGAACCACGGAATGAATAACCGATAAAAAAAAAAAAAAAGATCCGTCCATTATACTATATAACGACTACACGAAGTTTAAATATTCTTATTACTGTTATTACTCTCCACACATTCCCCACACACAATAACGCAATATCCTCCCGGAGCATAATAATAATAACGTATACGACTACAACAGTGTACAGTAAATAATAATAATAATAATAATAAAAAAACTCAAAACGATCCGACTATAAGCGTCCAACACGGATTGGATTTTATGACAGGTGGGTTTATATCTGTTGTACGGAGTTAAAATGTCGTCAACGCGGTGGGGAGGGGGAGAGGAGAGTAATATAAAGAAATAAACAAGTGGCCAAGGTTAGGAAGTCAATTTAATTGACTAATTTATTGTTATTCCGTTAAAAATATTCGTTGAGAGCCGGCCATATACGTTTTCAACGAAATTATTAGTCATATTAGTATTTTTTAAATACGTGGCAAAATGTTTCAAATATTCCGGCGTTTATTGTAAATCGTTACTAGTTTATAAGCTATTTGAAATTGTCGAGGTTTTTTTTTTTCAGTATTAATTCAAGTTTATGTGAACACCATTGCGTTGGCTACTCAAAAATGTTCGACAATTTGACACGGGGTTCGCTGTAAATTTTTCTAATTGCACGAAAATAATATCTACTATTTTTTTTTTTTTTTTTGTTTTGGCTCTAAGAAAAATGCTCAACAATTTCAGATGGAAATACACGGACGGTTATTGTCATTTATTTTGTTGTTACAAATTAATATAATTTTCGATTTGCGGACCCTAATCTAATCGGATTTAAAACACTGACCACTACGTTTTCCATTGTTTTAATAAGCAATGTGCTCGGGATTTCAACAACCGACTGTATAATGGAGCGATAATATTTTCATCCGGCCGAATAAAAGTGTCACACACAGTAAAAACAATTAATCTAATATGTTTTTCATATTAGTCTATTACTTTTAACGGGGTTTTTTTTTTTTTTTTCTGTAAGTAATTTTTTGCCGCGTTTCTTACGTCCTGCGACCCGCGGACGCGTCGTATTTTATTTTCCCCGCCCGTCGTTATTTGGAATAATATAAGCACGAGAAAATAGTATAAAAAACCGGGAATCGGTTCGTTATTGTAATTATTTTTTAACACGATACTACTTTTCGTATATAATTGAATAATTCGTGTACGGGACATGTAACTTTTTAACCAGTTTTCGTAGACTATACGTTTTTTTTTTTTTACCAAAACGAATACATAGTGTATACCTACACACACGGCAATAAAATATTATAATTAGGGTTCATTAAAAAAAAAAAAAAAACCCCCAGTCGTTAACGATAATCGATAGTCAACGCATACATCCGCTTTTATATATTATAGTTATAAACCAATTTTGTCAAGTCGTTATTTTGTACAGGGCGATGATATTATATTATTTTTACCGCGATCCAACAATTTTCTCCAGGAGTCGTATTTAAATTCCATTGGTTTTTTTGCGACCATTGCGGGAATCGTTTGAAAATGTACTATTTAATCACGATTTTCAAAAATGTTCACCCCAACGCCACGTACCTTAAATGAGTATTTGCCAATAGTATTCCCTTCCCATTTTCAACACAGATTAGAAGAAAACAAAGAGAATAATTTCGGTTCACATATAATACGGCTAATGGGTCATGACGTTTTAGAATTCCGATCGAAGGAGTATAGGGAAGGGTAATCGATTTTTATATCTCCTTTTAGTTCTAGACGATAGGCGTTCACGAAAAGACGATGGATATTTGAAAACCAAAAGTTTAAAATATGTGTCAAGTTTTCTAGGGGTAAACATTTCGAAATAATCGATAATTAAACTGCGTTACTATAACGACCGATCAAACCCAAAATCGATCGTACTCGAAATCCCCGTAGGTATAACGATCCGCCGGATTGTGAAAAAACCGATCACTCGGTATACGGCGTTATTTAATACCGACGTCGTTTTAGGCGATATTATAATTTCCCCTGAATGCGCATTAATATTCCATATGAATTAAAAAAAAAAATTAAAAAAAATACCTAACTATCATAACTAAACTCTAAAAAAAAAATTATATATATTCTATTTAACATAACTACGTTATGTGAGCGTGTAAAAGTCAATAGGCGGAGAATTAATGGTTCGTATATCTAATACAGGAATACGAGTCGTTACTTTAAAAAAAAAAAAAAAAAAAAAAAAAAACAATTTTGAATAATATTACGCAATAGCTTCTTAACTGTATAATTGTTTAAAAATGCATTAATTTCCAATCCGAATTCATGAACAGTGTATTATGTATATTGACCGAAGCCACTTTAGTCATAATTCAACACCATCAGTCCAAATAAACCAAAAACAATTTGAAGCCGTTGGTTTGTTTTAATCAAAATGATTTTTTTTTTTTCGGTTCATGCAGTCCAACACACGGTTTAAGATATTACTTATTTGCTATCTGTCATGTAAAACGGTTATAGACACCAAATATATCTATATTGTACAGTCAGTTAGATGAACAGGCAGATAGACAAATAAATACCTATAGTACTATACGTATAGTTAGTTGTGGCGGATTTGCTGTTTAGACAACAATATGAACCTTATATATTAAAACGCTGTCTGTGAGCATTACATAATTTCAGCCCCTCCGATATTTGGGTTCTAGTTGCGTCTATAGCAGTGTATAATATTAGCCGATTTTCAGACTACCGTCAATATTATTATCAGGGTTCGGGACTTACAACACTTAAAATCAACAAAAAAAAAAAAAAAAAACCTTTATAAAAACTCATTATAAGCCTTGGAATTAAAGAACTATTTAAAAATAAAAATGCCTAAATGGTAGGTAATCTCTCCTCTTTATCTTCTAAAGTAAAATTTTCTAATAATACAATAATCATAAATACAAAATATTATTTTTTTAAAATATCATCTTAATTCTGTTTAATTGTTTAAACAATAGGAAAAAAAAATTGATATAAAAAGTAAAAGAAATATAAAAGCGAAATTATTTAGAAAGCATAGGGGAGAAGAAAATCTGGGATTTCGTCTGCGGTGGCTTAAGCCGGTCCGGGAGAGTACGTCAGTCTGTAGGATTCTGAATATTCTAGTTCAGTAGGTTTCCAGACCGCCCCCTGGCAACTAAACGGGAATCTTCTATAAATGGTTAAAAAAAAACGTTTTTGGTCTTGAAAATATGTAGGATAAATAAAAACTGAAAAAAAAAAAATGCGGTATTGTTTGGAATTGAACCGCGGCTCTAATCTCGTCTGATTTAAAACACCTAACGCCCGACCAACCGGATAAACCGACTGGATAATCGGAGCGATAATAATTTCATCCGGTCGAAAAAAATTGTCACAGATATCACAGTAAAGACAATTTTTCTAAAATGTTTTTCATTTTAGTCTTTTATTTTTAACGTGTTTTTGTATTTTTCTTTGTAAGTAATTTTTTGTCGCGTTTCTTACCTACTGCGTCCCGCGGACTAGTCGTTTAAATTACGCCTTGTATTATATTCCCCCCCCCCGTCCGTCCGTCGTTGATGGAAATAAAATAAGCATGATGAAATAGTATAACGAAACCGGGAATTATAATCGGTCCATTATTGTAATTATTTCTTAAGTTAGAAACAAAGTAGATATTATGGGAGGAAAAAAATGCATAATAAACTAGTAAAAACGATATTTTCTTTAAAAACCTATCGAAAAAAGCAAATTAAAAAAATTAAAAAAAAAAAAAACACTGTGAAATTTCATATTTTATCTTTGATACATTTATTGTAAAGTCGCAAAAGTTAGCAAAGGCCCCGATTACCGTAATAATTATCACTAGATTTATTACCGAAGTACATTAAAAAACATTCGTATTAAATACAACTGAGTAACGTATTATTTATTTATCGTCGAGCTCTTATAATCAACCCCCTTATAATTTAATAAGGATTTAAAGGCGAAAATAATTTTTATTACTATTAAACACTGTTTATTACTATACTCGTTCGTTTATGGGCGTCTTAAATTTTACGTTTATTACTTACTGCAATATTGCCGCAAAGACCCGTGCCGGCTAAATTAAATTCTCCTATTTCGGCTTTTTCATATACACCAGTAGTTTGTTACACATTGTTCGCATAAATAATTTCTACAAATTGCATTTAATATAACGACCTATGCCTGATGCCACAATGTCATAATATTGCGTTAGCCAATTATTTATTATCGTTAGGGCTGCAAATTTATTTAGCGCGCAATACCTCTCGTACAACAAGTAACTCATTCAAGTCATAATTACATAACTCACGAAATTAAAAATGTTATAATTTTGCTTTTTTAAAATGTTTGACTTAAAAAGTATAGTTTCGTATAGTATAGTTTTAGATTCTGAGCGGATCGAGGTGTTGGATTATAGGTGGTTTTACAGTAATGTTTATATATTTATTTATTAATTTTTTCTATAAATATTTTTTTACCAGAAGATTTCATCCGGTCTGTATACTTCTAACATGTTTCCGGTAGCGAATTTTGTCTAGTTGGTACTTTAAAGAGGTCATTTTTCGATATACTTGTTAGTTTTTTAACGCGGCCGAAAAAACTACATAAAAAAATGACAAAAAAACGGAAAAATACACGATTTCGTCAAATTCAATTATTATTATTTCTATTCTATTTACAATGATTTCTTAAAACAATGAAAACTTTAGTATTTTAGTAAAACTGTCAACTACTATTCGGTAAAACTTACGTCGTCGTACTACACAGATTTTACCAGTGGAATATAATTTCCATACCAAAAATGCATATATTATTCGGTTTACAATAAATACACGAATTGTCCACTGCAAAAACAATAATTAATAATTATTTTTTTGCAAATTCATTGCGACTCGAGAGTATACCCTATGGGAACACCTCTGGGTGTAGATATTAACTAATTATGAAACTACACCATGTACGCCCGATTGCAAAAAAAAAAAAAAAAACAAATATTTGAAAATATTCTTTATGTAGATCCCCGTTTAGGATATATATATTTATTTAAAATGTTATTTACCAAAAAACGGTTAGTGGGCCTAGCCTCACTGAGAGAAATTCGTGCGGAGGCCCACGGTTATCTCGGTTTACAATATTTTTTGTTTTCATATAATAATTTTCATTAAATTATAAGTTATAGACAATAACCTAGTTTTTAATATTAAATTTAACATAGCGAAAATTAATATGATACTAATGAATTCTATCTTTGGTTGTAAGATAGAAGTAAAATAAAGTTTCACTATTTATTGTGAAAGCATTTTTTAAGGAATTTTCACCGGGTGACAAAACAATTTTTTCTCAAAATAAATAGTCAATTATAGTAGGTAATTTATTGTAATAATTACCTGATTATTTTTTTTTTTACGTAGAATTAAAATTTTTCTTTTAAAAATTGTGTGTCGCCCAGTCTTTAAAAGTACTATTAACTAGGAGACACGAATATCGTCCAGTTTACTAGCTTAAAAAATGCACTGCTTATTATAGTAGTAAAAAATTAGTGTCGGAGCCAATGAGAAACGTATTTTTTTAATTCAGGTAGGCGGTATATTGGCCAAATCCTAGATAATCATGTTATAAAGCTGTGTCCCTAAGAAATCGATTTTTAATAAACGAAATTCAACAACCGGTTTTTTTTTTCGGCCAGTTTATAGAGAACTTATTATTAGCAGACCTTGTATTTATATTGCTGCTTATGGGGAAACGAATGGTTGTGTTTTTTATGTATATTGTAACCATATTTGGATATAAGTGATTTTATATCGAGGACATTGAATTTTTCGAATTTTTTCATTGGATATTTCCAATTATTTTACACACGACCCTGATAATGGTATTTTGGCATTTTTGAAGCTGTGAAAGAACATTAAGTTCCGCCTCATCCAATTATACCATACGTAATTACTAACTAATAATTCAAAAAGTGTTATATATTTGGTATAACGTAATCGTTTTATTATGTATGTCATCTTTCTCATCTTGCCTGAAAGAGATTTTATGATATTGTACGACAAAAATTACCGAATTTAATTAAAAATTTGATTTAATGCGTGTTACAGTATTCGTTTAAAAGAGAATTTCCGCGCTTAATGAAACCTCAACTGTTGGAAATCGGAAAAAAAATTCAACCATTTAAAAAGAAAGTTAAACCATTCGTAAATCATAGTGACGAAAAGAAGAAACGTCGATTAATGCGCGAAAAAAAACTACTGGGTCCTAAACCAAAACGCGGCAGACCTAAATCAAAAACCGGCAAAAAATCACCGGTTGGTTTAGGTGTGGTTAAAGCGAAACGCTCGACGAAACGCTCGACGAAACGTTCGACGGAACGCCCAAAGAAACGTTCAATGAAACGTTCGCCGGGACGCCCAAAGAAACGTTCAATGAAACGTTCGCCGCAACGCCCAAAGAAACGTTCGATGAAACGTTCGCCTGAACGCCCAAAGAAACGTTCAATGAAACGTTCGCCTGAACGCCCAAAGAAACGTTCGATGAAACGTTCGCCTGAACGCCCAAAGAAACGTTCGATGAAACGTTCGCCTGAACGCCCAAAGAAACGTTTGACGGAACGCCCAACGAAACGTTTGATGAAACGTTCGCCGGAACGCTCAAAGAAAAGTTTGACGGAACAACCAAAGAAACGTGTGACGGAACGCCCAACGAAACGTTCGATGAAACGTTCGCCTGAACGCCCAAAGAAACGTTCGACGGAACGCCCAAAGAAACGTGTGACGGAACGCCCAACGAAACGTTCGACGAAACGCAAAGGTGAATTACAATAGTATTAACACACAGTTGTACAATAAACTTACGTACCTAACGCCTAAATTAATTTTCTGCAGATTGTTTGCGTATGAAAAATGCGTGTGAACAACAGGATCCTGATCCAGTTGACAGATTCTCAACAGAGCAATCGACTGCAAACACTGGCACACGGAGAGAATTGAAAAAAGTGCTTTAGCGATTTTTAAATTATAAATATTTATTTTGTTTTTTAGTAATCTATACATGTTTATATGTGTATTTTTTTTATCGTGATCCAGCGAATTTTCTCGAATTTTTTTCTCGAAACATTGCGGAATTATTTACCTAAATTTGATTTCAACACTATTATTTAACATTTTTATCTCTACTACCACTTATACTTTAAATGTGCAGTTAACTTGAAAAGTTAACTGCAATCACAAGATCACAAGATCAATTACAAGATCACAGGCAACCTCCCTCTTTGTCAACACAGATTCAAAAATAATAAAAAATATTTTCTAAAATATTCCATACGCATAACGCTATTATTTGGATTTACCGTCCACGAGTAGGGTAACAGTTGAAATTTCGACCGGATGTGTTGGGAAGGGTAATGAATGTAAAAAATAATAGTGTTAATGGATCATAATAAAAAAATCACTGTGTTTTTGTGTGTGTGTGTATGTATTTTACAATTAAACTTGTTTTACGTAGACACGTTCGATGACGTTGAAGGCATACCGTATGGAAAATAATGATTCGGAAGCTAAAAGTTCTTCAAACGTCCAAGGCGGTTCGTTGGACAATGACTTTGTACCGCATAAGCCTGCAAACGACGATGGTGATTTTCTATACGATTATAATATTTAATTTTATCAGAACATTTCGGTTTAGCTGTGTTAAATACAGACGATTATTTCGCAAAAATATAAACATTAAACAATTAACAATTTGTTTAGATGATGCGGGCAGTATGATTCTAGCGAAACGTCCGAAGAGACGCAAAACTGAAGTTGAATTACTTTTTGGTAAGTTTTATAATCATATTTATCCGTGGTGTCGTAGCCAAGATTGTGGATGGGGAGAGTGGGGGACATGGGGGCGCGTGCCCACCGATTTTTTTTTTTGTTTCCCATAATTTTAGTTATTTTTGTGCGGGCATGAGAATATATCACGAACACATTTGTATTCTCAGAAAATACGCGATATCTTCTAATATTGGTGTATTTTATCATTCTAAACAATTGCAAGTAACAGTACAAGTGTCCCGCTCATGGCAAATTTGTTTTTCTTACTACGGGCACTGCAGTACAATATACAAATGTACCTAATTAAACGTAATGTTTGCAGATTGTTTTAGTAATCAAGATGTGTGTGTAAAAAGCGGCAACTTAAAAGCTCCAGGATCAAAAACAGGCACAGTGAATCAACGGGACAACAAAATAGAGAATCAACGGGACAACAAAATAGAGAATCAACGGGACAACGAAATAGAGAATCAACGGGACAACGAAATAGAGAATCAACGGGACAACGAAATAGAGAATCAACGGGACAACAAAATAGAGAATCAACGGGACAACGAAATAGAGAATCAACGGGACAACGAAATAGAGAATCAACGGGACAATAAAATAGAGAATCAACGAGTACTGTGGCAATTTTTAAAATATTTATTATGTTTACAGTTTTGTATAGATTTTCTAAATTTAAATTGTTCCTACTTTAGGCAAGTCCGATGAGTTTGTGCCCCCCAGGTACGGACAATGACAACGGAAGTTTTACGGAAGTAGAGTCCAGTGAAGAACAAATATTGAACGCGGTCCAAGTCGAATATGATAACGATAACTATACAGTAGAAAACATCCCTAACTTGCCTGCAGACGACACAGGTGATTTACGTATAAAATAATCGTAATAATATGATTTAGCTGCATTTCAGTATAGACAATAATGATTTTCACAATGTCACTTCGAGTAAACGCCAACATAAATTAACTTTTATGGTATGCAATTATACGAGTCTGGCACAGACAGATGCTTGTCGGTACATTTGCGGTCACGACCTTTTTAGTGGCATTTGCGGTCACTCATTTTTTTTTTTTTTTTTTTTGATACTCGGTGGTTGTGTTGTGCGACTATTATTATTTTATACAGACGAACACGTTACACGGTGTAAAACAATTAATATATAAGTTCCATTTGTTTAGTTTGAGTAACATCATACTATCTATGTCCTAATTAGAAATTACCGAGACAACAAAATGCAAGGTTCTTTAGTAATATTTAATGGATATCAATTTAGAAAGTACAGAGGAAATGAAAATGGGACGGT
Source organism: Tuberolachnus salignus (assembly GCA_956483605.1). Lineage (NCBI taxonomy): Eukaryota > Metazoa > Arthropoda > Insecta > Hemiptera > Aphididae > Tuberolachnus > Tuberolachnus salignus. The sequence continues at coordinate 11,334,718 of OY101431.1, forward strand.
TTGGGTTTGTCTACATGAAAAAAAAATGAAAAAGAATAAGTGTAAACCTGATGTAGTAGCAAGTGAAATTAAAAACAATTTGATAACGTTAGAAAAAGAGTGCAAGACGATGGATGACAGTATCGTAAAACTAGATAGTAAGTAAAAAAAAAAAAAAAAAAACCGAGTGACCTCTAATGTAATTATTATAACTACAATGCATACCAAGTAGTATAATGCGATAATATACTTAACTTAATCTATCATAACCTAATTTTTGTGCTCAGTGAAACGTGATGTCGTGATTATTGGTAACTATCGTAATATTATTAATACTTACAAGGGATTATTTAATATATTATAATATTATATAGGCTGCTACGGAAAAAACTCTCGCGGATTCCTATATTGATGTGTTTTTTTAATTATTATTATTATTATTTTTTTTTAATATTAAATATAATAAGTGTAAAAAGGCAAAATCGTGTGGGGCGCTATGAATAATAATAAAAAAAACCACAAACATAACGTTCAAGTGATTCTACAAAAAATAACTAAGAGGTGTTTAATAAAACAATATGTCGGCTTTATAACGCTTTTAGAAAACCCGTCTTCATTGATTTCAATTTTAAAAAAAAATTTTATGCGTCACGTTTTTAGAATGTATCGGATATGTAGGGTAATTCAGTTATTGTATCTGTGCGTAACGATAAATCATTACAAACGGAAATAGGCTAAAAACACTGTACGTAATATTATATTTTGTCAATGTCTATACTTTACAGTAAAAAAAATCTGTAGACATGGTCATGGTAATATCGACTAATGATTTTTTTTTTTGTTTTTTGAAAATTTTAGAAATGTCCGAGGTAATCGATGTGGAAACAGAAACTGCTTTGGAATTGGTCTCTACGACGTACCAAAAGTTTGTTCCACATTTTATGGCTCAATGAAAACGTTTACTATAACGTGCATAACACATTTTAACATTAGTTCTCATAGTACAATGTTATAATGTTATTTTAAACAATCTAATTTTAATTTTTTAAAGCTATTTAAATGCTATATTTGCTATTAACTAAAACTATACCGAGTGATTACACATTATATATTAAAACCGTGAAGGGTGCGTATTCGCGGTTTGATAAGCTATGGGGCTTTTTTTTTTTATTGAATATATCGTACAAATTATATATATATATATATATATATTATACAATGTTAAATTTCATAAATGTAACATATAGTAGATTTGCGTTTAGCGGGACTAGTTTTATGCTATTAGTTTTAACAATAGTGTGAATTTAACTTATAATCAAACATAAATGTATTACAATTAATACAATCTGCGTTTAAACGTCGGTTTTTTTTTCTCGATATTTTAATTGTTAGGCGAGTATATTGTCAAAATTTTTGATAAAATCATTTTTAAATTGTGATATCTCACATACCTATTCATATTTTTTAATTGAAATTTCGAGAAAAAACCAATGTATAAACACAGATAAATCATTACAAACGGAAATAGGCTATAGACACTGTGTGATATTTTAATTGTTAGGTGAGTATATTGTCAACATTATTGATAAAATCATTTTTAAATTGTGATATCTCACATACCTATTCATATTTTTTAATTGAAAAGTCGAGAAAAAAACCAATGTATAAACACAGATAATAATAGGCCAATTCATTCTAATCATAAAACTAACAGCGTAAAATCGTTCATGCTGAACACACATTTACTATATGGTGCGTTTATCATACTCTTAAGACGAAATTGTTTTCAATAAAGTATTAATGATTTCATAATATTATTATTATTGTGCCTTTGGTTTTGGCTTTTGGATTGAAAACAATCATTTAAAAATTACTGAAAAAAATATTAAAAACTGTCAAGTTTTTCTAATAAAAAAAAAAAAAAAAAAAAAAAAATAAAAAAAAAAAAAGTTATCTTGGTGATGGGAGGGGGGAGGAGCGAGAGAATGGAGAGAATTCGTCCTTTTTGTCAATCAATCAATTTCTTATCAAGATTTATAAATTATTATTATGTACAATACTCACTATAATTAGTAAATTGTAATTACTAATTACTATAATATGTCCGTAATCTGAAACCCCATTGTAATTTCAATCGTATTAACAATTATGACCGCTCACGTTAATTTAAGGTACTGATCAATGAAAAGACAGATAAACCCGGTGATAATCGTCAGTGACAAAAATTATTCTTTGATTAATAGTATCTAATTATTGTCGATCGAAGAGCGCGCATTATCGGCAAATTAATTTGTGCGGAATTGAACGATGGCATTTTTCTGAAAGTGTGCGGTTATTATAACCGCCGCCGAATTCCGCCGGTTTGCTAAACGTTTTTTACGAACGCCGTTACATTTTACACCGAGTCGGAGCAATGGATTTTCACCGGTTTATAAACCGCTATTTTGCATTATTAATTATTACAAGCAATTCATTTACCGAGATTATTTAATTCAACGACTTAGGTAATGTTTTGATGCAAAAAAAAAAAAAAAATCGATCATGGAAATCTGTTTAATTGTTTAGTGAAAACTTCAAGTTATTTATTCATTCAATATTATAATGTACACTTTGATTTTTTTTTTTTTACCACACACGAGCAAATGTAATAGCCTGCAGTTCATGATCAGTATATATAATTTTAATATATATTATTTTTTTTATTTTCTATATTTTTGTGATTTTTCGACTGATGGCACTTTATTTGAAATTGTTTTCGAAATTCCATAATAGGTACTTTTTCCAAAAGAATTATTTATATTATTACATTTTTCAAAACACTTATTTGGTGCGTGACATGCACCGATTTCTTCACGATGCGGATCTTTTCGCCTTAATTTAAAAGTGTTTTCTACATATCTTTTTTTTTTTTATTATTAAAAAAATAACTATACATGGGTTTAATTTTTGTTGATTTCTGGATTTCCTTGGCCACAAAGAAAAATACACGATTGATACGACAAACAGCTATAATGTAACCAGTTCACCAAATTCTAGTAAGATTTTCGGTTCCAATGAGTTATCGTTGTTTTTCAGTATATAAATTAAATAATTATCCTATAAACCAACTTCATACCCATAATAGTGGGCTTCACCACGGTGCGAATTGTGTTTGACTTTTATAAAAATGATTTATTATTGTTCAGTATTGTTTATACAGTCAAAAATAATAACGCATTGCATACTAAGGTAATTAATTTAACTTGAAACTATTATTTTTTTTTTTTTTGTGGGTAGAAGTGTAATAAAGTAAAAAATAGCGTGTGCAGTAGCAAATACCATCAGTTTAAGATTAGGTTAGGCACTGGCCCACCTCGTCGATTCTTATAAAGTGTGATGGAACAATTGATGATTATTAACTATCGCCCGATTAGCTGACGTTATCGAATTTTGGGTTTTTAACAGATTTTCGGACAAATTTGCCTTTCTATTTTCATTCACTGTATTACGCGATCCGCGTAATTAGTCGATACAAAATTATTCACTTTTAAATAAAATAAATTGAGTTAATAACTGCGAGCGATCGAAATAATATTGCTTGGACACGGATTATAACAACATAATACAATATTATAATTATATAATTATTTATACTCAGTTTGCGTGTACCCATTTATTGTAATCTTAATCTATATATTATTATATTATACTATTATGAAATGATGAATACAAAAATATACTTGATAATAATTATTTACAAAATGAGCTTATAAATTATTTATATTCAATTGTTATCAATATTATATCGCAATTATTTAAAATTAATCATTAATCAATGTTATCTGAATATGTTTAATCTTAAGATTCCATATTGGTTGTAGTATTGAAAACCATCAAATAGTATAAGTTCGGTATAATAGTGTAAGTTAAAACAATTCCCCTCATAAAAAATTCAATTATAGCTAAATTAATTTTTTTTTTTATGACAAATTAATAGAATATTAATATCTTATCATTTCTAATCCGGATTATTAACCAGATAATAAATAATTATAATTGATATTGTAAATTCAACAACAGTTAAAAATTTAAAAAAAAAAAAAAAAAAAACAGTATACAAAACATGAAATAATTATTCTTTATTACACCTAAATCACAAAATTAAACAACAAATAAAAAAAGTAAATAAATATTTTAATTTAAATATGCTTGGCTATATTTTAAAAACCAATTTTCTCTTACACTATAACTTTGGACATTTAAAAGTTAAACAAAATAAAAATAATTAAAATATATTTAAAACACAGTAAAACTTAACAATTATAATATTTTGTGAAATATTTAATAATAATGGTTTTAAATTCAATTAAAAGAAACTGTATTTAACTGGTGTATATAAAACAGATAATGCAACAATAAACCATAAACCTTTGTTGTTACTTGTTCATGACCAAGTTTACAATTTACAATGACTAAATTATTTTTCAAAAACAGAACATAGTTATTACAAAAACAAATTCATAGAATTAAGCTTTATATAATGAACATTACAATAATCAAGAAAATTATTTCCCTTACATTTCAAAACTGAGAATATATCAATATTTTTAACTTTGACAAAAAAGTAATTAATAAAAAAAAAAAAATATATATAATATAAGACCTTAAATGTATAATTAATTTTAATAGTGTGATTATTTAAACACAATATTTGCATAGAGAATAAATTAAAATAAATCATGGCAAATAAATATCCAAACTTAACTCAGGACCCCAACTAATATAGACAAATGCTTAACATAAGTAAAATATAAAAATATACAATAGAATTTTCCACATCTAAACAATAATCTCATAAGGATATAGATATACAGACCACCCACCCCTTTCAGTGGCTTACTGATGAGGACAAACACTTAATCCAGATTTAAATAATTTCCATATAAATATGAACCATATGAACTCATTGAAACCACAAAAACAAATAAATTATGCCACAATCAAGGAAGTGTAAAATATATATATATAAAGGATACTTAATGTTCCAGCCACTGTTTTTTTTTTTTTTTTTTATTGTATACTCATTCTATTCATTTATACTTAAACTATACATATATATAAATATAATTTACATTTATCTGATTGTTATTACATACAGTATAAATTATTTTTTAATTTTAAAGTTTTGGTTCTTTTAGAGAATATTATTAAAATTTCCTATTAAATTGTACCATATAGTGTCGAGTGTATAGTCAATCATCGATATAGATCCTATTAACAGTTTTAAATTATTTCCATGTTGATAGGAACTATATTGATCGAACGACATTACCAATGACGATGGTACCGATAAATTTATAATAATAGTAAAACAGTCGATTTTACAAACTAAAATTTAAAGTTTTTTTTATTAAGCTATAGTTTCTTGATGTTCGGACATTATAACGATAGTCTTCCAAAATGTAGATTTTCAATGTTTAGTATATCTACTACTAAAGAGACCAGTTACTAATTATATAACCAGATCCCGTAAGTAGTATAATACTAAACCATGGAATAAGTGGATCCTCGGATAAGTGTCTCTGCAAATTGGGTGGTTTACGTCTTCTAATTGAATATCTCGGCTCATTGCTCCGTAATTATGGTCTATCCATTGTTTATATTGTACTTCGCTAGAAGAATAAAAAAATCATGAGCAGAAATATACAAAATAAAATAAATATGCCACCCTAAATTTTTTACAAAACAAAATCAATGTGTTAATAAATAAATTTCAAATAAAAAGAAAGAATTGTATATACAAAAATTTATCATGAAACTTATATACAATTTGTTTTTCATTAAGATACATATAGAATCTTAGGGATTATTGATGTTAACACACGAAATATTAGTACTTAATGTTATACAACACATACTTATAATTGTTTGTTTTTTCATCTTAACACAGCTTACGAATTTCCCATATTCGTGGACAGCAAGTAGTATTATTGACCAAGTGACACTAATTCCAGAAACACTAATCCCCGATGTGATTAACAGTGTATTTCTGCCAATATAAATTATTATATTAAAAATAAAACTGCAAGTATTTCAATATTTGTACTAAAAATTCGCTATATTGATTATAAATGTTATGTCTAAATTAATTAAAATTGTTTAATTTGTTATTTGTATATGTCATACGTTATACATTTTTAAAAAGTGTTAGACAAAAAAAAAAAACAAATAATATTAACGTTATATATATGCAGTACAATATATGCAGTATATGTACTAGTCACACATTAAAATAATAACAATGTCACTAAAAACAATACCGACCGATAGGCAGTACATGGATGATGGTGGAACTTTCCATTTGTTTGTATTTTTTTTACAATAATAACGGTCAAAATAGTACATAATTTTATATTAATGTCGCAAAAGGACGATTACATTCACGTCCTAGCATTAAGTTATATTCAATAGCATTCTTATTGTAAAAAATTCTGATACTTAATGAAATAAGCGATCGCGTCGCATGAAACATAGTACTCGCGCAAATGTCGAAATATAGTTGGTAATAATATTTAATTTGATTAAATAAGCAGCACCTTAAACACGGCTGGTGTTTGTGAAGCAACGTCTACTTAATATCGTAGTAAAATGGGTTTTTACAATAATTTACCGGAAACAAGACGGTATATGTGTACAATATATATGAGTTATACTAAACACATTAAAAAAATTAAATATTTTTGATGTAACTCTTGGGACCCTAATTATAATAGCTGGTTATATTATAAATAATAGTATTTGAAATGTGCGTTTCGCATTTAGCAAGGCAATATTGCTATATTCGTCAGATTATAATTAGAATTTCATCACGAGTAAATAATTTCGCAAACAATTCATTAATCATATTTATCAATTACATTCATCATAAGAATAAGAAACAATAGAAAAAAAAGGCAATCATATTAGTTATAATTGCAGGGCGCTTAAACTTAACAAATAAAATTTTTGACAATCAAATAAGTGTAAAATATATATATAAAAAATTATCAGTTCTAAGCTGTTTTGATTTAATCTTATTTTATATACAATTTACTCCTTTATACTCATAGCATACAAACATATCTACATAAATAATTAACAATTATTCGATTCTTATTTAATTGAGTATTAAATAATTTTTTAATATTAATGTTAATCTTAATATTAATCTCTCTTAAATCATACAAAATAGTGCCGAATCCATGGTCAATAATATCAGTCCCATTAAGAGATTTAAATAATAACCATGTTAATGTGAACTATATTAATCGGACAACAGTACCATTGCTCACGCTATACTATAAAATAATACTTTATAATATCGAGTTCATGATATAAACCATAAATAAATAACGTCCATTTTCATTACTGAATTGGCTTTCAGGAAAAATATTTTTAAATCATATAAACTTACGATTGTTTGTTTCTTCAACTCACTTAACCGATATTAACCAATTGACACGAATCCCGGGAAGGCTAATCCCCATTGTAATCGTCGGCGTATTTCTGTCAATATCCATCTTTTTCATCCGTAAGCTATTAATTGTTTTTAAAAATAAAATGCAGCTATATCAATATACGTATTGTATAAAACACAAATATATCTATGGATTATAAAATCGTTTTTAAATTTAAATAGGTTAATTTGTTAATTGTATACAAACAAGCAAAGGGTTCCGTGGTTCATACACGATATTGAGTACGTTATACATTTTGCATAATAGCTTAGTTAAACAAAAATAAAAAAATGTTAGATCTTTACGTTAGATACCACCATGATCGTCGAGCGTGTACCGTTAATCGTTAATATGAGTTCCACGAACATATTTATATAATTTCCATGTTAGTGGGCACTATATTAATCGAACATCGGTACTAAAAACAATGATACAATTAAATTAATAATAATTATAATACAGTCGGTCTTATAAATTAAATAGTTTAACAATGTGATTAATGGAATTCAACAAATGCCGGGGAAATTATGTTCCTCAACTTAAGACCTAAAATAACTATTATTATATGAACAATACCAAAATAAACCCATCGAATGTAAAAATTTGTATACTTAAATATGCTTAAAATATAGTACATGATGCATACTTATTATATTGATAGTATTCCAAAACGTTGATTCTGAATGCTTGTTATATATACTACTAATGAGACCAGTTTCTAATTATATGACCCGTTTTAGAAAGCAGTACAATACCAAACTATAGAATATATAGTTCGTCGGATGAGTGTCTCAGCAAATTGGGTGGTTTTCTCGTCTTCTCATTGTACATCTCGGCTTAATGTCTACGTTATTTAGATTGTAATTCTCTAGAAAAATCTTGCGCAGATATATACGAAATAAAATAAATACATCACCCTACATTTTTTTTTACAAAACCAAATCAATGTGTTGAAAATATATTTTAAATAAAAATAAAGTATTGTATATACAATAGTTTTTTATATTAATAAACTATTTGTTTATCATTAAGATACATATAAAATACTAGGGTTTATTGATGTTCGCGCATCGTACAGGTAGTATTCGAGAATATAGATTTAGAAAGCCCATTAGATGATGTTTAATTTGCCACGAAACCTTAAACGCAGCTAGTGGCTGGTGAAGAAACGTTCTTTTTAATATCGTAGTAAAATGGGTTATTTAATATTAATTATACTAAACACAAAAAATAAATATTTTAGATGTAACTATTGAGACCCTACTTATTTTATGTTTATATTTGTATAGCAATGTAGAAGTAAATATTGTTATATTCTTCAGATTTCAATGAGAATTTCATCACGAGTAAATAATTACGCAAGTAATTCACTGATACATTCATCATAAGAATAACACACAATTGAGAATCAAAAAACAATTCATATTCTAATAGTACTTGTTATAATCGCACGGAACGACAATTTGTGAACTTATTCAAAATTTGAAGTAAATTAAACATTTAGTTCAATAATGGACATTTTTTAATAAAATTTCGTTAAAACTCTTTTTTCGCAGTCCAGTAGGTCGTGCGACGGCCACTTAAATAGTTCATAGTTTATATAATGTTAAATGTATTGGATAAGATACTAGACATATGAATATGATAATATATTTAAAATTAGACTGTTCGAAAAAAAAAAAAAATTAATTTAATTTTTAACACTTTAATATGAATTATAACACTACTATTAATATTTTTGTATTAGCAATTAATTAACAAATTATGTGTTGTTTTTTTTTGGAGATAAAATATGTATTTAAGATTTGTTGAAAAGTAAACTACTGAATTTTTTTTAATAAAGTTTATTCATCAAAACTAAAAAATGAAACCTATGTTTATTTTTCCGAAACAACATTAGAACTCTTCAAGATTAAGTAACAAATATAATCTTAAACATTAATACGTACACGATAGAAAATCGGCGATAATTTGACAACTCATGGAACGAATTTTATTTTGTGAAAAATTAATAACAATACTCCCACAATGAATATACATACCACGGCTTTTGAAAAATATAATCTCTATATTGTATGTACATTATACGAATTTTGCGGTGTTTTAACATGTTATTTATCAGAACTTACAACGAGTAAAAACAAAAAATGTCAGGGGTTTACTTATCCAAGGTTAATATCCAAATGTCCAATGTTTTCATCTAGAAAATATTAATTGTTTTAAAAAATGTAATGCAGGTATATCAATATACGTATTGTATAAAACACAAATATATCTATGGATTATACAATTTGTTTTAAATTAAAATAGATTAATTGTATACAAACAAGCCAAGGGTTCCGCAGATTGTACATGATATTGAGTACGTTATACATTTTTATAATAGCAAAGTTAAAAAAAAAAAAATGTCAGATGTTTATGTTAGGTATCACCGTGATAGTTGAGCGTGTAACATCAATCAGTAATATAGATCCCTATGATATATTAAAATAATTACATTGTCATAAAAAAACTATATTTTAACTGATAGACGGTACAAGGATGCCGAAAAAGCCTTCCATTATTTTTTAATTACAGTCATAGTTTTTGTTAAAATAAATTTTAAATTTGCAAGAGAATGTTTTTTTATTGTTAGAGTTTCGTTTCTTATAAAGGAAATGATTAAAATCTCTCGAAAATCATACAAAATAGTGCCGAATCCACCGTCAATCGTTAATATCAGTCCTATTAAGAGATTTAAATAATTACCATGTTAATGTGAACTATATTAATCGAACAACAGTACCATTGCCCGCACTAAACTATACATATAATACTATATAATATCGAGTTTATGATAAACAAAAAAAAAAAAAAAAATATCGTCCATTTTCATTACTGAATTATGGTATCTTGGCTTTCAGGAAAAATATTTATAAATAACGTTATATAGTATAAACTTACGATTGTTTGTTTCTTCATCTGGACGAAATGCCCATATTCGTGGACAGCAAGTAGTATTATTAACCAATTGACACGAATCCCGGAAACACCTTGGGGTATTTCTGGTAATATCCATTGTTTTCACCTGCAATTATTCATTTTTTTTTAAAAAAAAAAACTTTAGGTATATCAATATACGTACCATATATAATACATATATATCTATGGATTATTAAATTGTCTTTAAATTAAAATAAGTTCATTTGTTAATTGTATACAAACAACAATCAAAGGGTTCCGTGGTTCCTTTACGATATTGAGTACGTTATACATTTTCATAATAGCGTAGATAAAAAATAAAAAGCCGCCAACTTATTTAAATAATCTCTACGTTAAAGTGAACTATATTAATTATGGCTTATTGTACCGTATTTATGGTCTATCCGTTGTTTATATTGTACTTCGTACTATAGTGTCGAGTGTACCATCATTCCTTAATATAAGTTGCACAAACAGATTTAATTATTTTCCACGTTGATGCAAACTACAGTTAAATTAATAATAATTACGAATATTACAAAACTAAATAAATAAACCTATCCCAATATTAACATTTTTATTCTTAAATATGATTAAAAAAATGTGCATGATGCCTACACATTATACCGATAATCTTCTAATATGTAGATTTTTAATGCTTGGTATAAATACTTTTAACCAGACCTATTAGTTACTAATTAAATAAACAAGTCTCGGAAAAAGTATTATACCAAGCATTATTATGAGGGTCGCTTGAAAATTTCTCTGCAAATTGGCTTATCTGATGACCTTACACTACTTGATGGGAGGAGTAAATATATAAAATATTTATTTATATACAGATAGATCGTCGATGTTCTTAGAGATATATACACTAAAAAAATAAAAAAATAAAATATAAGATTTTTAATTAGTACTTAATGTAATACAATATGTACTTACAATTGTTTGTTTCTTCATCATACCGCAGCTGACGAAATCCCCATATTCGTGGGCAGCAGAAAGTATTATTAACTAACTGACACGAATTGCTGTTATGATCTTCAGTGTATTTATGTCAATTTTCGTTGTTTTCATCCGGAAGCTATTAGTTTTTTTTTTTTTTTTTTTAAAAATTGCAGGTATATCAACATTCGTACTGTATATTCGCTATACATATATATATATTAATTTTAAATCTTATGTCTAAATTAAAATAGATTAATTTGTTACTTGTATACAAACTAGAAAAGAGTTACTCAGTTTCCATACGATGTCATGATGACACGTTATACATTTCTAAAAAAAAGCGTTGTTATACAAAAAAAAAAAACAAATATTTTATCATTAAAGAATAATTATACATAATGAAATAAACACTTGCACAGGATGACACCCTGTACTCACATAAATGTCGAAAATATCGCTTTCGAATATCGATTAAATTGATACATATAATTGGTAACAACTAAAAGTTTTTGGCGATAGTTTATACACTGCTAATGGCTGTTTAAGAAACGTTCTCTTAATATCGTTAAAAAATAGGTTATTACAATAATGTACCGGATACAATACTGAATATGATTACAATATATATTAGTTATACTTAACACAAAAAATTAAATATTTTAGATGTAACTATTAATATACAAATAATATGTTTATATTTCTATAGCTGTGAATATTATAAATAATAGTTTATAAAAAATGTGGGTATCGCAATGTAGATGTTAATATTGTTATATTCTTCAGATTATAATGAGAAATTCAATACGAATAAATAATTTCGAAAGTAATTCATCCATCATATTCATCACAAGTATAAGACACTATTGAGAAACAAAAAAGAAATCATACTTATTAAATTGATAGTCTTACAAAATGTTGATTTCGAATGCTTGGTATTTATACAACTAACGAGATATAATAGTTTCTCTGATGTTAATACATTACTTGAATGGAGGATTTAATACATAAAATATTTATTTGTATACATTTAACAGTATATATCTTCTTATAGATATATACACTAAAAAAAAAAAAAAAAAAAAATACAATACAACATCTTTAATGTATATAAATATTTGATAGTGTTACTAAAATTAAATTCAATACGTATATAAAAAATAAATAAAATTAAATAATGACTAATTTATACACCTTTGTTACAATTATATTTTCCTAAGGATGTTTACAAAATAATATTTGATATATACAAATTGTGCCAAGTCTTACAAAATGTAGATTTTCAAAGCTTGGTATTTCAACTATTTACTAGATGAGTTCTTAATTATACCACACTAATTTGTTACTAAAACAGAATCTATGTATCGTTAATTAACTAATTAATTAAAAAAAATCTTGTGCATAAATATACAAAATAAAATAAATACATCACCTTAAATTTTTTACAAAACTAAATCATTGCAATAGTTTTCTAGAATGTACATTTAAAATATTTATTAATTTGGGAATTAATGTTATAATTGTTATATAAAATAATAATACAATTGCCTATTAAATTTACAATAATTATAATGTAATAATGTCATTTATACAAACAAAATTCTGTATAATAAGGTTTCTTGATTATTAGCACATCATACCAATAAGGCTTCCAAAACATAGATTTTCAATGTTTGGTATTTATACTTTTAACAAGACTTATTAGTTTCTAATTCATAATGAAATCTCGAAAAAAGTATTATACCAAACACTGGTATTAGGGGAGCTTGATAGTTTCACTGAAAATTGTCTTCTCCGATTTTTATACACTACTTGAAACACATAATATATTTGTTCTATATACAGAAAGATTCTTATACATTTAACAGTTTATGAAACTTTGTTATTAAAAATACAAAAATTGTTGTAGATATTTACACAGAACAAATGTGAAAAAATATATTATAAGATCTAAAATGTAAAAGTATATTTCATAGTGATACTAATTAAATAAAATACGTATTGAATTAAATTAAATCATGTAAAACATATATATACCTGACTGAACATAAAATTATGTTAACTTAGGGATGCTTACAAAAGTTTCTTGATGTTCGCACATTGTAACGATAGTCTTCCAAAATGTAGATTTTCAAAGTTTGGTAGGTATACTACTAATGAAGCCAGTTTCCAATTATATAACCAGCCTCAGTAAGTAGTATAATACCAAACCATGGAAAATGTAGATCGTCAGATGAGTGTCTCCGCAAATTAGGTGGTTTCGTCTTCTAATTGAAGAACTCTGCTCATTTCTCCGTAATAATGATCTATCCGTTGTATATTGTACTTTGCTAGAAGAGTAAAAAAAATCTTACATAGAAATATACGAAATAAAATAAATACATTGCCATACAATTTGTACAAAACCAAATCAATGTGTTGATTTATTTTAAATAAAAATGAACAATTGTAAACACAATAATTTTTAAAAAAACTTATGGCATTGGCTTTTCATTAAGATACATATAAAATATTATGGTTTATTTATGTTTGTACCGGTAGTATTGGAGAATATAAATTTAAAAAGCCTATTAGTGTATGATACATGGTCGGCAGGTGGAAGGTAAATTTTTATTAACAACTGTCTCACATTTCCTAAAATAATAAATCCTACTGTGGACGTCGACGAGTGTTAATATATCCGTTTTTAAATGTATTGTAAATCCATCGGGGTAGACAATAAATTTAGCGGAATTTATTAATTCAAGTTAACTCATTAGGAAGCTATCCCATTATATGTTCCCGTCACATCGGATTACTCTCTACTTTCTAATTTAAGTTTTAAATATCGAACACATACATCAGTATGGCGTAGTGATACAGAAATAACAAAAAATATATATATTTAAAAAACAAATGGAAACTTACAAAAATATCACGATTATTTTAAATACTTTGAAAAACCTACTAATGAAAATTTACTCCAGGCGAATGATGTGGAAATTAAATAATAGATTAAATTAATAATGTATTTCCATTTCATGCACAGCTCATCGATGTATGAACACGATAAACCAGGGATTGCAAACCATCGAACGTGATCGTTGGCCGAGGTTGACCTTTCAATGTTACACACATATTAGCAAAGAAGAAATATCATTTTTCGTTAATGATTTAATGAAAGATTTCAAATGCTTCTAACTCACAATTTACTGTCATTCGAAACAAAAGTAAATTTTAATGTGCCATTATTAAAATTTATACAATAAACGTATTAACCGCCCTGACTTTCAGGTCTATAAAATTAATGTATATTAGATTTATAATGGCTTTTTTTTTCGATCATCAAACAAATTTCCATCATTTATTCTTAAAGTTATTGATCACCGTAGACTTAAAATTTCAAATGTTGCTCACTTGTTTGGATAAGCTAGCTAAGCCTACACTAAATTATACGTATAATACTATAAAATATCGAGTTCACAATAAAAAATAAATAAATATCGTCCAATTTCATTACTGAAATACGTTATCTAGGTTCTAAGACAAATATTAGTGCTCAAAGATATACAATACGTACTAATAATTGTTTGTTTCTTCATCTTAAGGCAGCTAACGAAATGCCCATATTCGTGGACAGCAAGTAGTATTATTAACCAAGTGACACGAATCCCAGTGGCGATCTTCAGCGCATTTCTGCCAATATCCGTTGTTGTCATTCGGAAGCTATTAATTTTTTTTTTTTTTTTTTAACTGCAGGTATTTCAACGTACGTACTGTATATTCGCTATATATATATTAATATTAAATCTTATGTCTAAATTAAAACAGATTAATTCGTTAATTGTATACAAACGAGTAAAGGGTTCATCGGTTCATATACGATGTCGAGTACGTTATAAAATTTCATAAAAGCGTAGTTTAACAAAAAAAACCAATCTTGTTAAGGTCAGGTACTACCGTGATTGTCGAGTGTACCGTCAATCAGCAGTATATGTTCTAGTCACATATTTAAATAATTATAATGTCTCTAAAAACAATACTAACTGATAGGCGGTACAAGGATGACGGCGGAACCGTCCATTTTTTTTAAAATAATAACGGTCAAAGTCGTTTATAATTTAATATTAATATCGGAAGAATACGATTACGTTCACGTCTAGGTATAAAGTTATATCTAATAGTATTTTCATCATAAAATAATAATTATACATAATGAAATAAGCGCTCGCGTAGCTAGACACCCATTTGTACTCGTGCAAATGTCGAAAATATCGTTTTCGAATATCGACCTAGTCGGTAAATAAAGTTGATAATGATGTTTTAATTTTTTAAAAACCTTACTGGTGGCTGGTCAAACAACGTTCTCTTAATATTGTAGTAAAATGGGTTTGTACAAAAATGTATCGGAAACAATACTGAATACCTTTACAATATAAATAAATTATACTTAACACATATATTAAATAATTTAGTTTTAACTATTGAGACCCTACTTATAGAGTGTTTGTATTTGTACAGCTGGTTATATTAGAAATAATAGTTTTTAAAATATGCGTATCGCATTTTGCGAGTTAATATTGTTATATTCTTCAGATTTAAATTGTATTTCATCACGAATTAATAATTTCGCAAATTATAATTTGATTCCATTCATCATAAGAATAATAAGAAAAAAAAATTCATATTCTAATAATATTTGTTATAATTGCAGGGCGCTACATCTTGTGAATTAATTCGAAATTGAATTATATTACATATTAAATTTGGTAATGGATATTTTTTATAATATTTCGTTAAAACTCCGTCCTCTTAATATTAAATAAAATGTATACAAAGTTAAGTGTAAAGAATACAATAATATAATTTAAATTAAAATGTTCGAAAATAAAAATTAATTTTTTTTATTTTTTTAACAATTTGATTGAAACCCTACTATTAATATTTTTGTATTCTAGTATTTATGTGTAAAAATTTTTATTTAAGTTGATTTGTTGAATAGTAGACTTCTGGATTTGTTTAAAACACTAAAAAGTGAAAGTGTTTTTTTTTTTTTTTTTCGAAACAATATCCCATTAAAATTAAGTAACATATATAATATAAAACTATAATTTGTATACAATAGAAAATCGGCGATCTTTTATCACAACCTATAGAACGAGTTTTACTGCGCGATAAATAAATAACATTGGCACACTAAATATTTGTTCAACGGCCTATGACTAATCCAATTTTTTTTTTTTTTACGCACAATACACGTATTTCACGAGTTTTAAACATATAATATAACAGAACCTACAATAAACTCTAGTTATAATATTTATAAAAATAATAATTGTTTCCACGATACCGATTACCTACAGTGTATTTCGCTTAATTTGGACCAGTTTATATGCAACCAGAGCTTTTTCAATTAGGGGGTCCTTAATTTCAATATAGAAAATTTAAATGGTGAACAAAAAATCAAGTAAATACGATCTTTAAATTACTATGTTATACATATTCGGCCCAAGGGAGGAGGAGGTGGTCCGGACTCACGAAGCTGTCCACTCCCTCTTGATTGTTCTACCGATGCGGACAACCACTTAATATAGGTAATATTTTAAAATGGACGTGTCCACGTCTGAGCAACAATCTCGTAAGTATATGGTTTGCATTTATTTATTTATGTGACGTATGGCGGGCAAATGGATCAGGTCCCAACCTTCCCAACCAAACGGAATCCCCTGTAAGATCGTTTTATAATAATCTGTTTGGTACTATAATAACAAATAAATTATTCGACAACCAAATAAGTGTAAAATATATATATAAACGATAATCATATGTCCGGGCTTTGTTTTGTTTTAGTCTTATTATGTATGCGAATATTATATACGTACATTTTATTCATTTATACTCATCGCATACAAATATATCATTATATATATATATATAATTTACAATTATTTAATTGTAATTTCATTTATTATAAAAAAAAAAATATTAACATCACTCTTAAATCATACAATTAACAGATTAACAGATTAATGTCCCATTAACAGATATAAATAATTACCATGTTAATGTTAATTGCCCGCACTAAACTATACAAATAATACTATATATAATTGATTTCATGATAAAAATAAATAAATACCGTCCAATATTATTATTGAGTTATGTTACCTTAGCCTTTAGCACAAATATTAATAATTCACGTTATATAATATTAAC
The DNA here is from genome assembly GCA_956483605.1 of Tuberolachnus salignus. Classification (NCBI taxonomy): domain Eukaryota; kingdom Metazoa; phylum Arthropoda; class Insecta; order Hemiptera; family Aphididae; genus Tuberolachnus; species Tuberolachnus salignus. Next base: position 11,352,273 of record OY101431.1, read on the forward strand.
TTACAATTGTTTGTTTCTTTATCTGAACAAAGCTGACAACATGTCCATATTCGAGGACAGCTAGTAGTATAATTAACCAAGTGACACGAATCCCCGCCGTTTGTGATCTACAGCGTATTTCTGCCAATATCCATTGTTTTCAATTAGGTTTTCGCAGGAGGGCACCGCCGTCTAAAAAGATGGAGAACCACTGGGTATAGACTCTCAAAACTAAACGCCATGTGTTTGCGGGAAATTTAATTTGAAAGCTACCAACCGACCAAACAACTCAATTAATCATTAATCATATAGTCTACAGTATCGCCTGATATATTTATATATAAAAAAAAAAAAAAATACTTGTACACAGACACGCGAATGAAGAATGTACGAAGAATCAAAAATAAATAAATCGATTTATTTATCGATGGAATAGGTACACACAACGGGCTGGGGACTCGAGGATACACACGGCGGATGATCTTCGAAACGAAGTAATATTCGTAAAGAAAATATTATTAAAATAATTAAATAGATACGGTGATATTCAAGAACAGATAGGCGTAGAGGAACGGTCGCACGGCAGTAAACCCCGAAACGAGTGGGGCACCCAAGCAGCAAGACGACAAATGAAAATAAAGAAATGGATTTATGGTGTTATTAGAAAATAAATGTGAAAACCGGCCGTGTGTTTATTATACCTATAATAATATGAATATTCGTACAGGCACTCGCAAGTTACGGTATCTATCAGTGTTATGATTACGTGTGGTGTCTATTAATATCGGCATCGACGGAATTTACAAGAAATCTTAACTGCCGCGGCGACGCGCACCTGCAAACTCATAGCTAATGGCCCGCAAGTTTATATTAATCGTAAAATGCCGGCGGTATTACTGGAAAACACACACAGCCCGAGACATTGTTGGTTGGGATAACGACCGGTATTTAAAAAAAAAAATAGATTATTCGTCGCCGGATCAGATAACGTAGGCTAGGTTATAATATTCGCGGCTAAATATAGAAAAATCCAATGGAGTTTGTCGAAATACTGACTGCTATGCAATTTAACGGGAAAAAAAAACACGTAATATTATTTGTCCAGAGAGAAAAACATTAAAATTATCGCCGGATCTCGTCGACGTCACGCGCCTTTTCACGATTTTATTAAAACTCTACTATTAATATTTTCGTATTTTGTTAACAACGTGTTTATATTTCGTTGAGCGAATTTGTACTTAAGTCGATTGGTCGAATAGTAGACTACTACTGGATTTGTTTAAAAAAAAAATATTTATTAGTCAACATTAGAAAGTGAAACTTTTTTGAAACAAATAACAAGACTTGTAACGTGTAGCGCCTTTTCACATAGGGAAATCAGTGTCGGTCCGGACGGATCGTTATGTGACGCGCTCGGAAAATACGGTCGCCAAGACCCGGGGAGCACGTAGGATTTTGTAAATTACGCACAGCTGTGGTACGTGTGCAAATATAGAATTATAATCGACCGTTGGATTTAGTATACACGAAAGTGGAATTTATTGTAATCGTTTAATGAATAACCCACGTGGAGTTTAGTTACCGGGGCAGAAAATCCACGAGGCACGAAAACTCATGGTACCGTACAAATAACGGGGGGGGGGGATTAAAAAGACAAACGAAATACGAACGACGCGTTGGGAAAACGGATAGGGGCGACCGGCCAGAGTATACGTGTAGTAACGTTAAATTATTATATAAATATATTACCTGTGTGGACAGTGGTGGTCGTGCCGTTTGAAAACGGGGAACGGGCGCACCACAGCGTTCGGCCCGGCCGGACGTGTTGAAGAACCGGCAGCGAAAACAAGACAAACCCGACGCCGCCGTCCGCGGTCGGCGGAGGAGACGCGTTCGCGAGCGACGCGATTAAATGCCGACGGTTAATTCGGCCAATGTCCCCCCGCACAGTGTTCCCGAAAGTACAATTATTAATATTATCGCGGTGTACCAGTGCGGCAACGGCGGCGACCGGTTCGCCGGTGTTGGCGGTCGGCCGGCCGGAGCTCGTTATTTCCGCCCGCGGAAATTGGCGCGCGCTACACTTTTTGAACGTTTGCCGCGCCGGGCCATTTAGGGCTGGATTTAAAGCCCGGCCCGTGCACATCCCACGTGCAGCACACGCGTGACCGAACCCAGTTCAAGTAAATGTTTTTTTGAATAGTAACGCATATTGAACACAGCCCATACCCATGGACCGTGACCATAGGATCAAGTCTGTGGCCAGTAATTCAGATTGATGACAGCAGTCCAGCAGCAAATTCTTTAGAATCGGAATCTGAGGACGAAGAAAGATTTGTAATGTTGCACCTACTCCGCAAAAAAATAAAAACAAGTAAAAGAAATGAGTATTTAAAAAAAAAAGAGACAGTCATGGAGAGTTCAAGTTATCTGGGGAAATTCTGGTTCAAAGTGTCGTTTCGGTTAAACAGAATACAGTTTAACGAGGTGTATGAACTAATTAAACAGGATATCACTATATTATTATTATATATTCTTACCCACGATCCACGACACTGTGTTGCAAGCACAACTTTGCCCACGCGAAAACACGTTGGAACTGGACTGGCCGTGGCATGGGTTTAATATGCGTCACCCTGTCACAATCAACGTTCTACAAAATAGTCCACGCGTGTACTGCGCGTGGGATGTGCATGGGCTGGGCTCGATTTGCGCCGGGCTTTAGTGCTCGACCGGCGGTCAGCGCTGACGTCGTCAGTCGACCGTAGATATACCGAAGGGGGTGCGTATGAACAACTTACAGTGCAGCGCTGAAAAGTTGATACGCGCGTCGTACAGCTACGTCGCGCTGACGAGGACCGTCGGTCCAGCTTGTCCGTCACGCGTACGTCGGTCGACCGGCGGGCCATGTCGGTAAATGCTGCCCATTTAGTTTGACGCTGGTCGAGCGACTGACCGTGTTACACGCGTACTCGTGTTTTTTAATTTTTATTATATTATTTTATAATTATAATTTTACAATGAACATCGATACCGAACGTGTCATTTCTGAGGTGCGTCTTAATCCACCATTGTGGGACCTTTCTTGTAATGCATACAAAGAACGTGATGCGAAAATAAAAGCTTGGCAAGAAGTTTGTAAATCAGTTGTACAAAATTACGACGATATGCCTGATAATGAGAAAAATTTTGACTCATGTTCTCGTAATTTTGAAAACAGCGTACAGAATTCGACTTCAATTGGTCGGTCTACAATAACCTGGCGGACATGATATCTTCTACGTCTTTTTTTATTTTTTCTTAATTGTTTGCGTAAATAATACGCACATATCATAGAATTTACTAGGTATGGATTCGTAATTCCAAAAGTTTAAGTATAAAAAAGTATTTAAAAAAATTGATTAATAACGAAATAACATACACAATATGACCGACACAGTTGCCGATCAGCTATGTACTAAACGTTTTGTCACGACCGACGGTCGAGCACTAAATCCAGCCTAAACATTGACTAAAACATAAACCATATAAAACTGGAATTTTTATACGACAGAAGGTCGGCGATGTTTTGTCACCGCTCATGGAACGCGTTTTTACTGTGCGATAAATAAACAACGACGCTCGCACGCTAAAAAATATTCGTTCTGCGGCCAATTGTGACAAACACAATTTCTATTTATTTACGTACGCCACGCGGATTTCGCGAGCTTTTGGCATACGATATACCGGAACCTACAATAAACTCTAGTTAAATTATCCATATTAATAATAATGGTTTCCACGATACCGGGTACCTACGGGGCATTTCCCCATAATGTGGGCCAGTACATGTACAACCAAAACTTTTCCAATTTGGGGAGTTCAATAATTTCAATATATAGACAATTTAAATGGAGAACAAAAAATATCTGGTTAATACGTTCTTTAAATTACTATGTTATAAATATTCGGCCCGAGGAAGGAGGAGGTGGACCGGACTCGCGAACCTTTCCACCCACTCTCGTTTGCTCTATCGAAGCGGACAACCACTTAATATAGATGAAATATTGAAATGGACGTGTCCAAGTCTAAGCAATTATCTCGTAAGTATATGGTACAAATTTATTTATTTATAAGTAAATATATTGTACAAACGTAATTATGTATTTTAAAAATAATTTTGTTTTAAAAATTAACCTACCATAAACTCTAGTAATAATATTTATACAAATAAAAACGGTTTCACGATACCGGGTACCTACGGTGTATTTCGCTTAATATGGGCCAGTTCATGTACAACCAAAACTTTTCCAGTTTGGAGAGTTCAATAATTTCAATATATAGACAATTTAAATGGAGAACAAAAAAAATCTGGTAAATACGTACTATAAATTACTATTAAAATGTTAATAATATTCATAATGTAAACCGGACTCACCGGACTCATCCTTTCCACCTTCTCTCTTTTGCTCTACTAATATAGACAAAAGCTTAATATTGTTAAAACACTAAAATGGACGTGTCCAAGTTTAAGCAATAATCTCGTAAGTATATGATATATATGTATTTATATATAAATAAATATATAGTATATATCTTATTGTTCAAACGTAATTATGTATTTTCAAAATAATTTTGTTCTAAAATTTTACAATCTTTTTTTTCGAAATTATTATTATTATTTTTTTTATCTATTTGGTTAAGCAGGCAATTGATTCTAGTCCCAAATTAAGCTGTATCTACTGTATATAGGTTTTGTAATATTGTATTTGGTACCAACTTATTTGAATTATAAAAACAAATAAATTATTCGTCAATTAAGTAAGTGGAAAATATACATACGAACATTAATCGTATTCAGATATATATATATATAATTTACAATTATTTGATTGTTGAATATTAAGTATTTTTTTTAATATTAAAGTTTTGTATCTTATAGAGAAAATATTATAATCCCTTTTAAATCATAATAAATAGCATCATCATCAATTATTAAATTCAGTCCCATTACCAGATTTAAATAATTTCCATGATAATGTGATTAATATTAAACAGACGATAGTACTAACGCCCGCACTAAACTATATAAATAATACTATATATTATCAAGTTCATGACAAAAAAAAAATATATATCGTCCAATTTCATAACTGAATTATGTTTCCTTGGCTTTTAGGAAAAATATTAATACTTAATGTTATATAATATTAACTTACAATTGTTTGTTTCTACATCGGATCGAAGTTGACGAAATGCCCATAATCGTGGACAGCGAGTAGTATTATTAAACAATTGACACAAATCCCGGAAACAGTAAGCCCCATTGAGATCTTTAGCGTATTTCTGCCAATATCCATTGTCTTCTTCCGGAACTATTATTTATTTTAATAATTAACCTGCAAGTATATCAATGCACGTACTGTTAATAATACATATAAATCAATAAATTATAAAAATGTTTTAAAATTTAAAAAATGTAAACAAACATGCAAACGGTTCCGCGGTTCCTACACAATATTGAGTACGTAATACATTTTCATAATAGCATATATTATATTTAATTAATTTCCATGGAAATGAGAACTATATTAATCAAACAACGGTACTAAGGACGATGGTACAGTTAAATTTATAATAATTATAACAATAATTTAGTAGCCACTTATTCATACTATAATTACAAATAAATTATGACTATTCGGCAAAAAATAAGTTTAAAAAAAATATATATTTATATAAACAAAAGTTATAATTACAGGCATTGTATTGTTTTTGTAAAATTGTACATATATTTTATTTATTAATACTCCTCGCATACAAATATGTAAAAATTACAATTATTTGATTATTATTTTACATTATTAAGAATATTTAAATTTTACAGTTTTAATATTATTTTCTAGTAGAATATTAAATTAACTATTAAATCATACCAAATAGTGTCGAGTGTACCGTCGTGCACTTAGTATAAGTTTCGCCAACAAGTATTTTCCACGTTGGTGTAAACTATACTAAGTGCACGACGGTAATAAGGACAATGGTACCGTTAAATTTATAAAAATTATAATACAGTCGGTCTTATAAATTAAATTAATTTATACAATATGTTTTAAATTAAAATAGATTTATTGTATACAAACAGAACAAGGGTTCCGCAGATTGTACATGATATTGAGTACGTTATACATTTTTATAATAGCAAAGTTAAAAAAAAAAAAATGTCAGAGGTTTATGTTAGGTACTATCGAAATCGTCGAGTGTGTAGCGTCAATCGATAATATAAGAGCCATATACATATTTAAATAAACTCACTGTAAATGTGAACTATATTAATCGATTAACAGTACTAAGGACGATGGTTCGGTTAACTTTATAATACTTTTAATACAGTCGGTATTAAAAATTATTTAACTATGTGATTAATCGAATTTTACACTTTCGTGGTAATTATATTCCCCGACATACGACCTAACATAACTGTAGTTATATTATTATACGAACATTACAATAATAAATAAATATTCCTATCCGAAAGTAAAAAGTTTTTTTTAATATATGCTTAATAAAATATGCATGATGCATACACACATTATACCGATAGTCTTCCAAAACGTATATATCCGATTGGTATTTATACTACTTATGAAATTTTTTAACTTTTAATTAACTAAACAAATCTCGAAAGTTGTATTATACTAAACACTGGTATGTGGATCGCTTGAGAGATTCTCTGCTAATTAGCTTCTCTGATGATTATCCATTATATGACTGGAGGAGTATATTTTTTTGTACGCAGACAGATCGTCGATATTTTCTTAGAGATATATACACTAAAAAAAAAGAAGAAAAAATACAATATATGATCTTTAATAAGTATATTATATTATACAATACATACATACAATTGTTTGTATCTTCAACATAACGCAGCTGACGCAATGCCTATATTCGTTGGCAGCAGGAAGTATTATTAACCATTTGATACAAATCCTGGTTATTATCATCAGCGTATTTTTGCCAATATCCGTTGTTTTCATCCGGATGTTGTTACTTCTTTTTAGAAAAAAAACTACAGGCATAACAACATACGTAATGTATATTCACTATACATATATATATATATATATTGATTTTAAAACTTCTGTCTTAATTAAAATAGATTAATTTGTTACTTGTATAGAAACTAGTAACGGTTTACTTGGTTAGTATACAATATCAAACACGTTATACATATATATAAAAGCTTATTTAGACAGAAAAAAAATAAATCATGTTTGGGTTTAATGTTAGGTACCACCGAGATCGTTGAGAGTGTACCGTCAATCAGTAGTATTTGTTCTAGTGACATATTATATAATTACAATGTCACTAAAATCAATACCAACTGTTAGGCTGTACAAGGATAACGGTAGAACCTTCCATTTGTTCGTATTTTATTTTTTTACAATAATAACGGTCAAAATAGTTCATACTTTTATATTAATATCGCTAAAGGAATATTACGTTTACGTCCTATCTTCATGATATTATATTCAATAGCATTTTTATTGTTTAAGAATTATTATACATTATAAATATCGAAATATCGCCGGAGTTGGTAAAATATAATTGGTAATGATTTTTAATTTTACGCGACACCTTAAACACTGCTAGTTGCTGATTATGACATCGTAGTAAAATGTGTTTTTACAATAATGTATCGGAAACAATACGGAATATGTGTACAATAAATATGAGTTATATTAAAGGCATTAAAAATAATATCAATATTTACATAAAAATTAAATATTTTAGATGTAACTCTTGAGACCCTCCTTATAATATTTTTATATATCTATAGCTAGTTATATTATAAATAATAGTATTTGAAATGCGCGTACCGCATTTAGCAAGGTAATATTGTTATATTCTTCAGATTTCAATTAGAATTTCATCACGAATAAATAAGTTCGCATATAATTCATCAATTACTTTCATCGTAAGAATAAAAGAAAAATATAAAGAAAAAAAATAATTAATATTCTAATAGTACTTGTAATAATCGCACAGCACGTTACATTGTGAGTTTATTCAATATTTAATTAAAATACATATTTAGATTGTTAATGGATTTTTTTTTTTATTAAAATTCGTAAAAACTCCATTTTTGAAACTTTTCAGTATATTAAATCGCGCGACGGCCACGTAATATTACATAGAATTGTATATAGTAAAATATATTAGATTTAACTAAGTATATGAATGCATTAATAAATTTTTATTAAAATGTTGAAAAAAAATTTTTTATATTTAACAATTGTTTTAAAATCTACTGTAAATATTTTTGAATTTAGATAATTATGTGTATATTTCGATGAACATATTTTTATTTAGGTTTATTTGTTTAATAGTAGACTACTTTTTAATTTTAATTAAATTAAGTTCTATTAGAGAATAATACTAAAATGTCCTATTAATTCATACCAAATAACGTCGAGTGTACCGTCAATCATTTATATATTTTCCACCAACAGATTTAAATATTTTCTACGTTGATTCTAATTATATAAATAGTCGACGGTACTGAGGACGATGAATTTATATAAATTATAAAATATTCGGTCTTCTAAAACAAATTAATTTAACTATGTGATTAATCGAATTTAACACACGGCAAGGGAAATTATGTTTCCTGATTTTTGACCTAAAATAACTAATATTATATTATAATACGAACATTACAAAAAAAAATAACTAAACATTTACGAATGTAAACATCTGGATTCTTAAATGTACTTATAAAATTGTCCATGATGCCTACACATTATACCGATAGTCTTCTAATTTGTAGATTTTTAATGCTTGTTATATATACTTTGACCAAGACTCATTAGTTTTTAATTAAATAAACAAATTTCGGAAAAAGTATTATACCGAATATTATTATGAGGGTCACTTGAAAATGTCTCTGCAAATTGGCTTTCCTGATGTTTATACACTATTTCACTGGAGTAGTAAATACAAAAAATATTTATTTGTATACATATAGATCGTCAATACCTTCATATAGATATATACACTAAAAAAAAAAAAAACAGATAAAATACAATATAAAATCTTTAATTAGTACTTAAAGTTATACAATACCTACTTAAAATTCTTATTTTTTTACAATATAATATGTTTATATTTGAATAACTGGCAATATTATAAATAATAGTATTCGATATGTGCTTATGGAATTTTGCAAATTAATATTGTATTATTCTTCAAATTATATTGAGAATTCATAATTTAGCAAAAAGTTCACTAATCAGAGTTATCAAATGACAGTCATCATTAGAATAAATACAATAAAAAAACAAAATTAAATTTGTTTTAAATGCACTGCACATCATCATAATAAGTAAATTATTCAACAATCAAATAAGAGTAAAATATATATATATATATATAAAATTATGATACTTCCAGGATTAGTTTTGATTAATTATTTTTTTATAAACATTTTATTATTTTATAGTCTTCCCATACATATATATCTATATAATTTAGAATTATTTGAATGTAATTTTTTAGAGTATTAAATAATTTTTAAATAAACTTACGATTGCTTATTTCTTCTTCTGAGCGAAGCTTACAAAATCACCATACTCGTGGACAGCATGTAGTATTTTTAACCAACTGACATGAATCCCAGTTATGATTTTCTGCATATTTCTGCTAATATCTTTCGTTTTTATCTAGGGGTTATAAATTTTTATTTTAAATATATTGTAGATACATCAATATACGTACTGTTAATAATACATATATATATCTAGAAAATATAATTAATATTTATATATTTAAAATAGGTTTATTTGTTAATTTTATACAATCAAAATAACGGTTCAGCGGTTCTACACGATATTGAGTACATTGTACATTTCCATAATAGCGTATATTATATTTAATTGATTTCTATATTAATGGGAATTTTATTAATCAAACAACGATACTAATGATAATGGTTAAGTTAAATTTATAATAGTTATAATTACAAATAAATTAGAACTATTTGACAATCAAATAAGTTTAAAATACATATAAATATAAACGATAAAAAATAGTCCCAGGCATTATATTGTTTTTGTATTATTGTACATACATTTTATTTATTAATACTCCTCCCATACAAATATGTAATAATTACAATTATTTGATTATTATTTTACAGTATTAAGAATATTTAAATGTTAAAGTATTAATATTATTTTCCAGTAGAATATTAAATTTCCTATTAAATCATACGAAATAGTGTCGAGTGTACGGTCGTGCACTTAGTATAAGTTTCGCCAACAGATTTAGTATTTTCCACGTTGGTGTAAACTATACTAAGTGCACGACGGTAATAAGGACAATGGTACCGTTAAATTTATAAAAATTATAATACAGTCGGTCTTATAAATTAAATTAATTTATACAATATGTTTTAAATTAAAATAGATTTATTGTATACAAACAGAACAAGGGTTCCGCAGATTGTACATGATATTGAGTACGTTATACATTTTTATAATAGCAAAGTTAAAAAAAAAAAAATGTCAGAGGTTTATGTTAGGTACTATCGAAATCGTCGAGTGTGTAGCGTCAATCGATAATATAAGAGCCATATACATATTTAAATAAACTCACTGTAAATGTGAACTATATTAATCGATTAACAGTACTAAGGACGATGGTTCGGTTAACTTTATAATACTTTTAATACAGTCGGTATTAAAAATTATTTAACTATGTGATTAATCGAATTTTACACTTTCGTGGTAATTATATTCCCCGACATACGACCTAACATAACTGTAGTTATATTATTATACGAACATTACAATAATAAATAAATATTCCTATCCGAAAGTAAAAAGTTTTTTTTAATATATGCTTAATAAAATATGCATGATGCATACACACATTATACCGATAGTCTTCCAAAACGTATATATCCGATTGGTATTTATACTACTTATGAAATTTTTTAACTTTTAATTAACTAAACAAATCTCGAAAGTTGTATTATACTAAACACTGGTATGTGGATCGCTTGAGAGATTCTCTGCTAATTAGCTTCTCTGATGATTATCCATTATATGACTGGAGGAGTATATTTTTTTGTACGCAGACAGATCGTCGATATCTTCTTAGAGATATATACACTAAAAAAAAAGAAGGAAAAATACAATATATGATCTTTAATAAGTATATTATATTATACAATACATACATACAATTTTTTGTATCTTCAACATAACGCAGCTGACGCAATGCCTATATTCGTTGGCAGCAGGAAGTATTATTAACCATCTGATACAAATCCTGGTTATTATCATCAGCGTATTTTTGCCAATATCCGTTGTTTTCATCCGGATTTTGTTACTTCTTTTTAGAAAAAAAACTACAGGCATAACAACATACGTAATGTATTTTCGCTATACATATATATATATATATATATATTGATTTTAAAACTTCTGTATAAATTAAAATAGATTAATTTGTTACTTGTATAGAAACTATTAACGGTTTACTTGGTTAGTATACAATATCAAACACGTTATACATATATATAAAAGCTTATTTAGACAGAAAAAAAATAAATCATGTTTGGGTTTAATGTTAGGTACCACCGAGATCGTTGAGAGTGTACCGTCAATCAGTAGTATGTGTTTAAGTCACATGTTAATATAATTACAATGTCACTTAAAACAATACCAACTGATAAGTAGTACAAGAATAAAGGTGGTACCTTCCATTTGTTTGTATTTAATTTTTTTCCAATAATAACGGTTAAAATAGTTCATAATTTTATATTAATATTGCAAAAGGAAAATTACGTTTACGTACTAGCATTAAATTATAATCAATAGTATTTTTATCGTAATAGATTAATTATACATAATGAAATAAGCGCTTGCAGAGCATGACACCCGGTACTCAGATAAATGTCAAAAATATTGCTTTCGAATATTGACCAAATCGATAAATATAATTGGTAACGACTTAAACTTTTTGGCGAACCCTTATACAATGCTGATGGCTGGTAAAGAAATGTTCCATTAATATCGTTGTAAAATGAGTTATTACAATACTGTACAGGAAACAATACTGAATTTGATTACAATATATATTAATTATACTAAACACAAAAAATTAAATATTTTAGATGTAACTCTTGAGACCCTACTTATAATATGTTTATATTTTTATAGCTGGTTATATTATAAATAATAGTTTTGGAATAGTGCGTATCAATTTAACAAGGTAATATTGTTATATTCTTCAGATTTTGATTAGAAATTCATCACGAGTAAATAAGTTCGCAAAATTTGTCATGGATTACTTTTATCATAAGAATAATATACAATATAGAAAAAAAAAAGAATTAATATTCTAATTGTACTTATTCTAATCGCACGCAACGACATATTGTTAATTTAATCAAAATATATATATTACTTATATAGATTGATAATGGATTTTTTTATTTAATTAAATTACTGTAAATTGTGTGACGGCCACTTTATATTACTTAGAATTTTATAATGCCGAATATATTGGATAATATACTAGATATATGAATATGATAATATTTTATAAATAAAAAAAATCATCGATCACTTTCATCATAAAAGTCATAGTCAATATATGGTTGATATAGAATTTAAGTGTATTGGATAAGACATTAAATATAAGAATACAATAATAAATTTTAGTTAAAATGTAGAAAAAAAAAATCTTTTTATATTTAACAATTGTTTCAAAACTCTACTGTAAATATTATTGGATTTTAATAATTATGTGTATATTTTGATGAATAAATTTATATTTAGTTAGATTTATTTAATATTAGACTATTGGATATTATAAATAATATTTATTCGTCAACACTAAAAAGTGAAATTGACTTTTTTTTCAAAACAATAACAAGACTTATTAATATTAAGTAACAAATATAATCTTAAACATTAATACGTATACAATAAAAAGTCCGTGATATTTTGTCACAACTCGTGGAACGAATTTCATTGTGTGATAAATCAATAACAACACTCGCACAATAAAAATACTTTCCACGGCTTATGACAAATATTATTCCTATAATGTACGTACCTTATACAAATTTTGCATTGTTTTAACATGTTATTTATCAGGAAATTCTTGGAGTAAACGGTTAGTACCGCCGTGATCGTCGAGATTGTACCGTCAATCAGCAGTATAAATTCTAGTCACATATTAAGATAAGTTCATTGTCACAAAAACCATACCAACTGGTCGAAGGTACAATTTTTTGATGTATTATTCATTCAATTATTACAGACATATTGTACAATTTTGCATGGTATACAATAAGTACTTGTAATTGATTGTTTCTCCATCATTACGCAGTAGTTGAAATGCCTATATTTTTGGGAAGCAGGACGTATTAATAACCAATTGACACGAATCCCAGTAATGATCTTCAGCGTATTCCTTACATTTATTACATTCGTACTGTATATTCGCTATACATATATATATATATTTATATATATTGATTTGAAATCGTATGTCTAAATAAAATTAAATAAAACTGTTACTTGTATACGATACGATGTACAATACGATATACATAAATAAAAAAGCATAATTAGAAAAAAAAAATTATAATGTTTGGGGTTTACGTTAGGTACCACCGTGAACGTCGAGAGTGTACTGTAAATCAGTAGTATGTGTATTAGTCACATATTAAAATAATTACAATGACACTAAAAACAATACTATCTAATTGGCAGTACAAGAATGGATATTATAAATAATAGTATTCGATATGTGCTTATGGAATTTTGCAAATTAATATTGTATTATTCTTCAAATTATATTGAGAATTCATAATTTAGCAAATAGTTCACTAATCAGAGATATCTATTACCGTCATCATTAGAATAAATACAATAAAAAAACAAAATAAAATTTGTATTAAATGCACTGCACATCATCATAATAAGTAAATTCTTTGACAATCAAATAAGAGTAAAATATATATATATATATAAAAAATTATGATACTTCCAGGATTAGTTTTGATTAATTATTTTTTTATAAACATTTCATTATTTTATAGTTTTCCCATACATATATATCTATATAATTTACAAATATTTGAATGTAATTTTTTAGAGTATTAAATAATTTTTAAATAAACTTACGATTGCTTAATTCTTCTTCTGAGCGAAGCTTACAAAATCACCATACTCGTGGACAGCATGTAGTATTTTTAACGAACTGACATGAATCCCAGTTATGATTTTCTGCATAATTCTGCTAATATCTTTCGTTTTTATCTAGGAGTTATAACTTTTTTTTTTAAATATATTGTAGATACATCAATATACGTACTGTTAATAATTCAAATATATATCTCGAAAATATAAACAATGTATATATATTTAAAATAGGTTTATTTGATAATTTTATACAATCAAAATAACGGTTCAGCGGTTTTACACGATATTGAGTACATTGTACATTTCCATAATAGCATATATTATATTTAATTAATTTACATGAAAATGAGGTCATAACGTCCACTTAATATTGTACTAAAATTGGTTTCAAAAATAATGTACTGGGAACTATACGGAATATGTGTACAATATATATGAAGTATACTAAACACATTAAAAATAAATAGTAATATTTTCAAAAAAATTAAATAAATTAGATGTAAAAATTTAGACCCTAATTATAAAATGTTTTTATTTGTATAACTGGCAATATTATAAATAATAGTATTCGAAATGTGCTTATGGATTTTTGCAAATTAATATTGTATTATTCTTCAAATTATATTGAGAATTCATAATTTAGCAAATAGTTCACTAATCAGAGATATCTATTACCGTCATCATTAGAATAAATACAATAAAAAAACAAAATAAAATTTGTATTAAATGCACTGCACATCATCATAATAAGTAAATTCTTTGACAATCAAATAAGAGTAAAATATATATATATATAAAAAATTATGATACTTCCAGGATTAGTTTTGATTAATTATTTTTTTATAAACATTTTATTCTTTTATAGTCTTCCCATACATATATATCTATATAATTTACAATTATTTTAATGTAATTTTTTAGAGTATTAAATAATTTTTAAATAAACTTACGATTGCTTAATTCTTCTTTTGAGCGAAGCTTACAATATGACCATACTCGTGGACAGCATGTAGTATTTTTAACCAACTGACATGAATCCCAGTTATGATTTTCTGCATATTTCTGCTAATATCTTTCGTTTTTATCTAGGGGTTATAATTTTTTATTTTAAATATATTGTAGATACATCAATATACGTACTGTTAATAATACATATATATATCTAGAAAATATAATTAATATTTATATATTTAAAATAGGTTTATTTGTTAATTTTATACAATCAAAATAACGGTTCAGCGGTTCTACACGATATTGAGTACATTGTACATTTCCATAATAGCGTATATTATATTTAATTGATTTCTATATTAATGGGAATTTTATTAATCAAACAACGATACTAATGATAATGGTTAAGTTAAATTTATAATAGTTATAATTACAAATAAATTAGAACTATTTGACAATCAAATAAGTTTAAAATACATATAAATATAAACGATAAAAAATAGTCCCAGGCATTATATTGTTTTTGTATTATTGTACATACATTTTATTTATTAATACTCCTCCCATACAAATATGTAATAATTACAATTATTTGATTATTATTTTACAGTATTAAGAATATTTAAATGTTAAAGTATTAATATTATTTTCCAGTAGAATATTAAATTTCCTATTAAATCATACCAAATAGTGTCGAGTGTACGGTCGTGCACTTAGTATAAGTTTCGCCAACAGATTTAGTATTTTCCACGTTGGTGTAAACTATACTAAGTGCACGACGGTAATAAGGACAATGGTACCGTTAAATTTATAAAAATTATAATACAGTCGGTCTTATAAATTAAATTAATTTATACAATATGTTTTAAATTAAAATAGATTTATTGTATACAAACAGAACAAGGGTTCCGCAGATTGTACATGATATTGAGTACGTTATACATTTTTATAATAGCAAAGTTAAAAAAAAAAAAATGTCAGAGGTTTATGTTAGGTACTATCGAAATCGTCGAGTGTGTAGCGTCAATCGATAATATAAGAGCCATATACATATTTAAATAAACTCACTGTAAATGTGAACTATATTAATCGATTAACAGTACTAAGGACGATGGTTCGGTTAACTTTATAATACTTTTAATACAGTCGGTATTAAAAATTATTTAACTATGTGATTAATCGAATTTTACACTTTCGTGGTAATTATATTCCCCGACATACGACCTAACATAACTGTAGTTATATTATTATACGAACATTACAATAATAAATAAATATTCCTATCCGAAAGTAAAAAGTTTTTTTTAATATATGCTTAATAAAATATGCATGATGCATACACACATTATACCGATAGTCTTCCAAAACGTATATATCCGATTGGTATTTATACTACTTATGAAATTTTTTAACTTTTAATTAACTAAACAAATCTCGAAAGTTGTATTATACTAAACACTGGTATGTGGATCGCTTGAGAGATTCTCTGCTAATTAGCTTCTCTGATGATTATCCATTATATGACTGGAGGAGTATATTTTTTTGTACGCAGACAGATCGTCGATATTTTCTTAGAGATATATACACTAAAAAAAAAGAAGGAAAAATACAATATATGATCTTTAATAAGTATATTATATTATACAATACATACATACAATTGTTTGTATCTTCAACATAACGCAGCTGACGCAATGCCTATATTCGTTGGCAGCAGGAAGTATTATTAACCATTTGATACAAATCCTGGTTATTATCATCAGCGTATTTTTGCCAATATCCGTTGTTTTCATCCGGATGTTGTTACTTCTTTTTAGAAAAAAAACTACAGGCATAACAACATACGTAATGTATATTCACTATACATATATATATATATATATATTGATTTTAAAACTTCTGTCTTAATTAAAATAGATTAATTTGTTACTTGTATAGAAACTAGTAACGGTTTACTTGGTTAGTATACAATATCAAACACGTTATACATATATATAAAAGCTTATTTAGACAGAAAAAAAATAAATCATGTTTGGGTTTAATGTTAGGTACCACCGAGATCGTTGAGAGTGTACCGTCAATCAGTAGTATTTGTTCTAGTGACATATTATATAATTACAATGTCACTAAAATCAATACCAACTGTTAGGCTGTACAAGGATAACGGTAGAACCTTCCATTTGTTCGTATTTTATTTTTTTACAATAATAACGGTCAAAATAGTTCATACTTTTATATTAATATCGCTAAAGGAATATTACGTTTACGTCCTATCTTCATGATATTATATTCAATAGCATTTTTATTGTTTAAGAATTATTATACATTATAAATATCGAAAGATCGCCGGAGTTGGTAAAATATAATTGGTAATGATTTTTAATTTTACGCGACACCTTAACCACTGCTAGTTGCTGATTATGACATCGTAGTAAAATGTGTTTTTACAATAATGTATCGGAAACAATACGGAATATGTGTACAATAAATATGAGTTATATTAAAGGCATTAAAAATAATATCAACATTTACATAAAAATTAAATATTTTAGATGTAACTCTTGAGACCCTCCTTATAATATTTTTATATTTCTATAGCTATTTATATTATAAATAATAGTATTTGAAATGCGCGTACCGCATTTAGCAAGGTAATATTGTTATATTCTTCAGATTTCAATTAGAATTTCATCACGAATAAATAAGTTCGCATATAATTCATCAATTACTTTCATCGTAAGAATAAAAGAAAAATATAAAGAAAAAAAATAATTAATATTCTAATAGTACTTGTAATAATCGCACAGCACGTTACATTGTGAGTTTATTCAATATTTAATTAAAATACATATTTAGATTGTTAATGGATTTTTTTTTTTATTAAAATTCGTAAAAACTCCATTTTTGAAACTTTTCAGTATATTAAATCGCGCGACGGCCACGTAATATTACATAGAATTGTATATAGTAAAATATATTAGATTTAACTAAGTATATGAATGCATTAATAAATTTTTATTAAAATGTTGAAAAAAAATTTTTTATATTTAACAATTGTTTTAAAATCTACTGTAAATATTTTTGAATTTAGATAATTATGTGTATATTTCGATGAACATATTTTTATTTAGGTTTATTTGTTTAATAGTAGACTACTTTTTTATTTTAATTAAATTAAGTTCTATTAGAGAATAATACTAAAATGTCCTATTAATTCATACCAAATAACGTCGAGTGTACCGTCAATCATTTATATATTTTCCACCAACAGATTTAAATATTTTCTACGTTGATTCTAATTATATAAATAGTCGACGGTACTGAGGACGATGAATTTATATAAATTATAAAATATTCGGTCTTCTAAAACAAATTAATTTAACTATGTGATTAATCGAATTTAACACACGGCAAGGGAAATTATGTTTCCTGATTTTTGACCTAAAATAACTAATATTATATTATAATACGAACATTACAAAAAAAAATAACTAAACATTTA
This sequence comes from Tuberolachnus salignus, assembly GCA_956483605.1. NCBI lineage: Eukaryota > Metazoa > Arthropoda > Insecta > Hemiptera > Aphididae > Tuberolachnus > Tuberolachnus salignus. The sequence continues at coordinate 11,370,909 of OY101431.1, forward strand.
CGAATGTAAACATCTGGATTCTTAAATGTACTTATAAAATTGTCCATGATGCCTACACATTATACCGATAGTCTTCTAATTTGTAGATTTTTAATGCTTGTTATATATACTTTGACCAAGACTCATTAGTTTTTAATTAAATAAACAAATTTCGGAAAAAGTATTATACCGAATATTATTATGAGGGTCACTTGAAAATGTCTCTGCAAATTGGCTTTCCTGATGTTTATACACTATTTCACTGGAGTAGTAAATACAAAAAATATTTATTTGTATACATATAGATCGTCAATACCTTCATATAGATATATACACTAAAAAGAAAAAACAGATAAAATACAATATAAAATCTTTAATTAGTACTTAAAGTTATACAATACCTACTTAAAATTCTTATTTTTTTACAATATAATATGTTTATATTTGAATAACTGGCAATATTATAAATAATAGTATTCGATATGTGCTTATGGAATTTTGCAAATTAATATTGTATTATTCTTCAAATTATATTGAGAATTCATAATTTAGCAAAAAGTTCACTAATCAGAGTTATCAAATGACAGTCATCATTAGAATAAATACAATAAAAAAACAAAATTAAATTTGTTTTAAATGCACTGCACATCATCATAATAAGTAAATTATTCAACAATCAAATAAGAGTAAAATATATATATATATAAAAAATTATGATACTTCCAGGATTAGTTTTGATTAATTATTTTTTTATAAACATTTTATTCTTTTATAGTCTTCCCATACATATATATCTATATAATTTACAATTATTTTAATGTAATTTTTTAGAGTATTAAATAATTTTTAAATAAACTTACGATTGCTTATTTCTTCTTCTGAGCGAAGCTTACAAAATCACCATACTCGTGGACAGCATGTAGTATTTTTAACCAACTGACATGAATCCCAGTTATGATTTTCTGCATATTTCTGCTAATATCTTTCGTTTTTATCTAGGGGTTATAAATTTTTTTTTTAAATATATTGTAGATACATCAATATACGTACTGTTAATTATACATAAATATATATCTAGAAAATATAATTAATGTTTATATATTTAAAATAGGTTTATTTGTTAATTTTATACAAAGAAAATAACGGTTCAGAGGTTCTACACGATATTGAGTACATTGTACATTTCCATAATAGCATATATTATATTTAATTAATTTACATGAAAATGAGGTCATAACGTCCACTTAATATTGTACTAAAATTGGTTTCAAAAATAATGTACTGGGAACTATACGGAATATGTGTACAATATATATGAAGTATACTAAACACATTAAAAATAAATAGTAATATCTTCAAAAAAATTAAATAAATTAGATGTAAAAATTTAGACCCTAATTATAAAATGTTTTTATTTGTATAACTGGCAATATTATAAATAATAGTATTCGAAATGTGCTTATGGATTTTTGCAAATTAATATTGTATTATTCTTCAAATTATATTGAGAATTCATAATTTAGCAAATAGTTCACTAATCAGAGATATCTATTACCGTCATCATTAGAATAAATACAATAAAAAAACAAAATAAAATTTGTATTAAATGCACTGCACATCATCATAATAAGTAAATTCTTTGACAATCAAATAAGAGTAAAATATATATATATATATATAAAAAATTATGATACTTCCAGGATTAGTTTTGATTAATTATTTTTTTATAAACATTTTATTCTTTTATAGTCTTCCCATACATATATATCTATATAATTTACAATTATTTTAATGTAATTTTTTAGAGTATTAAATAATTTTTAAATAAACTTACGATTGCTTAATTCTTCTTTTGAGCGAAGCTTACAATATGACCATACTCGTGGACAGCATGTAGTATTTTTAACCAACTGACATGAATCCCAGTTATGATTTTCTGCATATTTCTGCTAATATCTTTCGTTTTTATCTAGGGGTTATAATTTTTTATTTTAAATATATTGTAGATACATCAATATACGTACTGTTAATAATACATATATATATCTAGAAAATATAATTAATATTTATATATTTAAAATAGGTTTATTTGTTAATTTTATACAATCAAAATAACGGTTCAGCGGTTCTACACGATATTGAGTACATTGTACATTTCCATAATAGCGTATATTATATTTAATTGATTTCTATATTAATGGGAATTTTATTAATCAAACAACGATACTAATGATAATGGTTAAGTTAAATTTATAATAGTTATAATTACAAATAAATTAGAACTATTTGACAATCAAATAAGTTTAAAATACATATAAATATAAACGATAAAAAATAGTCCCAGGCATTATATTGTTTTTGTATTATTGTACATACATTTTATTTATTAATACTCCTCCCATACAAATATGTAATAATTACAATTATTTGATTATTATTTTACAGTATTAAGAATATTTAAATGTTAAAGTATTAATATTATTTTCCAGTAGAATATTAAATTTCCTATTAAATCATACCAAATAGTGTCGAGTGTACGGTCGTGCACTTAGTATAAGTTTCGCCAACAGATTTAGTATTTTCCACGTTGGTGTAAACTATACTAAGTGCACGACGGTAATAAGGACAATGGTACCGTTAAATTTATAAAAATTATAATACAGTCGGTCTTATAAATTAAATTAATTTATACAATATGTTTTAAATTAAAATAGATTTATTGTATACAAACAGAACAAGGGTTCCGCAGATTGTACATGATATTGAGTACGTTATACATTTTTATAATAGCAAAGTTAAAAAAAAAAAAATGTCAGAGGTTTATGTTAGGTACTATCGAAATCGTCGAGTGTGTAGCGTCAATCGATAATATAAGAGCCATATACATATTTAAATAAACTCACTGTAAATGTGAACTATATTAATCGATTAACAGTACTAAGGACGATGGTTCGGTTAACTTTATAATACTTTTAATACAGTCGGTATTAAAAATTATTTAACTATGTGATTAATCGAATTTTACACTTTCGTGGTAATTATATTCCCCGACATACGACCTAACATAACTGTAGTTATATTATTATACGAACATTACAATAATAAATAAATATTCCTATCCGAAAGTAAAAAGTTTTTTTTAATATATGCTTAATAAAATATGCATGATGCATACACACATTATACCGATAGTCTTCCAAAACGTATATATCCGATTGGTATTTATACTACTTATGAAATTTTTTAACTTTTAATTAACTAAACAAATCTCGAAAGTTGTATTATACTAAACACTGGTATGTGGATCGCTTGAGAGATTCTCTGCTAATTAGCTTCTCTGATGATTATCCATTATATGACTGGAGGAGTATATTTTTTTGTACGCAGACAGATCGTCGATATTTTCTTAGAGATATATACACTAAAAAAAAAGAAGGAAAAATACAATATATGATCTTTAATAAGTATATTATATTATACAATACATACATACAATTGTTTGTATCTTCAACATAACGCAGCTGACGCAATGCCTATATTCGTTGGCAGCAGGAAGTATTATTAACCATTTGATACAAATCCTGGTTATTATCATCAGCGTATTTTTGCCAATATCCGTTGTTTTCATCCGGATGTTGTTACTTCTTTTTAGAAAAAAAACTACAGGCATAACAACATACGTAATGTATATTCACTATACATATATATATATATATATATTGATTTTAAAACTTCTGTCTTAATTAAAATAGATTAATTTGTTACTTGTATAGAAACTAGTAACGGTTTACTTGGTTAGTATACAATATCAAACACGTTATACATATATATAAAAGCTTATTTAGACAGAAAAAAAATAAATCATGTTTGGGTTTAATGTTAGGTACCACCGAGATCGTTGAGAGTGTACCGTCAATCAGTAGTATTTGTTCTAGTGACATATTATATAATTACAATGTCACTAAAATCAATACCAACTGTTAGGCTGTACAAGGATAACGGTAGAACCTTCCATTTGTTCGTATTTTATTTTTTTACAATAATAACGGTCAAAATAGTTCATACTTTTATATTAATATCGCTAAAGGAATATTACGTTTACGTCCTATCTTCATGATATTATATTCAATAGCATTTTTATTGTTTAAGAATTATTATACATTATAAATATCGAAAGATCGCCGGAGTTGGTAAAATATAATTGGTAATGATTTTTAATTTTACGCGACACCTTAACCACTGCTAGTTGCTGATTATGACATCGTAGTAAAATGTGTTTTTACAATAATGTATCGGAAACAATACGGAATATGTGTACAATAAATATGAGTTATATTAAAGGCATTAAAAATAATATCAACATTTACATAAAAATTAAATATTTTAGATGTAACTCTTGAGACCCTCCTTATAATATTTTTATATTTCTATAGCTATTTATATTATAAATAATAGTATTTGAAATGCGCGTACCGCATTTAGCAAGGTAATATTGTTATATTCTTCAGATTTCAATTAGAATTTCATCACGAATAAATAAGTTCGCATATAATTCATCAATTACTTTCATCGTAAGAATAAAAGAAAAATATAAAGAAAAAAAATAATTAATATTCTAATAGTACTTGTAATAATCGCACAGCACGTTACATTGTGAGTTTATTCAATATTTAATTAAAATACATATTTAGATTGTTAATGGATTTTTTTTTTTATTAAAATTCGTAAAAACTCCATTTTTGAAACTTTTCAGTATATTAAATCGCGCGACGGCCACGTAATATTACATAGAATTGTATATAGTAAAATATATTAGATTTAACTAAGTATATGAATGCATTAATAAATTTTTATTAAAATGTTGAAAAAAAATTTTTTATATTTAACAATTGTTTTAAAATCTACTGTAAATATTTTTGAATTTAGATAATTATGTGTATATTTCGATGAACATATTTTTATTTAGGTTTATTTGTTTAATAGTAGACTACTTTTTTATTTTAATTAAATTAAGTTCTATTAGAGAATAATACTAAAATGTCCTATTAATTCATACCAAATAACGTCGAGTGTACCGTCAATCATTTATATATTTTCCACCAACAGATTTAAATATTTTCTACGTTGATTCTAATTATATAAATAGTCGACGGTACTGAGGACGATGAATTTATATAAATTATAAAATATTCGGTCTTCTAAAACAAATTAATTTAACTATGTGATTAATCGAATTTAACACACGGCAAGGGAAATTATGTTTCCTGATTTTTGACCTAAAATAACTAATATTATATTATAATACGAACATTACAAAAAAAAATAACTAAACATTTACGAATGTAAACATCTGGATTCTTAAATGTACTTATAAAATTGTCCATGATGCCTACACATTATACCGATAGTCTTCTAATTTGTAGATTTTTAATGCTTGTTATATATACTTTGACCAAGACTCATTAGTTTTTAATTAAATAAACAAATTTCGGAAAAAGTATTATACCGAATATTATTATGAGGGTCACTTGAAAATGTCTCTGCAAATTGGCTTTCCTGATGTTTATACACTATTTCACTGGAGTAGTAAATACAAAAAATATTTATTTGTATACATATAGATCGTCAATACCTTCATATAGATATATACACTAAAAAGAAAAAACAGATAAAATACAATATAAAATCTTTAATTAGTACTTAAAGTTATACAATACCTACTTAAAATTCTTATTTTTTTACAATATAATATGTTTATATTTGAATAACTGGCAATATTATAAATAATAGTATTCGATATGTGCTTATGGAATTTTGCAAATTAATATTGTATTATTCTTCAAATTATATTGAGAATTCATAATTTAGCAAAAAGTTCACTAATCAGAGTTATCAAATGACAGTCATCATTAGAATAAATACAATAAAAAAACAAAATTAAATTTGTTTTAAATGCACTGCACATCATCATAATAAGTAAATTATTCAACAATCAAATAAGAGTAAAATATATATATATATAAAAAATTATGATACTTCCAGGATTAGTTTTGATTAATTATTTTTTTATAAACATTTTATTATTTTATAGTCTTCCCATACATATATATCTATATAATTTACAATTATTTTAATGTAATTTTTTAGAGTATTAAATAATTTTTAAATAAACTTACGATTGCTTATTTCTTCTTCTGAGCGAAGCTTACAAAATCACCATACTCGTGGACAGCATGTAGTATTTTTAACCAACTGACATGAATCCCAGTTATGATTTTCTGCATATTTCTGCTAATATCTTTCGTTTTTATCTAGGGGTTATAAATTTTTTTTTTAAATATATTGTAGATACATCAATATACGTACTGTTAATTATACATAAATATATATCTAGAAAATATAATTAATGTTTATATATTTAAAATAGGTTTATTTGTTAATTTTATACAAAGAAAATAACGGTTCAGAGGTTCTACACGATATTGAGTACATTGTACATTTCCATAATAGCATATATTATATTTAATTAATTTACATGAAAATGAGGTCATAACGTCCACTTAATATTGTACTAAAATTGGTTTCAAAAATAATGTACTGGGAACTATACGGAATATGTGTACAATATATATGAAGTATACTAAACACATTAAAAATAAATAGTAATATCTTCAAAAAAATTAAATAAATTAGATGTAAAAATTTAGACCCTAATTATAAAATGTTTTTATTTGTATAACTGGCAATATTATAAATAATAGTATTCGAAATGTGCTTATGGATTTTTGCAAATTAATATTGTATTATTCTTCAAATTATATTGAGAATTCATAATTTAGCAAATAGTTCACTAATCAGAGATATCTATTACCGTCATCATTAGAATAAATACAATAAAAAAACAAAATAAAATTTGTATTAAATGCACTGCACATCATCATAATAAGTAAATTCTTTGACAATCAAATAAGAGTAAAATATATATATATATATATAAAAAATTATGATACTTCCAGGATTAGTTTTGATTAATTATTTTTTTATAAACATTTTATTCTTTTATAGTCTTCCCATACATATATATCTATATAATTTACAATTATTTTAATGTAATTTTTTAGAGTATTAAATAATTTTTAAATAAACTTACGATTGCTTAATTCTTCTTTTGAGCGAAGCTTACAATATGACCATACTCGTGGACAGCATGTAGTATTTTTAACCAACTGACATGAATCCCAGTTATGATTTTCTGCATATTTCTGCTAATATCTTTCGTTTTTATCTAGGGGTTATAATTTTTTATTTTAAATATATTGTAGATACATCAATATACGTACTGTTAATAATACATATATATATCTAGAAAATATAATTAATATTTATATATTTAAAATAGGTTTATTTGTTAATTTTATACAATCAAAATAACGGTTCAGCGGTTCTACACGATATTGAGTACATTGTACATTTCCATAATAGCGTATATTATATTTAATTGATTTCTATATTAATGGGAATTTTATTAATCAAACAACGATACTAATGATAATGGTTAAGTTAAATTTATAATAGTTATAATTACAAATAAATTAGAACTATTTGACAATCAAATAAGTTTAAAATACATATAAATATAAACGATAAAAAATAGTCCCAGGCATTATATTGTTTTTGTATTATTGTACATACATTTTATTTATTAATACTCCTCCCATACAAATATGTAATAATTACAATTATTTGATTATTATTTTACAGTATTAAGAATATTTAAATGTTAAAGTATTAATATTATTTTCCAGTAGAATATTAAATTTCCTATTAAATCATACCAAATAGTGTCGAGTGTACGGTCGTGCACTTAGTATAAGTTTCGCCAACAGATTTAGTATTTTCCACGTTGGTGTAAACTATACTAAGTGCACGACGGTAATAAGGACAATGGTACCGTTAAATTTATAAAAATTATAATACAGTCGGTCTTATAAATTAAATTAATTTATACAATATGTTTTAAATTAAAATAGATTTATTGTATACAAACAGAACAAGGGTTCCGCAGATTGTACATGATATTGAGTACGTTATACATTTTTATAATAGCAAAGTTAAAAAAAAAAAAATGTCAGAGGTTTATGTTAGGTACTATCGAAATCGTCGAGTGTGTAGCGTCAATCGATAATATAAGAGCCATATACATATTTAAATAAACTCACTGTAAATGTGAACTATATTAATCGATTAACAGTACTAAGGACGATGGTTCGGTTAACTTTATAATACTTTTAATACAGTCGGTATTAAAAATTATTTAACTATGTGATTAATCGAATTTTACACTTTCGTGGTAATTATATTCCCCGACATACGACCTAACATAACTGTAGTTATATTATTATACGAACATTACAATAATAAATAAATATTCCTATCCGAAAGTAAAAAGTTTTTTTTAATATATGCTTAATAAAATATGCATGATGCATACACACATTATACCGATAGTCTTCCAAAACGTATATATCCGATTGGTATTTATACTACTTATGAAATTTTTTAACTTTTAATTAACTAAACAAATCTCGAAAGTTGTATTATACTAAACACTGGTATGTGGATCGCTTGAGAGATTCTCTGCTAATTAGCTTCTCTGATGATTATCCATTATATGACTGGAGGAGTATATTTTTTTGTACGCAGACAGATCGTCGATATTTTCTTAGAGATATATACACTAAAAAAAAAGAAGGAAAAATACAATATATGATCTTTAATAAGTATATTATATTATACAATACATACATACAATTGTTTGTATCTTCAACATAACGCAGCTGACGCAATGCCTATATTCGTTGGCAGCAGGAAGTATTATTAACCATTTGATACAAATCCTGGTTATTATCATCAGCGTATTTTTGCCAATATCCGTTGTTTTCATCCGGATGTTGTTACTTCTTTTTAGAAATAAAACTACAGGCATAACAACATACGTAATGTATATTCACTATACATATATATATATATATATTGATTTTAAAACTTCTGTCTTAATTAAAATAGATTAATTTGTTACTTGTATAGAAACTAGTAACGGTTTACTTGGTTAGTATACAATATCAAACACGTTATACATATATATAAAAGCTTATTTAGACAGAAAAAAAATAAATCATGTTTGGGTTTAATGTTAGGTACCACCGAGATCGTTGAGAGTGTACCGTCAATCAGTAGTATTTGTTCTAGTGACATATTATATAATTACAATGTCACTAAAATCAATACCAACTGTTAGGCTGTACAAGGATAACGGTAGAACCTTCCATTTGTTCGTATTTTATTTTTTTACAATAATAACGGTCAAAATAGTTCATACTTTTATATTAATATCGCTAAAGGAATATTACGTTTACGTCCTATCTTCATGATATTATATTCAATAGCATTTTTATTGTTTAAGAATTATTATACATTATAAATATCGAAAGATCGCCGGAGTTGGTAAAATATAATTGGTAATGATTTTTAATTTTACGCGACACCTTAACCACTGCTAGTTGCTGATTATGACATCGTAGTAAAATGTGTTTTTACAATAATGTATCGGAAACAATACGGAATATGTGTACAATAAATATGAGTTATATTAAAGGCATTAAAAATAATATCAACATTTACATAAAAATTAAATATTTTAGATGTAACTCTTGAGACCCTCCTTATAATATTTTTATATTTCTATAGCTAGTTATATTATAAATAATAGTATTTGAAATGCGCGTACCGCATTTAGCAAGGTAATATTGTTATATTCTTCAGATTTCAATTAGAATTTCATCACGAATAAATAAGTTCGCATATAATTCATCAATTACTTTCATCGTAAGAATAAAAGAAAAATATAAAGAAAAAAAATAATTAATATTCTAATAGTACTTGTAATAATCGCACAGCACGTTACATTGTGAGTTTATTCAATATTTAATTAAAATACATATTTAGATTGTTAATGGATTTTTTTTTTTATTAAAATTCGTAAAAACTCCATTTTTGAAACTTTTCAGTATATTAAATCGCGCGACGGCCACGTAATATTACATAGAATTGTATATAGTAAAATATATTAGATTTAACTAAGTATATGAATGCATTAATAAATTTTTATTAAAATGTTGAAAAAAAATTTTTTATATTTAACAATTGTTTTAAAATCTACTGTAAATATTTTTGAATTTAGATAATTATGTGTATATTTCGATGAACATATTTTTATTTAGGTTTATTTGTTTAATAGTAGACTACTTTTTAATTTTAATTAAATTAAGTTCTATTAGAGAATAATACTAAAATGTCCTATTAATTCATACCAAATAACGTCGAGTGTACCGTCAATCATTTATATATTTTCCACCAACAGATTTAAATATTTTCTACGTTGATTCTAATTATATAAATAGTCGACGGTACTGAGGACGATGAATTTATATAAATTATAAAATATTCGGTCTTCTAAAACAAATTAATTTAACTATGTGATTAATCGAATTTAACACACGGCAAGGGAAATTATGTTTCCTGATTTTTGACCTAAAATAACTAATATTATATTATAATACGAACATTACAAAAAAAAATAACTAAACATTTACGAATGTAAACATCTGGATTCTTAAATGTACTTATAAAATTGTCCATGATGCCTACACATTATACCGATAGTCTTCTAATTTGTAGATTTTTAATGCTTGTTATATATACTTTGACCAAGACTCATTAGTTTTTAATTAAATAAACAAATTTCGGAAAAAGTATTATACCGAATATTATTATGAGGGTCACTTGAAAATGTCTCTGCAAATTGGCTTTCCTGATGTTTATACACTATTTCACTGGAGTAGTAAATACAAAAAATATTTATTTGTATACATATAGATCGTCAATACCTTCATATAGATATATACACTAAAAAGAAAAAACAGATAAAATACAATATAAAATCTTTAATTAGTACTTAAAGTTATACAATACCTACTTAAAATTCTTATTTTTTTACAATATAATATGTTTATATTTGAATAACTGGCAATATTATAAATAATAGTATTCGATATGTGCTTATGGAATTTTGCAAATTAATATTGTATTATTCTTCAAATTATATTGAGAATTCATAATTTAGCAAAAAGTTCACTAATCAGAGTTATCAAATGACAGTCATCATTAGAATAAATACAATAAAAAAACAAAATTAAATTTGTTTTAAATGCACTGCACATCATCATAATAAGTAAATTATTCAACAATCAAATAAGAGTAAAATATATATATATATAAAAAATTATGATACTTCCAGGATTAGTTTTGATTAATTATTTTTTTATAAACATTTTATTATTTTATAGTCTTCCCATACATATATATCTATATAATTTAGAATTATTTGAATGTAATTTTTTAGAGTATTAAATAATTTTTAAATAAACTTACGATTGCTTATTTCTTCTTCTGAGCGAAGCTTACAAAATCACCATACTCGTGGACAGCATGTAGTATTTTTAACCAACTGACATGAATCCCAGTTATGATTTTCTGCATATTTCTGCTAATATCTTTCGTTTTTATCTAGGGGTTATAAATTTTTTTTTTAAATATATTGTAGATACATCAATATACGTACTGTTAATTATACATAAATATATATCTAGAAAATATAATTAATGTTTATATATTTAAAATAGGTTTATTTGTTAATTTTATACAAAGAAAATAACGGTTCAGAGGTTCTACACGATATTGAGTACATTGTACATTTCCATAATAGCATATATTATATTTAATTAATTTACATGAAAATGAGGTCATAACGTCCACTTAATATTGTACTAAAATTGGTTTCAAAAATAATGTACTGGGAACTATACGGAATATGTGTACAATATATATGAAGTATACTAAACACATTAAAAATAAATAGTAATATCTTCAAAAAAATTAAATAAATTAGATGTAAAAATTTAGACCCTAATTATAAAATGTTTTTATTTGTATAACTGGCAATATTATAAATAATAGTATTCGAAATGTGCTTATGGATTTTTGCAAATTAATATTGTATTATTCTTCAAATTATATTGAGAATTCATAATTTAGCAAATAGTTCACTAATCAGAGATATCTATTACCGTCATCATTAGAATAAATACAATAAAAAAACAAAATAAAATTTGTATTAAATGCACTGCACATCATCATAATAAGTAAATTCTTTGACAATCAAATAAGAGTAAAATATATATATATATATATAAAAAATTATGATACTTCCAGGATTAGTTTTGAATAATTATTTTTTTATAAACATTTTATTCTTTTATAGTCTTCCCATACATATATATCTATATAATTTACAATTATTTTAATGTAATTTTTTAGAGTATTAAATAATTTTTAAATAAACTTACGATTGCTTAATTCTTCTTTTGAGCGAAGCTTACAATATGACCATACTCGTGGACAGCATGTAGTATTTTTAACCAACTGACATGAATCCCAGTTATGATTTTCTGCATATTTCTGCTAATATCTTTCGTTTTTATCTAGGGGTTATAATTTTTTATTTTAAATATATTGTAGATACATCAATATACGTACTGTTAATAATACATATATATATCTAGAAAATATAATTAATATTTATATATTTAAAATAGGTTTATTTGTTAATTTTATACAATCAAAATAACGGTTCAGCGGTTCTACACGATATTGAGTACATTGTACATTTCCATAATAGCGTATATTATATTTAATTGATTTCTATATTAATGGGAATTTTATTAATCAAACAACGATACTAATGATAATGGTTAAGTTAAATTTATAATAGTTATAATTACAAATAAATTAGAACTATTTGACAATCAAATAAGTTTAAAATACATATAAATATAAACGATAAAAAATAGTCCCAGGCATTATATTGTTTTTGTATTATTGTACATACATTTTATTTATTAATACTCCTCCCATACAAATATGTAATAATTACAATTATTTGATTATTATTTTACAGTATTAAGAATATTTAAATGTTAAAGTATTAATATTATTTTCCAGTAGAATATTAAATTTCCTATTAAATCATACCAAATAGTGTCGAGTGTACGGTCGTGCACTTAGTATAAGTTTCGCCAACAGATTTAGTATTTTCCACGTTGGTGTAAACTATACTAAGTGCACGACGGTAATAAGGACAATGGTACCGTTAAATTTATAAAAATTATAATACAGTCGGTCTTATAAATTAAATTAATTTATACAATATGTTTTAAATTAAAATAGATTTATTGTATACAAACAGAACAAGGGTTCCGCAGATTGTACATGATATTGAGTACGTTATACATTTTTATAATAGCAAAGTTAAAAAAAAAAAAATGTCAGAGGTTTATGTTAGGTACTATCGAAATCGTCGAGTGTGTAGCGTCAATCGATAATATAAGAGCCATATACATATTTAAATAAACTCACTGTAAATGTGAACTATATTAATCGATTAACAGTACTAAGGACGATGGTTCGGTTAACTTTATAATACTTTTAATACAGTCGGTATTAAAAATTATTTAACTATGTGATTAATCGAATTTTACACTTTCGTGGTAATTATATTCCCCGACATACGACCTAACATAACTGTAGTTATATTATTATACGAACATTACAATAATAAATAAATATTCCTATCCGAAAGTAAAAAGTTTTTTTTAATATATGCTTAATAAAATATGCATGATGCATACACACATTATACCGATAGTCTTCCAAAACGTATATATCCGATTGGTATTTATACTACTTATGAAATTTTTTAACTTTTAATTAACTAAACAAATCTCGAAAGTTGTATTATACTAAACACTGGTATGTGGATCGCTTGAGAGATTCTCTGCTAATTAGCTTCTCTGATGATTATCCATTATATGACTGGAGGAGTATATTTTTTTGTACGCAGACAGATCGTCGATATTTTCTTAGAGATATATACACTAAAAAAAAAGAAGGAAAAATACAATATATGATCTTTAATAAGTATATTATATTATACAATACATACATACAATTGTTTGTATCTTCAACATAACGCAGCTGACGCAATGCCTATATTCGTTGGCAGCAGGAAGTATTATTAACCATTTGATACAAATCCTGGTTATTATCATCAGCGTATTTTTGCCAATATCCGTTGTTTTCATCCGGATGTTGTTACTTCTTTTTAGAAAAAAAACTACAGGCATAACAACATACGTAATGTATATTCACTATACATATATATATATATATATATTGATTTTAAAACTTCTGTCTTAATTAAAATAGATTAATTTGTTACTTGTATAGAAACTAGTAACGGTTTACTTGGTTAGTATACAATATCAAACACGTTATACATATATATAAAAGCTTATTTAGACAGAAAAAAAATAAATCATGTTTGGGTTTAATGTTAGGTACCACCGAGATCGTTGAGAGTGTACCGTCAATCAGTAGTATTTGTTCTAGTGACATATTATATAATTACAATGTCACTAAAATCAATACCAACTGTTAGGCTGTACAAGGATAACGGTAGAACCTTCCATTTGTTCGTATTTTATTTTTTTACAATAATAACGGTCAAAATAGTTCATACTTTTATATTAATATCGCTAAAGGAATATTACGTTTACGTCCTATCTTCATGATATTATATTCAATAGCATTTTTATTGTTTAAGAATTATTATACATTATAAATATCGAAAGATCGCCGGAGTTGGTAAAATATAATTGGTAATGATTTTTAATTTTACGCGACACCTTAACCACTGCTAGTTGCTGATTATGACATCGTAGTAAAATGTGTTTTTACAATAATGTATCGGAAACAATACGGAATATGTGTACAATAAATATGAGTTATATTAAAGGCATTAAAAATAATATCAACATTTACATAAAAATTAAATATTTTAGATGTAACTCTTGAGACCCTCCTTATAATATTTTTATATTTCTATAGCTAGTTATATTATAAATAATAGTATTTGAAATGCGCGTACCGCATTTAGCAAGGTAATATTGTTATATTCTTCAGATTTCAATTAGAATTTCATCACGAATAAATAAGTTCGCATATAATTCATCAATTACTTTCATCGTAAGAAAAAAAGAAAAATATAAAGAAAAAAAAGAATTAATATTCTAATAGTACTTGTAATAATCGCACAGCACGTTACATTGTGAGTTTATTCAATATTTAATTAAAATACATATTTAGATTGTTAATGGATTTTTTTTTTTATTAAAATTCGTAAAAACTCCATTTTTGAAACTTTTCAGTATATTAAATCGCGCGACGGCCACGTAATATTACATAGAATTGTATATAGTAAAATATATTAGATTTAACTAAGTATATGAATGCATTAATAAATTTTTATTAAAATGTTGAAAAAAAATTTTTTATATTTAACAATTGTTTTAAAATCTACTGTAAATATTTTTGAATTTAGAAAATTATGTGTATATTTCGATGAACATATTTTTATTTAGGTTTATTTGTTTAATAGTAGACTACTTTTTAATTTTAATTAAATTAAGTTCTATTAGAGAATAATACTAAAATGTCCTATTAATTCATACCAAATAACGTCGAGTGTACCGTCAATCATTTATATATTTTCCACCAACAGATTTAAATATTTTCTACGTTGATTCTAATTATATAAATAGTCGACGGTACTGAGGACGATGAATTTATATAAATTATAAAATATTCGGTCTTCTAAAACAAATTAATTTAACTATGTGATTAATCGAATTTAACACACGGCAAGGGAAATTATGTTTCCTGATTTTTGACCTAAAATAACTAATATTATATTATAATACGAACATTACAAAAAAAAATAACTAAACATTTACGAATGTAAACATCTGGATTCTTAAATGTACTTATAAAATTGTCCATGATGCCTACACATTATACCGATAGTCTTCTAATTTGTAGATTTTTAATGCTTGTTATATATACTTTGACCAAGACTCATTAGTTTTTAATTAAATAAACAAATTTCGGAAAAAGTATTATACCGAATATTATTATGAGGGTCACTTGAAAATGTCTCTGCAAATTGGCTTTCCTGATGTTTATACACTATTTCACTGGAGTAGTAAATACAAAAAATATTTATTTGTATACATATAGATCGTCAATACCTTCATATAGATATATACACTAAAAAGAAAAAACAGATAAAATACAATATAAAATCTTTAATTAGTACTTAAAGTTATACAATACCTACTTAAAATTCTTATTTTTTTACAATATAATATGTTTATATTTGAATAACTGGCAATATTATAAATAATAGTATTCGATATGTGCTTATGGAATTTTGCAAATTAATATTGTATTATTCTTCAAATTATATTGAGAATTCATAATTTAGCAAAAAGTTCACTAATCAGAGTTATCAAATGACAGTCATCATTAGAATAAATACAATAAAAAAACAAAATTAAATTTGTTTTAAATGCACTGCACATCATCATAATAAGTAAATTATTCAACAATCAAATAAGAGTAAAATATATATATATATAAAAAATTATGATACTTCCAGGATTAGTTTTGATTAATTATTTTTTTATAAACATTTTATTATTTTATAGTCTTCCCATACATATATATCTATATAATTTAGAATTATTTGAATGTAATTTTTTAGAGTATTAAATAATTTTTAAATAAACTTACGATTGCTTATTTCTTCTTCTGAGCGAAGCTTACAAAATCACCATACTCGTGGACAGCATGTAGTATTTTTAACCAACTGACATGAATCCCAGTTATGATTTTCTGCATATTTCTGCTAATATCTTTCGTTTTTATCTAGGGGTTATAAATTTTTTTTTTAAATATATTGTAGATACATCAATATACGTACTGTTAATTATACATAAATATATATCTAGAAAATATAATTAATGTTTATATATTTAAAATAGGTTTATTTGTTAATTTTATACAAAGAAAATAACGGTTCAGAGGTTCTACACGATATTGAGTACATTGTACATTTCCATAATAGCATATATTATATTTAATTAATTTACATGAAAATGAGGTCATAACGTCCACTTAATATTGTACTAAAATTGGTTTCAAAAATAATGTACTGGGAACTATACGGAATATGTGTACAATATATATGAAGTATACTAAACACATTAAAAATAAATAGTAATATCTTCAAAAAAATTAAATAAATTAGATGTAAAAATTTAGACCCTAATTATAAAATGTTTTTATTTGTATAACTGGCAATATTATAAATAATAGTATTCGAAATGTGCTTATGGATTTTTGCAAATTAATATTGTATTATTCTTCAAATTATATTGAGAATTCATAATTTAGCAAATAGTTCACTAATCAGAGATATCTATTACCGTCATCATTAGAATAAATACAATAAAAAAACAAAATAAAATTTGTATTAAATGCACTGCACATCATCATAATAAGTAAATTCTTTGACAATCAAATAAGAGTAAAATATATATATATATATATAAAAAATTATGATACTTCCAGGATTAGTTTTGATTAATTATTTTTTTATAAACATTTTATTCTTTTATAGTCTTCCCATACATATATATCTATATAATTTACAATTATTTTAATGTAATTTTTTAGAGTATTAAATAATTTTTAAATAAACTTACGATTGCTTAATTCTTCTTTTGAGCGAAGCTTACAATATGACCATACTCGTGGACAGCATGTAGTATTTTTAACCAACTGACATGAATCCCAGTTATGATTTTCTGCATATTTCTGCTAATATCTTTCGTTTTTATCTAGGGGTTATAAATTTTTTTTTTAAATATATTGTAGATACATCAATATACGTACTGTTAATTATACATAAATATATATCTAGAAAATATAATTAATATTTATATATTTAAAATAGGTTTATTTGTTAATTTTATACAATCAAAATAACGGTTCAGCGGTTCTACACGATATTGAGTACATTGTACATTTCCATAATAGCGTATATTATATTTAATTGATTTCTATATTAATGGGAATTTTATTAATCAAACAACGATACTAATGATAATGGTTAAGTTAAATTTATAATAGTTATAATTACAAATAAATTAGAACTATTTGACAATCAAATAAGTTTAAAATACATATAAATATAAACGATAAAAAATAGTCCCAGGCATTATATTGTTTTTGTATTATTGTACATACATTTTATTTATTAATACTCCTCCCATACAAATATGTAATAATTACAATTATTTGATTATTATTTTACAGTATTAAGAATATTTAAATGTTAAATATTATTTTCCAGTAGAATATTAAATTTCCTATTAAATCATACCAAATAGTGTCGAGTGTACGGTCGTGCACTTAGTATAAGTTTCGCCAACAGATTTAGTATTTTCCACGTTGGTGTAAACTATACTAAGTGCACGACGGTAATAAGGACAATGGTACCGTTAAATTTATAAAAATTATAATACAGTCGGTCTTATAAATTAAATTAATTTATACAATATGTTTTAAATTAAAATAGATTTATTGTATACAAACAGACCAAGGGTTCTGCAGATTTTACATGATATTGAGTACGTTATACATTTTTATAATAGCAAAGTTAAAAGAAAAAAAAATGTCAGAGGTTTATGTTAGTTACTATCGTAATCGTCGAGTGTGTAGCGTCAATCGATAATATAAGATCCATATACATATTTAAATAAACTCACTGTAAATGTGAACTATATTAATCGAATAACAGTACTAAGGACGATGGTTCGGTTAACTTTATAATACTTTTAATACAGTCGGTATTAAAAATTATTTAACTATGTGATTAATCGAATTTTACACTTTTGTGGTAATTATATTCCCCGACATACGACCTAACATAACTGTAGTTATATTATTATACGAACATTACAATAATAAATAAATATTCCTATCCGAAAGTAAAAAGTTTTTTTTAATATATGCTTAAAAAAATATGCATGATGCATACACACATTATACCGATAGTCTTCCAAAACGTATATATCCGATTGGTATTTATACTACTAATGAGATTTATTAACTTTTAATTAACTAAACAAATCTCGAAATTTGTATTATACCAAACACTGGTATGTGGATCGCTTGAGTGATTCTCTGCTAATTAGCTTCTCTGATGATTATCCATTATATGACTGGAGGAGTATATTTTTTTGTACGCAGACAGATCGTCGATATCTTCTTAGAGATATATACACTAAAAAAAAAGAAGGAAAAATACAATATATGATCTTTAATAAGTATATTATATTATACAATACATACATACAATTTTTTGTATCTTCAACATAACGCAGCTGACGCAATGCCTATATTCGTTGGCAGCAGGAAGTATTATTAACCATCTGATACAAATCCTGGTTATTATCATCAGCGTATTTTTGCCAATATCCTTTGTTTTCATCCGGATTTTGTTACTTCTTTTTAGAAAAAAAACTACAGGCATAACAACATACGTAATGTATATTCGCTATACATATATATATATATATATATTGATTTTAAAACTTCTGTATAAATTAAAATAGATTAATTTGTTACTTGTATAGAAACTATTAACGGTTTACTTGGTTAGTATACAATATCAAACACGTTATACATATATATAAAAGCTTATTTAGACAGAAAAAAAATAAATCTTGTTTGGGTTTAATGTTAGGTACCACCGAGATCGTTGAGAGTGTACCGTCAATCAGTAGTATGTGTTTAAGTCACATGTTAATATAATTACAATGTCACTTAAAACAATACCAACTGATAAGTAGTACAAGAATAAAGGTGGTACCTTCCATTTGTTTGTATTTAATTTTTTTCCAATAATAACGGTTAAAATAGTTCATAATTTTATATTAATATTGCAAAAGGAAAATTACGTTTACGTACTAGCATTAAATTATAATCAATAGTATTTTTATCGTAATAGATTAATTATACATAATGAAATAAGCGCTTGCAGAGCATGACACCCGGTACTCAGATAAATGTCAAAAATATTGCTTTCGAATATTGACCAAATCGATAAATATAATTGGTAACGACTTAAACTTTTTGGCGAACCCTTATACAATGCTGATGGCTGGTAAAGAAATGTTCCATTAATATCGTTGTAAAATGAGTTATTACAATACTGTACAGGAAACAATACTGAATTTGATTACAATATATATTAATTATACTAAACACAAAAAATTAAATATTTTAGATGTAACTCTTGAGACCCTACTTATAATATGTTTATATTTTTATAGCTGGTTATATTATAAATAATAGTTTTGGAATAGTGCGTATCAATTTAACAAGGTAATATTGTTATATTCTTCAGATTTTGATTAGAAATTCATCACGAGTAAATAAGTTCGCAAAATTTGTCATGGATTACTTTTATCATAAGAATAATATACAATATAGAAAAAAAAAAGAATTAATATTCTAATTGTACTTATTATAATCGCACGCAACGACATATTGTTAATTTAATCAAAATTTAATTATATTACTTATATAGATTGATAATGGATTTTTTTATTTAATTAAATTACTGTAAATTGTGTGACGGCCACTTTATATTACTTAGAATTTTATAATGCCGAATATATTGGATAATATACTAGATATATGAATATGATAATATTTTATAAATAAAAAAAATCATCGATCACTTTCATCATAAAAGTCATAGTCAATATATGGTTGATATAGAATTTAAGTGTATTGGATAAGACATTAAATATAAGAATACAATAATAAATTTTAGTTAAAATGTAGAAAAAAAAAATCTTTTTATATTTAACAATTGTTTCAAAACTCTACTGTAAATATTATTGGATTTTAATAATTATGTGTATATTTTGATGAATAAATTTATATTTAGTTAGATTTATTTAATATTAGACTATTGGATATTATAAATAATATTTATTCGTCAACACTAAAAAGTGAAATTGACTTTTTTTTCAAAACAATAACAAGACTTATTAATATTAAGTAACAAATATAATCTTAAACATTAATACGTATATAATAAAAAGTCCGTGATATTTTGTCACAACTCGTGGAACGAATTTCATTGTGTGATAAATCAATAACAACACTCGCACAATAAAAATACTTTCCACGGCTTATGACAAATATTATTCCTATAATGTACGTACCTTATACAAATTTTGCATTGTTTTAACATGTTATTTATCAGGAAATTCTTGGAGTAAACGGTTAGTACCGCCGTGATCGTCGAGATTGTACCGTCAATCAGCAGTATAAATTCTAGTCACATATTAAGATAAGTTCATTGTCACAAAAACCATACCAACTGGTCGAAGGTACAATTTTTTGATGTATTATTCATTCAATTATTACAGACATATTGTACAATTTTGCATGGTATACAATAAGTACTTGTAATTGATTGTTTCTCCATCATTACGCAGTAGTTGAAATGCCTATATTTTTGGGAAGCAGGACGTATTAATAACCAATTGACACGAATCCCAGTAATGATCTTCAGCGTATTCCTTACATTTATTACATTCGTACTGTATATTCGCTATACATATATATATATATTTATATATATATTGATTTGAAATCGTATGTCTAAATAAAATTAAATAAAACTGTTACTTGTATACGATACGATGTACAATACGATATACATAAATAAAAAAGCATAATTAGAAAAAAAAAATTATAATGTTTGGGGTTTACGTTAGGTACCACCGTGAACGTCGAGAGTGTACTGTAAATCAGTAGTATGTGTATTAGTCACATATTAAAATAATTACAATGACACTAAAAACAATACTATCTAATTGGCAGTACAAGAATGGATATTATAAATAATAGTATTCGATATGTGCTTATGGAATTTTGCAAATTAATATTGTATTATTCTTCAAATTATATTGAGAATTCATAATTTAGCAAATAGTTCACTAATCAGAGATATCTATTACCGTCATCATTAGAATAAATACAATAAAAAAACAAAATAAAATTTGTATTAAATGCACTGCACATCATCATAATAAGTAAATTCTTTGACAATCAAATAAGAGTAAAATATATATATATATAAAAAATTATGATACTTCCAGGATTAGTTTTGATTAATTATTTTTTTATAAACATTTCATTATTTTATAGTTTTCCCATACATATATATCTATATAATTTACAAATATTTGAATGTAATTTTTTAGAGTATTAAATAATTTTTAAATAAACTTACGATTGCTTACTTCTTCTTCTGAGCGAAGCTTACAAAATCACCATACTCGTGGACAGCATGTAGTATTTTTAACGAACTGACATGAATCCCAGTTATGATTTTCTGCATAATTCTGCTAATATCTTTCGTTTTTATCTAGGGGTTATAAATTTTTTTTTTAAATATATTGTAGATACATCAATATACGTACTGTTAATTATACATAAATATATATCTAGAAAATATAATTAATGTTTATATATTTAAAATAGGTTTATTTGTTAATTTTATACAAAGAAAATAACGGTTCAGAGGTTCTACACGATATTGAGTACATTGTACATTTTCATAATAGCATATATTATATTTAATTAATTTACATGAAAATGAGGTCATAACGTCCACTTAATATTGTACTAAAATTGGTTTCAAAAATAATGTACTGGGAACTATACGGAATATGTGTACAATATATATGAAGTATACTAAACACATTAAAAATAAATAGTAATATCTTCAAAAAAATTAAATAAATTAGATGTAAAAATTTAGACCCTAATTATAAAATGTTTTTATTTGTATAACTGGCAATATTATAAATAATAGTATTCGAAATGTGCTTATGGATTTTTGCAAATTAATATTGTATTATTCTTCAAATTATATTGAGAATTCATAATTTAGCAAATAGTTCACTAATCAGAGATATCTATTACCGTCATCATTAGAATAAATACAATAAAAAAACAAAATAAAATTTGTATTAAATGCACTGCACATCATCATAATAAGTAAATTCTTTGACAATCAAATAAGAGTAAAATATATATATATATATATATAAAAAATTATGATACTTCCAGGATTAGTTTTGATTAATTATTTTTTTATAAACATTTTATTCTTTTATAGTCTTCCCATACATATATATCTATATAATTTACAATTATTTTAATGTAATTTTTTAGAGTATTAAATAATTTTTAAATAAACTTACGATTGCTTAATTCTTCTTTTGAGCGAAGCTTACAATATGACCATACTCGTGGACAGCATGTAGTATTTTTAACCAACTGACATGAATCCCAGTTATGATTTTCTGCATATTTCTGCTAATATCTTTCGTTTTTATCTAGGGGTTATAATTTTTTATTTTAAATATATTGTAGATACATCAATATACGTACTGTTAATAATACATATATATATCTAGAAAATATAATTAATATTTATATATTTAAAATAGGTTTATTTGTTAATTTTATACAATCAAAATAACGGTTCAGCGGTTCTACACGATATTGAGTACATTGTACATTTCCATAATAGCGTATATTATATTTAATTGATTTCTATATTAATGGGAATTTTATTAATCAAACAACGATACTAATGATAATGGTTAAGTTAAATTTATAATAGTTATAATTACAAATAAATTAGAACTATTTGACAATCAAATAAGTTTAAAATACATATAAATATAAACGATAAAAAATAGTCCCAGGCATTATATTGTTTTTGTATTATTGTACATACATTTTATTTATTAATACTCCTCCCATACAAATATGTAATAATTACAATTATTTGATTATTATTTTACAGTATTAAGAATATTTAAATGTTAAAGTATTAATATTATTTTCCAGTAGAATATTAAATTTCCTATTAAATCATACCAAATAGTGTCGAGTGTACGGTCGTGCACTTAGTATAAGTTTCGCCAACAGATTTAGTATTTTCCACGTTGGTGTAAACTATACTAAGTGCACAACGGTAATAAGGACAATGGTACCGTTAAATTTATAAAAATTATAATACAGTCGGTCTTATAAATTAAATTAATTTATACAATATGTTTTAAATTAAAATAGATTTATTGTATACAAACAGAACAAGGGTTCCGCAGATTGTACATGATATTGAGTACGTTATACATTTTTATAATAGCAAAGTTAAAAAAAAAAAAATGTCAGAGGTTTATGTTAGGTACTATCGAAATCGTCGAGTGTGTAGCGTCAATCGATAATATAAGAGCCATATACATATTTAAATAAACTCACTGTAAATGTGAACTATATTAATCGATTAACAGTACTAAGGACGATGGTTCGGTTAACTTTATAATACTTTTAATACAGTCGGTATTAAAAATTATTTAACTATGTGATTAATTGAATTTTACACTTTCGTGGTAATTATATTCCCCGACATACGACCTAACATAACTGTAGTTATATTATTATACGAACATTACAATAATAAATAAATATTCCTATCCGAAAGTAAAAAGTTTTTTTTAATATATGCTTAATAAAATATGCATGATGCATACACACATTATACCGATAGTCTTCCAAAACGTATATATCCGATTGGTATTTATACTACTTATGAAATTTTTTAACTTTTAATTAACTAAACAAATCTCGAAAGTTGTATTATACTAAACACTGGTATGTGGATCGCTTGAGAGATTCTCTGCTAATTAGCTTCTCTGATGATTATCCATTATATGACTGGAGGAGTATATTTTTTTGTACGCAGACAGATCGTCGATATTTTCTTAGAGATATATACACTAAAAAAAAAGAAGGAAAAATACAATATATGATCTTTAATAAGTATATTATATTATACAATACATACATACAATTGTTTGTATCTTCAACATAACGCAGCTGACGCAATGCCTATATTCGTTGGCAGCAGGAAGTATAATTAACCATTTGATACAAATCCTGGTTATTATCATCAGCGTATTTTTGCCAATATCCGTTGTTTTCATCCGGATGTTGTTACTTCTTTTTAGAAAAAAAACTACAGGCATAACAACATACGTAATGTATATTCACTATACATATATATATATATATTGATTTTAAAACTTCTGTCTTAATTAAAATACATTAATTTATTACTTGTATAGAAACTAGTAACGGTTTACTTGGTAAGTATACAATATCGAACACGTTATACATCTATAAAAGCTTTTTTAGACAAAAAAATAATAAATCATGTTTGGGGTTTACGTTAGGTACCACCGAGATCGTTGAGAGTGTATCGTCAATCAGTAGTATATGTTCTAGTCACATATTATATAATTACAATGTCACTAAAATCAATACCAACTGATAGGCAGTACAATGATAACGGCAGAACCTTCCATTTGTTCGTATTTTATTTTTTTACAATAATAACGGTCAAAATAGTTCATACTTTTATATTAATATCGCTAAAAGAATATTAGGTTTAAGTCCTATCTTTATGTTATTATATTCATTTGCATTTTTATTGTTTAAGAATTATTATACATTATAAATGTCGAAATGTCGCTGGAGTTGGTAAAATATAGTTGGTAATGAACTTTAATTTTACGCGACACCTTAAACATTGCTAGTTTATGATTATGACATCGTAATAAAATGTGTTTTTACAATAATGTACCGGAAACAAATCGGAATATGTGTAAAAAAAATATGAGTTATATTAAAGGCATTTAAAATAATATCAACATTTACAAAAAAATTATATATTTTATATGTAACTCTTGAGACCCTCCTTATAATATTTATAAATTTCTATAGCTAGTTATATTATAAATAATAGTATTTGAAATGCACGTACCGCATTTTACAAGTTATTATTGTTAAAATATAAATTCTTCAGATTTCAATTAGAATTTTATCACGAATAAATAAGTTCGCATATAATTCATCAATTACTTTCATCATAAGAATAAGAGAAAAATACAAAGAAAAAAAAGAATTAATAATCTAATAGTACTTGTTAAAATCGCACGACATGTTACATTGTAAGTTTATTCAAAATTTAATTAAAATACATATTTAGATTGATATATGATTTTTTTTTATTAAAATTCGTAAAAACTTTTCAGTATTGTAAATTGCGTGACGGCCACTTAATATTACATAGAATTGTATATAGTAAAATATATTAGATTTAACTAAATATAAGAATGCAATAATACATTTTTATTAAAATGTTGAAAAAAAATTTGAATTTTGGTAATTATGGGTTTATTTCAATAAACAAATTTTTAATTAACTTGATTTGTTTAATAGTAGACTACTGGATGTTTATAAAAAAATATTTATTCGTTAACATTAAAAAGTGAAAGTGTCCTAATTTTTCGATACAATAACAAAACTCCTTAAAATTAAGTAACAAATATAATCCTTAACATTAAATGTATGTGGTAGAAAGTCGGCGATATTTTCTCACAACTCGTGGAACGAATTTCATTGTGTGATAAATCAATAACAACACTCACACAATCAACATTCACTCCACGGCTCATGACAAATATAATACAACTATAATGTACAGATCTAAACATTTTCTACGTTGATGGGAATTATATAAATAGTCGACGGTACTAAGGACGATTAATTATATAATTATAATACATTCGGTCTTCTAAAACAAATTAATTGAACTATGTGATTACTCGAATTTAACACACGTCAAGGGAAATTATGTTTCCCGATTTTTGACCTGAAATAACTAATATTATATTATTATACGAACATAACAAAAATTAATAAATAAACCTTTACGAATGTAAACAACTGAATTCTTAAATGTGCTTATAAAATTGTGCATGATGTTTCACATTATACCAATTGTCTTCTAATTTGTAGATTTTTAATGCCTGTTATATATACTTTGACCAGGACTCTTTAGTTTTTAATTAAATAAACAAATCTCGGAAAAAGTATTATACCGAACATTATTATGAGGATCGCTTGAAAATGTCTGTGCGAATTGGCTTCTCTGATGTTTATACACTATTTGACTGGAGGAGTAAATACATAAAATATTCATTTGTATACATATACATCGTCAATATCTTTATATAGATATTTACACTAAATAAAAAAAAAAAAGATAAAATACAATATAAAATTTTTAATTAATACTTAAAAGTATACAATACCTACATACAATTGTTTGTTTCTTCATCATAACGCAGAAGTTGAAATTCCTATATTTGTTCGCAGCAGGAAGTATTATAAACCAACAGACACGAGCCCAGTGATGATCTTCATCGTTTTTCTGCCAATATCCGTTCTATTATCCGGAAAATAATAGTTCTATTAAAAATTATAACTGCAGGTGTATCAACATTCGTACTGTTTAAATGCTATACATATAAATAATTATATTGATTTTAAATATTATGTCTAAATTTAAATAAATTTATTTGTTACTTGTATACATAATAGAAATGGGTTACTTGGATATTTATAAATAATAGTATTTGAAATGCGCGTACCGCATTTAGCAATGTAATATTGTTATATTCTTCAGATTTTAATTAGAATTTTATCACGAATAAATAAGTTCGCATATAATTCATCAATTACTTTCATCATAAGAATAAGAGAAAAATATAAAGAAAAAAAAAATTAATATTCTAATAATACTTGTTATAATCGCACGGCACGTTATATTGTGAGTTTATTCAAAATTTAATTTAAATAATTATTTAGATCGATAATGGATTTTTTTTTATTAAAATTCGTTAAAACTTCATTTTTGAAACTTTTCAGTATAAATTAGATTAATTTGTTACTTGTATACAAAATAGAAATGGGTTACTTGTATCCTATACTATGTCGAGTACGTTATAAGTTTTTGGAAAAGTGTTGGTAGACAAAAAAAAAAAAATAATAATAATTTTTAAATTGGGCACGACCGTGATCGTCAATAGTCTCCCGTAAATTAGTAGTATGTGTATTAGTCACATATTAAAATAATTACATTGACACTAAAAACAATACTAACTTATAGGCAAAATATGAATGACGGTGGTACTTTCCATTTGATTGTTTTATTTTTTTACAATAATAACGGTCAAATTATTTCATAATTTTATAATAATATGGCAAAAGGACGAGTACGTTCATGTTCTTGCATTAAGTTGGTTAAGCATTAAGTGTCTTTTTTTTTGAAACAATAAACTGCCTTCTTAAAATTAAGTAACATATATTATATAAAAGTATAATTTGTATACAATAGAATGTAGGCGATATTTTGTCACAACTCAAGGAACGCATTTTAGTGTGTGATAAATAAACATCACTCGCACACTAAATATTCGTCCCACGGTCTATGACAAATTTAATTTCTATCTATAACCAATTTCATTACTGAATTATGTTTATCTGTCTTTTTGGTCAAATACTTAATGGTTCATAATTAATACTTATTATTGTTTGTTTCTTTATCTGGACGATGCTGACAAAATGTCTATAATCGAGGACAGCAAGTTTTATTATTAACCAAGTGACACGAATCCTGAAAACATTAATCCCTGTATTGATCTTTAGTGTATTTCTGACTATATTCGTTGATATTATCCGATAACTATTAATTAAAATCTGCCGATATATCAGTATACGTACTGTATAATATATATGGATAATAAAACTATATTTTAATTAAAATTGTTAAGTTATGTGAGTTAGTTACGTAAGTATATGGTTTATATTTATTTATTTATAAGTGGTATTCCAGGCAAATGGATCTAGTCCCAACTTTGACAAATGAAGTGTAATCCAGTAAACACTAGTTTTATAGAAATCTATTTGGTACTATTATAACAAATAAATTATTCAACAATCAAATTAGTGCAAAATATATATAATAACCTATCAATTATAATCATAGTTTTAGGTTTTGTTTTGTTTCAGTCTTGTTATATATCAATTTTTTTCATATATACTTCTCGCATACATGCAAGAATTAAATAATGCTTAATATTATAGTTATGTTTCTTATTGAGAAAAATATTAAAAACCCTCTTAAATCAATAGTACCCAATAAATAGTTAATTGTTATTATCAGTCCCATTAAAAGATTTAAATAATAACAATGTTAATGTGAACTATATTACATGGACAACAGTACCATTACCCGCACTAAACTATACAAATAATACTATATAATAACGAGATCAATATAAAAATTAAATAACTAACGTCCATTTTTCTACATAATTATGTTATTTTAGCATTAAGATAAATAATTTCAAATCATATAAACTTACGATTGTTTGTTACTTCATTTGACCGAAGCTGACAATATGCTCATAGTCGTGGACAGCAAGTAGTAGTAGTATTACTAACCAATTGACTCGAATCCCGGAAACACTAATTCTCATTGTGATCTTCGCGTATTTCTGCCGAAATGGATATTGTTGTCATCCAGAACTATTTATTTATTTATTTATTTATTTAAACTGCAGATTAATTATACTGTATATAATACATATACATCTGTCTAATTTTTTTTAAATTAAAAAAGTTAATTCTATACAAACAAGCAAAGCGTTCCGCGGATTGTACATGATATTGAGTACGTTATACATTTTTATAATAGCAAAGTTTATAAAAAAAATAAAAATGTCAGAGATTGACGTTAGGTACCACCGTGATCGTCGAGCGTGTAGCGTCAATCGTTAATATAAGTTCCGCCAACATATTTAAATAAACTCACTGTTAAGGGAAACTATACTAATCGAACAACGGTACTAAGGACGATGGTACGGGTAACTTTATAATACTTTTAATACAGTCGGTATTAAAACTAATTTAACTATGTGATTAATCGAATTTTACACATGCGTGGAAAATATCGCTTTCCAATATTGACCGAGTCGGTAAAAATAATTATTAACGATTATAGTTAATTTGTCGCGACCCCTAATACACTGGAATTTACAAAAATGTATTGGAAACAAAAATGAATTACTGTACAATAAAAATTAATTATACTAAATTATATTAATTAATTTAGATTTTACTATTGAGACCCTACTTATAAAATGTATAGTATGATAATGTATTGTATATTGTATCTGTAAAGCTAGTAATATTTAAAATAATAGTTTTTAAATGTGTGTATCGCATTTTGTAAGTAAATTTTGTTATATTCTTCAGATTTTAATGAGAATTTCATCACGAGCAAATAAGTTCGTAAATAATTCATCGATTACATTCATCATAAGAATAAGGGACAATAAAGAAAAAAAAAGAATTAATATTCTAATAGTACTTGTTATAATCGCACGGCACGACATAGTGTGAATTTAATCAAAATTTAATTAAATTACTTATTTACATTGATAATGGACTTTTTTAAATTATAATTCGTTAAAACCTCTTTTTCGTAACCTTTAAGTATAGTAAATCGTGCGACGGCCACTTAATAATACATAGAGTTTATATATGGTTACATGTATTGGATAAGGTACTAGATAAACGAATATGATAAAATATTTTAAATTAAAATGTTCGTAAACCCAAAAAGATTAATTTAATTATAATAATTTGATATGAACGGTACTATTAAATTGATATTTTTTGCTAATTATGTGTTTATATTGTAGCAAAAATATGTATTTGTGATAATTTGTTAAAGAGAAAACTACTACATTTTTAAAATTAAATTTATTCATAATAAATAAAGAGTGAAATCAAATTTTTGTTTCAAAACAATAATAATACTCTTAAAAAATAATTAACAAATATAATTTAAAACTCTAATTTATACACGATCGAAAGTCGGCGATATATTGTCACAACTTATGGAACGAATTTTATAATGTGTTAAATCAATAATAACACTCCCACGAGAAATATACAATCCATGGCTAATAACAAATATTATTTCTTCATTGTACGTACATTATACTAAATTTGCGGTGTTTTAACATGTTAATTATCAGAACAAGAAAAAATAAAAAATTTAAGGGGTTTACATTGGTACAACCTTGATCGTCGAGTGTAAACCATCAATCGGTAATAAAAAAACTCTATGACATATTAAAATAATTACATTGTCATAAATAAAGCTAAATATAACTATATACTGATAGACTGTACAAGAAAACCTTACATTTTTTTGTATATTTTTTTCTCCAGTTATAACAATCATAGTCGTTCTAAAGATATTATTAAAATTACAAAAGTAGGTCATATGTTTTTATTTATTTTAATGTTAATGATATGTTTCATATAAAGGCAAATATTAAAATCTCTCATAAATCATACGAAATGGTGACGAATCTACCATCAATTGTTAATATCAGTCTCATTAAGAGATTTAAATTATTACTATGATAATGTGAACTTTATTAAAAAGACAACAGTACCATTGCCCGCACTAAACTATACAAATAACACTATATAATATAGAGTTTATGATAAACAATAAAAAATTATCGTCATATTTATAACTAAATTATGTTATCATGGGCTTTAGGAAAAATATTAATAAATAATGTTATATAATATAAACTTACGATTGTTTGTTTCTTCATCTCAACGACGCTGACGAAATGCCCATATTCGTGAACAGTGAGTAGTATTATTAACCAATTGACATGAATCCCGGAAACAGTAAGCCCCATTGAGATCTTTAGCGTATTTCTGCCAATATCCATTGTCTTCTTCCGGAACTATTAATTTATTTTAAAAATTAACCTGCAAGTATATCAATATACGTATTGTTAAAAATACATATAAATAAATAAATTATAAAAATGTTTTAAAATTAAAAAAATGTAAACAAACATGCAAACGGTTCCGCGGTTCCTACACAATATTGAGTACGTTATACATATTCATAATAGCATATATTATATTTAATTAATTTCCATGAAAATTAGAACTATAATAATCAAACAACGGTACTAAGGACGATGGTACAGTTAAATTTATAATAATTATAACAATAATTTAGTATCCACTAATTCGTACTATAATTACAAATAAATTATGACTATTCGGCAATAAATAAGTTTAAAAAAAATAAATATTTATATAAACAAAAGTTATAATTACAGGCATTGTATTGTTTTTGAAAAATTGTATATATATTTTATTTATTAATACTCCTCGCATACAAATATGTAAAAATTACAATTATTTGATTATTATTTTACATTATTAAGAATATTTAAATTTTACAGTTTTAATATTATTTTCTAGTAAAATATTAAATTTTCTATTAAATCATACCAAATAGTGTCGAGTGTACCGTCGTGCACTTAGTTTCGCCAACAGATTTAATATTTTCCACGTTGGTGTAAACTATACTAAGTGCACGACGGTAATAAGGACAATGGTACCGTTAAATTTATAAAAATTATAATACAGTCGGCCTTATAAATTAAATTAATTTAACTATGTGATTAATTGAATTTAACACATGCATGGGTATTTATGTTCCACGACTTTTGACCTAAAATAACTAATATTATATTATAATACGAACATTACAAAAAAAAATAACTAAACATTTACGAATGTAAACATCTGGATTCTTAAATGTACTTATAAAATTGTCCATGATGCCTACACATTATACCGATAATCTTCTAATATGTAGATTCTTAATGCTTGGTATATATACTTTTATCCAGACCTATTAGTTACTAATTAAATAAACAAGTCTAGGAAAAAGTATTATACCAAACATTATTATGAAGGTCGCTTGAAAATTTCTCTGCAAATTGGCTTATCTGATGATCATACACTACTTGATGGGAGGAGTGAATATATAAAATATTTATTTATATACAGATCTCGTCGATATGTTCTTAGAGATATATACACTAAAAAAATAAAAAAATGGAAAAATAAAATATAAGATTTTTAATTAGTACTTAATGTTATACAATACGTACTTACAATTGTTTGTTTCTTCATCATACCATAGCTGACGAAATGCCTATATTCGTGGGCAGCAGAAAGTATTATTAACTAACTGACACGAATTGCTGTTATGATCTTCAGTGTATTTATGTCAATTTTCGTTGTTTTCATCCGGAAGCTATTAGTTTTTTTTTTTTTTTTTTTTAAAATTGCAGGTATATCAACATTCGTACTGTATATTCGCTATACATATATATATTTATATATATTAATTTTAAATCTTATGTCTAAATTAAAATAGATTAATTTGTTACTTGTATACAAACTAGAAAAGAGTTACTAAGTTTCTATACGATGACTCGTTATACATTTCTAAAAAAAGCGTTGTTATACAAAACAAAAAAACAAATATTTAATAGCATTTTTATCATTAAAGAATAATTATACATAATGAAATAAACGCTTGCACAGGATGACACCCTGTACTCACATAAATGTCGAAAATATCGCTTTCGAATATCGATTAAATCGATACATATAATTGGTAACAACTAAAAGTTTTTGGCGATAGTTTATACACTGCTGATGGCTGTTTAAGAAACGTTCTCTTAATATCGTTGAAAAATAGGTTATTACAATAATGTACCGGATACAATACTGAATATGATTACAATATATATTAGTTATACTTAACACAAAAAATTAAATATTTTAGATGTAACTATTGAGATCCTACAAATAATATGTTTATATTTATATAGCTGTGAATATTATAAATAATAGTTTATAAAAAATGTGCGTATCGCAATGCAGATGTTAATATTGTTATATTCTTCAGATTATAATGAGAAATTCAACACGAATAATTTCGTACTTTCGAATTCATCGATCACATTCATCACAAGTATAAGACACTATTGAGAAACAAAAAAGAAATCATATTTTAATATTATATGTTATAATCGCACGGCAACTTGTAAATTTACTCAAATTTTAATTAAATTACACACATAAATTTCGTTAAAACTTCTTTTTCGCCAACTTTTATGTACAGTAGATCGTGCGACGGCCACTTAACAGTACATAGAGATTATATAAAGTGAATTGTATTGGATAAGATACTAGTTATATGAATATGATAATATATTTTAATTTAGAAAATCTTTGATCACATTCATCATAAAAAAAAGATACAATGAAATGTTTATATAAAGTTAAGTAAATTGGATAAGAAACTAAATATAGAAATACATTAACAAATATTAATTAAAATGTTGAAAAAAACAAATTATTTTTATTTTTAACAAATGTTTTAAAACATTACTGTAATTTTTTTTTAATTTTGGTAATTATGTATAATTCGTTGAATAAATTTTCCTTTAAGTTGATTTGTTTAAAGCAGATTACTGGATTTGTTTCAATAATATTCGTCAACACTAAATAGTTAAAGTGTCTTTAATTTTCGAAACAATAACAAGACTTCTTAAAATTAAGTAACAAATATAATCCTAAACATAAATACGTATACAGTAGAAAGTCGGCGATATTTTATCACAACTCGTGGAATGTATTTCATTGTGTGATAAATCAATAAATAACACTCACACAATAAATATACATTCCACGGCTTATAACAAATATTATTTCTTCATTGAACGTACATTATCCAAACATTGCGGTGATTTAGCATGTTATTTATCAGGGAATATTAGGGCTAAATAGTAGATACCACCGTGATCGTCGAGATTGCACTGTCAATCGGCAGTATTAGTTCTAGACACATATTAAAATAATTACATTGTTACAAAAAACCATACTAACTGCTCGGCAGTACATTCATTTTTTTTTTTCAGTATTATTCAATTCTTACAGTCATAGTTTACAATAATGCATGTTATACAATAACATGCATTATAATTACTTACAATTGTTTGTTTCTCCATCAAACGCAGCAGTTGAAATGCCTATATTTGTGGGCAGAACGAAGTATTCTTAACCAAATAACACGAATCCTAGGTATCATCATCAGAGTGTTTCTGCCAATATCCGTTGATTTCATCCGGAACCTATATGTTAGATTTAAAAAAAAAAACTGCAGGTATATCAACATTCGTACTATATTCGTATATATTGATTTTAAAGCCTATGTCTAAATTTAAATAGATTAATTTGTTACTTGTATACAAACTAGATATGGGTCACTCGGTTCCTATACGATGTCCAGTACGTTATACATTTTGAAAAAGGGTTGATATACAAAAAAAATAATAATAATAATAACGTTAGCTACCACCATGATCATTGATAGTGTACCGTCAATCAGTAGAATATGTTTCAGCCACATGTAAATATAATATAATGTCACCAAAATAAATATCAACTGATAGGCAGTACAAGAATGACGGTGGTACCTTCCATTTGCTTGTATTTTATTTTTTTACAATAATAACGGTCAAATTAGTTCATAATATTATATAAATATGGCAAAAGGAAAAGTACGTTCATGTGCTAGAATTAAGTTATATTCAATAGCATTTTTATTGTAAAAGAATTATTATACATACTGAAATAAGTGCTCGCGTTAATAAAGTGATATAAGTGCTACACCTGGTACTCTTGCAAATGTCGAAATATCGACGGAGTCGTTAAATATAGTTGGTAATGATGTTTAATTTGATGCGACACCATAAACACTGCTGGTGGCTGTCGAAGGTCATAACGTCCACTTAATATTGTACTAAAATTGGTTTCAAAAATAATGTACTGGAAACAATACGGAATATGTGTACAATATATATGAAGTATACTAAACACATTAAAAATAAATAGTAATATCTTCAAAATAATTAAATATAATAAATGTAAAAATTGAGACCCTACTTATAATATGTTTACATTTGTAAAACTGGCAATAATATAAATAATAGTATTCGAAATGTGCTTATGGAATTTTGCAAATTAATATTGTATTATTCTTCAAATTTTATTAAGAATTCATAATTTAGCAAATAATTCACTAATCATAGATATCTATTACAGTCATCATTAGAATAAATACAACAAAAAAACAAAATAAAATTTGTTATAAATGCAGTGCACATCATCATAATAAATATTTTCTTCAACAATCAAATAAGTGTAAAATATATATATATATAAAAAATTATCATACTTCTAGGATTTGTTTTGATAAATTATTTTTTTATAAACATTTTATTCTTTTAGAGTCTTCCCATACATATATATCTATATATAAGTTACAATTATTTGAATGTAATTTTATAGAGTATTAAATAATTTTTGAATAAACTTACGATTGCTTGTTTCTTCATCTGACCGAAGCTGACAAAATGACCATATTCGTGGACAGCAAGTAGTATTATTAACCAACTGAAAGGAATCCCAGTTATGATCTTCAACATATTTCTGCTAATATCTTTCGTTTTTCTCTGGAAATTATAAATTTTTTTTTAAAAATATATTGCAGATACATCAATATACGTACTGTTAATAATACATATATATATATATATCTAGAAAATATAAACAATGTTTATAAATTTAAAATAGGTTTATTTGTTAATTTTATAAAATCAAGCCAACGGTTCAGCGGTTCTACACGATATTGAGTACATTATACATTTCCATATTAGCGTATATTATATTTAATTGATTTCTATATTAATGGGAACTATATTAATCAAACAACGATACTAATGATAATGGTAAAGTTAAATTTATAATAGTTATAATAATAATTAAGTATCAACTTATCCGAAATATAATTACAAATAAA
Organism: Tuberolachnus salignus; assembly: GCA_956483605.1. Lineage (NCBI taxonomy): Eukaryota > Metazoa > Arthropoda > Insecta > Hemiptera > Aphididae > Tuberolachnus > Tuberolachnus salignus. Next base: position 11,407,744 of record OY101431.1, read on the forward strand.
TTAGAACTATTCGACAATCAAATTAGTTTAAAATACATATAAATATAAACGATAAAAAATAGTTCCAGCATTGTATTGTTTTTGTATTTTTGTACATACATTTTATTTATTAATACTCCTCCCATACAAATATGTAAAAATTACAATTATTTGATTATTATTTTACAGTATTAAGAATATTTAAATGTTAAAGTATTAATATTATTTTCCAGTAGAATATTAAATTTCCTATTAAATCATACCAAATAGTGTCGAGTGTACGGTCGTGCACTTAGTATAAGTTTCGCCAACAGATTTAGTATTTTCCACGTTGGTGTAAACTATACTAAGTGCACGACGGTAATAAGGACAATGGTACCGTTAAATTTATAAAAATTATAATACAGTCGGTCTTATAAATTAAATTAATTTATACAATATGTTTTAAATTAAAATAGATTTATTGTATACAAACAGACCAAGGGTTCCGCATATTGTACATGATATTGAGTACGTTATACATTTTTAAATTAGCAAAGTTAAAAAATAAAAAATGTCAGAGGTTTATGTTAGGTACTATCGAAATCGTCGAGTGTGTAGCGTCAATCGATAATATAAGAGCCATATACATATTTAAATAAACTCACTGTAAATGTGAACTATATTAATCGAATAACAGTACTAAGGACGATGGTTCGGTTAACTTTATAATACTTTTAATACAGTCGTTATTAAAACTTATTTAACTATGTGATTAATCGAATTTTACACTTGCGTGGTAATTATATTCCCCGACTTACGACCTAACATAACTGTAGTTATATTATTATTCGAACATTACAATAATAAATAAATATTCCTATCCGAAAGTAAAAAGTTTTTTTTAATATATGCTTACAAAAATATGCATGATGCATACACACATTATACCGATAGTCTTCCAAAACATATATATCCGATTGGTATTTATACTACTAATGAGATTTATTAACTTCTAATTAACTAAACAAATCTCGAAAGTTGTGTTATACCAAACACTGGTATGTGGATCGCTTGAGAGATTCTCTGCTAATTAGCTTCTCTGATGATTATCCATTATACGACTGGAGGAGTATATTTTTTTGTATGCAGATAGATCGTCGATATCTTCTTAGAGATATATACACTAAAAAAAAAGAAGGAAAAATATAATATATGATCTTTAATAAGTATATTATATTATACAATACATACTTACAATTATTTGTTTCTTCAACATAACGCAGCTGACGAATTGCGTTTATTCGTGGCCAGCAGGAAGTATAATTAAACAACTGACACACATCCATGTTATCATCAGCGTATTTTTGCCAATATCCGTTGTTTTAATCCACAAGCTTATAGTTGTTTAAAAAAAAAATGCAGGAACATTATATTCATACTGTATATTCACTATACAATTATATATATATATATTGATTTTAAATCTTATGTCTAAATTAAAATAGATTATATTATTACTTTTATACAAACTAGAAAAGGGTTAATCGGTGTCAAACTATACGATGTCAAATACGTTATACATTTTTAAAAAAGCGTAATTAGACAAAAAAACAAATAATTATAACGTTAGGTACCACCGTGGTCGTCGTGAGTGTACCGTCAATCAGTAGTATGTGTTCTAGTCACATATCAATATAATTACAATGACACTAAAACAATACTAACTAATAGACAGTACAATTATGATGGTGGAACCTTCTGTTTGTTTATTTTTTTTTATTACAATAATAATGGTCCAAATAGTTCATAATCTTATATACCCTTTATGTATCTAATGTACTACAGATCGTACAGAGTCCTCCTAATATTAAATATAATGTTCACAAATTTATGGGTAATGAATACAGTAATATATTTTTAATACTTATGTTTGAATATAAAAATAAGTTTAATTTTTAACAATTTTATTAAAACTCTAATAAAGGTAATAAGGTTAATAAGGTTTATTTATATATATATTTTAGTTTAATTATATTTTATGTTAATTACTTTTAGTATAAAGTATTTGTTTATTTTAAAATTTTGGTTCTTGTAGAGAATTATATTAATGTTTCCTATTAAAACATACCAAATAGTGTCGAGTGCACAGTTATTCATAATAAATGTTGCACAAACAGATTTAAATATTTTCCAGGTTGATGGAAACTACAATAATTGGACAACGGTATATAGTTTCTTGATATTTGCACATTGTAATGATAGTCTTCCAAAATGTAGATTTTCAAAGTTTGGTATAAATACTACTAATGAAGCATGTTTCTAATTATATAACTTTTCTCAGAAAATAGTATAATTCCAAACCGTGTTATATGTAGATCGTCAGATGATTGTCTCCGGTAATTATGTGGTTTTCGTCTTCTAATTGAATATCTTGGCTTATTGAACGGTATTTATGGTCTATCCGTTATTTATATTATACTTCCTTAATGGAATAAAAAATTCTTATGCAGATTAATACGAAATAATATAAATACATCACCCTACATTTTTTACAATAATGTGTTGATGAATATATTTTAAATACTAAAAAAACAATTGTACAATAGTTTTTTATAAAACCTTTACTATTTGTTTTACATTAATATACATATAGAATATTAGGGTTTTTAGTGTTCGCGCATCGTAAATGTAGAATTCGAGAATATAGTTTTAATAAGCTTATTAGTTAATGATACAAAATCGGTACGCGGTTTGTGAATTTGTATGTAAAGCTGTCCCACATTTCATAAAATATTAAATCCTACTGTGGCCGTTGACAAGTTTATCGTATATTATATTTCTATTTTTAATTGTATTGTATATCTTTTAAAGTAGAAAAAAAAATTAGCGGCTTTTATAAACTCAAGTTATCACATTCGGAAGCTATCTTATTACATTTCCCCGTCACAACAGATTGCTCATTACTTATTATTTTTTACAATAAAGGTATTATCCGCCCTCGACGCTCAGGTCAATAAAATTATAGAATATTAGATTATTATGACATTTTTGGCTATCATAAGAAAAATTTTTATATTTTCATCTACAAGTATCGAACACCGTAAACATAAAATGTCGAATTATGTCCCCCTTATTTTGAAAGTTTTAGCAATGCCCGCACTTAACTATACAAATAATACTATATAATAACAAGTTCATGATAAAAAATGAATAAATATTGTCCAATTTTTTAACTGAATTATGTTATCTTGGCTTTTAGAAAAAATATTAATAATTTATGTTATATAATATAAACGTACGATTGTTTGTTTCTTCATCTAAACGACGCTGATGAAATGCCCATATTCGTGGACAGTGAGTAGTATTATTAACCAATTGAAACGAATCCCGGAAACACTTAGCCCCATTGTGATATTTAGCGTATTTCTGCCAATATCAATTTTTGTCATCTGGAACTATATTTTTTTTTAAAAAATAAACTGCAAGTATATTAATATATGTATTGTTTATAATACATATAAATCTATAAATAATAAAAAAGTTTTTAAATTTAAAATAGATTAATTTGTTAATTGTATACATAAAAACAAACGGTTCCGCGGTTAATTTAAATTTGCTTACAAATTAGTACATGATGCATACACATTATACTGATAGTCTTCCAAAATGTAGATTTAAAATGCTTGGTATACATACTTTTAACCGGACCTATTAGTATGTAATTTAATAAACAAATCTCGGAAAAAGTATTATACCTAACATTATTATGAGGGTCCTTTAAAAATTTGTCTGCAAATTTACTTCTCTGATGATTTTATACTACTTGATGGGAGGTATAAATATATAAAATTTGTATTTATATACAGATAGATCGTCGATATCTTTATATTGATATATACACTAAAAAAAAAAAAAGGAAAAATACAACAAAAAATCATTATTTAGTATATCATGTTATACAATACGTACTTACAATTAATTGTTTCTTTATTATAACGCAGCTGACGAAATGACATTATTCGTGGTCAGCAGGCAGTGTACAACTGCCACAGCTTTAAACAACTGACACAAATCTTCGTTATTATCATCAGCGGATTTTAGCCTAATCCGTTGTTTTCAAACTGAAGCTATAAGTTATTTTTTAAAAAAAAAAACTGTAAGTATATCAACATTCGTACTGTATATTCGCTATTCAAATATATATACATATATATATTGATTTTAATTCTACTTAACTAAACAAATCTCGAAAGTTGTATTATACCAAACACTGGTATGTGGATCGCTTGAGAGTTTCTCTGCTAATTAGCTTCTCTGATGATTATCCATTATACGACTGGAGGAGTATATTTTTTTGTATGCAGATAGATCGTCGATATCTTCTTAGAGATATATACACTAAAAAAAAAGAAGGAAAAATACAATATATGATCTTTAATAAGTATAATATATTATACAATACATACTTACAATTATTTGTTTCATCAATATAACGCAGCTGACGAATTGCCTTTATTCGTGGGCAGCAGGAAGTATAATTAAACAACTGACACAAATCCTTGTTATCATCAGCGTATTTTTGCCAATATCCGTTGTTTTAATCCAGAAGCTAAAAGTTGTTTGAAAAAAAAAATGCAGGAACATCAATATTCATACTGTATATTCACTATACAATTATATATATATATTGATTTTAAATCTTATGTCTAAATTAAAATAGATTATATTATTACTTTTATACAAACTAGAAAAGGGTTAATCGGTGTCAAACTATACGATGACAAATACGTTATACATTTTTAAAAAAGCATAATTAGACAAAAAAAAAAAAAATAATGTAAACGTTAGGGACCACCGTGTTCGTCGAGAGTATACTGTCAATTATTAGTATATGTTCTAGTCACATATCAATATAATTACAATGACACTAAAACCAATACCAAATGATAGGCAGTACAAGAATGACGGTGGACCCTTCCATTTGTTTGTTTTTATTTTTATACAATAAAAACTGTCCGATTAGTACATTGTTTTTAGTAATATCGAAAATGTTTTGTTAACTGTTATAAATTTTCTCAAATTTGAATTAAATTACATATTTAGATTAATATTGGATTTTTAAATAATTTTGATAAAACTACTTTTTGCAGCCTTTTATGTACCGAATTTTTTGTGAGGGTCACTTAATACTCCATAGAGTTTATATAACGATGATACATTATAAATTAGAAAATTTCCATTTAAATATGAACTATAATTAACGGACGATGGTACCGATAAAATTATAATAATTATAATACAGGCGATTTTAATAACTAAATTTTATCCTTTTGTTATAAGGGATAGTTCCTCAATGTTCCCAAATTGTAACGATAGTCTTCCAAAATGTAGATTTTCAAAGTTTGGTAGATATACTATTAATGAAGCCAGTTTCCAATTATATAACAAGCTTCAAAAATTAGTATATTACCAAACCCTGGTATATGTAGATCGTCAGATGAGATTCTCCGCAAATTTGTTTGTTTTCGTCATCTAATTGAATATCTTGGCATTTTGTTCCATATTTATAGTCTATCCGTTATATATATTGTGCTTCGTACTATTGTGTCGAGTGTACAATCATTCCTTAAAATAGGTGGCACCACCAGTTTTAAACAACTTCCATGTTAATGCAAACTATATTATTTGGACGATGGTACTAAGGACGATAGTACCGTTAAATTTATAATACCTAAAATACATTTGGTCTTGTAAATTAAACTAATTTAACTATTTGATTAATCGAATAGAACATGAGAAATTATGTTCCCCGACAATTAAAATAACTACTATTATATTATTATACGAACATAACAAAAATAAATAAATATATCTATTCGAATGTAAACATTTTTTTTTTTTTTTAAATATGCTTACAACTAAACACAGATATGTGAATCGCTTAAGAGCTTCTCTGTTTATGTTCTCTGATGATTATACACTACTTGCTTGGAGGAGTAAATATAAAAAATATTTATTTTTATACAAATAGATCGTCGATAACTTCTTAGAGATGTATACCCTAAAAGAAAAAAAAAATACAATATAAGATCATTAATTAGTATATCATATTATACAATACATACTTACAATTCTTTGTTTCTTCAACATAACGCAACTGACGAAATTCCTTTATTCGTGGGCAACAAGAAGTATTATTAACCAACTGACACAAATCCTCGTTATGATCTTCAACGTATTTTTGCCGATATCTGTTGTTTTCATCCGGGAGATATTAGTTGTTTCTTTTTAAAAAAATACTGCAGGTATATCAACATTCGTACTTTTTATTCGCTATTCTTATATATGTATATATATTGATTTTAAATCTTATGTCTAAATTAAAATAGATTAATTTTTTACTTGAATACAAACTAGAAAAGGGTTACTTAGTTACTATCCGATGTCGAGTACGTTATACATTTTAAAAAAAGCGTAATTAGACAAAAAAAACAAATAATTATAACGTTAGGTACCACCGTGGTCGTCGTGAGTGTACCGTCAATCAGTAGTATGTGTTCTAGTCACATATCAATATAATTACAATGTCACTAAAAACAATACCAACTGATAGGCAGTACAAGGATGATAGTGGAACCTTCCATTTGTTTGTATTTTATTTTTTTACAATAATAACGTTCCAAATAGTTCATTATTTTATATTAATATCGCAAAAGTACCATTACGTTTAAGTCCTAGTGTTAAATTATATTTAAGAGCATTTTTATCATAAAATAATAATTAAACATAATTAAAAAAAGTGCTTGCACAGCATGACACCCTGTACTCACATAAATGTTGGAAATTTTGCTTTCGAATATCGAACAAATCGATAAATATAATTGGTAACGACTAAAAGTTTTTGACTATCCCTTATACACTGCTGGTGGCTGGTGAAGCAACGTCCTTTTAATATTGTAGTAAATTGGATTTTTACAATAATGTGCCGGAAACAATACCGAATAAATATATAATATATATGAATTTTACTAAACACATGAAATTAAATATTTTAGATGTAATTATTGAGACCCTACTTATAATTTGTTTATTTTGTAAACTAATTCGAAATTGTATTAAATTATATATTTTATTTAGTATTGGAAATGTACTATAAAATTTCGTGAAACTCTTTTTTTCCAAAACTTTAGGTACCGCAGATCGTGCCGTGTTCTCTAAATATTAAATATGTTTACAGATTCAAGGGTAAATAATACAATAATATATTAAAAATTTAAATGTTCGAAAATAAAAATTAGTTTAGTTTTTAACAATTATATTAAAACTGTATTATTAAAAATGTATTAAGTAGAATCTTCTTCGAACCACATCAAGGAATTTTATTATATATATATAAACAATACTCAATGTTCCCGGCTTTGTTTTGTTTTTTTCTTATTGTATACACATTTTATTTATTAATACTTATTATATATACATATTTATTTTACATTTATCTGATTGTTATAACATTTAGTATAAAAGATTTTTTTTTAATTTTAAAGTTTTGGTTCTTATAGAAATTAATATTAAAATTTCATATTAAATCATACCGAATAACGTCGAGTATACCGGTAATCATTAATATAGATCTCATAAACAGTTTTAAATTATTTCCATGTTGATGGGAACTATATTAATCGAACGACATTACCAATGACGATGGTACCGATAAATTTATAATAATTGTTATACAGTCGATTTTACATACAATATTTTAATTTTTTTTTTCAATAAGATATAGTTTCTTAATGTTCGTACATTGTAACGATTGTCTATCAAAATGTAGATTTTAAAAGTTTGGTATATCTACTACTAATGTGACTAGTTTATAATTATATAACTAGACACAGAAAGTAAAACAATACCAAACCATGGAATATATAAATCATCGGATGAGTGTATCCGCATATTTGGTGGTTTTCGTCTTCTAATTGAATATATTGGCTGATTTTAACGTATTGTACTCTAGTACGTATGTACTTTACTAGACAAGAAAAAAATTCTTGTGCAGATATATACGAAATAGAATAAATACTTTACCCTACATTTTTTTACACATCCAAATCAATGTAATGATAAATATATTTTTAACAAAAATAAAGATTAGTATATACATTAATTTTTTATAAAAATATTCTATTATATGTAACTATTGGGACCCTACTTATAATATGTTTATATATGTATAGCTGGTTATATTATAAATAATAGTTAATGAAATGTGCGTTTCGCAATGTAAAAGTTAAAATTGTTATATTCTTCAGAATTTAATGTGAATTTCATCATGAGCAAATAATTTCGCAAATATTCATCGATCACATTCATCATAAGAATAAGAGACAATTAAGAAACTAAAAATAACTCATATTTTAATAGTACTTGTTATAAACTTTAGAATTTACTCAAATTTGATTTAAATTACATATTTAGTATCATAATAGATATTTTTTAAAAAATTTCTTTAAAACTCCTTTTTTGCAGCTCTTCAGATATTTGCACATTGTAATGATAGTCTTCCAAAATGTAGATTTTCAAAAATTGGTAAATATACTACTAATGTAGCAAGTATCTAATTATATAACCAGCTTAAAAATGTAGTATAATATTAAACTATGGAATATGTAGATCGTCAGATGAAAGTCTCCACAAATTAGGTGGTTTTCGTCTAATGTGTATTTATTTATTACGTGTCGTTATTTTTGAATAAATGATGGTGGCGGGCCGGTAGCATTTCCGCAAGGCCAGTTCCCGGCCGTCATCGATGCCACACAAAAAAAAAAAATGGTGGTTTTCGTCTTCTAATTGAATATCTTGACTTATTGAACGGTCTGTTGAATGGTCTGTCCGTTGTTTATATTGTACTTTGCTAGAGGAGTAAAAAAAATCTTGTGCAGAAATATACGAAATAAAATAAATACATCACCCTACATTTTTTACAAAACCAAATCAATGTGTTGATAAATAATTATTCCTATATTCTCCAAGATATCGATCACCGACGACACTAAATGTCAAATGTAGCTCCGTTGTTTGAAAAGATTAGCTATGCCCGCACTAAACTATACATGTTATATTATATAATATCGATTTCACAATAAAACAATAAATAAATATCGTCCAATTTACTTAGTGAAATAAGTTATCTGGGATTTAAGACAAATACTAGGACTTAATATTATACAATACGAATTTACAATTGTTAATTTCTTCGTCTTAACGAAGCAGACAAATTGCTCATATTCTTGGACAGCAAGTAGTATTATTAACCAAGTGACACGAATCCCGGAAACACTAATCCCCGTGGTGATCTTCAGCGTATTTTTGCCAATATCCATTGTTTTTTTCCGGAAGCTATTCATTTTTCACTGTAGATATATCATTACACATACTGTATATTCGCTATATGTATAGATTTTAATTGAAATAGTTTATTTTTTAGACAAACGAGTATAGGGTTTCGCGGTTCGTTTACGAGGTCGAGTGCTTATACATAATCATAATAGGGTAGTTAAACATTTTCATAATAGCATAGTTAAACAAAAAAAAGCAAAAAATAGGGGTTGGCTTTAGGTACCACCGTGATCGTCGAGAGTGTACCGTCAATCGGCAGTATAGATTCTAGTCACATATTTAAATCATTACATTGTCACTAGTACCTATACTAACCGGTCAACGGTACAAGGATGACCGAGGAACCGTCTATTATGTCCTAAAATTATAACAGTGTTAGTCGTACTTAATATAATATTAATATTGCAAGAGGACTTCCACGTTCACGTGCCGCCAAAAAGATGTTCCAATTAGTATTTTTTTTATAAAAATAATTATACACAATGAAATATGCGCTTGCGTGGCATGACACGTAGTACTCGAACAAATGTCGTAATATCCTTATACACGGCTGGTAGCTGGTAAAGCAATTTCCTCTTAATATTTTAGTACTATGGGTTTTAACAAAAATTTACCGGAAACAATAATGAATAGCTTTACAATATAAATATAAATCATACTATACACATATATAAAATATTTTAGATTTAACTATTGAGACTCTACTTAAAAAATGTTTTCATTTGTATAACTGGAAACTATTATAAATAATAGTTTTTTAATTTTTTCCTATCGCATTTTGCAAGTTAATATTGTTGTATTCTTCAGATTAAAATATTTCATCACGAGTTAATAATTTCGCAATTATTTCAAAGAGTACATTCATCTATTTTATTCATCATAAGAATAAGAGACAATTGAGAAGAAAAAAAAATTCAAAATTGAATTAAATTACGTATTTAATTTGATAATGGTTATTTTTTTTTTTATAAAATTTCGTCAAAACTCCTTTTTCGTAAATCTTTAGAAACGGCAGATCGTGGGCGTCCTCTTATTTTAATAGAATTTATATAATGTTAAGTGTATAGGATATAAACTAAATATAGAAATACGAAAATATATTTTAAATTAATATGTTCGAAAAAAAAAAAAAAAATTTTTTTTTTTTAACAATTTTAATAAAACTCTACTATAAATGTTTTTGTATTTTTTTAATCATGTGTTTATTTCGTTGAACAATTATTGTTTTTTAGTTTGTTTTGTTGAATAGAAGGCTACTGGATTTGTTTAAAAAATATTTATTCGTAAGCACTAAAAAGTGAAAGTTTTTTTTTTTTTTTCGAAACAATAACAAGACTTCTTAAAATTAAGTAACATATATAATATAAAACTATAATTTGTATATAATAGAAAGTCGGCGATTTTTTGTCACAACTCATGGAACTCATTTTACTGTGAGATAAATAAATAAAAACACTCGCACACTAAATACTCGTTCCACGGCCTATGACAAATCTAATACGTATTTTTTTTAAGTGCGTTACATGAATTTCGCGAGGTTTTAATATATTATATAACATAACCTACAATAACTCTAGTTACAAAATTTATAAAAATAATAATGGTTTACACGATCCCGAGTGCCTACATTGTATTTCGCTTTATTTGGCCACCGCCTAATTTGGACCAGTTTATAGGCAACCAGAACATTTTCAATGAGGTGGATCCTTAATTTCAATATAGACAATCTAAATTGCGGACAAAAAAATCTGGTAAATACGTTCTTTAAGTTACTACTAAAATGTTATAAATAAGTATTTATTTATAAAAAAAATATATAATATATACCATATTGTATAAACGTAATTATTTATTTTTAAATTAATTTTGTTCAAACATTTTATAATTTTTTTTCTCGAAATTATTATTATGTCTTTTTTAATCTGTTTGATTTAGCGGGCAAATGGTTGTTCCAACGTTGACAAATTAAGCGGAATCTACTGTAAATACGTTTTATAATATTGTACCAACTTATTCGAACTATAAAAACAAATAAATTGTTCGACAATCAAATAAGTGTAATATATACATACGAGGTGCGACAATAAAATAACGAGACTTTCTAAATATAACCTAAACTATTAACGTTATCTATAAAACGATTATTGAAATATGATTAGAAAACACTTATCTAAAAGTACTATGAACACTGATGGCATCAATTAATTTTCTTATACGTTAGTAGCCTTGTTATTAGTGCGAGTTCGACTATACTGCCGAAAAATGTTAGATATAAAAATCGAACAATATGAGTTAACATTAAATTAATTATTAAATTAAAAAAAAATGCCGCGGAATCGTTTCGTATGTTATGTGAAGTTTATGGTGAAGAATGTTTATCAAGAGCTCGTGTTTTTGAATGGCACAAACGGTTTTGTAGTGGAAGGGAGGACGTCGAAGACGATGATCGTTCTGAACGTCCTACCACGTCTTCAACAAACGAAAACGTTGAAAAAATCGACAAAATTAATTAATCAATATTATTATAAAGAGGTATTAATTAAATTAAGAGAACATGTCAGAAAGAAGCGACCAGATCTATGGAAAAATGGCTGGGTTCTTCACCAAGACAATGCTCCAGCTCACAGTGCATTTTCAATTCAACGTTTTTTAACTGAAAAAAAATGTCTGTACTTCAACATCCCCCGTACTCGCCAGACCTTGCTCCTTATGACTTCATCTTATTTCCTTCTTATTTCTTTTCCCATTTTCAAACAGTTGATGACGTAAAAATGAAAACGGCAGAACTTCTAAAAGGGCTGAGTGAAAGCAATTGGCAACACTGTTTTCAAGAATGGCAGCGACGTATGCAACAGTATATTGATGCTGAGGGAAGGTACTTTGAAGGTGATAATCATTAAATTATAACATTTTTAAAATAAACAACTTTTATTCAAAAAGTCTCGTTATTTTATTGTCGCACCTCGTATATATATAAACGATAATCATAGTTCCAGGCTTTGTTTTGATTTTGTATTATTGTATATAAATTGCAAACAAATATATATATATAATTTACTATTATTTGATTATTATTTCATTGGGTATTGAGTATTTTTTTAACAATAAAGTTATGTATCTTATAAAAAGTTTACCGATTCTTGTTAATGATAATTTACTATTGTTAAATTCTTCAGATTCGAATCAGGATATATCATGAATATTGTACGGTTTTGTAGCAAATTATCAGACTCTATCACCCATCAGTCATCATAGGAATTCAAACAATTTATAAAAAAAAAAAAAAAAAATACAGATATTTAATTACCAACTAAGATTAAAAGAAATAATAAATGTAAATATATTACCTTTAATTTAAGTACTAATTAATTTAAATTTCCATTGTTTCTTATTATTAAACTAAGTAAGAGTGTTGAGGTAAAACATTATTTTCGTATAATCTACAATAGGAGTTCGTTAATCTTTTGTTATTACTCATGATTAACATAATACTGTGTGATGAATAAATAAAACACTCAATAATTACAAAAATATGCTATTTTACGGCCAATTACAATTTGACACGGAACACAAAAACCAACGAAATCGGGAACGGTCTCGCGCCGCACCTAACCGATCCCTAGGCGCATGTAAAGTACCGCGACTTAAGACGTCTAATGTCCTTGGAGTTGTCTAGTAATTGAATGGTCATTGGATTGATGTGAGCGCGGTTGCTAAGATGTTCTGCTGTGTAAATTAGAATGATTATCGAATTTTAGACTGGTCTTCGCTGAAAAACGATTTTCAGAAAGTTGTTCAACTTTCAGAAAATCATTCCTCAACGTGGACCAGTGTAAAATTCGAATGATTATCGAATTTTAGACTGGTCTTCGTTAAAAAATGATTTTCAGAAAGTTGCTCAACTTTCAGAAAATCATTTCTCAACGTGGACCAGTGTAAAATTCGAATGATTATCCAATTTACACAACAGAACATCCTAGCAACCGCGCTCACGTCAATCCAATGACCATTCAATTACTAGACAACTATTACATACAAACATTAAACAAATATTGCGATATTTCATCAACCAACAAATACTTAATTACTAGCTGACATTTAACAAAATAAAAAAGTTCAAATATTGTATTGGTTTTTACAGTACTAATTAATGACACATCTATTATTTCCTACTATTGCATTAGTAATAATTGTGAGAATAATATTAAAATTCCTAACAAATTATGCTGTAGTTCTTACAAATTAAATTAATTTAACAATGTGTTAAATCGAATACAACACAGTCAAGTGGAATTACGTTCCCCCGACTTACGACATACAATTCCTACAATAATATGCATACTCGATGATATCATGAGAATCTAATAATCTATATTGCATACAAACGAATAAATGTATAAATCTTTGACCGTTTTAATTATAATAAAAAAAGACAATCGTTATCAATAGTGCAGACAACAACAATAATGGTAAAATATATTTATACATTATATAACTTTTAGGTATACCTTACGTGTTTGCTTGTGGTTTTTAAACCACTTTGATCAAACACTATTCCTAAGTCATTAGGATACGGTGCTTACAATATGGAACTTTTGGAATAATTGACTTTTGCCGAGTTTTCTATAACGTTTTTTTTTTTTTGTTTGATTAATATCGTATTGAAATAATAAAATCAAAAAAAAAAAAAAATGTTAAAAATTTATAATTCATTAAATTACACAGAAAATCAAAATATTACTTATTATTTTGTATTTGCAAAGAAATATGAGTAACCTTGTTATTTAGTTGATTATATTAACCGGTTGTTAGAAAGTTTACCGATTCTTGTTAATGATAATTTACTATTGTTAAATTCTTCAGATTCGAATCAGGATATATCATGAATATTGTACGGTTTTGTAGCAAATTATCAGACTCTATCACCCATCAGTCATCATAAGAACTCAAACAATTTATAAAAAAAAAAAAAAAAATACAGATATTTAATTACCAACTAAGATTAAAAGAAATAATAAATGTAAATATATTACCCTTAATTTAAGTACTAATTAATTTAAATTTCCATTGTTTCTTATTATTAAACTAAGTAAGAGTGTTGAGGTAAAACATTATTTTCGTATAATCTTCAATAAGTGTTGATCGTTAGTTATTGCTCGTGAGTAACATAATAAAGTGTGATGACTCAATAAAACACTCGCACAAGTATTTGATACTACACGGCCAATTACTAATATAATTCATATATCATACATACAAACTCGTAACAAAAACAAAGGACAATTTATAGCAAACAAAATATATACATATTAAAATATTATATAAGATCAAATAAAAACAGTTAAACAATTGTACCATTTTTTTACAGTAGCAAATAATAATAATTTCTAATATTTTTTATAACTACATTAGTTATTGATTTTAGGTTCAGCCTTAAATTTATATATTCTATAACAGAATTGCGGCGAACTTTTGTCACAACTCATGGGAAACATAATACTGTGCGATTTATAAATAAATTATACGCTCACACAGTAATATGTGAACACAGGATTAATTACAAATATAATTCTAAAATTATACGTACATTACTCAAATATCCAAAGTTTTATCGTTTATTAAAAGAACAAAACAGAAAAAAAAAACAATTATATGACTGAGATCAATTAAAATGTATAACACAAATTTTTACTTTTCAAAATATTACTAATTAATAATACTTCTATAACTTCTTATTACTGAATTAGTAATAGTGTCGAAGTAAACATTTATGATCGTATATTCTACAATAGATGATCTATTGGGTTTACTCATGGAGAACGTTTGACTGTGTGATAAATCAATAACTACGCACACACAGTTCTCAATGTACTCACACTACCAAAAACAAATATAATTCATATTTTATAAGAACATTACAAAAATATAGAGTGGTTTTAATATTCGTCATAAGAACAAAGGCCAATTTGAAACAAGGATAAAAAAAAAAAAAAATCGAATATCTATTATTTTACCGATATTACAAAATAATTTTAGAGAATTGACCTTTTGACCAAAACCAAAGATGACCATTAAGTTAGCTAACAGTGTTAACAAGTACTTATCATAAACAAAAAAAATAATAACAAAATTGTTTTTAGTCAATATCTAAATCGAATAAGTTGTATCATTCATTAATTGATTAAAATTGGCCATCACTACGACAAGTACATGTAAAATGTATACATGTATGATATTAAAAAAAGAAAAATATATATATACGTATTTTGTTCAATCTTATTACATAGAAAAATTAGCAAAAATGTTTGTCCTAATGTATGTAGTTTATATGACGGTACCAAAACACATATCACACAAATATTTATTTTTATTTTTCAATAGCTATCATTCATTGTGTTTGTCGATGAACTTCTTCGATAATATTTATTCCGTATATTATATATGTCACGGTCGACGCCAATTACATAGTACAGAAATAAGTACCTTAAGCATAATAGTGAAAATTAAATATTTTTATATGCAAAAAGCCATAATAGTTTGCGCCTTGTATTACTATATATCTATACCAAGTATAAAAAGTATTAATATATGTATTTGGTGATAGTTTGTTGGCTCTACAATTTTTTATATATAAATGAAGACAAAATAACGAAATTGAATAACAGACACAGTTACCACAAAAATCTACAGGTATATCCTTTTTTACTGACAATTTTAAAAAAGTACATAAAAATCAATATATTACATATTGATGAAAAATAAATTTGAACCTAATTTCGTTTTTGCATAGATATATCAATAATCTAGTTATTTAATTAACTAAACTATTGGTTGATTATATTAACTGGTCGTTAGAAAGTTTACCGATTATTGTTAATGATAATTTACTATTGTTAAATTCTTCAGATTCGAATCAGGATAAATCATGAATATTGTACGGTTTTGTAGCAAATTATCAGACTCTATCACCCATCAGTCATCATAAGAACTCAAACAATTTATAAAAAAAAAAAAAAAAAATACAGATATTTAATTACCAACTAAGATTAAAAGAAATAATAAATGTAAATATATTACCTTTAATTTAAGTACTAATTAATTTAAATTTCCATTGTTTCTTATTATTAAACTAAGTAAGAGTGTTGAGGTAAAACATTATTTTCGTATAATCTACAATAGGAGTTCGTTAATCTTTTGTTATTACTCATGATTAACATAATACTGTGTGATGAATAAATAAAACACTCAATAATTACAAAAATATGCTATTTTACGGCCAATTACAGTTTGACACGGAACACAAAAACCAACGAAATCGGGAACGGTCTCGCGCCGCACCTAACCGATCCCTAGGCGCATGTAAAGTACCGCGCCTTAAGACGTCTAATGTCCTTGGAGTTGTCTAGTAATTGAATGGTCATTGGATTGATGTGAGCGCGGTTGCTAAGATGTTCTGCTGTGTAAATTAGAATGATTATCGAATTTTAGACTGGTCTTCACTGAAAAAACGATTTTCAGAAAGTTGCTCAACTTTCAGAAAATCATTCCTCAACGTGGACCAGTGTAAAATTCGAATGATTATCGAATTTTAGACTGGTCTTCGTTAAAAAATGATTTTCAGAAAGTTGCTCAACTTTCAGAAAATCATTTCTCAACGTGGACCAGTGTAAAATTCGAATGATTATCCAATTTACACAACAGAACATCCTAACAACCGCGCTCACGTCAATCCAATGACCATTCAATTACTAGACAACTATTACATACAAACATTAAACAAATATTGCGATATTTCATCAACCAACAAATACTTAATTACTAACTGACATTTAACAAAATAAAAAAGTTCAAATATTGTATTGTTTTTTACAGTACTAATTAATGACACATCTATTATTTCATACTATTGCATTAGTAATAATTGTGAGGTAACAACTTATGTTGGTATATTCTACGATAGAAATACGGCGTTCTTTTGACACAACTCATGGAACATACATTTCTGTGTGATAGATCGATTACAACACTCGCACAGAAACACACGTTACCACAACCTATGACAAATATAATTCCTCTGTTATTCGAACATTCCACTAATATCACGATGTTTGAACGTTGATCATTTGTTATTAGCTCATACATGAATTTTTATGCTCGTACATTCTACAATAAAAATTTCGTCGATCTTTTGTCATTATTCATGCAAAACATATTGTCGTGTGATAAATTCATAAATACACTCACACGACAAATATGTCCTCGCACGACCAATTACAAATTTACATTGTTTTTTTACTATAACATAACACAAATATCGCAAGGTTTTATCATTGATCATTCATGATAAAAACAAAGGACAATTAAAAAAAAAAAAAAAATTTTTATACTAACTGAGTTTAAATAAAATATAAAGTCAAAATATTTTACTTTTCATTACATTACTAACTAAAAATAATATCTTTTATTTCCTATTATTACGTAAGTTATAGATGTTAGGTTGGTACTTATATTATATATTCTACAAAAAAAATTTGTTGATCATTTGTCACAATTTATCGAACACATATTACTGTGTGATAAATCATTTACAACGCCGCACAGGAATATGTGTTACTACGACCTTAGACAAATTTAATTCCTATTTTATAAGACATAACACAAATACCGTGAGACTTTCACATGTTATATTATAAGTTATTTTTTTATTATTATTATTATTATTATTATTATATTCGTCTGTGTTAGAAAAAATTAACTATAATTAGACTTTTCGATCAATCACTTTCGGTGTTATGGCCGAGTGATATTCAACGGGAGAATGTGTTATGATTTTTAACAGACGCGGCATCATACATGTTCAAAGCAGGTAAAGCTTTAAAATCACTTTACTCTCAAATGGAACACGTGACATGGCTGGCCCATGCTCTACATAGGGTATCAGAAGAAATAAGAAATGTTTCTCCTAAAATAGACGATTTAATTTCAAATGTAAAAAAAAAAATATTTTCAAAAGCACCTTATCGATTACAAATTGTTAAAACAATTGCTCCTAATAATATACCATTACCACTTTAACCAATAGGTTCGCAACTAGGTGGAAAACTCGGTTTAATGCAGCCATGTATTATTCTGAGCATAACGTTTTAATAAAACAAATAGTTATGGACCTCAGCCGGGAAGATGATACATCTATTGGAAAAGTACAAGATTTAATGGTCAATTGGAATTTAGAGTGCCAATTCAGCGTACATAAAATCTAATTTTGGAACACTACCTCAATCTAACATTCGTTTAGAATTATCTGGTCGTACACTCACAGATTCTATTCAAATTGTGACAGAATTTCAAAACAACATCCAACAAATAAGGAATGATAATGGGAAGATCATTCGGTTGAAATTAAAAAAAGTATTAGAAAAAAATACGGGATTTGATACAATGTGCACTATACGGAAAATTCTCAAGGGAATCGAAATGTCCAGAACGTCTCTCCCAGATGAACTCAGCATCGATAGCTTTTATGCGATATGCTCCTATTACATCTGTAGATGTTGAAAGGAGTTTTTCGGCATACAAAAGTTTGTTGACAGACAATTGGCAGTATTTTTATTTGAAAACATCAAATGCAATAGTAAAGACGAATAAGGTATCCGCCTACATAAAATTGAAAAATATATATTTTTGTTTTTTTAAAGTTTATTAGTATATATCATTTAGTATTTATCAGAGATATGATAATGACATGAGGGAATAAGAAGAGAAGCTACCCAGCAATAACACACAATTAAATGTACTCCCATTACCAATTACAAATATAATTCCTATTTTATAACAATATTACAGAAATATAGAGAGGTTTTAACATTTGTTATAAGAACAAAAGCCAATTTTTAAGAACGATAAAAAAAAAAAATATATAGCAAAATTAGAAAAATTGTTGTCCTCATATATGTAGTTTATATGACAGTGCATATACTCATGTATATGTATACATTATTTTTGATTTTTCACGAGCCATCATTTGTAAAGCACCAGAATAAAGACACGCATTGTGATTATTGATTATATTTCTTAGTTCTTTAATAATATTTATTCCGAAAATTATTTATGTCACGGTCGACGCCAATAATTCACCTTACTCCTTCTTGTATCTTTAATTATTACAGCATTTTTATAATTTTGTAATAATTAATTTCCATTACATAGTGTAGAAATAAGTACATTATACATAATAGTGAAAAATTAATATTTTTATATAAAAAAAGGCCATAATATTTTGCACATTATATTACTATGTATATATATATATATATACATCATGGATAAAAAGTTTTAATATATGTACTCCCGCGACAAATTACAAATCGAATACGATTTTTAAAGGAATAATATATAATTTTAGAGAAATTTTATAACATTCACCATTTGTCATAGGAACAAAGACCAATTTTTAATAACGATAAAAAAAACGAATAAGTATTATTTTACCGATATTACAAAATAATTTTAGAGAATTGACCTCTTGACCAAAACCAAAGATGACCATTAAGTTAGCTAACAGTGTTAACAAGTACTTATCATAAACAAAAAAAATAATAACAAAATTGTTTTTAGTCAATATCTAAATCGAATAAGTTGTATCATTCATTAATTGATTAAAATTGGCCATCACTACGACAAGTACATGTAAAATGTATACATGTATGATATTAAAAAAAGAAAAATATATATATACGTATTTTGTTCAATCTTATTACATAGAAAAATTAGCAAAAATGTTTGTCCTAATGTATGTAGTTTATATGACGGTACCAAAACACATATCACACAAATATTTATTTTTTATTTTTCAATAGCTATCATTCATTGTGTTTGTCGATGAACTTCTTCGATAATATTTATTCCGTATATTATATATGTCACGGTCGACGCCAATTACATAGTACAGAAATAAGTACCTTAAGCATAATAGTGAAAATTAAATATTTTTATATGCAAAAAGCCATAATAGTTTGCGCCTTGTATTACTATATATCTATACCAAGTATAAAAAGTATTAATATATGTATTTGGTGATAGTTTGTTGGCTCTACAATTTTTTATATATAAATGAAGACAAAATAACGAAATTGAATAACAGACACAGTTACCACAAAAATCTACAGGTATATCCTTTTTTACTGACAATTTTAAAAAAGTACATAAAAATCAATATATTACATATTGATGAAAAATAAATTTGAACCTAATTTCGTTTTTGCATAGATATATCAATAATCTAGTTATTTAATTAACTAAACTATTGGTTGATTATATTAACTGGTCGTTAGAAAGTTTACCGATTATTGTTAATGATAATTTACTATTGTTAAATTCTTCAGATTCGAATCAGGATAAATCATGAATATTGTACGGTTTTGTAGCAAATTATCAGACTCTATCACCCATCAGTCATCATAAGAACTCAAACAATTTATAAAAAAAAAAAAAAAAAATACAGATATTTAATTACCAACTAAGATTAAAAGAAATAATAAATGTAAATATATTACCTTTAATTTAAGTACTAATTAATTTAAATTTCCATTGTTTCTTATTATTAAACTAAGTAAGAGTGTTGAGGTAAAACATTATTTTCGTATAATCTACAATAGGAGTTCGTTAATCTTTTGTTATTACTCATGATTAACATAATACTGTGTGATGAATAAATAAAACACTCAATAATTACAAAAATATGCTATTTTACGGCCAATTACAGTTTGACACGGAACACAAAAACCAACGAAATCGGGAACGGTCTCGCGCCGCACCTAACCGATCCCTAGGCGCATGTAAAGTACCGCGCCTTAAGACGTCTAATGTCCTTGGAGTTGTCTAGTAATTGAATGGTCATTGGATTGATGTGAGCGCGGTTGCTAAGATGTTCTGCTGTGTAAATTAGAATGATTATCGAATTTTAGACTGGTCTTCGCTGAAAAAACGATTTTCAGAAAGTTGCTCAACTTTCAGAAAATCATTCCTCAACGTGGACCAGTGTAAAATTCGAATGATTATCGAATTTTAGACTGGTCTTCGTTAAAAAATGATTTTCAGAAAGTTGCTCAACTTTCAGAAAATCATTTCTCAACGTGGACCAGTGTAAAATTCGAATGATTATCCAATTTATACAACAGAACATCCTAGCAACCGCGCTCACGTCAAACCAATGACCATTCAATTACTAGACAACTATTACATACAAACATTAAACAAATATTGCGATATTTCATCAACCAACAAATACTTAATTACTAGCTGACATTTAACAAAATAAAAAAGTTCAAATATTGTATTGGTTTTTACAGTACTAATTAATGACACATCTATTATTTCCTACTATTGCATTAGTAATAATTGTGAGAATAATATTAAAATTCCTAACAAATTATGCTGTAGTTCTTACAAATTAAATTAATTTAACAATGTGTTAAATCGAATACAACACAGTCAAGTGGAATTACGTTCCCCCGACTTACGACATACAATTCCTACAATAATATGCATACTCGATGATATCATGAGAATCTAATAATCTATATTGCATACAAACGAATAAATGTATAAATCTTTGACCGTTTTAATTATAATAAAAAAAGACAATCGTTATCAATAGTGCAGACAACAACAATAATGGTAAAATATATTTATACATTATATAACTTTTAGGTATACCTTACGTGTTTGCTTGTGGTTTTTAAACCACTTTGATCAAACACTATTCCTAAGTCATTAGGATACGGTGCTTACAATATGGAACTTTTGGAATAATTGACTTTTGCCGAGTTTTCTATAACGTTTTTTTTTTTTTGTTTGATTAATATCGTATTGAAATAATAAAATCAAAAAAAAAAAAAAATGTTAAAAATTTATAATTCATTAAATTACACAGAAAATCAAAATATTACTTATTATTTTGTATTTGCAAAGAAATATGAGTAACCTTGTTATTTAGTTGATTATATTAACCGGTTGTTAGAAAGTTTACCGATTCTTGTTAATGATAATTTACTATTGTTAAATTCTTCAGATTCGAATCAGGATATATCATGAATATTGTACGGTTTTGTAGCAAATTATCAGACTCTATCACCCATCAGTCATCATAAGAACTCAAACAATTTATAAAAAAAAAAAAAAAAATACAGATATTTAATTACCAACTAAGATTAAAAGAAATAATAAATGTAAATATATTACCCTTAATTTAAGTACTAATTAATTTAAATTTCCATTGTTTCTTATTATTAAACTAAGTAAGAGTGTTGAGGTAAAACATTATTTTCGTATAATCTACAATAGGAGTTCGTTAATCTTTTGTTATTACTCATGATTAACATAATACTGTGTGATGAATAAATAAAACACTCAATAATTACAAAAATATGCTATTTTACGGCCAATTACAGTTTGACACGGAACACAAAAACCAACAAAATCGGGAACGGTCTCGCGCCGCACCTAACCGATCCTTAGGCGCATGTAAAGTACCGCGCCTTAAGACGTCTAATGTCCTTAGAGTTGTCTAGTAGTTGAATGGTCATTGGATTGATGTGAGCGCGGTTGCTAGGATGTTCTGCTGTGTAAATCAGAATGATTATCGAATTTTAGACTGGTCTTCGCTGAAAAACGATTTTCAGAAAGTTGCTCAACTTTCAGAAAATCATTCCTCAACGTGGACCAGTGTAAAATTCGAATGATTATCGAATTTTAGACTGGTCTTCGTTAAAAAATGATTTTCAGAAAGTTGCTCAACTTTCAGAAAATCATTTCTCAACGTGGACCAGTGTAAAATTCGAATGATTATCCAATTTACACAACAGAACATCCTAGCAACCGCGCTCACGTCAATCCAATGACCATTCAATTACTAGACAACTATTACATACAAACATTAAACAAATATTGCTGAACTCGCATCCAACTCACTTCCTGTAAATCCTACACGCCGCCTTACGAGAAAATGGTGTCAAGATTTATTGAATGATTATCGATCAACTAATCATTTATAAATAATTTGCAAAAAAAAAAAAAATTTTAATGTTGTGTTCTATGACTGGATGACCCCTCCTCCTATATATCATAGTTATGTTCTATTATTTTCTAATTTGCTTATTAAGACTTGTTGAATATTGATTGTAAATATTATTTTAAATAAATAATTTTTTTTTAAAAAACGAAGTTTTTATTTAATATTGTTTTATCTAAGTTTTATTCGATGATCATTATAAAATTAAATTTTTATTCAGGCCGACCAACCAACCCACCCCAACACCAAAGAAAATCTGAAATCTTTAGGCAACATCTGTCGTCTGTCTTTCAACCGAACGCGAACCCACTACCCCCGTTCAACGAAGATGAAGTTACTCAATTTTTATCTACCCCATTACCGGTCTCACTACCTCCAAAATGTTTCTCCCCAAATGAAGTAAAAACACTTATACACAAATTTCCCCTAGGCAAGTCACCGGGGTTTGACCTGATAACTGCTGAAATAGCCTGCAAACTGCCGCCCAAAACTATAATTCACATTACTCACATTCTCAACGCAATTATAAGACTCTCTTACGTTCCAATACAATGGAAATTCGCATTAATAATTCTCTTTCCCAAACCCAACAAACCCCCCGACTCCCCCTCCTCTTACCGACCAATCAGCCTACTTCCCTTCTTTTCTAAACTCTGCGAAAAACTAATCCTTAAACGTATTTACCCAATAATTCAAGTTAACAACGCTATCCCAAACTCACAATTCGGTTTTCGTGAGAAACACTCAACCATCCACCAAATTCACCGACTTGCTGACACTATCTCTTACTCTTTGGAAAAGAAAATGTACACCTCATCCGTATTTCTGGATGTCTCACAGGCATTTAACAAGGTCTGGCACCCTGGCCTACTTTATAAATTAAAAAACCTCCTGCCCCCTTCATACTACCTTTTTTTTAAATCTTACTTAAATTAACGATATTTCGCGGTTAGATCCGGATCAGAACTCTCCTCCATCTCGCCAATACTTGCGGGCGTACCTCAAGGAGCTGTCCTCTTCCCCACACTCTATAATTTATACTCGGCCGACCAACCAACCCACCCCAACACCATAGTTGCTGAATACGCAGACGACAAAGTCATTTATGCCTCTCACTCCGACCCAATTGTAGCCACTTCATACGTACAAAATCATCTAAACCTACTGTCTCATTGGTACTCCCGCTGGCGGGTAAAAATCAACGAATCAAAATCGACCCACACAGTATTTACACTCAGACAAGGTCTATCTCCTCCAATATCCTTAAATCATAAACAAATACCTTCCTCAGACATAGTCAAATACCTAGGCTTATCACTTGACAAAAAACTAAACTGGTCTAAACACTTACATAAAACCAAAATTACCCTCAACCATAGACTCTCCCTACTTAAAAATATCCTCAACAAATTCTCTAAACTCAACTTAAAAACAAAAATGTCCATCTACAATCTTCTCTTAAAACCCATCTGGACTTATGGCATCCAGCTCTGGGGCTCTGCTAAAAAGTCCAATACTAACAAAATTCAAATATTTCAATCAAAAGTCCTCCGTATCATCACTAACGCTCCCCCATATGTCTCTAATCGCACTCTTCATAATGACCTGAAAGTCCCTCATATCAATGAAGTAGCCAAACTATACTACAGCAGATATCACTCCCACTTACCTCTACATGTCAACCCCCTCATCCAAAACCTCTCATCCCTCTCACTACCTGGCAATCCTCCCCGAAGGCTTAAACGTCAATGGCCAAGGGATTTTCTCCAACTTTAACAATATTTAAATCTTAATTGTATTAAATAAATAAAGCAAGCAGAAGCGCTATCAATGGATAACGTCTTCAAATCACGCCCTTCTTCACCCATTTTGCTCACCCCACCCATCTTCTTATTGTAACTATTATGTAACAGATTGTTGATTTATCGGAATAAAATAAAAAAAAAAAAAAAACATTTAATTAGATTTAGACATGTTTAAAGCTAGTACTATAATATATGCAATTGTCTTTGTTAAATTGTGTACATGGTCGTGTTCGGAATACAATAAAAAAATATTTTGGGGCCAACATTTACTCGTCGGCCCAGGGCACATTGTTCTTGTTGACCTTTATTGACTTCCATTTGACGGCATTTCCGGTGTAACGAATTATTTTTGAGAACCATTGAAAAAAAAAAAGTAAATTTATAAATTTATATTTCGTCTTTTCGGCTTTTAATGTCGCGCAAGTTACTCTGGTGTTTCGCAAGTGATAATTAACTGCGCGTCAGTTAATTATTATAAATTTAATAAAAAAAAATATTAATCGATTATAACGGATATAACGGTATTGCAGCGTATACGGAACAACGTAACCTCGAAATCCATTACCCATCTCTTATAAATAGTTATCGTTTAACGAATTATATCTATCGAGCCAAAAGCTTGGGAATTGCCGGTTGAAAGAAAAATATAGAAAATAATAATACTGATGAGTAGACATTTTTTTTTCATCGTATAAGCGTTTGTTCCCTTTGACCGTGCATTTTTCGCATCGTTCCTGTGGCACAGGGCACAAAAAAACGATGATTACGCTCGCGATATATTGGTACTGGAGTTTAAAAGAAAAACAATACGAGTAATAATTATGTCCCTACGACTGAACGAAGAACAAAAAAACTAAGAGTATCTACACTACATACAGATACATCGGTTCATGTATATGTCTTGTTTCTACTGAATATAGTCGACATAAGAATGTAGATGTCAATTTGGTATTAGATACGAGGAGACGAGGATTAAATTGTAGGTAACTTTTTTAACACGTGTAAAAAATAAACAAGTTTCAAAGACAGGAATTATTTATTTATTTTTCAAAGACAGCAATTATTTTTATTGAGTATACATTTTTCTAAATTTTTAAATGGAAGACGCGGTGACACTAATCGTTCAGAGATAGGACCGAGAGGCGGTAAATCAGATGGAAATGGAGGATAACAAAAACCGTTAATCGTAGCAAAACGGGGAACTTTGTTACTGAGCAGAGTTTTATAACAAGTATTGCACACGCTCATATTGTGAGAATCTAAGTCTGGGTATTTTTCGAGCAAAAAATCTACGTGCTTCGTATCTTTCTCGAACCAAAGGCGATCGCAAACAGCGCAGGAAACACCGAATTTGTTTTGGATAAAACGAAAATTGAATTCGTTATCAGCGACGGGAAATTCGTCAATACAGACATTTCGCGGCGGTTCGGTTATCGGAATAACGATTTTGAGCTTGTTCTTTAAACGAGCGTCGCGATAACATTCTCGGTGTCGGACAAATTAACAGAATGACCCCCAGCTATAAGACATATACATGTCAAAAAAAAAAAACCAATAATAATATAATGGTAACAAAATATAATTATTTTCTGCGTAATATATTTTTAATTCTCGGTGGCATTCATATAACATTTTTGTTTTGTTTTGTTTTTTTTTTTACTTCTGAACGAGGGATAGAGGACGAATTTTTTTTATCGAATTTCGTTAGGTTGACCTTTATTGTTAATTATGCGTAAATTTATCTCTATATAACGAATAAACTATTCGATACCATCCTGTTTTTGTTAACTGTCACTATCGAATATTAATTATTGTTATCGAAAACGTATCCTGAACAATGTTATTTCAAATCATGAACAGGAAACATCAATTACTTAACGGGATTGTATTTCTGAGGTATCGAATGGTATTGGGGCAATGACGTGACGTCTGAAACTATAGAAAAATATTTCTCCAAAGCTGGATTTTAAAAATGAAATTATTGAAACTAAGATAAAGTTTCCAGATTTACAACAAAAATGGGAGTTGGGTGACTATGACAGCGTTACTTTACACGATTATTTGAATATCGATGAAGATATTGCTGTTTATGAATCACTTACCGACGATAGTATTGTGAAAGAGGTTAAAAAAAGAAGAAAATTCTGGTAAAAATAAAGAAGAAGAAGAAGAAGATGAAATCAAAAGAGACCATGCAGAAGAATTACCTAAACTCACAGAAAAAGTGATACTAACCGCCTTTTCTGTTGTGAGCAATGGTTTTAGACAACAAGCAAATGTTTTAGATGAAATTTTTTTTAAACTTAATGAAATCGAAACATTTTACGAAAACAGTACAGTTTATAAGAATATTAAACAACGAAACTCACTAGTTATTTCTTTTAAATTAAGATTTAAAAAACATATGTAGGTATAATATGATATTTTATGTTTATTTTTAATATAAAATATAGAATATGAAATTAAAAATTGATACATATGAAAAAATACATGTAACTCTATTTGACGAATTTCTCTGTATTACGAATTTTTTTTGTTCCCCATGAGACTTCGTTATATGGAAGTTTAACTGTACTACCGTAACTCGCCCGTATCGTTTCGTTCGTCGGTAGGACATGCCAATCGAATTTTTATCTAGACAACTGGTCTAATAGAAAGCAATCCGAGGCCGAAAGATTCGGATTTAAAGAACAATGTGCCCTGGGCCGACGAGTAAATGTTGGCCCCAAAATATTTTTTTATTGTATTCCGAACACGACCATGTACACAATTTAACAAAGACAATTGCATATATTATAGTACTAGCTTTAAACATGTCTAAATCTAATTAAATGTTTTTTTTTTTTTTTTTTATTTTATTCCGATAAATCAACAATCTGTTACATAATAGTTACAATAAGAAGATGGGTGGGGTGAGCAAAATGGGTGAAGAAGGGCGTGATTTGAAGACGTTATCCATTGATAGCGCTTCTGCTTGCTTTATTTATTTAATACAATTAAGATTTAAATATTGTTAAAGTTGGAGAAAATCCCTTGGCCATTGACGTTTAAGCCTTCGGGGAGGATTGCCAGGTAGTGAGAGGGATGAGAGGTTTTGGATGAGGGGGTTGACATGTAGAGGTAAGTGGGAGTGATATCTGTTGTAGTATAGTTTGGCTACTTCATTGATATGAGGGACTTTCAGGTCATTATGAAGAGTGCGATTAGAGACATATGGGGGAGCGTTAGTGATGATACGGAGGACTTTTGATTGAAATATTTGAATTTTGTTAGTATTGGACTTTTTAGCAGAGCCCCAGAGCTGGATGCCATAAGTCCAGATGGGTTTTAAGAGAAGATTGTAGATGGACATTTTTGTTTTTAAGTTGAGTTTAGAGAATTTGTTGAGGATATTTTTAAGTAGGGAGAGTCTATGGTTGAGGGTAATTTTGGTTTTATGTAAGTGTTTAGACCAGTTTAGTTTTTTGTCAAGTGATAAGCCTAGGTATTTGACTATGTCTGAGGAAGGTATTTGTTTATGATTTAAGGATATTGGAGGAGATAGACCTTGTCTGAGTGTAAATACTGTGTGGGTCGATTTTGATTCGTTGATTTTTACCCGCCAGCGGGAGTACCAATGAGACAGTAGGTTTAGATGATTTTGTACGTATGAAGTGGCTACAATTGGGTCGGAGTGAGAGGCATAAATGACTTTGTCGTCTGCGTATTCAGCAACTATGGTGTTGGGGTGGGTTGGTTGGTCGGCCGAGTATAAATTATAGAGTGTGGGGAAGAGGACAGCTCCTTGAGGTACGCCCGCAAGTATTGGCGAGATGGAGGAGAGTTCTGATCCGGATCTAACCGCGAAATATCGTTCATTTAAGTAAGATTTAAAAAAAAGGTAGTATGAAGGGGGCAGGAGGTTTTTTAATTTATAAAGTAGGCCAGGGTGCCAGACCTTGTTAAATGCCTGTGAGACATCCAGAAATACGGATGAGGTGTACATTTTCTTTTCCAAAGAGTAAGAGATAGTGTCAGCAAGTCGGTGAATTTGGTGGATGGTTGAGTGTTTCTCACGAAAACCGAATTGTGAGTTTGGGATAGCGTTGTTAACTTGAATTATTGGGTAAATACGTTTAAGGATTAGTTTTTCGCAGAGTTTAGAAAAGAAGGGAAGTAGGCTGATTGGTCGGTAAGAGGAGGGGGAGTCGGGGGGTTTGTTGGGTTTGGGAAAGAGAATTATTAATGCGAATTTCCATTGTATTGGAACGTAAGAGAGTCTTATAATTGCGTTGAGAATGTGAGTAATGTGAATTATAGTTTTGGGCGGCAGTTTGCGGGCTATTTCAGCAGTTATCAGGTCAAACCCCGGTGACTTGCCTAGGGGAAATTTGTGTATAAGTGTTTTTACTTCATTTGGGGAGAAACATTTTGGAGGTAGTGAGACCGGTAATGGGGTAGATAAAAATTGAGTAACTTCATCTTCGTTGAACGGGGGTAGTGGGTTCGCGTTCGGTTGAAAGACAGACGACAGATGTTGCCTAAAGATTTCAGATTTTTCTGAATCATTTATGGCCCATGTGCCATCCTGTTTCTTTAAGGGATGAGCAATGGCTTTGTGTTTTAATATTTTGCGAGTTGTTTTCCATAGGGAGCCATCTTTCACCGAGAGAGAAGCGATATGATTTGAGTAGTCGTTGGCACGCTGTTTAGAAAGTTGTGCTTTAAGAATACTACACAGTTTATTAAACGTTTTTTTGTCGGAAGGGTATTTTGTACGTTGCCAGATTGCTCTCGACCTTCTTTTTAGAACTATTAGAGTTCTGATGTGTACCGGTAGCGAATTATGGTTATGACTTGAGGGGGTCTTGGGAGAGCTAGAGTTCCATGCGGCGGTTTGTATAGTTTGAGTTAAGGAGTGTACGGGCATGTCTATATCGTTATCGGATTTGAGACGGGTTTTTAAATTTATATTTTCGTTAAGAGTAGATTGAAATTTGTTCCAATTTATTATACCACTAGTTAGAGATGGATAGGGAGTTTTTAAGGTAGGTTTGTTGTTGATACTTAGGACTACTGGAGAGTGATCAGATAATGGATCGGGGATATTTTCTATTTTGCCGTGGAATCTGTTTGGTATTTTGGTTATGAATATATCTAGGATGTCGGGGCGCTTTCGGGGGGGTGTT
The DNA here is from genome assembly GCA_956483605.1 of Tuberolachnus salignus. Taxonomy (NCBI): domain Eukaryota; kingdom Metazoa; phylum Arthropoda; class Insecta; order Hemiptera; family Aphididae; genus Tuberolachnus; species Tuberolachnus salignus. Next base: position 11,438,139 of record OY101431.1, read on the forward strand.
GGCCAATATCTGGGATTCGGAGGGGAAATTATTAGGTAGTTATTAGTATGAGAGATCTGTCGGAGAGTATTACCACGGGGAGAGTTAGAGTGGCAACCCCATTGGATGTGCTTTGCATTGATGTCACCCCCAACTATGAAGTTGTTGCCGAGAGTCGAGAAAAAGTTATTAAATTGGCCTTGAGTTATGTTGTGTTTAGGGGGGCAGTACGTGGAAGTTATTGTGATGGGAGTGTGATCGAGTGTAACTAGTATGGTGCATGCTTGAATATGTGGTTCTCTGTAATGTGAAAAGGGGTGGTAAAGGAGAAATGATTTGATCATTATTGCGGCTCCTCCGTGAGCAGAGTCGTCAGGATGATCAGTCCTAAGGATGTGGTATCCTGGAATGTATACCTTTGATCGGGATGTGAGATGGGATTCAGAGATAAGGGCGATATCAACTCGCTTATTTTGAAGGGTGAGTGTGAGGTCGGCTAGGTGGTTTTGAATACCATTGGCATTCCAAAGGAGCAGTACTAGTGAGTTAGCGGTTGGATTATTATTACCTAATGGATTATTTGTCATTATTAAGAATTAATTTGTTGAGGACTGTTGTAAGGAGAGATATTAAAGGATTTATAATGGTTTTAAAATCATTTAAAAAGTTAAGTAACATAGAACTTGTATTTGTATGATTGGAGTGTGCTGGTGGTGAATCTTGATTGGCTGTAGCATTGGCGTATGTTCTTTGATTTGTGGTTGATGAGGTAGGAGGTGGGATTGTGGAGGATGAGTGAATATTTTGATTGTCTTGATTTGTTTTCGAGGTAGCGAATGAAGTTTGATTCTTTGTTTTGGTTGGTCGGCGGAGTTTTTGTAAGTCTTTATATATTTGACATCCCCTGTAGTTGGCGGGATGATCGCCATTACATAAGGCGCACTTAGCAGGGGAGTCTCGAGATTTTTGGCAAGTTGAGGTGAGGTGGAGTTCAGCACATCTTACGCATCTGGGAGGATATGCACAGTAGGCCTTGGTGTGACCGTACTTTTGGCAATTGAGGCATTGAACTAAATCACGCCTTTTATACGGCTCTTCGATTTTAACTTTGGTGTGAAGAAGGTGGTTAACGTGGAAGACATCTTTATTTAAATCAGACGGTTCTAAGTCAACAAAAAAAATTGGTAAGTTTATTTTTGATGATTTATGTAGGACATTAGTGACGTGGCGAACTTGAAAGCCGATTTCTTCAAGAGAGGCTTTTATTTCAGATGTGTTAGTTGTTGGGTGAAGGTTTCTTATGACTATTCTGTAAGCTTTGTCTTCTTTCATTTGATAAGTATGGAATTTTGCATCGGAGTCTTGCAAAAAATGAATAATTGATCTGTAGGCTTCAGGATTTGTTGTTTGAATCCTAAGATTATTTAAGGTTGATTTGAATGTGAAGTTATCAGATCCCACAAGATCAATGAGTTCAGATGGCACGGATACAAAGTCTAAAATATCTTTGACTATTATTGGTGGAAGCAAATGAGTGAGGTTTCCTTGTTGGGGTTGTGTTACAGCGTCATTTGAAATTTCAGGATTAGTCATATCGACATTAATTGATTCGGTTTGCGAGAGAGCTTCATAGCGATTTCTAGATTTAAATAACAGTTTTTTTACTTTATTTTGAGTGTTGATTGGAGAGCTAGGCTCTGAGGAGCTTGAAAGTGCTCTTTTACCAGTTGTAAGTGTCCAGCTATTATCGCTAGACTTAATTGAGTTTTTTTGCGAGATTAGAGTTTTGTTAAGGCGTGCTTCCTGTATAGCACTGTTGTTATTGTTGCTTTTATTTTTATTGCATTTTGAATTAGATAGCGCATTTGGAGATACGGACATATTTAGCTCGTGGCCCGAGACGGGTCATTGACCGTAGCACAGCGCGAGCGATAACGCGTTTGCTAGTGGTCAGTATTAAAAATAAGTTTAATTAATTTAAATTAGTTTAAACTTAACATTTTTCAAAAGATGCGAAGATAAATAAGACGTATTACGTAATATAATATAAAACAATTAATTCGATTAAGAATTTGGGCACAGGTACACGAAAGCACTACGGAATTATGTCGGAGCGACGGAAAACGCGACTGATATGCACGGCTACCAGCGCGAGACTATATTTAAATCTTAATTGTATTAAATAAATGAAGCAAGCAGAAGCGCTATCAATGGATAACGTCTTCAAATCACGCCCTTCTTCACCCATTTTGCTCACCCCACCCATCTTCTTATTGTAACTATTATGTAACAGATTGTTGATTTATCGGAATAAAAAAAAAAAAAAAAAAAAAAAAAAAAAAAAAAAAAAAAAAATTTTATTCAAATTAAGTTAACTTTTAATAATTATTATGGATTTGTCAAATATGTTTTCATTATCGAGTTTTTGGAGTTGTACGAGAAGGATCCCGCTATAAGGAACCCAAGAGATCCGAAACATAAAACAAGGAACTATCTTAATGACACATGGTAAAGAATTGCAGCACAAATTGCATGTATAGATATTTCATCATAATCACCCATTTTTGCATATATTTTAAATACAATAATAATAAATAAGAAAAATATATTTTAACTATTATTTAAACCAAAACACTGAGCAATTCACGAATAATACAACTCGACGTCCGTACTCTGAAAATAAAAGGAACAATATGTTCACCAGCGTTCAAACCTAAAAATGTAAGTTGCTACAGTGGCAATTTGCCGCGCATGGAAACTCGCCGAGTCATTCGCCCCGGGATAACGTTAGCGCGTAGATGGCGCGCGTGTGGTTGCGCCTAGAGGGCGCGCGTGTAGTTGCGTGTAGTTGCGTGTAGAGGGCGCGCGTGTAGTTGCGCGAGTGGTTGCACCTAGAGGGCGCGCGTGTGGCTGCGAGTGTGGCAGCGCGGTATAAAGACGAACTCCGCGCGCCAAACCACGCCACGCACCTTTATGTACCTGAAACCCTACGATTCCGTTTAAGAACTTAAACTAATGACAGGAACCATTTCATTGGAAGTGCGACTTTATCAACGTGTAATGTTAATAACATCTGGTACGCAAGATTTATATATATATATATTATCAAACATAAATAGGTCGTTTAATTAATAAAGCCCCAGGAAATTAAAAAAAAAAAAAAAAAAAAAAAACTAATAAAAATATTGCACTCTAATTTAAATAATATATTACTAGCTTGTAATATTAACTGACCCGGCACACGTTGTTTTACTCGTAAAAATACATAATTTCCGGATTTATTTCACATCACATTACATATACTTAGAATGAAAAATGCGGTATATATGCCGAATAAAATTATTGTGCTTCGTGATGAGCGATAAATACACATTTTAACCTATAATATGACGGATAACAAATCCGTATCAAAATTTAGGCGTTTCATTTTTGAACTCAAGATAATGTTTTAAATGCGCGTGTTCCTACGGTATATAATTTTAGCGCGAGTATCTCAACGCGCGGTATAAAAAAAATGTTCATATAACGTCAATGTAACATTTCATAAAATATTAGGCATTGTTTTCCGTGTAAATTATCAAAACAATTATGTCCTTCAAAAGAAATTTATTATTTCGTGAAATTTTTAAATACCTAACCTATGATAATCCACCGTTATGAAATAATTGATTAATTTGAATTATCACTCGAAATTTTATAACAAATGCGTACACAAAATTAACAATCACGCGATAATTGGCCGGAGGATTCGTAAGCCTTAAAACTATGTTTATATATAATAGCTTAAAAATTTACCTGGTCAAGTGCTCGGGAATGCTTATTCTTTAGAACATCTATAATAAAAAAACAAAAAAAAATTAATATTATTGACCGATTAAATTGCGTTTTAATATATATATATATATCATTTATCAAACATAAAATATACGATATTATATTAAAATATAATTAATTATGTCATAATATTTATATTATGACATGATTAATTTAAAATTTATATTTGATATTAGATCAAATTATATTTATACATAAAATTAATTATTTGTGCATTAAAAATATTTATGAAAACAAAATAATTAATTTTAGTTAAAATGATTCATCAAAAGAAATATCTAGATAATTTCCTAACATATTTTTTTTTTTTTTTTTTTTAAAAATTTAAGTTAAAAATAATTTTTGTTTTTTAACCAGTTTAACTGTGCTTAAAACTCTATATAACACATATAAATAAAATAAAAAAATGAAAAAACGGCGAATCAATTTTTATAATAATGGTTAAGTACCCGGAACGCGTATTGTTTAAGAACATTCATAGAAAAAAAAAAAAATTAAAAATGTTTTATTCTACTAACTATTGACCAATTAGAATGTGTCTGAAAAAAAATCAAAAAAATCGTGTTCGTATATCTCGAGAAATGATTTCGAATTAAATCTCTAATTATTATTTTACGAAATTTATTTTTAAAAAAAATACTAAAATCCGGGCCGTTTAATTATAACCATTTGTTTTATTAACGTATTAGAAAAAAGAAGAAGAAAAAAAAAAGACTTAAAAAAAAATATGCATACCTTATTCGGACCGGTTCTGGTAAGTTTTCGGAGCGATTTGGCGCGGCGGACACTGTGGCGGTTAGCGGTCGACGAGTGACGGGTGGTGGGTAGCGGGCGATGGGTGGTGGTTGGCGGGTGGCGGATGGCGGGTGGCGTGTGTCGATCGAAGGGTGACGGATGGTGACGGATCGCGGAACGGACACTTGAACGATCGGAAGGTGGACGGCGGAACGGACACTTGAACGATCGGAAGGTGGACGGCGGAACGGAGACTAGAACGATCGGAAGGTGGACGGCGGAATGGACTCCGGGCAGTTGGTGCAGGTATATTTATAGGCATTTTACGGTCCTCCGCATTCGTCACGCCAACGTTACCCCCAAAGACGTTTTCGAGGAGGGATTATCGGCCATCTGCCGACGGGACGCCGACAAATAGATTCTCTTCTGGTCGAAGACGACCGACCAATCGAAATTCACCGCATACGCATACAATGGCACGGGGGGAGGAGAAAAAGAAGAAGAAGAAGAAGAAAAAGAAGAAGAAGAAGAAGCAAAAGAAGAAGAAGAAGAAGAAGAAGAATAAGAAGATTAGTGGCCGTACCTACCCGAATGTATTGTGCATGCACCTGGCGTTCTCGGTAACGTTCACCACGCGTTTTTAACAATTACAATATCAAGAGGGGGGGAAAAAAAAATACACGACGGCAATATTATTTTATAATATTATTACAAGTAAATTCTGCTTATAACGATTTTCCAGGGACCATCGGGTCGTTATATTCGAACTTCGTAACATCCGGATGACCGAAAAAAAAAAAAAAAATGTTATATGTAACGTCTATTTGAAAGAAAAAAAAACCGCTTTTGATTTGCATATGGTAGACAGGGTCGGTCGACTGATTCCCAGCTCTTGGGCAACGGTTTTTTATTATAAACACGTGCGAAACACCACTTTCGAAGCGTTCAATTATTTTCACAGATAAACAGCCGACATGTTTTATTCGAAATTTTCTGGATATAACGAAACGCGCCCAAACAGATTGAAATTAAAACGGTGACTGAAATATCGAGACACGTGTGCCCATGTACGTTCACCAATATTATTATCGAATTGCAGATTAGATTACAAATTGTCGCACCGGACGAAATCCAATCTATCGTTATAGGCGAATAGATAAACCCAATTGTTCATATCGAAATAACACTGTCGTCGTACCCGAATTATCGTTGTAACCGATATCGTCGTATCCAACCAAATTTACTGTGCGTCAGATAAAAAACCAACCGAACACGTGGCCGGCACTCCGGTGTTATCGTTACACGCGGATTGTGCTCTATAGGTTTTTTTTTTTTTTTTGAAATAAAACTGGCGTGGACAACAACGAAAAATAATATACATGTCGACGTACCTCGGACGATAATATTCGGTCGGGTATGTTTTTTAATTACAGATCCGCTGCGCGCGTTCACGGGGGAGAGCAGAGGGCCCGACAGGGGGCGTTACTATTTTTCTATCGTTTACTTCAATAAGAACCGGTGGATATTATTTCCGGTTTTATGTAGACATAATTTAATTCAATTATTAACGATGCTACCACGTGTTCGAATATCATTTCAATTACGCGTTGGAAAATCGAGACTAAACTAAATCGTATTCTAATTGACGTTATCTGTGCACGGTAAGCAGTGGCGTAGCTACCGGCGTCCCGGAAAAAAATTCATTTCTTCGCCCCTATAATATAAAATAGAAATTATACTCTTTGACCTATGCCGTTCAAACAATTACCGCGATCGTAGTTTTCACTGAGTAATCGTATTTTTTTTTTTTTTTTTTTTTTTTTTTTCCCATGCCGTTTTAGTCTTATATATAAATTCCAGTACCAAGGTTTATATTTATATTTCTAATACATTTGTATGAAAAAATGGATTACCTAACCTGTATTTATAATTAACAACAAAAATAAATTACATTTTTAATATAAAAACATTAATACTAATCATCATTTTTTTTTTCTTGCTTTTTTTTTCAGCAAACACGTCAATAAGAGTATCAAAATTGAATGTCTGCGCTCATTCGGCATACGATCAGCTTTTTCGGTTTGTCGCTGCGGTTATTGAGCCTGTTTCACATTGACGTTTAAATTGATTGAATTTTAACCATAATTTGTTTACCGAATACTTAACAATCACTAACGCCCCCCCCCACACACACATATATAAGCACCTCAAAAAAATTGACTCCCCGATTCAACTGCCACTGATGTTCCGGCGGTAGCTACGCCACTGACTGTAGGGTGGTCCTTAATATTGAAAGTAATATTTTTTAACGGGACGCCCGTCTATATTTATTAGAAAAAAAATATAAAAAATATATCCACGGAGATTGGCATTGCACAGTGTTCGTGCCTAGCAAAACCAAGATTAATTTTAAACAGGGTTCGAAGTGGTGAACCGGGCCCAGTTGGGTTTTAATCGGTTGGTCCAACGTACTGGGTCCCAGTAATTAAATCCGGCAACATACCCACTAGCCGACAAAAAAAAAAAAAGAAAAAAGGAATTACTTTCAGTAGTCATTAAAAAAGTTAGCCGTATACTGTAGAATAGTCTTTTTATCTATTACAATAGGTACGTATGGTATATAGTATAAAACAAAATAATTTTAATATCTGACATTTTTAATGTATTGTTTTGATAATAAAATTTCTTGAATTTTTTTTTTTATCTTTCTCGTCTATCATTTCTTCTATGGCATTTAATAAACAAGGTTTTATTAACTTTTTACCGGAAGCGTGTGGTTTTTTTAGATTTTGCGATTAATTTCGGAATTTTAAACGATGCAGACAGTATTTATTTACCAGATAACCCGTTTCTTGAATAACTTTTGCCTAGTTTCATTTTTTTTTCACATTCTCCGACTTACGAATGAAAATCTCTGGTGACCACCAGAGTTCGATCAGTCAAATTAGGATGAGTAGTTTTAAAATTTCATTGTAACTTAGCGGGTTTTAACGCTTCGTTACTGAACACAACGGAACATATTACCCACTGTGGTCGGATTTCACGGTTAGTTTCCTAAACCTAACCTAACCCAAATATAATATTTGCGTCATTATTTTTTCATTTTCAGTCATTTAGATTTTTTTAAATACGTTCAATCCATAGCTAAATTCGTATATTCTGTCATTTCTTGCATGTCCATGTTGATTATCTCAGCTGTTAGACATTAGTTTACTAGTAGTCACTGTCGTAACAGTAATATTTTTATATTAATTAATACCTAATCACATTAGTTGGAAATAAAATCAAAAAAGAAATAGAAAATAAGTGACTGCCTTGTCTTGTAATATTGAATATTTTAATAACCTTATATTAATTAACATAATGTTGTGGGTCCCGCAAAAATGTATTTTTTATTTTAAAAATGTACTAGATGCGGGACGGTAAAATCTATAACAGGTGGCTTAAAGTAAAATGATAAAGATTGGAAAACATATCGGATTTAAAGGTATTTTTGTATGCCGGATTTTAAACGTCGTCCTCATTCGAATAATTATTAAGTCTAATCGTTGTTTATTGCGCCGCCGGAACGTTTTAAATTTTTAATTTATATAATATTATGTAAATTTCTTTAATATATCATCCGTATATTCTAGCCAACAAATGCCTGAATTCTAAACAAACACACAGGGAGATGAGCCTATGAGTTCTACGAGATATATTATTTTATTAATTATCGTTTTGATTTAATAGTATATATAAAAATTTAATGAACATACAAATTTAAAAATATACGAGATGCTGGACGGTAGAATGTATAACAGGTGGCTTGAAGTAAAAAATAAAGATTGGGAAACATATAAAAAAAATAATTAGGATCTACCCGTTTCCCCTGTATCATTCTAATAATACATTTTCTTAACTATTAATTGTATACTTGATAAAGATTGTGTCAATCGACACCGATGCCGTTTTTTACAGTAATATGATCAAGTAATTTAAACCCGGATTATCCGAAATCCAAAAATTTATATTTCGAATTCCAAAATCATGTTTTATTTTCAGTTTCAATAGTCAACATTTAGGTATATACATTTAGGTTTTTTTTTTTTTTTAATCATAAAATCAAATTTTTAGGTAATTTTTTTACCTGATAAAATGAGTTAAATAATGTTATTCATTTCAAGGCGTGCACTATTATAAACTATTTTCATAAGTAAAACAACGTTGCTGAGAGGTCAGCTAGTATTATTTATTATATAAATTAGAGTGTAATATGTATAATTTTTTTTGTTGTACTTGTTATTTAAAATAAATTTCTATTTGTAATATTTTTTAAATTTTAAAAACGTAATGAATGTATAGCACATTAAATACTATTTATAATAACATAATAATAATAGTTTTGTGTGAAATTATTTAGAGAATAGAAAATCACAGTATTAAAAACCGAAATTCGGATTTAGATAAAAATCCGGGTTTACAATAAATGTCGGACAACGTATTTCAGAATCCGAAAATCCGGCTTCTCGAACTTCGGCAAATCCGGATTTTTCCCATCATTAATTTACACAAAACCCGACTAAAATGTCTACGCGTATAATGTATTCTGTAAAAACTAAAAACGTACAAAAATAAATCGGTAGTGCTACGATATTATACAGTCCGTGGAGAAATATGCGGATCCGATTTGGTGGCCTATGTAAAATATTATATTTGTCTTAACTACGGCAATACCGTAAAAAGCGTCAAGCTCAGAGACACTATGGTGTTCAAACGGTGACAGCGCTCTTAGCTAAGGTACTCAAAAGAGGGGAAAAAATGGAAAAAAAATGCACAAAAAACTAGACCAGTTTCGGGCAGATTCGATCTGCTTGCCTTCGAGTTATAACCTCTTATCTCCTATCCACCGACTGCAGTACACCTTTTAGACACTAACCCCAGAACCGACCCATTGGCACGGTTAAAAAGCCAGTTTGATATTGTACGTGACACTACTAGACACCGTTTCACCAAAAATGTGACCGAGACGCGGAAAATATAAGTTTTTATAATTTTCCGTTGGCACTATATATTAATATACAACTATAAAAATTTTAAATTTCCACTATAGACGGTAGGTCGTTCCGTGCAGCCCGCGTGTTCGATTATATTTGATTTCTATACGGATTGTGGCCATTGCTGTCAAAATGAATAATACATTGCCGTACGGTTCGACAGAACTACGTAAATTGAAAGGAAAAAAAAAAAAGGAAAAAGATTACACCCGATGCGAACACCCGGTACCAATACGCTTTGTCAGAATTGAATAGTATTAAAAGAACCCCAAAATCCTTACAATGTTATTTTCTTATTCATTTAAAAGTACCCCCGAGATCATTGTCAAGTTATTTTCTTATATATTTAAAAAAAAAAAAAATCCCCGTGATCCTTATATTATTATTCTTCTTAAATATATACGGAGGGTAGGAATTTATGGGTCTACCCGTCCGCCCGTCCGTATCTGGCGGTTCCCAGAGATTTCAAACTGTAACAATAGCCGTGCATTGTATACGGTATAACACAATGATAAATTGCCGAGGAATCTAAACCCGTGTGGTGGAATCGCCGATACGATACACGTGTAGAAGAGGCGCGTACAACGACCACGCCACAGGTTTATTTTGCTGCGCGCCCAACAATGGTTTGCCGCCAAACACTCCGGCAGGTGTTTGTCGTCCGGCAGCGAAACGTTCGAATAGCCCGTATTCCGATAGGTACTTGGAATACAATGTTCCAATATTCCCCACGAAAAATCCGTAAAATAAAATTATCACGCGTTTTAATGTTTGATCGTTTCACGAGATATTTCACACGTACTTATTGTTATTATTATTATTGTTATTATTATCACCAGAGCTCGGAACTTTATGCGTTAAAATACAATGAAATATGTGCATGCACTAAACATTATTGAAATATGCAATTTTTTTTATTTTTTTTTTTTTTTTCATAAAATATGTGGGATTAAACTTTAAAATGGTGTACACATTTCGCATCTTAAAAAAAAAAAAAAAAAAAAAAAAAAAAAAAAAAAAAAAAACGATCCCAAATCGAGTACTCAAAGTCGCGTTTTTAAAAATATTTCCTATTAATTATACGCTGCTTTGTAGAAACAATTACAATTTTTTTTTTAAAAAAACGATCATTTTTGTAGGCGGACATTTTGAAAGACAGTATAGGATTTAAATTTGTATAACTGTATACAACGATAAATTTCAAACGAAAAACGATTGTGGGCAAGGTAATAAATATTAGTCGTGATATTTCCCTGTTGCCCCCGGCAACCCAGTAATCAATATAAATAAATCGTGTTTTTGTCATTTTTTTTGGTAGGTTTTTCTACCGCGTTAAAAAGCTAATAGGTATAATGAAAATTGACCTTTTTAAAGTACCAACTACCGAAAACAGTAAATGAGTGTATAGATCGGATGAAGTCTTCTGGTAGAAAGATTTTTTGCAAAAAGAAAAAATAAATAAACATCATTGTAAACCCACAAAACCAGAAACATAGAAAACAACTTTTTCTATTTGTTTACAATTTTTGTTGTGTGATTAAAATTGAAATATTATTGTTTCGAATACAAAAATAATTATTAATATTGAATAATGCACTTTTTGATATTTTTCGTTTGTAGATCTCGAAGCACCGAGACCCAAATATAATAAAATTACACCATCTATATAGTTTACCGGTACTACATTGATTTATTAACAAAATATACATAAATATGTTTTTGAAGTCTCTATATATGTAAAATCACGAACATTTTGGTAAAACGTGCAATATAAATTGTTGTATTTCGATTGCGTGTATTATTAACGAATATGCAGCTTCCTCGGAAACATGCAAACTCTTAAAGTTCCGAGCCCTGGTAATTACTATTACTCGCTCCGCTCAAAAATATCCAAAAATAATGATAATATGTTTTTTATTGTTAAGCAAACATATTTTTTAAAACGGCAACACAACGCCCCACGCCACGCCACCGCGTTCGGTAACGTCGTGCCCCGCAACAGGTTTTAATCTCAAACCCCTGTTTTGTATAAGAAAACGAAAAAAAATAATTATAATAATGACAAACGTGTTTCATAAATTCCGGTCTTGACAATCAGTGACGTGAAACCTCGTGTAAAATTGTCGAGCATTTTTGCTCGACTAATGCAATGTTATCTACATATACCAGTTAAAAACTAAATAAACTCGAAAATGTTAAATGCGTATGAATAGAAATGTGCATTCGTCCAATCCTAGAAAAGGCTAATATTAATATTCAGCGATAGTTTTAAATACAATTATTTTTAACCGAGTTACAACAACAACAGCAAAAAAAAAAAAAACGAATTCGAAAAAAAAGAAACTATTGTTGCTCAAAATGTGCACGTTTTTCTCCTAATTGTGAAGAAAACAACAACGGGAATCTAAAAGTCGCTTGTTTAATACACCAACCAGATTTTAACCAATATAGTTTCTATACCCATAACGATGAATCACATTGATCGCAACAGTTACTAAAATTAATTATATTTATAAAAAAAATCTCCGTCAAATTACCATAAAATAAAAATTATCGATTCAAAATTAAAATATGAACAGTTCGAATGATGTTACCTGCCTACCTAGTTTGCTGTTCATAAAACATTCCTTATTGCTTAATATTTTTAGTCTGCAATTAGTCGAATAATTACATTGATATATTACTATGGTTATCGACACGTTAATCGTAATCAAAATGTTGGTTTTAAATTCCCTAAACATACAAATTACTGTAATTACTTGCAATATTATAATCGTAATTATTATGTTTAACTTATGTCACAGAGACAAAACACTCAGTTCCAATCACACACTATAAATTTTTTTTTAATTTACTAAAATAGAACACCTTCCGCCACTTTAAAACAACTGGTTTACTGATCAATCAGTAAATTATTAATTCAGTTAATTAACTGTGTGAAATTTGGCCTCACGGTTTCCGGCCTTATGCACCACAACCGTATAGTTTTGTTGATACGTTTCTATATTCGGGAACGTACAATTTTACCCCCGACGCGGGATTTCAAGCGATGTTCACAAATATTAACTCATCAAAACCAAACACTCTAGATAAAAAAATTATAAAATAAAAAAAATTATTTTATATATATATATATATATATATATAAATTAAGCATACAACGGGTTTGCGTGCAACTCGCTCTAAAACTATACAACCGAATTTGATAAAATTATAATCATGTGTGTGATTTGGTCCAACTTAAAATAAATATTTTATCGGGACAATTTCGATTGTCAAATTTTTTTATTGTAAATTTTAAGATTTTTTATAGGAAAGGGGGGGGGGCGGTTGTATATATACACAAATCAAAAGTTAATACGTTACTAGGGAAACTATCGTTGCTTTGTTATCAAAAAACATATTATTATTATTATTTTTTTTTTTTTTCGTTATTCTACAGATATAAAATGCAAATATTACTTACTCGCTCACTGATCGAACGCCCAGACCAATCCGCTGGATCTAGAGACGTGACATTTTTGTGGTGTGTATCGTACGGTGTAGGTGCCTAACAGCCTCAGAGTGACGGACGATAAACGGTCGGTTTGCGTATTAATTTTGATTTTTAGTAAAATGCCGCGAAGGAAATCCAACCGCGTAAAAACCGCGATAGGACCGATAAAGTTGTTAGAGGGATAGTAGGGGGGTAGGGGATTAAATCCACGGGTAAAAAAAAAAATGTACACATAGTTTCTATCTACAATAGTGTTGATTGGCGTACAGTTCGACGATAAATAATATAAAATATGTACACTGTGCACAAAACGACAGAGAGGAAAAAAAAAAAATAACAAATTTGTAGTATTAATTAATTTTAATCGGATACAACAAGCATTTATTTCAAACAGTCGGTTATGATCTAAACGTATTTCGTGTGTCGCCTGTAATGTTGTTCAAACAGCAATGTACAATGATAAAGTGGGCTAAAGGGTCAATTATTTCGGATGGTATTTTTTTTAAGTGAACATCCTTTAAATGTCGTTTTACCGTCTGCACGGAGCGGACGGAACCAATTAAAAATCCTAAATAAACGTCCGCGGCGATCCGTCGACGACCGACTAACAAACGATTGTCGTGATTACAGTATTCCTGGCGCATAAAACGTAACTATTGACACATTTTTCACATATGTAAATACGACAGTTAGTAGATCAATGGTCTGCAAAGTTCCCCCCCGGCATACCAACACAAATGTCAAACCAACGCACAGTGGGCTAGAATAGTTAAAATAATTTATAGAAAAAAAAAAAAAAAAAAAGTGGCACGCCATACTATAGTTAACCGGCAAATGGTTTCATTAGTGGAAAACGCCGACTGCTATTTTTGTTTGTAAGTTTACCCTATTTTAGGAATAATTCGGACTCCGTCACAAGTCAAGCGATTTCATCCGCCAAACGATTTCACGCAAAACGCGATATGTCCAAAAACTCGGTACGGATTTTTTATCTTTTTTTATACTGTATACAATATAAATCCCAAACTAGAGGTTTCCGGACGCGTGGAAAATTCGCGTCAAGCATCATTTCCGCTCGGCCAAAACAATTTTTTTTTTATCCACAGAAAACCAAATAAAAACTAAAACACATTCGAATACTTCAAATGCCTATATATATATATGACCTATTTATGGGGGCCAAGCTTAAATTCGATCAAAGTCTACGTATAAACGATTATAGTTTCTAATCGAATAGCGACCAAAAAAAAAAAAAAAAAAAAAAATCGAAAATATATAAACCAACGTAATTTTTGTCATTTATTAGGAAAACTTGCAACGAAAATACACCGGCCAGATTCAAAATGTTTTCAGAAATACACTTGATTGTCGGTACGACGCCTCGGGTCCCCTCTTCCCCACACGTTAAGAACGGCCACACGAACGGGCCATGAACACCAAGGACTACAGCGCCAAAATCGCCGCCGCTGCCATATGGCGTTCTAGGTATTACAACAATAATCGCCGGACGAATACAGTAGAAAAAAAAATGGTTAAAATACACATAATTCGGATGTATTCTTTAGTGAATACGTTCGAAATGTGACCCTCGGCATCGAAAAACCAAGAACATTCGTGTATACACATAAATAGTCCGTGGACTGCGGTGCCGTAGGAGGCCGGCTCTGTCTTCGGCAGGGACTGAAACCGTACCGGGAAAAAAAGCAGTTTTCGAACCGACACCCAAATTTAAATGTTTCGGAAACCGGCAATAATATTTTTTCGGTTAATTTCGATTTCAATATCGCGGTTCCTGTATTGTTTGGATATAATCAACGAACAATTTAATTGATATCAGTACGCAACAACAAATCATCGCTAACAAAAAAACGGTTCTGAGCAAAATTCAGTTAATCATGTTTTGAAATGCCGTAATTTAAACGATTTTCATCAAAACCAACGCTTATAAAACAGAATTATTACATTACACTCGATTGTTTTCTTTTTCATACCTGTATCGAATGTTCGTGAATTTCTATACGGCCAATAGATTTCTATTCAATTCATTTTAAAAATAACTTAAAATGCCTATAAATAGTTTTTAAAAAAATGGCCAGAATATTTTCAAAATTTGTCCAAGTCTAGAAAGGCATTATATTTATATTCTGTAGAGATTTCAGGTCTCTAGAAATATTTTTAACCGGATGACAACGAAAATAAAATTCGAAAATAATAAAACAACGGTTGCCGTATATTTTTTCCTGTATTCCCTATGTTTTTTTGTAGAAACAATAAAAAGTCTGGAGTATTATATGGATTATGTGTATGCACGACCGGTTAAGATTTAAATAATAAAATAATAATTTTATACGTGTATTATTTGTTCTCCTATTCTGTTCTATTATCTGATGATGATTTTTTAAATCGACACTGGTCTTATTAACACGCTACTTGTATAATACTCCAGGTTTTGTATTGTTCTTATTATACATATTTTTTACATTTATTCAATTTTTCTTATGTATTACCATATCGCTTATTTGCTACAACAACGACATAACACAAAAACCTTGATTTTTACATAAAACGAATTTGAAAATTTTAGTTACAATGAGATGATGATAAATCATGTTTAATGAGTAAAGTGCTTTAGAAACTTATTTTAATGAAAAATGAGTGTTATAACACACTATAGTCATGCTTTCAATTCTCACCTACAACAGTATTATTGTTATAAAATTAGGAGTTAGTTTAAGTTTTTTAACATATGACACTATTGGTTCAAAGATTGATTTTTTAATTATGAGTTATTTGGTAATAAGGCTAATTTTGTATGTTCACTTATGTCGTTCTATCAATATAGAAAAAAACACCAATATTATTATTATTTGCAAACAACTAAAAAATGACGATTTTTGTGTTATGTCGTTATTGTAGCAAACAAGTGATATGTATAAATTTTAAAATAAAATGTTGATAAACCAGGCATACAAATATTATTACTATTACATAATAGTAATATAGTATATAACTATTACATTACTCTGAACATTAATAATTTTTTTTTTGTCCATAACTTGTAATGAACTCAGTATGCAATATTCGAGCATTTTTTGAAAAATCAAATATATTTTTGCCACGTCTAGAAAATGTTAATATTAGGTAATCGGTGAAAATCAGCGAATAAGAAGTACATTTAGTTAGAATTAACAAATTAATAAAATGTACAAGTTTACCTACGATCGAATTCGACTATTTTTTTTTTTTTTTTTTTTTTAACGGAACAGGCCTCCGATTGTGGACTTGTCCGAATCTCCGCGTCTACCGTCCGATATGTTCAAAATTTCAGATCTTTGTGTCCCATGTATAAATTAGGCCGTAATCGACTCACGGCGTTCGCTTTCTTTCATAAAATTATGTTTGGATTATATTTCCGAAATAATATTGTATTGTTCGACTATATTACAAGGTGCGTCAGAAAAACCTCCCTGATTTGTGAAACTTATAAATATCAAACCAAGTCAAATATTGAAAGGAATGTTTTATTTATAAATTGTAAATATAATGCAATTTCGTTGCAACTATTTATATAAATTATATCACTTAAGTGGCGGCCCTCATTTTCAATAAATTAATTGAACCTTTGTCGGTAGTAATCTATGACTTTACGGGTCATTTCGGGTGGAATGGCAGCGACTTTCTGAGTTATAACCTCCTTAGGACTTCCACAGCTTGGGGACGATGTCGATACACTTGGCTCTTGAGATAGTCCCAGTAGAAAAAATCGCATGGGCTTATATCTGGTGAACGCGGTGACCAACGTAAAGAGATAATAGGCCCGGGACACATTTCTCGCAAAATGTTAAGGGACCGATGAGCTGTGTGTGTGGTGGCACCATCATCTTTTTGAAACCACACATTATCTTGACCATACTCGTTAAAAAAATCGTTCAATTTCGGTCGAAGACACAATAACGATTAGAGGTCACCGTTGGCAGTGGTCACCGTCTTCTTCGAAGAACTACACATTTTCCAGTCGTATTACGGACTTAAGTCAACGAGTGGGTTTTGTTTTTAGTGCTGAACCTGTTGGTCTAAAATTCGAAACTCAATTTTGTATAGTTTTGCGGTCGGGGACCGAACACGAAACGCACGCTGGGTCAATATCAGTGAACCGCCGGTTTTAGAAAATTCCTCGACATCAAACGCACAATGTTCTCCCGACTAAGCCAAGATAATTACTAATGTAATGGCATAAAAAAAGCTTTCTATCAAAGTAAATTACATTAGTTTATCCCAATCCGAACCCAGATTACAACCTGATCAAACTAGGGAGTTATTTCTGACATGCCCTGTATAACGATTCGGACACTCGAATCGCATTCCCATTTATATTCAATTTTGTGGGCCAAGAAAATAACAACGAACGTCCGTTGAACATTGCAATTACTTTGTGAGACTGCGTGATCGTCTATCGATCGTTTTGTTTTATACCCACCCACCAGCAAACGACCAATTACGATTTTACTTGAACGGTTTAAACCCGGTCGTTATATATAAAATAAAATAAAAAATCCTAATGCGTACTCGTATACGGGCTGAGATATATTTTGACATTCTCAGACGGGCAATTATTATGACTTTGGACAAATATCTATTTGTATAATGTCTATACCAAGTACGGTTTTTTTTCAATTATCAAAAACACAAATCACTAATTTCCCCCCCCTACCACCGAGCACGTTACGTTAGTGTGAAAAAATGAATAAAAAAAAAAAAAAAACAAAAAATTATTGACACGTAGAGGAAACTCAATTTTGAGCGTAGCTAGAAACGTAATGGTTTTACTATGCGATGGGATTTATTAAATATTATTTGTTTCCATCTGTGAACAACTTTTCTGTCAGAAAACTTGCTCCGATTTACCGAAGTGTAGCATCCCTTGTGATAGAACTTTGGTTCTAGTCGGTGCCTCGGAAAAGTCAGTTTTTTAATATTCGTCGATTTTATTGCCCTCCCCTACTCTTTCCCCCCACCACGCCTTCCAACAGAAATACACGAAAATTCGACACGGGGTTCGTTACAGGTTGTTGCACATAATGGCGAATAGGAAAATAATCGGGCGTAGTGCGGTACGTTATGTTTTTTTCTCCCTTATCGTTGTGATTTAATTTTTATAATATTAAATATCCGCAGGCTACGGAATAATACGACGTTGGATGAATTTTATATTTATCCGAGACCACACACGCACAACCGATCGAATAATTCCTTGGTCCGCCATTGTGTCCAGCAGAGAGACGGAATCGTCGAACAGACCAACTATCGAAAACCTGTCTTACACTTATATTCGGCACCGACCCTTGTCACCGACCCTTGTCACCGACCCTTGTCACTGACCGACCGACGCCAAATACCGATGGGAGAACAATAAAATCGGTTGTTTTTTCTCTCTCTCATTCTCTCTCTCACTCTTTCTCTCTCTATCTGTATAAATCCCAATCCGGAATGCCGAAGAATTTCAAGGTCTCTCTACGTTCTTTTTTTTTTTTTTTTTTTTTCTTCTCTCCCCCTTATCTGTAACCGTCGGAATTCGACGCGTTATGCACTCCGACGACGCACCTCGATTGAAAACGGCAACGGCGGGAACGTTTTATTGCGTTTTGACCGGGGTTGGTTAAAACACGCGTAAAAAAAAATAACTAAAACGTACAATACGATTTGTTTTTGAAATTCCCACTTAAAAAATTTAAAAGTACTTTCTATTTCACATGGTAAACATATATTTGGTAGTCCAATATTGTATATGTCATGTAAATTTAAAAAAAAAAAAATCTGAGTTCCATAATAAATTTGCGCTCCGCCACGGTGAAGTCGAATTGTCAACTGAACTGTCGAAATCAATTATTGTACGGTATTATGCCTACACGTACAAAATAAAAAGATATTGCGCGATTAATTTCGAACAAGCACAATCTTCATTCAATACTTGCGCAATATATGTATCAGACACACAATAATATTGCGCAATATTATTTTGCATGTGGGGGGGCCGCTTCATGAACTATATTATTAAATACTATACAGATGTTCCGGATAAAACGATTCCCAGCCATGTAACTTGATTGGTTTTATATCTCGCGTACAGTAATTTTGGCCGGATCTAACGATATCGGTTACGACGATAATTCGGATTTTTTTTTTTTTTTCATTGGCCTATAATAGAAAATTGGATTACGTCCGGTGCGATAATTCGTTATCTAATCTGTAATACACATATTGTAGTATGCGGCACAATATGTGTCTCACTATATCAGATTTATATTCGTTCGTAGATGCGTTCCGTTCTTAAAAATGTCGAACAAAAGACTTTCGTTGTTTATCTATCGCTGAAAAAAATGAAAATAATTGAACGGAAATGGTTCAAAGACCAACGATCTAAAAACATTCCAATAAATGGTGTCCGATACTCCCAAAAAAAAAAAAAGCGACTGACTTCGGGATGCGTTTTAATAAGGCAGATTTTCAACGTTCTTCTTCTCGGTTTACTCGTTTTCGTCAAAGAAACAATATCGTTTTACATATACACAAAAAGAACGTTTTTTTTTTATTCATAAATATATATTATAGTTTGTATAGTAATACAAAAATGTGTGTAATAAATCAATTTTTTTGATAAAATAAAAGTTTTTTTGTCATCCGTATATAACGATCTGATTCTCTAGGTCCCTTGAGGATCATCATAAGCGGATTCTACTTTAATTTGTCTGTATAATCTAATAATAAAAAAATATTAAAAGCGTTATAAATATCGCAAGTACAATGAATTTACTATAAAATATAAATACACCCGCGATAAAATAATGATAATTTTTAAAAACAGATTAATAGCACTACAATTGTCCATTTGTAATTTAAATTTCCTTTTTTTTTATTGTTAGTTTAAACTTTAAATTATAAATGGATTTTTGTTTATAAGGGATTTTATTTTTATACGGTTATGTGTTTTATACTTAACCATATTATACGTTTCAGCCATGGTTTTAACTACATGGCCTGGACGCAAACCAACAAAGAAATATTTTTATTATTTATAAACAAAAAAATTACAATTTTCTTAGCCTCGACGACAGGATAACACAGAAATCAAAAAAGATAATAGCAACGTATCCACGTTTATTGTCGATTATTGTAACTATGTAAAAAACACCGTTGAGAACTTCCACATTTTTATCGCGAAAATGTTACAATTATAGTTACGCTCATGAACAATAAATACGATAATATGCGAAAAAAATCTACAAGCAAATATATTATTTTATGATTGGTCGAATATAACGATATTTAAATATCATATACAAATGCTGAATTGTACCCAGCAATAATTTTAACAAAAATACCAAATATTTACGAAATTCCTAAACAGTTCGTTAGGTCGTCTATAATAAAATCGGTAAAATCACGAACCGTGCGCGTAGAAAAACGGACCCATTAAATTGGATAAACTCCGCCCGAGCAGAGTCGAAAACATAAAAATACCATTAGATTAATTGAACAAGATACGCGAATTACCAAAATTTTATCGTGTACAATTGTGTAAAGAATCGAGAAAAATGCATCGTGTGACAAACACACCCCATACTAACGAGCGCACAGCGAGCAGAAGTTTTTTTTTCTTCTGTAAACGACCACACACGCGCTGTGGTAAATGTCCATACGATTTATGACCGGGGTTTTGACCATCGTCCGTGTATATCGCTCTCGACATTTTGACGAAAAAAACCTTATAATTCGACAAAAAGGCACAATAGAATACCTGCACTTGGGTGGTCATCTGCTGCGAAACGCACATGTGTGTATAGTAATATGACCAATGCAAGATATGCTGCATTGATAAAATATAACAATATTATATTTTATCGAATTTTATAAAGAAATATTTGTATAAGATTTAAGGACATTGGACAAAGAAATAGAATAATAATTTTTTTTTTTTTTTGTAAGCAAAATGTATTTTCAATTTATGATTAACCTTTATTTTCTATATTTAATTTAAGATAGAAAATTAAATTTGCCCTTAGGGTTAATTCAGTATGGCACACCTGAAAATCTTTCGGTTCCCGATTATATAGGATATAGTAATCAGATATTATTTTATAAGTAAAAAAACTGAAATAAAATAATTTAAAACTAAAACTCATTAATAATGAGTTTTAGTTTTAAATTATTTTTAAACCTAACCTGTCCATTAAAGAAAGTTAGCGTTCGTTACTTATTTTGAGTAAACATATTTTCGATTAGGTCAAGAAAATAAAATCATTCTGTAAAATACAAAAAAAAATCTAGCTATAATAGATAGTTAAAAATATATCTAAAATCGTAGATAGGATACATTCTTCATAACATCAATTTTGTTTTCAAAAATTGTATACTGCAATATTTTAAATTAATAAAACTATAATACGACGGCGAAAAAACAATAAAAAATCCCGTTCTTGCGTTAGAATGTTAATTAAAAAGAAAATCAGTTCAAACAATTCAAACGTCAGGCCGGTCTTAAACAAATACTCGGTGACTTGTCAACAGTCAAGTTTTATAAAGAAATTTAAAAACATATATCTGTTACTATATATATAGTTATAAATAATAACATAATACGGTTAAAGTAATATGATATAATATTTGTCGTCATTGATTACAATGATTATTTATTTTATTTATACGACAACAATCTGCGTACATTAAAAACACGCAAACTATCATCTTAGTAGCAAAAAAAGCATAAAATTGAAAATGCCGTTTATTTATGTGTTTATTTCATCAATGGGTTTTGAAATTCGGGTTTTAGTTTAAGTGGACATTGTTCGCACCCGAATACATTACAAATCGATAAATTTTGCAACAAAGTGGAGAAATTTAATATCAAAAACACCAAACATTCAAAAATCATGAGACACCGATTAATTTTATAAAAGTATTTAGTAGAAAAGTTAAAGTTACGAAAAAAAAAAATTGACGAAATAATGTTACAATTATTATTATAGGTGCAATAATAGTTAAAGCGGCAAAACTGTAATGACAAGAAATACAATATTTTAACCAAACAGATCAATAAGGCTACAAAACGGTGACGACTAGTTTTTAACCGAACCAGAATAATTGTAAAATAATTTATTCTGTCAATTCAAAGTTTGAAAAACATAGGACGAGAAATTTATGATTTACTGGGATGTAGCGTAATTTTTTTTTTCTGGATGCAAACAACGGTATATTATTTAATTATACTATTACTATCGAATCGCATTCCAATTCGATAGCTATTAATAGCGGTGAGTGTCGGCATAATCAGATATTGAGGATATGGGGTTTTTTATATTATATTTTATATATATTGATATTTTTAATTTTAAAATTCTCAGCGTCTTCAACGTACATAATAATAATTGTTTGTAACGTATTCCAGACAGTCGATTGGTCGTTTTTATAAAACGATCTCCCTTACAATCTCAAAGACGCCAATAAAGCCGACGAGTTCACAGGCCAGGTGTTTTTCATCTTTTGATGTCGACCCCGTGCCGACCGAAAACCAGTACAATAGATACCGAAATCCCGTCGTTTCTCGAAAGGCTCCCCGGAGGACAATAAACATTTGAACCGACGTTATAATACTACGAAAAACGGTTAAACATTCTCACATTTTTTCTTGAAATCTTTGACACAGGGTACGGCATGCCGTAAGCCATTATAACAATATTCAATCGTATATTTTCGATAAATCTTAAATGACACGTATTCAGACCCATGTATAATAAATATTTTCTTTTTTTTTTATACTAGCTCGCCCGCCAATGCTTTGCTATTGCTAGATTATTTTTTTGCTAGATCATTTTATAGTATTGTCCTGACGATGTTACTATTAATAAAGAAAAAATATATATATATATTAAAAGTGTACAATCCATCTACAGCAGAATACATTTGTTCTACTTGATCATTTCAACAGCTATTTAACAAAAACTATGTATGTCACATGTTGAATTAAGTCAAAAGTTCATGACAAACAAATATAACATTTTTTTTTCTCCTGTGACATAATTCATTTTTGGGCAGACCAAAAGTGTTCTATTTGGTTCTATATATTTCTTCCGCGAATCAGCAAAATTAATACGAGACACGATTAAATTGAGTCAGAATTTTGTTAGGAAAGTACGGAAAGTAATATAGTTTTTATGACACTGAAAGCAACGAAAATTCATTGCATTATCGTAAAACGATTTTAAGCAGAGTTTTGTTACAATATTAATGTCCTATATCTTAAGCCTTGATAACAGGTTTACACATAAATCAACTGAGATAATACCATCGTATCGACGATGTAAGTTTTTGTAACAATGTGAAGAACACCGTTAAAAATTTCGACATTTTGATAGCGTAAATGTTACAATTAAGTTAATCTTAAACAATATTTAAAATAATTTGCAAAAAAACTCTGCAGGCAAATATATTATTATATGTTTGGTCGTATATAAAGATATTTAAATATCATATGCAAACGCTGAATTGTACCCAGCAATAATTTTAACAAAAATACCAAATATTTACGAAATTCCTAAACCATTAGTCGTCGTCTATAAGAAAATCATTGAAATCACGAACCGTGAGCGTAGAGAAACGGACCCATTAAATTGGATAAATTCCGACCGAGCAGAGTCGAAAACATAAAAATACCATGAGATCGATTGAATAAGGTACGCGAATTACCAAAATGTTATCGTGTACAATAGTGTAAAGAATCGAGAAAAATGCATCGTATGACAAACACACCCCATACTAACGAGGGCACAGCGAGCAGAAGTATTTTTTTCTTTTGTAAACGACCACACACGCGCGGTGGTAAATGTCCATACGATTTATGACCGGGGTTTTGACCATCGTCCGTGTGTATCGCTCTCTACATTTTGCCAAAAAAAACAACACAATAATTCGACAAAAAGGCACAATAGAATACATGCTCTTGGGTGGTCATCTTCTGTTACACGCACATGTGTGTCTAGTAATATGACCTATGCAGGATGTGCTGCATTAATAAAATATAACAATATTATATTTTATCGATTTTTATAAAGATATATTTGTATAAGTTTTAAGGACTTTGGACAAGGAACTGGAATAATTATTTTTTTTGTTTTTTTTTGTAACCACAGTGTATTTTCAATATATGATTAACCGGTATTTTCTATATTTAATTTAAGATAGAAAATTAAATTTGCCCTTCGGGACAATCCGGTGTGGCACACCTGAAAATCTCTCGGTATTCGATTACATATAATATAGTTATCAGATATTATTTTCAAAGTAAAAATAATGAAATAAAATTATTTGAAACTAAAACTCATTAATAATCAGTCCATTAAAGAAAGTTAGTGTTTGTAACTTATTTTGAGTAAACGTATTTTTGATTAGGTCAAGAAAATCAAATCATTGTGTATAATAAAAAAAAAAATCCAGCTCTAATATAGCTAAAAATATATTTGAAATCGTATATAGGATAAATTCTTTATAACATCAATTTTCTTTTCTAAATTTGTATACTGCAATATTATAAACTAATAAAACTATAATACCACCGCAAAAAGACAATAATAAAAATAAATCCTGTTCTTGTGTTAGAATGTTAAATAAAAAGAAAATCAGTTTAAACGCTTCGAACGTCAGGCAGGGCATAAACAAATACTCGGTGCTTTGTCAACAGACAAGTATTATAAAGAAATTTAAAAATATACATCTGTTACTATATATTTAGTTATAAATAATAACATTATATAGTTAAAATAATATCATATAATGTTTGTCGTCATTGATTATAGTGATTATTTAATTTATTAATACGATAACAACCTGCGTACCTTAAAAACACGCAAACTATAATACTAGTTGCAAAAAAAACATAAAATTGAATATGTCATTTATTTATGTGTTTATTTCGTAAATGGGTTTTGAAATTCGGGTTTTGTTTTATGTGGACATTTTTTGCACCCGAATACATTACAAATCGATAAATTTTGCCACAATGTGGGGAAATTTAACATCAAAAACACCAGGACATTCGAAAATCAGTAGACACCGATTAACTTTATAAAAGTATTTAGTAGAAAAGTTAAAGTTACGAAAAAAAAAACTTGACAGACTAATGTTACAATTATTATTATAAGTGCAATAATAGTTAATGCGGCGAGACCGTAATGAGAGAAATCAAATTTTTAACCCAACTATATCTATAGGGCTACAGAACAGTGAAGACTAGTTTTAATCCGTAACACAATTATTGTAATATATTTTATGTTGTTAGTTCAAAATCAAACAAAGAATATCATGGGACGAGAAATTTTAATTTTATTGCGATTAAGCGAAATTTTTTTTTACTGGACGCAAACACCAGTTTAATATTTTATTATACTATTACTATCGAATGGCATTCCTATTCGATAGCTATTAATAGTGGTGAGTGTCGGCATAATCAGATATTGAGGATATGGGGTATTTTGTATTATATTTTATATATATTGTTATTTATTATTTTATGACCCTTGGCGTCTTCATTGTACATAATAATAATAGATTGTAACGTTTTCCAGACATTCGATTAAATATTTCTATAAGACGATCACCCTTATAATCCCTAAGACGCCCATAGGCCGGCAGCGTCACAGGCCAGGTGGTTTTCGTCTTTTGATGTCGACCCTGTGCCGACCGTAAACCTGTACAATGGATACCGAAATCCCGTCGTTTTTCGAAAGGTTCCCCGGAGGACAATAAACATTTGAACCAACGTTATAATACTACGAAAAACGGTTAGAAATTCTCAAATTTTTTCTTACAATCTTTGACACAGGGTACGGCATGCCGTAAGCCATTATAACAATATTCAATCGTATATTTTCGATAAATCTTAAATGACACGTATTCAGACCCATGTATAATAAATATTTCCTTTTTTTTTTATACTAGCTCGCCCGCCAATGCTTTGCTATTGCTAGATTATTTTTTTGCTAGATCATTTTATAGTATTGTCCTGACGATGTTACTATTAATAAATAAAATAAAATATATATTTGAAAAGTGTGTAATCCATCTTTAGCAGAATACATTCGTTCTACTTGATTATTTTAACCGCTATTTAACAAAAACTATGTATGTCACATGTTGATTTAAGTCAAAAGTTCATGACAAACAAATATAACATTTTTTTTTCTCCTGTGACATAATTCATTTTTGGGCAGACCAAAAGTGTTCTATTTGGTCATTTCTTCCGCGAATCAGCAAAAATAATACGAGACACGATTAAATTGAGTCAGAATTTCGTTAGGAAAGTACGGAAAGTAATATAGTTTTTATGACACTGAAAGCAACGAAAATTCATTGCATTATCGTAAAACGATTTTAAGCAGAGTTTTGTTACAATATTAATGTCCTGTATCTTAAGCCTTGATAATAGGTTTACACATAAATCCACTGAGACAATACCAACGTATCGACGATGTAAGTTTTTGTAACTTTGTAAAGAACAAAAAAATTTCGACATTTTGATAGCCTAAATGTTACATTTAAGTTAATCATAAACAATATTTAAAACAATTTGCAAAAAAACTCTGCAGGCAAATATATTATTTTATGTTTGGTCGTATATAAAGATATTTAAATATCATATGCAAACGCTGAATTGTACCCAGCAATTATATTAACAAATATTCCATATATTTCCGAAATTCCTAAACCGTTCGTCGTCGTTTGTAATAAAATCGTTAAAATCGCGAATCGTGCTCGTATAGAAACGACACATTGAATTGCACGCATTCCTCCCGAGCAGAGTCGAAAACATTGAAAAACCATTAGATTAATTGAACAAGGTACGCGAATTACTAACATTTTATCGTGTACAATAGTTGTAACGTATCGAGAAATGTGGCACCGAGAGACAAACACACCCCATTTTATCGCGTGCACAGAGAGCAGACGTTTTTTTTTTTTTTTTTCCATTTTAAACGACCACACACGCGCGGTGGTGAATGGTATGTCACAATTGGGTTATGTGAGCATTTCATGTCAAACAAATATAATTTTTTTTTTTTTTCGCTGTGACATAAACATTTGGTTTCTTACCAATGCAGCTTTATGATATACAAAATTTATTTTTTTGATTCGCCGTCTAACGCGTAAACGAACAAAACTGATGGTTTTACGTGTTTCCTTTTTTCACCTATATGTAGTGAGCCGGACTGGTTAGTACGACTTAAAATATATATATATAGAGGACTTTCCCCTCCCCCCTAAAAATTTTACATTTTGATTTTTGACAGTACGCATTGTCGCCATTCGGTTAGTATGGAATTAAATATGATAATAAATTCAGCTGCAGTGGTAATTAATGGGTTTTTTGTTTTCAGTAAAAATCAATATCGATAAGATAACCGAAACAATGAAATTGAACATAAAAGATTTTATATTTATACCAGCTGCTCATTTATTATAATATGATACTACCATTGATGAGAATGGCTGCGTTCAAATATGGTACAAGAACGGCTAGTTGGGCTCGCATTAATAAACGTACACCGTGAATTTAAAATCTCTAAAGCAAATATTATCAACCGCTTTGCAATCACGAAACGGAGAAACTCAGAATTTTGAATATAATTTTTATTATAATCGTTTGATTATTTATTATTTAAAGTGATAAATAGTACATTTTTATTTTTAATGTACGTATTCATATTTATTCAATATATACAGTAAAAAAGGCAATAATTGAATATTAACTTTAGTATTGTGTATGATTTGAAAAATTGTATACCTTAAATAAATGTTTACCCTGAGGTTAAATGAAAATCTTCACCACGTAGTCAGCATTTCAAGTAAACAAATCAATCATTAGTTGTTTTATAGAATTAAATATATTTTTTTATTTTTTTTTTTTTTTTTTTTTATTTGAGAAAATTCCATTGAAATCTGAGAGTTCCCCCAAACTATCCATCCCCCCAGATGGATTTCAATAGCTTCCGGGAGAGCTTATCCGGACAACGTGGAACATTTTCCGGAAAACCACGTTAAAGTCGCTCTAGTTAAGACTGACGGTCAGACGGACATCTATTTATTTGTATTTTATATAGAGATGAAAAAATATTATCTGTAGATTCATATTTACATCGATGAAAAAAAATATTTAACCTACAATGTGGCTGTTATGCATCGGTCATATCACCTCGCCCGTGTCTTTGGACCACCAATGACTATTATAAATTTTTTCGTACACGGTAATTACCGGACTTTACCGCACTGAATCATCGATCGACAGCTACTCTGCATCGTCGCGTATATGATAAATACGGTTTTTTTTTTGTTTGAAAAAAAAAATATGCATATATTAATAATAATTCTACAACAATCGCCATGCGGCATTCCAAACAATAACCGTCAAATGCTTTACGTTTTTAAGCTCGGGGTCCACGGTCGTCCGGATAAATGGTTATCGCCGTCTGAACACAAATATTCACAGGGGTTTTTTTTTTTTATGAAAACACAATACAAATATAAATATATATATACTGGGTGTCCCGCGAGGGTATACTGCGTGTAATCGTAATAAATTGCATAACTATACGTATGATGTATTTAACCTATAGCTGTGCACGGAAAAGGGGGTCCGGGACGTTCGATCCGCCCCATTTTCAAGTCCCAACTAGTATACAATCAAAGTGGAAAAATTATAATTTTTCGGTACGACAATATTTTTATGTTCACAATTTCAATTTCTATTATCAATTGGGTTAGGTTCTTTCATAAAAATAAAACCACTCTCTTAAAAGATTTGACCAGTTTTACTAATTTTGGCCATAGGCGTGCTCCATCCATATACATTTTTTTTTTTTGTTTTTATCTGATTATTCTATTATTTCAATTCCTATTATCAATTACGTACACGAATTATTTAAAATTATAATCTCATCACAATACCAACTAATTATGTGTGTTTATGATGAAAATACATTGAAACTTATTATATTGAAAATATAAGAAATATTCTAATGTATGATTATTGAAAAATAAATCTTTAAACACAAAACGTTATAAATATATTTTCTACATGTTTAAAACACATTAGGATCTGAAACTTTACACATATTTAATAGTATGATAAGCCAAAGGTCTCTATTTCGCGGCAAGTTGCAATTTTTCAGCAGTAAGATCGTTATTTCTAAAGAAATTATCTCCCTTTTGACTAACTAGATTGCAGGCAGCATTTATGGTTGCTTGACGTTTTTTTTATTAATGATATGGTTTTTTTATATTGCCGCGGCCGCTATTTGATACGTCAAATTCACTTTAACATATTGAAATCGGTTTTATAGAAGTAAACATAAACACCCAGGAACTTTGCCAACGATGCAATTAAAAAAAACTTCAACTAGTTTACAATTAATAATACATTAATCATAAGTGGATAAATGGTAATTTTTCAGTACAACAATATATTTATGTTCACCGTGTGTTCACAGTATGAAATATCGCTAAATATTTCCGCTGGCTGACATTAGATTGAAATTCGGTGTACGAAATAAGGGAGTTGAACATTTTTAGACAGATTTCAAATTATTCTTTTCGTTTAGCGCATACGCAATACAACTCTCCGTCTTTAGCAATTCCATTTTTTTCACTCTCTCACTCACTCTCTCACTCTCTCTCTCTCTCTCTCTCTCTCTCTCTCTCTCTCTCTCTCTCTCTCTCTCTCTCTTTCTCTCTCTCTCTCACTCTCTCTCTCTCTCTACAGATTCGGTGTATTTTATTTTAAACGATTTTCGATATTATTAACTTGCTATGTGTGCCCAGCGAGAAGACTAATAAACACGTATTGGTCATTTACTATGATTATTAATTATTAATTCACGTATAGTACTGAGATAAAATGAAAAAAAATTAAAATTAACACATTAGCAATTCGTTTATGTAGAACAATTTAACATAAATTAATACGTTTCATTCGATAAATCGCTCAAAGAGTCCACATTGATTTCCTAACATTTTTATGAAAAAATATATATTATGTAGGAAGCGTAGTTTCGGCATTTTTTTAATAATCAGTCCCCCTTTCCCCCCCCCAAAAAAAACACAGGAAAACGCATAGCAGCGGCCCAGTACACTGGTGCCGATAATACACCTAAACCGACGCCGCCACCGTGACGGGACAGTTTTTTTTTTTATTTTTTTTTTTTTAACTTCAGTTTTTATAACAGGCGAATTTATTGTCCAACGATTTATCGAAACTATATTATAACGTCAATATATTATATCCTTTGTGCGAATTTTCCTTTGCCACGCCGCCACGCAGACGTATTGCATTACATTGTAAATGTATAATTTACGAATACGTGGTTATAAATCGTATTGTTACAACGATCATTTCACTTCAAAATACTGCTAAATAATACTAAAATACTGCTAAAATACTCAAAACCTTATCGACCGGCGAATAAATAATCATTTTTTTTTTTCTCGAACCCAGTGGGGGCGGCGTCTTTTCACAAGTAATCGGTAACGACACCATACATTCGCCAACGTGTTTTTTCTCTACCTCGTCTATAATTCGATTTATACGATATAGTCGTATACATTTATAATATAATTGATTTCAATAAAACCGCGCCGACAAATTATTTGGTACATACAGGCCCTGATTTAGCCGAGTATCTTGGTGACTAGTAGTCGCCCGGACTCAATTTTTGTGAACCCTCGTTTTGATTTATTACATTTATAATACTTTTTTAAACCAATGTGGTCTTTGGGGCATAACATTACTGTATCGATTTATATGATAATTATAAAAAAAAAAATAAAAAATAAAAATAATACCTATGAAAGTACCTATGACCATTGAGGGTGGTTTTTAGTCTCGGAAACAAAAAAAAAAAAACATAGGGAGCTTAGTCGGGTGAATATGGTGGATGGGATACCACTAGTACCACTTGTATTATTTTGGATGCCAAAAATTCACATATGGAAAGTGCTCAATACGCTGGTGCAAAATCCATGACAATTGTTGGCCACGCTTCTGGCTTTTTACGGCGTACTTTCTCTCTTTAATCTTTCCAATACTTGTTTATATAAAACGCTATCTGTAAGTACAAACCCATATAAAAGTGATAACTTATCAACGTCAAAATGTATTAGGTTGATGAAATTGCGCAGATTCAAAAGTTAAAAATTGTTGATGTTTAACGATGAGACAATGTGTCGTCATCTCTATATCAACTCAAATAACTGACACCGATGAACATAAAACATACATTAGCCTACATTGAAACAATTTTACAAATATATTTAACCATGCCTCGTACAAACTGCAGTGGCGAACGCTTTTTCTCAGCGTTCAAACACATTAAAACTCATTTGAGATCGTGTTTGACTCGTTATAAGTAAAACGATCTGATATTGCTGCTTACTGTTGAACACGACCTAACTAAAAAAATATCCTATGACGACTCCATTGATGAATTTGCAATGGGACGTAGAAAAAACATCCATGCCCTTATAAATTACAATAACATTTTTGAAATAAAATATACATTTCTTTTTTTTTTTTTTTTTAACCGAGATGGCAGCCTCTGAAAGGCCTCCGGCCTTAAAATCTGTAAATCAGCCCCTGGGTATATTTATATATATCAGCGTGGGCAGGGCAAGCGAGGTAAACGCCGAATGGTCGCTAAAAAAAAAGAAAGAAAAAGAAATGTATTTCATTTATATTGTCAATAGGCAATGTGTCGTATGGTATTATAGGTTTTTTTTTTTTTTATTATTAAAAAAAATATACTCCAATTTCAGACATGCTGTTTGTATGTAATTGTAAAGTTCATGTTAGTTTTACCAGTTTCACAATTCGTTTACAATTATATTCGAGTTTTTATACACCAGTATTATCAATGGATAGATATTTTTTCGTTGTGCTTATCACTATAATTTAATATTTTCATTGGAAGACAAATATTAAGATATTCAATTTTATTGTTATTTGGCTGTTGTGCAATATAATGACAGACACGCTCTGGATTTTAAGTACCCAGCTCGTATCGTTCTAGTGGTCATGGCTGTGTGTAGTAGGACAGGGTGCCATGGTTTTACGTAGTACAGTCGAACTTGTTTAACTCGTAGTTGAAGGGACCGACAAAAAAGTTCGAGTGATAACTCGAATCTATCCAAGAAACCAAAAATAAAAAATTAGATTAGACAAATTGTTTTGAAAAAGTATGTATGTATTTACTATTTATATATGTGTGTCTATTTAAACCACTTGTTAACGCACTCGTCAACATCGGGATTTTCGGTTCTCCAGTGCTTTTCTGCCTTTTTTACTGGACATAGCCAACTGATTAAAAATGTTTTCTTTATTTTTAAGATATGTTGACAAAGTGTTGAGTGGAATACCAAATTCTTTAGCTATCAAATATTTTGTTTTCAATACATTCTCAACTTCCCGTATCGCTGCAGCTTTTTCTTCGCGCGTTAGCGTTTTGATGTCGAAATTATGAACGGAAAATTTCGTACAATAACGTTGAAACGTAATGGAACACTGAAGTGTATATTCGTTGCCGTGTAGTAACGATAAGGTACTATGGCCTTTTTTTTTTATAGTAAATGTATACACATGAGAGGAAATATCATAATTTTATAATTTTAGAAAAAATCGAAACTTCCGCTTCATCACGAAAATATTCGTGTTAAAAAAGATTTTTTTTTCATTTATAATATAGGAAATTCTATACGGACCAGGGAAAAAGTTCGAGGTGTCGACGATTTCGAATTAAAGATATTCGACTTAACCACTTTCGACTGTAATTGTAAGCGCTGCATTGGGCGATTATAAATACTTATAGAAACACATTTTCTTGTACCGAATGTTCGGTAACCGGACTTTTTTTTTTTTATTTTTTTTTTTGTCACACAATATATGTCTGTCCGATAGGTATGATTTATGTTTCAATTGTTAATTAATTTTGAACCGAAAAAATACGCACATTACAACGAAGAATTTCCAAACGTTATTTTTGAAAATCTCCGATAGTCAAAATTCGGCGATGAATTTGATTATGTTAGATTAAAAAGCTAAATCTACCGACGCGTCGCGCACGTATTGTGACGAATTTTCGATTGCCAGTCCATGTGATACGGTTATAAACATTAAACCAAACGATTTATATTTACCATCGATTTGTATTTTGGCCATACGAATAGTCAATAAATATATAAATAATAGAACATTTTTGTTTTCGAACCAACGGCGGCGTAATCGTTTTACGAGAAATCGGTATCAGTACCGTCACACGATCCCTAGATCGTGTTTTTTTTCCCTCTAGTCAATAATTTAATTTATATAATATAGACACCGGGACTGCAGTATATTTTTATCGTATAATGGATTTCAAAAAAAAAAAAAAAAAACGAGCCAACAGGATAGGTTAGGTATTATACCCGGACCGACGCCAATATGGCGGGATGGTTTTTTTTTTTTTTTTTTATAAACGGTTATTTCTTTATCGTGTAACGTATTTTCGAATCTTCTCGAAACTATATAACGTCAATTGTGATCCTTTGTGCTAATGTTTCTTTGCTCGACAAAGACCGATAGGCCGACACCGCCCGGGTGTATATAAATATATTTATGGTGACCAGATAAAAAATCAAAAAAAAAAATATTGTATATTATAAAACTTAGCTCTAGTATCATAAAAAAAAAAAAAAAACCACTCCCATAAAAGATTTTACCGATTTTACTAATATTGGCCATAGGCGTGCTCTATCTATATAAATTGTATGTATTGTGTTTATTCTTTATGATGAAAATACATTGAAACTTATTATATTGAAAATATAAGAAATATTCTAATGTACGATTATTGAAAAATAAATCTTTAAATTCAAAACGTTATAAATATATTTACTACGTGTTTAAAACACATTAGGATCTGAAACTTTACACATATTTAATAGTATGATAAGCTAAAGTTCCCTATTTTGCAGCAAATTTTAATTTTTCAGCAGTAAGATCGTTATTTTAAAAGAAATTAACTACCTTTTAACTGACTAGATTGCAAGCAGCATTTATGGCTACTTGACGTTTTTTTATTAACCATATGTTTTTTTTATATTGCCTCGGCCGCTATTTGATACGTCAAATTCTCTTTTACATATTTCACAGTATTCATTACGATAAGATATTGAAATCAGTTTTATAAAAGTAAACTTAAACACCCCGTACCTTTGCCAACTATGCAATTACATAAAACTTGTTACGCATAAAATGTTTAAAACAGATGACTTTACCCGAATCTGTAGAAACAAATAGTAGTTGCCGTTCAATAAAACTATGTTGTATTTAAAATTATCTAAAATAGTTGGTTTCAGTAATAATGTAGCCAAATATTTTGCCATAATATCGTGAAATTGTTTTTTTTGTCTGCCAAAAAAATGTTTTCCCACACGTTTTCACGATATTATTTCGATTTGTTCTTTGCAGATTGTTGATAATCGTAATTAATAATTTTGAATTTATAATTTCTATGTAGAAGAACATATTTAACAGTACCTGTTTCTCAATTCCGTGCTGCACACTCCTAATTTCGGACTATATAAATATTATAAAACCAATCTAATTTAAACTAACAGTAGAGCGCAATGTACAGTTATCGCTTTTTTTATAATAAAAAATGTAATTATAATGCAAATTTTGCTACAGCCCACATCAAAGTAAAATCAATATATTCCTCGCTAAAACCACTGGAGTTGAAATAATTGTTTAATGTATTTTTATATATGATATTTTTTCCAAACAAGTTTACAGACTGGTCTTAATGCAACCTGACCAAAAAAGTAATTAAAATACTAATAATCGAAAAATTACTTATCGTCGGCTCAAAGTATACAAAAATCTTCGCATATTATTAAATTTAAAAGGTAAATTTACTTGTCTAAAACGTTTGATTACCGGTGAACCAGAAAAAAAAAAATATAATGCCGTTAAATAATCACAGATAATTAAAATTTTCCCCAACAGTACATATATGATTTAAAAAAAAAAAAAAATTATTTTACACTGAATTAATTATTAAAATATCAAATATAAAAAAAAAAAATGTGTACTACCGTCAGTTTTTCACCGTCGAAGTTTAATTTTATTTTAAGTTTTTGCGTAGATTATTAAAATAAAAAAAAAAAATTATCCTAGAAAAATTGACTGTTACGTACAATGATTTGAACACCCCGTATACGCCAAAATAGTGATAATACGTTAATTCTTACATACTGTTTGAATATTTTAAATTTTTTAAAAGAAACTTATGTAAACAATGTCGTTTTTAGAACTAATAGTATAACGGAAACGTGTATGGTGTTTATGTGACTAAAAAACTATACTTTGTAACATTATAATGGACAATCGTCTTGTATAGTTATA
Source organism: Tuberolachnus salignus (assembly GCA_956483605.1). Classification (NCBI taxonomy): domain Eukaryota; kingdom Metazoa; phylum Arthropoda; class Insecta; order Hemiptera; family Aphididae; genus Tuberolachnus; species Tuberolachnus salignus. Next base: position 11,473,696 of record OY101431.1, read on the forward strand.
GGTAATGGGCACCAAGGGCTCCAGTGAGGCGATTTTCATACCGAGGTAAAACATAACTATTTTCCGAAACGCATTTATAACCTATAGTTACTAGGTTAGATTTTGTCCAAAATAAATGACGGTGGAATATTGGCTCGCGGTCAGTAAATTGTACGAATCATAATAGTTTGAAACAAATGGAAAAATAAATTCTAAATGTGTTGAAGCGAAAATTTAAAATAATAATGACTTGTTCAGATATTTCGTTAAAAAAATAATTTTTTTTTACATTTAATTCGTTTAAAATTAATTTAATACCTCGTAAACTTATAGACTAATAATAATTAAATAGTGCATTTTTTTTTTTTTTTTTACTTTATTACATAATTTAAATTTTTTTTTTTTCTTGCATATTTATTTTAAGGCATATTTTGACACTATTTAGTGCATACATAATAAAAAATAAAAAATAAATATAATACAATTTATTCAAAACAAAATACTAGCTGTGCGCACGGCTTTGCCCGTGGAAAATTTGAATCGCGCATTGATTTAACCATCTACCCCCACGGTTAACTTTAGCTGTCCTATCGCGGTTTTTTATTCATTTTACTCGCTAATCTCTCTATTGGCGTTGATCAGTGTTATTTCTCTCATATCTATACATATAAAAAATACTACAGGAGCGATTTTTACGCGGTTTGTTAGCAAAATGTTCCGTGTTTCCCGGCGAATGTTTATAGCTATTGAAATCCACCCCGCTATTCGGTTTTTAAGTAATTTAAGTAATATATCAAATTATTTTTTTGTTGATTTATGGATTACCTTGATAACACGAATGAAAAAAATAACCTGATATTAATTATTTTATTGCGAATACTTTGCACGTGCATACTTAATAAAGTTTTTTTTTTTTTTTTAATAACAAAATTGGCAAAGTTTCGAGACGTTGAAATTTAATATTTACGAGTGATCTGTTTTGAAAAAATTACAACTGCCCGAATCAGTAGAAAAAAAATTGTAAAACAAATTTTAGTAGCCGTTTAGAGAAATGCAAGTTGTGCTGGGCATGCGCTTACCGGAAGTCTAAACAATTCGAAATCTCCGTAAACATGTGAATTTCGGGACTCGGGATTTCGACGTTTGTCCAGTATTATTGGTATTGAATAGGAGAACACCACAATAGAAGATTTCTGGCGGTCACGGTATTCGTAAATTATCCCTGTAATATATCAAACAACCGGGCAGCTGCAGGTCGTCGTCGTGCCAAAGAATTTCCCGCACAAAGGATCGATGAATGTACGTTATTTGATAAATACACAATAATGAAAACCGAAAGAAAAAAAAAAAAAAAAACCGCCCGCCACACTGGCGTCGTTTCGGGTTTATTTGTCGGTGCCATTACTTTGTATACTATACGAATCGAATGAAGATATATATACATTGTTGGGCCGTTCTTCTTTGGAACCTATTATATTCTAAAAAGGTACAAGACGGTCTCGGCGGCTTTAATGTATAAATCGAATTGTTGCCGGGTAAAAAGGGGAAAAAAAAACGCGTTTTCTATAGCGAACGGTGCGTGGTGTCCATGCCGGGTTCTCGTGAAACGACGCCCACGACGCGGGTTCGAAATGAAAAAAAAAAAAAAATAAGAAAAATGTATACGTTTCCGCTGGACACCGTCCCGCCCGTTGTGTTAGCCGGCAGAAAAGATTTCGACGTTTTATACCTCGGGTATTGAAATATTTTTATTGTCCTATAAGATTTATACCGGTGACCCGGTCACGTATTCGTTAGGTTGTACGAACAATGAAAAATCCATCCCGCCGCAGTGGCGCGTCCGGCCGAATACACTATCGGTCCCTATACATACGAGTAACTCTACATATGTATTATGTATTTACAAATATATATATTTGTAAATATATTTCCACAAAACATTACTGATATTAGACCTCTCTAGACGTGGAAAAATGGGCTTTTTTTTATTTTTATATATATATATATATATATATATATATATACATTTACGTTTAACAAAACGAATAAAAATTGTTTTGGCTGAGCATAAATGTTTGAAAACTTTACACGAGGTTCATTGCGGTTTGTAGTCAATAAAAAAAAAAAAAAAAGAAGGAAAGTCGAACAAGTCTAATATGGTAGTTTATTTTTATAATCGTTTAATGTGCAAAATTAGAGCATTTTGCTATTTTCCAATTTATGTGAACAACAAACACTTTTTCGGCTCCGTGCAAATTCACAACAGATGGGGACGAACAAAACACAGACAATTGGAATTTACTTTTTAGTAACGGGAAAGTCATTAACCTTACCAGCCTCTCTTTGTATTATGTATATTTTTAATATAACAATACTGTTGCGTGCCAGTTGGACTTAGACAGTACTTAGACGGGTAGAAAATTGTAATCGAGACTTAACTTATTATTTATTACACAAAAGATCTACCGAACCCGGGTCTGTCCGTAAAGCTTTAAGAGCATTTCGGAATGACGCGACGGGTCGGCTCGGTGTCGACGTAGACGTCAAGGATAGATCCCTGGACTTGGCTCTCGCTCTTCGATTGAATCTGACGTCTTCGCGATCATTTTGCTATCGGCCGGGACTCTTATATATATATATATATATTTATACGAGATATCTGACTATAGTGGGACCACATCCTGTTGTGGATTTAATTAGTTGCGATATCCGCTTGTCGTTGACACCTGTTTGCTAAATCCGACCTCGACTGCCCTGACTTGATTAAATCGATTTACACGTGTCTAGTTCTTGTGCGACAATTTAATATTATAAATTAGTATTATATACTACACTGGTCACTATAAAACGGCACAACAGACGTCCGGTTACAACAACAACACCCGTACACTTCTATTGATTATAGTCGTAAACGTCCCGACTTGACCGATTTTCACCTGACTATGAACCGTTTAAGGACAGAGTCCGTAAAAATACAGTATAATAGTCCTATGAGCAGTGGCGAGTAGTTCAAATTTCTATGTTCTGGGGCACAGCAAATTTCCCCCTCCCCTGGGGAAAACTTCGCGAATCTAACCTAAACAAGCTAACCTCATATTTAATGGTAAAATTCCCGAGGAAATTTCGCGATTATAGCCAATTAAAATTTTTTTTTTATGAATCCAGCTTCTCGATTCTAAACTTTTTGAAAATAATTTTTCGTATTTTCTATAGTCGTAATCGTTAAAAATCACAGCAATTCTACTTTATTTTTTCTAAATTAAATTATTAAGCTGTAATACAATAGACACTTTCAATCATATACAGTCATGGGATTTTTATCTAGCAATAATTTTATTATGTTTTATGGTCAAATTTATATTATACGTATGAATTCATTCCGGCATTAATTTTATAATAATTTGCAAATGATTTTAAGTGTCAGACGAAGTCCGACCGCCGTTCATTAAAGTCGCGCGTTTTATTTGTTTTGTGCTCGAAATAAATTCGATTTTTACGATATAGATTTATTCATAGACTCGAATGGTTTTCCAAATTTATTATACTTAATTTGCAACTGCCGAAATCGAAAATATCCAGTGTATACTACATTCTCATCAAGGTTGAAATCTTTTGATTCATAAATAACTAAATGTCAAGACAAATTTTCACTATGCGAAGCTGGTTTTAAATTCCTGGGAGTTAGAGATTATGACCAATACTTCAACCGTGCTGTAGTTTTACGTGATTAGATTTCAACTGACAACTCTTGGGTGGAGCATGTATTTTTTTCACCGAGATGTTCATTTGTGCTACTGAATAAAAGAAATCAATTCGAAGATGCTGCTATTAACAATTTTCAGAAAAAAAAACTGTGAATGGGGGCATTACGTCGTTGGTCGATTATTAATGCATATGCGCTCACATCTATTACACTAAATTGAACTGTTTAAATTATTATTTTATTATTTTCATATTTTGTGGACTGGTGATCCAGTCTGTTTTCAAACTCAGTATAATAGGTTTAGCTAATATAACAAACAATCGAGGGAGAATGGTGGTTAATAAAACGGTAAGTAAAATTAGTTTAACACATCATAGTTTAGTTTGTAAATGGTCATCAGTCCCACCTATTTTTTATTTTTTTTTTTTTTAAATAGCAGATATATTATAAAATTGTAAACATAAATTTAAAAATAAGAAGGAGAACCATATTACATCAAATTTATCCTGTTGGTTTATAAGTTCGCAAAATGAGATATCTATTCAGAGAGTATTGTATTAGCGACTATGTACTGTGTCGGTTGTAAATTAACAGTAATATTATCAATTGTAATTTTTCCAATTGAACCTGACGTTTGCCATAGTAAACAAATCAGTTATTAGTGTTCAAATCTTTTTAATAAAAAAAAAAAAAAAATGTTACTGTAGTGTTTTTAGTGGGATAAGCAAATTTCAATCATGATTTTACTAGAGTGCGCGATAACTAGACGTACATTACAATTTGATTTAGCCAAATGGGTAAATTTGCTCGACAAAGATTTACACTCTATCAAAATTAACGCGAAAACTTTACTTAATCAAATAATTCAAATGCGTTAACAAATTAACGCATTTGTAAGTCAATCAAATTATAAATACTATGTATAATGCCATATTGTTAAGCGAATAAAATTGTTTGTAGTTTTATGCCGTGTATTTTTTATTTTTTTAAATTGGTTACCACAATGTAAATACAAGTATAATAATATTACAATTTTATTGTGAAAGGTTGAGTAATATGTTACTCCTAAATGTAATCGTATTGTCTGCATTCTCCCTGGCCGTTTTTAGAGACTTAGGACTCTCAGTTAACTCTAACTGGTATGGGTAATAACGTATAATGAACAAGTGTGAGTAATTTAGTATTTTTATATTCAGTAATTTAAGTAAATACAGTCGATTCCGCTTTATCGGGACACACCGGTTGTATGTTAGTTTGTCCCAATAAACTCCGAAATGAAAAAATAAACATATAAATTCATTAAAAAACTGATTTTTTTAATGTTTTTATTATTACAAATATATATTGCAATTATCGAAATTATTTAATTATACAAAAAGAAAAACATAGTATTATAACCTAAATATTTATAAAAGTACATATACATATATATGTATATAATTTATTTTTTTTATTATTTTATCTTATTTAAAAAAATTATGAATATTACTTTGTTTTTTTTACATATTATTGTTTGTTGACGAATGTAGTCCGAACAAGTATCCAAAGCACTTATCGGGCTTCGCTCATTTCCTTGTTGAAGAAAAAATAATCTCAATGTTTCCAAAGATTTCTTTGGCTCCTGTAGTCGGATTGGCGGACCCGGTTCCTCCGCCGTGTCTTCGTCTGAATTATGTTGATCTTGTATAGATTGAATAATTACATCATCAACGTATTCATTTTGGTCATAACATTGCACATTTGAATCCAGTTGTTCGAATGCTACGTTGTTTAGTACTCTTACGTTATCATATTCTTCGGAATTAGGTTCCAACTGTTGATCTGTGAACTATGTGACTTTCCTCCAAAAAATCACACTTGCGAAAACAATTTTTTATTGTCTGACTACTTAAATCGCGCCAGCTGTCTGAAATGAATTGAATTGCTTGTAGGATATTAATTTTTTTTTACTGATATCTATTGCCGTTGATTTTGGTTCAAGTAAATTGTCTTCGATCTTTTCTAAAATGTAATTGACCAGTGTTGCTCTATACTTAACCTTTAAATTTTGGATAACACCCATATCTAAAGGCTGAACCAGTGACGTTGTATTAGGTGGTAAGAACTCAAGCTTGATGTTTTTTCAAAGATACATGTATATTAGGATGGGCAGTAAAGTTGTCCAGGACGGGGCACATAGCCTATTTTGTTTTGTTCAACTTGCTATCCCAACGTTGCAACCAGTCGGTAAAAACGGCCTAAGTCATCCGTGCGTTTTTATTTGCAAGATACTCAACCGGTAATTTTCGTAAAGAAATTTTTTGAAGCGAGCCAGTCGCGATTGTCGGACTATTGGTCTATTGATATTTAATATTATACTCGATAAAAATGTCTCAATTATCCGGATTTGCGGCCCAGATAAGCGGCGTACTTTTACATTACAAGTATTAACCGGTGTCTCTATAAAACGGAATCGACTGTAGTATAATTTTAAATAATAGGTATAATTTTAGTATTCAATTTTTCATTTTTTTTTTTTCTTCAGTTTTTATTTGTTCCTAAATCAGAAATTAACACACGAAACAAATGGTGATTTGAACAGTTCGGCTTATATGGCTATTTGACGAGAATATTTGCGGTTTATCGCTCGTATTTCCGCGTAAATATTTTAGTTTTACCAAACGCACGCCTACACCAAAGGGACTACGCACTAGGGTCTAGCAATGTTATATAATTGGACAAACAAAAAATATGAATATTTTTCTTGCGCGGTGTTTGGAGTTGATGCTTTACACCGAAGTATTACAGTTATCAAAGAATTTTAAAATTATATTATGTTTATATATATATATATATAATATAAACTTCCTATAAATTGAAAAAAATCGATCACCTTTTTTTGTGTACTTAACAAATAAACTATAAAATATTCGGAATGTCTACTTTTTTATTAATGATTATTATTATAAAATATAAACAATAGTAAATAATAAAATGACAATTAAAAAAATAACAATCGATTAAGATGAAATATTATATGTAGTTATAAATTAGTATAAGGTATTAATAAAAGTAATCAAAAAAATACATAATGAAATTAATAATTAATGTTTATGCTGACAACACTTTTCAGTTTTTTTATGTTCGGCTCAATATTTGATAGAGCACACCTTAAGTCAGATGCGACATCTAAACGATTTCTATGTATGTTTTTTTATAATTGCCATGCTGGAGAACCCAGAGTCACATAAATAAGTAGATAAAAATTGTACAAGGACTTTTAAAGCTTCATTTGAAATTTCAGGATAAATGCAGAGCCACCATAAAGGCGATGTGATATGAAGCTTCAACAATTTTTTCATTATTTTGTTGAAATTCTCCGGTACTGTCAAATTTTAATTTACTTAAAGAATTTTTTTTAGCAACAAAATACTCATTAGGTTTTTCTTTTAGCATCGGATGAGCTGTGGTTAAATGTTGTTCTAGTCGACTTGATCGAAGAGCATCGTTACTTAACACAACGTGACAAATAACACACTGTGGCATTTGGATACCATCCTTTTCAATGAACGTGAAACCAAACTTTAAATAATCGACGTTATGCAATCTTATTTTTTTGTGGAGCCATTATTTTTACGTACTATATATAACGATCAAAATATCTTTAACAATTCAAGACTTTCAAAATAAAATATTTTCCATATGGTTTTCCCAAAAACTAAGTCCGCGTGTTGATGTTAGGGGTTCGCGCTTATGGAAGTGATTTCATAAATAACGGAACGATGAAAAGTATATTTTTAACGATAAAAAACTTATTGATTTTTGGTTAACTGTTCAATATGATCGAAAACAACTGGCCGAGATGCCTCAAGACATTCGATCCCCTTTTGCACAACGCATAGATGCGAACAAGCTCTTTCCACCTACTGTTACATGAAAAACAAATATCGTAATAGACTCATAATATTGACACTGGTTTAAATGTGGAAATATCGTGCATGTAGCCGAACCAAAACGAAATAATGAACAAAAAAAAAAGGTTTCACTCGTCTCATAAAATCAATGCAGCAAATAATTTTAGTAACTTATTATTAAATTCTAAAAAGTAATTGCAATAGTGTTGTATGTAAAGTGACGTGTGAAATCAAATAAATCTCTTGATGTTGTTATTTTTGGAGAAAATCTGTGTTTATATTATTACAAAAAGGGCATGAAAAATTAAAATAAATCGTAAAAACATTTATTTTCCATTTTCATGTTTAAACGAAATTGAAATTTGTATTTACAAAAAAGGGGTCCTCGGACCAATTTAAGTTTTAGCTAGGGGTCCGTGGCTCCGTAGTAATTGAGAATCATTGGTCTATAAGACCAATAGGCCTGGTTAAACTGCGGAGCTTGAGATAAACGAAATTTCGATTATGATAACAGATTTGATTTTGTATACTAATTTTCTAGGTTCCGGTCGAGGCGATTTTTGAAATTCAACTTTATCGTTAAAATAATAATAGATAAAAAAAATTGATATATTTTCATTATTTGTTTACCGAATTACACATTCAATTTTTCGAATACCGTTCATCTTAAGCCCCGCAATATTACCACGCTTATTGGTCGTATTACGTGTTTTTTTCGACTGGCTCCGACTGCCTTAATTTAAATTCGAACTCCCTTAATTTTATGTCAAATCCTAGAATGTGACCGGGACGACCAGGTTGTCATTGTTAGATTAAAAAATCCTTTTCAGACTACGTTGTTAACACGTCCAAAGAGTTCATGTGCGCTAACTCGAATAAATTATCAAATTTTGTTCAAATTCCTTTACTTTGTTTATATAAGTATCATATTCACGATTATTACTGTTTTCGAGATTTTTCCATACGTCATACATTATTTTTTTAATTACTTCACGCTGTACTTTGTTAGTATACGGCGTTTTACCAAAAAAATTATAAATTCCTCTATGACTGATCAGTTTCACAACTGGAAGTATGCTATCTAAAAATTGATACCTAACTGAACTAAACCTAACTGATATCCCGCTATAGACTTCAACGTCATTAAAAACCTATTACACTGGGTATAAAAATTGGAGATAAATAATATATCATTTATAATGACGGTCCGTCATAGAATGATAATATCCAAAAAATAAATATTACTATACATGTAAAATCTAGCAGATAATTTAGGAATTATGAAATATTAAATAATATTGTATTTTATATCATTATAAACTGTCAGTAAAGAATAAACAAATACATGTAAATTGAACAATTTTAATGGACTGATAAAATATTTCCGTTTTTTTTTTTTTTTTTTTTTTTTTTTTGATTTTATTACAACAAATAATAGATTTACCACAACTTAACTATATATAATTTAAAGGCAATGGTCTTTTTTTACAGTATAGGTTCTATCGGTTTTTACATTAAATTACAAATTTTTTTAATGGAAAAACTACAAAACGTCCAATTTTTTTGTCAAATTGTAACACATTTGCGGGACAGAAGGAGACGAGTAAACACGACAAAAAAAAATTTACCCAAATACCTCTTTTATAACATTGGACTAATCGGGGGAGGTTTCCCTGTAATAATACCTAGTTTTTCTTACGTTATTCCTATTATTTTTTTTTATAATTATTAAGAATATACTGTTTCGTAATTGAAAATTATAAATATTTAATACATTCACTGAGTTACTCGTATGTATAGGTAACGATAGTATGTCTGAACCTTTGTTTAAACCGGCAATACCCCCGCCTCCCGGAATCGCCGTTTCTACTTCGGGAGAGTACATCTGAACCTAGAACTACCATATATAAATTAATGAAATATAATCAAACACGACTATGAGAAAAAATAAATAAAAAATAAATAAATATTGGTATCTTATATTTTAACGGAAACCCACTTAATATAATAATAAACTACATGACTCTTATATTTCTTCTATTAGATATTTACAAATATTTATAAGACAATTTCTGTACATAAGAAAAATATATTTTTAATAGCTGGAAATATGTTTTATACAGTATGTGCGTCGAATATATGATAAAATTATAAGTATTTTTCTAAACAGTCTGTCAAAATTTAAAAATTCTGTTAAGCGAATAAAAAAAATAAACTAAAATGTGTCACTAATATTTGTTGCTCATTTTAAGGTACTGAAACATCAAATAAATCGTGTTTAATGTCTAAAAAAAAAAAAAAATCAATTAATTTATGCGAGCAAAATATTTCTGAAAAGAAGTAAAACTTCGATAAAATAACGATGTAATCGCAAAAGAAACTTGTAAAAAAAAACTCTGTAATTCATGTAAATGTGTATATAAGAACATAAAATCATTTATGCAGGTTCCTTAGTTGTATTTTTTAAACTTTTCAAATTGGAAAAAAAATAAAAATTTTAATTTCAAAATTAGGAGGGCTTTTGCCGTGTTTATTCACGTTTCAGACCACTGTGGGCTGGGCGTTCGGCAGAAATGTAAATATTATTTATATATATATTTTTTTTAATTTTCAAACCCTCGTCAGGGGCGTAATTCTACGAGATCCCAGGATCGGCACCGCGCACATTGTCCATCGAAAAAACTTGTTTTTTCCCCCTGGTTTCTTGTCAACAGTTCGATGTATACAATCTAGTCGCCGAGATCGTCTTGTACCTTTTTTCAATATAAATGAATTTAGGAGAAACGCGGCTAACAATGTGTAGAGGTACCGATAATAAACCCGAAACGGCGCCGGCATGGCGAGACGTTTTTTGTTTTTTTTTAGTGATATGGTGTGAGGGGTTGTCACAAAAATGAAATAAATTAGTAATCTGTATAATATGCTCGCGTTCCGTTGTAATCTGTTTTTTTTTATTAACCAATTTTTCGGAAATGATGATAAAATTGGAGATAAATAATTTATCTTTTATAATGGCAGTCCGTCGTAATATGATAATATCCAAAAAATAAATACTATTTTACCTGCAAAATCCAGCACATAATTTATGAATTATGAAATATTAAATAATAATATTGTATTTTATTTTATTATAAACTGTTAGTAAAGTATAAAAAAAAAAATGTAAATTGTACCAATTTTAATGGAATGATAAAATATTTCGTTTTTTTTTTTTTTTTTTTTGATATTATAATGAAAAATAATAGATTTACAATAAATTATATATATATATATATATATATATATATATATATATAAAATTTATACACAATGTTCTTTTTCTACAGTATAGGTTCTATCGGTTTTACATTAAATTACAAATGTTTAAAATGGAAAAACTACAAAACATCCCAATTTTTAGTCAATTTGCAACCCATTTGCGGGACGGAAGGGGACGAGTAATCACGACCAAAAAAAAATTAACCAAAGTAAATCTTTTATAACATTAGATAAATTAGGGGCGGTTTCCCTCCAGAAAATCCTAGTTTTCCTACGTTATTCCCGGTTTTTTTTTTAATAATAATTACAAAAATACTGATTCGTATTTGATAGTATTAGGGCTCTAGTTTCAATGTGCACAATCTCCATGTTCATTGAAAATTGAGATAGACATCATTGCATATTCAATTGTCAGCGCTGAATTCGAATAACTCACTATATTTGAGCAAAAGGGTCTATCTCCAGTGTATTTTAAGATTGAAAATTGCATTTAGTTTCAAAAATTACAATCTCCTTTGACACGTTTGTTTCAGGACGTACAATCTCTAATCAAATAATATTTTTCATGAGTTTTACTATAAAAATACATTGTACACCGTTTTTACGGGTTGTCCTGAAAGTTGGAAAGAATGTTGAGTTTATGACTGAAAAGTTGAAACAAGGAACTTTATTAGGACTCCAGGACAGTGGCATTTTGCTTTTTCAAAAATGAAAATAATGATTATTACAAAGAACTCAAAAGGCGTAGTGTTAGTCCGCGCTGAAGGCGTGTACAATTCAAATATTGTAATAAGAAAACCATTTACAAAAAAAAGCAAAGAACATTATTAACATGAATCCCTCCAAAATTCCAATACGGAATTTTGTCAACAGTAATTAAAAAACGGATGTAAATAATCTACTAACTGCTCAATACGGAAATGAGTGGAAAAATGATCAGCGTTTAATTTTTTACAAATTTGTCATAGATGGAGATGCAATACCAGGTTATGTTGAGGAAGCCATATGATGTGAACGTCATGCGATAGAAGATGAAATCAATGTTACAATCTAATATATAAATTGAATAACTTATTAATCTTGAGTATTTTTTATTTTAACCATTATTAATATTAAATTAAATTTTTTTGTAAACTTCTAAACTAAATGAAAAAAGAATAAAGACTTTTAATTAATAGATTCTCAATAACTATTTATTATTTACTAAAGTTATTTACAAAACGAGCAATCTCCTACTGTTAGTTTTATACTGTACAATCTCCAAACAAAATGTTGTCAGAACTAAGACAAAATCTTGTATTTTTAAGCAAAAAACTGGTAAATCATCTGTGCATAACTATATGAAAAGGTTAAAAAAATCCGAATAGAGAAAAAACATTTTTTGATTAAGTTATTCGTTTTTTTTGGTTTTCTATTTAAAAACTAGTGACGTGGGGATTGTACACTTTGAAACTAGTGCCCTCTTATGTATTTGTAAATATTAAATACATTGACTGAGTTACTCGTATGTATCAGTACCGATAGTAAATCTAAACCAAGACCTACCATAAGTAAATTAATAAAATATAATCAATCACGACTATGAGAAAAAAAAATAAAAAATAAATAAATATTGGTATCTTATATTTTAACGGAAACCCACTTAATATAATAATTTACTGCATGACTTTTATGTTTCTTCGTATAGACATTTACTAATATTTATTAGACAATTTCTGTACATAAGAAAAATATTTTTTTAATAGCTGGAAATATGTTTTATACAGTATGTGCGTCGAATATATGATAAAGTTAGAGTATTTTACTAAACAGTCTGTCAAATTTAAAAATTCTTCTTAGCCAATAAAAAAAATAAACTAAAATGTGTTACTAATATTTGTTGCTCATTTTAGGGTACTGAAACATTAAATAAATCGTGTTTAATGTCTAAAAAAAAAAAAAAATCAATTAATTTATGCGAGCATAATATTCATGAAAAGAAGTAAAACTTACACTAAAATAACGATTTTACCGCAAAAGAAACTTGTAAAAAAAAAGGTTTAATTCAAGTAATTGTGTATATAGGAAAATAAAATCATTTTTCAGGTTCCTAGTTGTATTTTTTAAACTTTTCAATTGGACAAAAAATAAATATTTAAATATCAAAATAAGGAGGGCTTTTGCCGTGTTTATTCACGTTTCAGACCACTGTGGGCTGGGCGTTCGGCAGAAATGTAAATATTATTTATATATATATTTTTTTTAATTTTCAAACCCTCGTCAGGGGCGTAATTCTACGAGATCCCAGGATCGGCACCGCGCACATTGTCCATCGAAAAAACTTGTTTTTTCCCCCTGGTTTCTTGTCAACAGTTCGATGTATACAATCTAGTCGCCGAGATCGTCTTGTACCTTTTTTCAATATAAATGAATTTAGAAGAAACGCGGCTAACAATGTGTATAGGTGCCGATAATAAACCCGAAACGGCGCCGGCGTGGCGGGACGTTTTTTTTTTTTTTTCTCGGTTTTTAATGTAATGTATTTATCTTCTAACGTACGTTGTAGTCCTCTGGATACCATAAAGCGTAGACTATAATCTTTTGTGTTGATTTTCCTCCACACTGCGGCCGACCTCCTGGCAGGTACGCAGGTATTACATACAATACAATAGGTTTACTTTACGAATACCGTCATAAATCTTATTAACTCATCTTATACTCCCATCGGTACAATATGTAATAATGAAAAAATGTCGAAACCTCTTCGGCCGGCAGGTAGTTTGAAAACGCACAGTATAAAATACGATACAGTGGTGTCTTTACAAACTTATTTTTTTTTTTTTTTAGTGATAGGGGGTTGTCACAAAAATGAAATAATTTTAAAAATCGGTATAAAATGCTGGCATTCAATTGTAATCTATTTTTTTTTCTAAACCAATTATTCGAAAATGATGATAAAATTGGAGATAAATAATTTATCTTTTTTAATGACGGTCCGTCGTAATATGATAATATCCAAAATATAAATATTATAATACCTGTAAAATCCAGCAGATAATTTAAGAATTATGAAATATTAAATAATTATATTGTATTTTATTGTATTATAAACTGTTAGTAAAGTATAAAAAAAAATACACGTAAATTGGACAATTTTAATGAAATTATAAAATATTTCGTTTTATTTTGTTTTTTTTTTTTTTTGATTTTATTATGAAAAATGATAGATTTATGATAAATTATATATATATATATATGTAATTTAAAGGCAATGTTTTTTTTCTACAATATAGGATCTATCGGTTTTTACATTAAATTACAAATGTTTAAAATAGAAAAACTAAAAAAAAATCCCAATTTTTAGTCAAATTGCAAGCTATTTGCAGGACGAAAGAGGACGAGTAATCACGACCAAAAAAAAATTAACCAAAATAAATCTTTTATAACATTAGACAAATGTGGAGAGGTTTCTCTTCAAAAAATTGTAGTTTTCCTACGTTATTCCCGGTTTTTTTTTTTTTTTTATAATTATTACGAAAATACTGATTTGTATTTGATATATGTAATTGTAAATATTTAATACATTCACTGAGATACTCGTATGTATATGTACCGATAGTACATCTAAACCTAGACCTACCATATTTAAATAAATAAAATATAATCAGACACTTCTATGTAAAAATAAACATAAATAAATAAATATTGGTATCTTATATTTTAACAGAAACCCACTATTATTTAATATAATAATTTATTGCAGGACTCTTATATTTCTTCGATTAGATTTTTACTAATATTTATTAGACAATTTCTGTACATTAGAAAAATATATTTTTAATAGCTGGAAATATGTTTTATACAGTATGTGCGTTGAATATATGATAAAGTAGAGTATTTTTTAAAATGCAGTCTGTCAATTTCTAAAATTCTGTTAAGTGAATAAAAAAAACAAAAAAAAAAAAATACTATAATGTGTAACTAATATTTGTTGCTTATTTTAAGAACTGAAAATTCAAATTAATCGTATTTAATGTTTTAAAAAAAAATAATAATAATAATTAATTTATGCGAGCAAAATTAATTATCGAAAAGAAATAAAACTTCGATAAAATATCGAATTGTCCGCAAAAGATACTTGGAAAAAAAACGCTTTAATACAAGTAAATGTGTATAAAGGAATTTAAAATTCTTTATTCAGGTTCTATAGTTGTATTTTTTAAACATTTCAATTGGAAAATTATAAAAAATATAAATTTCAAAATTAAGGAAGAATTTTGCGGTCTATATTCACGTTTCGGACCACTGTGTGCTGTGTGTCCGGCAGAAATGTAATTATTATTTATATATATTTTTTTTAATTTTTGACCCGCTTCGGGGGCGTATTATTACGAGATACCCAGGATCGGCACCGCGCTCTTTGGCCATCGAAAAATATTCTAAACAGTCTGTCAAATTTAAAAATGCTGTTAAGTGAATAGGATAGGCACCGCGCACATTGTCCATCGAAAAAACTTGTTTTTTCCCCCTGGTTTCTTGTCAACAATTCGATGTATACAATCTAGTCGCCGAGATCGTCTTGTACCTTTTTTCAATATAAATGAATTTAGGAGAAACGCGGCTAACAATGTGTATAGGTGCCGATAATAAACCCGAAACGGCGCCGGCGTGGCGGGATGTATTTTTTTTTTTTCGGTTTTTATTATAATGCATTTATCTTCTAACGTACGTTGTAGTCTTCTGGATACCTTAAAACGTAAATCCTTTGTGCTGATTTTCATTACACTGCGGCCCGACGTCTTGCAGGTACGCTGGTGTTCAATATAATACTATAGGTTTACTTTACGAATACCGTCATAAATCTTATTAACTTATCTTATACTCCTATGGGTACAATATGAAATAATGAAAAAATGTCGAAACCTCTTCGGCCGGCAGGTAGTTTGAAAACGCACAGTATATAATACGATACAGTGGTGTCTTTACAAACTTATTTTTAAATTTTTTTGTGGATGGCTAGTTTTATCTTCATTTTCGAATTATTGGTTTATAAAAAAAAAAAACAGATTATAATTGAATGCGGGCATTTTACACTGATTTCTAAAATTATTTCATTTTCAGTGAATGGTTATCACAAAAATGAAATAATTTTAGAAATCAGTGTAAAATACTCGCATTCGATTGTTATCTGTTTTATTTTTATAAACCAATTATTCGAAAATGATGATAAAATTGAAAAAAAATAATTTATCTTTTATAATGGCAGTCCGTCGTAATATGATAATATCCAAAAAATAAATATTACAATACCTATAAAATCCAGCTCATAACTTATGAATTATGAAATATTAAATAATATTTTATTTTATTTTATTATAAACTGTTAGTTAAGTACAAAAAAAATACAAGTAAATTGAACCAATTTTAACGTAATGATAAAATATTTCGTTTTATTTTATTTTTTTTTTTTTTTGTTGATATTTTTATGAAAAATAATAGATTTACAATACATTATATATTTATATTTATATATACATATTATTTAAAGGCAATGTTCTTTTTTTACAGTATAAGTTCTATCGGTTTTTACATTAAATTACAAATGTTTAAAATGGAAAAACTACAAAACAACCAATTTTTTAGTCAATTTGCAACCCATTTGCGGGATGGAAAGGAACGAGTTATCGCGACCAAAAAAAATTAACCAAAACAAATCATTTATAACATTAGACAAATTGGGGGAGGTTCCCCTCCAAAATATCCTAGTTTTTCCTACGTTATTCTTGGTTTTTTTTTTATATTATTATTACGAAAATACTGATTCGTATTTGATTTATGTAATTGTAAATATTTAATACATTTACTGAGTTACTCGTATGTATACGTATCGATAGTACATCTGAACCTAGACCGACCATATGTTAATTAACAAAATATAATCAAACACGACTATGTGAAATAAATAAATAAATAAATAAATCTTGGTATCTTATATTTTAACGGAAACCCATTATCATTTATTATAATAATTTATTGCATGACTCTTTTTCTTCGCTTAGGTTAAGTTAGGTTAGGTTAGATATTTACTTTGCGGGCCGGTAGCATTTCCGCAAGGCCAGTTCCCGGCCCGTCATCGATGCCACACAAGAAAAAAAAAAAAAAAAATGTTAGATATTTACTAATATCTATTAGATAATTTCTGTACATTAGAACCGTACACAGATGCTAACGAAAAATATATTTTTAATAGCTGGTATCATGTTTTATACAGTGTGTGCGTCAAATATATGATATGTTTAGTGAATAAAAAAAAAACAAAAAAATAAACTAAAATGTTTAACTAATATTTGTCGTACTGAAACTTCAAATTGATCGTATTTTATAGAAAAAATAAAATTAAAAATAACAATTAATTTTTACAAGCAAAATATTCAAGAAAAGAAGTAAAACTTTGGCTAAAATAACGATTTGACCCCAAAAGAAACTTGTAAAAAAAACCGCTTTAATACAAGTAAATGTGTATAAAGGAATTTAAAATCCTTTATTCAGGTTCCATAGTTGTATTATTTAAACTTTTCAAATTGGAAAAAAAATAAAAAGTTTAATTTCAAAATTAGGAGGGCTTTTGCCGTGTTTATTCACGTTTCAGACCACTGTGGGCTGGGCGTCCGGCAGAAATGTAATTATTATTTATATATATATTTTTTAATTTTCGAACCCGCGTCGGGGGCGTATTTTTACGAGATACCCAGGATCGGCATCGCGCTCTTTGGCCGTCGAAAAATATTCTAAACAGTCTGTCAAATTTATAAATTCTGTTAAGCCAATAAAAAAAATAAACTAAAATGTGTAACTAATATTTGTTCCTTATTTTAAGGTACTAAAACTTAAAATTAATCGTATAATAATATATTATAGGCACGTTAATATTTAAAAAAAAAAAATAATTAATATTTGCGAGGAAAATATTCATGAAAAGAATTAAAACTTTCGATAAAATAACTATTTTACCGCAAAACAAACTTGTAAAAAAAATGCTGTAATTCATGTAAACGTTTATATAAGTACATAAAATTCTTTATTAAGGTTCCTTTTGTTGTTTATTTAAACATTTCATTTGGGTAACAATTAAAAATTTATATTTCTTCGATTAAATATTTACTAATATTTATTTGACAATTTCTGTACATTAGAACCGTGCACGGATGCAAACGAAATATAAATTTTTGAGTAGCTGGAAACATTATTTGTGTCGAATATATGATAAAGTTGAGATAATATTTGTTGTAATTATTTGAATAATAAATTTAACCGGATTTGCAGAGCAGTACTAAAAACAAACACAAAAAAATTCGGATATTTTAATAATATCTGTTCCGTATGCACGTTATAGTTGTTGTTTTCATCGGATTTGTACTTTTATTTGGTTATTTTTTTTAATTGTTTCTCAAAAATTTATATTTCGGAATTTCGTTATTGTTAACTGTTATAACCTAACCAACTACGTGGGCTATGTACGCATTATTATTCCGGTGATGATAAATAAAAATTAAATAGCGCGTTTATTTGTCAGTAGTCGTAGTGTTATAAGTCAAAAGGAAAATGCATTTACTACGAATACTTAAATTAATTTTAGGGCTCCGGACTCGTATTGCTTTAACTTATCATCGGGCCTACCGCCCCTCTTCTAGATGTTAGTTGCGGTGCTTTGCGAGACTTTCGTCTATTATTAGATCAATATAATAATTTTATCCGTATAGTGATAAACGTGAATATTCCAGCACGTGTTTTTCTGTAAATACTATTCCATTATGCTCAAACAAACTGCCTAAACTGTTTTTTTTTTTTAACGGTCGAAAACCACGGGGCATACATCTCGCCCGCCCTTCGGAATTTCAAAACCCATACGAATGCCGAATGTAATCTGTTGAACACGTTTTCTGTTGCACGTGATATTTGTAAGGTTTTCGAAATCGTATTGTTCGGTTGTACACGACTCCCCGCGGGTTAGGGTTCGGCTGCATTCCGAGGCAACCGCCGGACGGTTCGCCGACAAACACGCCAAATGACATGACAAATGTGTTATATTACAATACAACGTTTCGATATCGGGAAAAGGTCTACCGCACCACATTTTTCATTATCGTGTTGTACGATCCATTTATGGTACCCGCGCCCAACGATAAACCCCTAACGAATATTATTTACAGTGTTCGTAATCTGAACTATTTCACCGCCCACTGAAATATTCACGCTGACGGACAGCGATTCTGAGCAATGTGGTGCGGCCAACAAAAATGTTTCGATATATTTTAATCGGAAATTCTGTCAATTCGTAACTACAATATATTGTAATCGCGTGATTTAGGCCGGGACGCAGCATAGTTTTCTGTAATCTATTAGTTAGAATGTACTAGCGCATATTGGTAGGCGGGACCCGGGTAGAGCAGAACTTTGCCTGTATCGACCTGCGTCACGCAGTGTCCGCCACACAGTTTACTGCGAACGTGTCGAGTAGTTTTTAGTTAAAATTGAATATATTTCATATATTTTTTTTTTTTTTCAATATTACTTGGCATATCAATACCTATCTATATTATATATACATATATATTCATTCGTTCTGAATAAATTGTATCACTGTTAATACTAAGGACTTCATTAAATTGGTTTCGATTTAAACGGAAAAAATTTGGTGAACTGTTTATCTGAAAATTCTGACGTCAGAACAAATTCACCGTGACTATTACTTTTCTTCATGTACGCGCTTTTCCATGTAGATTTATGTCCTTTTGAATACAAAAGTAAAAGTTCGTCCATTTCTTCGTCTGAATCAGACTCGAAACTTATGTCTAGTTCGTTTAGTTCGGCCATAATTTGTACGTTCTACGACCGATTATACACAAAGATGGGAAGAAACTGCGTTTCAATGTGCGGTCATCTAAGTTGCGAAGTCTTTTACCGCTTTAACCTGCCCTTCTTAATCTAATCTACCCTGCGTTAGACTGCGTCTCAATGTGCGCCCGGCCTTAGAATACGATTTTCATCGAAATTTAAACTTTAAACGATTATATATATATATAAAGAGACTTTTTTATTTTTCGCCAACAAGTACAACTTTTGATGAACCGTATGTCAAATTCCCGTGCATTTCTGTTGACATTATTTGAAAAATACTTCGCGAAATGTTTGCAATTTGAACGCTTTAAAAAAAAAAAAAAAAAAAATACAATGCGCTCAATTGATTATCAAACTCAAATGTGAGAACATTATTTTTATTTGTACGTCGGTTTTTTTTTTTTTTTTTTTTTTTTTTTCATAATTTACATTTTCAAGCGGTTACAAGCGTTTTTAAATGCTGATATTTCCATACTCGCATATCTCGCGTAAAAATAATTAAAATATCGAGAAAACAACCGGCGGCGTACGAATACAGAAATAACGTTATGAGACCTTTAAGTTGGATTATAAATCAATTCACCCTAATGTTAAAATGAACGTATGATAAATCGTATAGCAAAATTCAATATAATTATTATAAAATACAAAACTAAAAAGCATAACTTTTTCGCCATCTATTATCCAAACTCGACAACGCGTATAATTTCCATTCCGGTAAAGCGTAATTTTTTCCTACCATATTTCTACGGTTATCCGCTAGGCGGCTCTTGCGTACTCAAACGTCGTCAAACCATTACAACCCGGTTATTTATCCGTATGGTAAAATCTCATATCAATCCAACAAAGCAAACTAAAAATGTATATCACCGGACCAAAATGTCTTTTTCAAAATATATCGCCGACTCGCGAACTTAGTTGTTTACAAAAATTTTTTTAGCATAATAATTTTAAATTTAATTTATTAAGGAAAAACAAAACTATTTAAAACAATTGATTCGATTTTATCTTTCGTGTAATATAAAAGTATTTTAATACAGATTAAACAAAGATTGACAATCAAATAATTGACAATATTTTTAAACAATTTTTTAAAAATAATTATATTATTTTAAAAAAACGGACATTCTTTGCACCATAGGTTAGGGTCACTGAGCAACCTGAAAGCTTTTAATTTGTAAAATTTAAAAAAAAAAAAATGTATATACAAAAATTTAAAACAGAACGTTTCGAGCAACTTTTAGTAGAAACGTTGAAGGAAAATTGGTCTGTCTGATATTTAAAAAAACGACGTTAAGCTCCGATAAAAAAAAAAAAAATAATAACAGAAAATCTTTTTTCACTTTTCACTATTCGCGTTAAAATGTATCCTTTCGGCCACTACCCGGTAGAAATCATTAAAATCATTAAAATTATTTATCTTCAGAACATGATTTGTTAGCGTCTGTTGATTTTAACGAAACAATATTGAATTTTGCCAAAGACAGATCGAGGAAAAAATATTTTAAATAAGACAAATAACATGTGAAAATTTCAGAGACTACACGACCGATTACATCGACTTTTTTTTTATTTTGTAGACAATTCTCAACAGATGGTTTTTAGCTTTTTATTTTTTCAATATCTTGTATAATAACTTTGCAATTGTTAACCCGGCATTGTTCGCATGTGATAATTTCCCTCAAACTTCCAGATAGAATGAAAAAAGATTTGTTGATTTACCATGGAAACCAAATAGTATAAGAAACTATTCAAAATAATACGGCGAGTTTGGATACCATGGTATCCAAAACGTTACGCTAAATCGGTAATCCTCCTCTGAAAAATATACAAACAAAAGAAGTGATCAAGCTACATTTTGTTTAGACTTTCGAAACGAAGTAAAGCAATTTCAGTCTGGTCGATAGATATGTAACACCGGACAATCTATCGAAATATTCAAACGAAGAAAACGGAGGGACCACCGTCGAAGGTTATCCCGGAATAAAAAAAAAAACGGATGCCCTTGGTAGAATTTATATGGTTGATCCGAATAACAGTGAATGTTTTTACTTAAGAATGTTGCTCCGCGTGATCAAGAATCCGATGTCCTTTGCAAGGAATATTGAAATAAAATCTTTAATAATCTGTCTGCTTAAGTGTACAATACTTACTGGCTGTAGAACTGGGAAAACGGTCTTGATCCCTAGAATACCAACGATACAAACCAATCTACCATACCAGTTTAGACGACTCCTACTTCCCGTAAAATTATGCTTTTTAATGGCTAAAAACAAGACAATGGACCTAACATTAAACGTTACAGGTTTAGACGTCAACTATACGCGGCTTTGTCACTCATGCAAACAAAATCTATTTGTATTGGTTCCAGAAATATTTAATGCGTAAGGTCAATTTAAACTTGAAATTTAATTTAAAATTTAAGTCATTTATGCCTCTCACTCCGACCCAATTGTAGCCACTTCATACGTACAAAATCATCTAAACCTACTGTCTCATTGGTACTCCCGCTGGCGGGTAAAAATCAACGAATCAAAATCGACCCACACAGTATTTACACTCAGACAAGGTCTATCTCCTCCAATATCCTTAAATAATAAACAAATACCTTCCTCAGACATAGTCAAATACCTAGGCTTATCACTTGACAAAAAACTAAACTGGTCTAAACACTTACATAAAACCAAAATTACCCTCAACCATAGACTCTCCCTACTTAAAAATATCCTCAACAAATTCTCTAAACTCAACTTAAAAACAAAAATGTCCATCTACAATCTTCTCTTAAAACCCATCTGGACTTATGGCATCCAGCTCTGGGGCTCTGCTAAAAAGTCCAATACTAACAAAATTCAAATATTTCAATCAAAAGTCCTCCGTATCATCACTAACGCTCCCCCATATGTCTCTAATCGCACTCTTCATAATGACCTGAAAGTCCCTCATATCAATGAAGTAGCCAAACTATACTACAACAGATATCACTCCCACTTACCTCTACATGTCAACCCCCTCATCCAAAACCTCTCATCCCTCTCACTACCTGGCAATCCTCCCCGAAGGCTTAAACGTCAATGGCCAAGGGATTTTCTCCAACTTTAACAATATTTAAATCTTAATTGTATTAAATAAATAAAGCAAGCAGAAGCGCTATCAATGGATAACGTCTTCAAATCACGCCCTTCTTCACCCATTTTGCTCACCCCACCCATCTTCTTATTGTAACTATTATGTAACAGATTGTTGATTTATCGGAATAAAATAAAAAAAAAAAAAAAAAACATTTAATTAGATTTAGACATGTTTAAAGCTAGTACTATAATATATGCAATTGTCTTTGTTAAATTGTGTACATGGTCGTGTTCGGAATACAATAAAAAAATATTTTGGGGCCAACATTTACTCGTCGGCCCAGGGCACATTGTTCTTTAAATCCGAATCTTTCGGCCTCGGATTGCTTTCTATTAGACCAGTTGTCTAGATAAAAATTCGATTGGCATGTCCTACCGACGAACGAAACGATACGGGCGAGTTACGGTAGTACAGTTAAACTTCCATATAACGAAGTCTCATGGGGAACAAAAAAAATTCGTAATACAGAGAAATTCGTCAAATAGAGTTACATGTATTTTTTCATATGTATCAATTTTTAATTTCATATTCTATATTTTATATTAAAAATAAACATAAAATATCATATTATACCTACATATGTTTTTTAAATCTTAATTTAAAAGAAATAACTAGTGAGTTTCGTTGTTTAATATTCTTATAAACTGTACTGTTTTCGTAAAATGTTTCGATTTCATTAAGTTTAAAAAAAATTTCATCTAAAACATTTGCTTGTTGTCTAAAACCATTGCTCACAACAGAAAAGGCGGTTAGTATCACTTTTTCTGTGAGTTTAGGTAATTCTTCTGCATGGTCTCTTTTGATTTCATCTTCTTCTTCTTCTTCTTTATTTTTACCAGAATTTTCTTCTTTTTTTAACCTCTTTCACAATACTATCGTCGGTAAGTGATTCATAAACAGCAATATCTTCATCGATATTCAAATAATCGTGTAAAGTAACGCTGTCATAGTCACCCAACTCCCATTTTTGTTGTAAATCTGGAAACTTTATCTTAGTTTCAATAATTTCATTTTTAAAATCCAGCTTTGGAGAAATATTTTTCTATAGTTTCAGACGTCACGTCATTGCCCCAATACCATTCGATACCTCAGAAATACAATCCCGTTAAGTAATTGATGTTTCCTGTTCATGATTTGAAATAACATTGTTCAGGATACGTTTTCGATAACAATAATTAATATTCGATAGTGACAGTTAACAAAAACAGGATGGTATCGAATAGTTTATTCGTTATATAGAGATAAATTTACGCATAATTAACAATAAAGGTCAACCTAACGAAATTCGATAAAAAAAATTCGTCCTCTATCCCTCGTTCAGAAGTAAAAAAAAAAACAAAACAAAACAAAAATGTTATATGAATGCCACCGAGAATTAAAAATATATTACGCAGAAAATAATTATATTTTGTTACCATTATATTATTATTGGTTTTTTTTTTTGACATGTATATGTCTTATAGCTGGGGGTCATTCTGTTAATTTGTCCGACACCGAGAATGTTATCGCGACGCTCGTTTAAAGAACAAGCTCAAAATCGTTATTCCGATAACCGAACCGCCGCGAAATGTCTGTATTGACGAATTTCCCGTCGCTGATAACGAATTCAATTTTCGTTTTATCCAAAACAAATTCGGTATTTCCTGCGCTGTTTGCGATCGCCTTTGGTTCGAGAAAGATACGAAGCACGTAGATTTTTTGCTCGAAAAATACCCAGACTTAGATTCTCACAATATGAGCGTGTGCAATACTTGTTATAAAACTCTGCTCAGTAACAAAGTTCCCCGTTTTGCTACGATTAACGGTTTTTGTTATCCTCCATTTCCATCTGATTTACCGCCTCTCGGTCCTATCTCTGAACGATTAGTGTCACCGCGTCTTCCATTTAAAAATTTAGAAAAATGTATACTCAATAAAAATAATTGCTGTCTTTGAAAAATAAATAAATAATTCCTGTCTTTGAAACTTGTTTATTTTTTACACGTGTTAAAAAAGTTATCTACAATTTAATCCTCGTCTCCTCGTATCTAATACCAAATTGACATCTACATTCTTATGTCGACTATATTCAGTAGAAACAAGACATATACATGTACCGATGTATCTGTATGTAGTGTAGATACTCTTAGTTTTTTTGTTCTTCGTTCAGTCGTAGGGACATAATTATTACTCGTATTGTTTTTCTTTTAAACTCCAGTACCAATATATCGCGAGCGTAATCATCGTTTTTTTGTGCCCTGTGCCACAGGAACGATGCGAAAAATGCACGGTCAAAGGGAACAAACGCTTATACGATGAAAAAAAAATGTCTACTCATCAGTATTATTATTTTCTATATTTTTCTTTCAACCGGCAATTCCCAAGCTTTTGGCTCGATAGATATAATTCGTTAAACGATAACTATTTATAAGAGATGGGTAATGGATTTCGAGGTTACGTTGTTCCGTATACGCTGCAATACCGTTATATCCGTTATAATCGATTAATATTTTTTTTTATTAAATTTATAATAATTAACTGACGCGCAGTTAATTATCACTTGCGAAACACCAGAGTAACTTGCGCGACATTAAAAGCCGAAAAGACGAAATATAAATTTATAAATTTACTTTTTTTTTTTCAATGGTTCTCAAAAATAATTCGTTACACCGGAAATGCCGTCAAATGGAAGTGCGTTACATAGAAGTTATTACTGTTTTACATGTATGTTTTATGGTTTGCCGGCCATAAAAACGCGTATTTCAGCGTTCCGCACGGAAATATTGGCATTTGGCTTACCGCGTAATAGGGAAATAATACCGTTATTGCCGAGTGTATAAAATATAATAAAAATTATTACGCCGGCGTACGAATCCGCCGCACGGAACGAGGGTCCGTTTCGCGTGACCTGAAACAGGGGACCGACCCGCCGTGTCTTGTTTAACCGAAGGGAAAATCAATAGAGCGGACCCCTTTTGTTCAAACTCGACGCCGGCGAAACGGTGGGGCCAGAGTCCGTTGCCACGGCGACCGTTCGGAATATATTATTACTACGCCGTCGCTGCAATTCGGCAGCGTTGGTGGCCGAACGCGTTTATTTTTTTTTTTTTTTTTTTTAACGTTTATCGTACATGACGTAATTTTATTGCAAATTAAAATGCTTATAAAACACCCGTTTTATCCGGACTTTGTACCAGAATCGTTTTTCGATGGCCGTCGTTATTCGTTGCGTACGGATATAAATAAAACGTCCCCAATACCTTCCCCACTTCCCGCCCTATAACAGTGGCATAGTGAAGTATATCCGTGTTTTTCTTTTTTTTTTTTTAATTCAAACGTTCCAGACATCGGCACTAAAATCTCATAACAAATCGAACGGCTCGTGCTGCACAACGAGAAAGAATGTAAAAAAAAAAAAAAATTCCAATCATATACGTAATGATTAATTTAATGCGACAAATATATAAACACCATTATACTAACGGTTTTCGTTTTGAGTTGAATAAATCCTAATGGTTTAATCATAATTTTTTTTATTATTAATGTTCATCGCGTTATATTTGAATATCCCGTTTTTGAGTATACAGTGTAATTCGGTAAACACCGATCAATTAAACAATATTCTTGTGTTGAAAAAAATAAAAGATAAAACTGGATGTAAAATAAACCACACGGCCATGTAGTATTGTACGTATACACCGCGTGTTCACGATATGAGAGGTACCATATGATATTTTCGCTGGACGAGCTTAGATTGAAATAGGGTTTACGGATCCAGAGTACGAATATGCACAATTTCCGATAGATTTCGAATGTTCAACTCATTCGGTAATATTATGCGCAATAAAACTTACTTATTTTTAAACGGGATCTCCGATTTTTTTTTTTTTCGTTTGCTCTGCGGATACGGGCAGAGTAATTTGTTTCAAACGATTTTTTTAGAAAAAAAAAAAAATGTTTTCAATTGCGAAATTGGCAAAGTCACGGGACGTTGAAATTTAATATTTAACTATAGTAGTTACACCACGAGTAACTGTTGTGCCGTTTGAAAAATCATAGCGGACACTTTAAGCAATTGATTGAATAAAACATATTAGTTAAATCAAAAAATGGTTAAATACGTTTATTGAATTAAATCCGAATAAACGAATTCGTAATGTGTCGGTATTCGTAATCATCATTAACTGCAATTAATTTCCATTCAATCTAACTAATATAAATTAGTAAAATACAAATATAAAATTAATAATATCGGTGATTTAAAAATATTGTTTATTGTTAAAATTGCGTTAAAACAAATTATTCGTAAACACGCGGTAAATGTCAACCTCCCGTGACTTTGACATTTATGTAATTAAAGTTTATACGAAAACTGTAAAAAAAAAAAAATACTCTAGCCGACTCTGTAGACAAAAAAAAAAAAATTAGAAATTCTATTGCGCATGCGTTGTAACCGAAATGGTAACAAATTTGGAATCTATCCAAAAATGTGCATTTCGGTACTCCCCATCACCACCATTCGAACACTCTATTCCAATCTAAGGTCATCCGGCGAATATTTATTATTTCATTTTTTTAAATCTAAATTTCGAATTTACACAATCTATACATAAACTCTTATAATAAGTATAATTGATGTTATTTGAGTTAAATGTGCCGGCTTACGTGACTTGAGGGAAGTACCAACAAAAGTAGGTACTCCGGCGTGAATTTAATTTATTTTTATTTTATTTTTAAACAATCGGGTCTCGGGGCCATTGACGCTTGACTCTTCAGAATGAAAGAGGAAGGTTCCGGAAATGAAGATGGAGAATAATTTTTTAACGTGGCGGTTGGTGCGTTTTTAAAGGCGATTACTAAATATGGAGGAGTATAACTCGGCTGTTTCGGTGACTTTAGGAATGTGGACATCTGTATGAAGGGTGTGGTTTGTGATATAATAAAGAGGAGCGATAGTTATGAGTGTCAGGATTTTTGATCGAAACACTTGTATTTTTAGTGAGTTTGATCTTTTGGCGGTGCCCCGGAGCTGTATGCCGTATAACCAGATAGCGGCGAAAATATTAAATGGTACTTCATATCGTGAACACGCGGAATATATATTTTTGATCGATTCTGATTATGTTATACATTTCAGAATATCAGATATTTCAGAAAATTTTAGATAAGTTTGAGTGTGAGACGAGAAACAATGATTTAAATAAAAGGTTAATAAAACATGGTTTATTAATGAAAACACAATGAACCGATTCCCGACTGGAAACGTTTGACAAACATTAGGTTACTTAAAAAAAAAAAAAAAACAATAATTCAGTGCAAAGGTTTTAGGACAGAGCTTTTGAAAACCCTACCAGAGGAAAAGGACTCTGGCCAGGACGTGGGCTCAGAGAATCGTATAGACGTTAACCGTAAGGCAACGGTTTCAGAACTTAGTATCCGACCAATTCTCCACCAAAGGGGCGCCAACGCCCTCGTATTTATACAATGTTAGTGAAGGATGTAGGTGCTCGCACAAAAAATGGGACCATGAAAATCGTGGTATTAAAAACATTGCTAATGTCACGGATATCGCGTAGAAAACTTCGCTCGTGTACGCATGCGCTACACACCCCTGCGCGTTGGGCTTACTACAGTATCGATTAGGTCACTATAACGCAGTGGTTCCCAACACTAGCCACGAACAACTTTTGTAAACTTTTCACCGACGAATTATTTATTAATATTTATTATCATCACCGATTTATTTACCCTTGTACAGTTTATAATTTAAATGTACGTAATACAAATCAGGCATACAGTTTATATTAATCTCGAACAAAACTTAAATAACATGCTCGACATTTACAAACTACTGATTAACCAGTTTTGGTCCTACGACGTACAAATTTGGGGCTCTGCGAAAAAAAAAAATCAAACTTAAATCGTTTACAAATAGTTAAATCGATAATGTTACTATGTTTATAGATCACTAAATGTGTACCCGCACGGCTTCACCCGCGAAAATAATTACAAGTCAAATACGCATAAAATTTTCATTTTTGTTGTTAAACATAATCATATGCATTGAATGGAAAAAAAATTAAATTGCTAGGTGCCAATAGAAAATCTGATGCTTGCTACAACGATTTCTATCATTTAATAGATATCATTTACGAAACGTAAAAATTAACGTTATTGTAGAGATATTTTGTACGAAATATTTTGTATATCTCTGTACGGAGCAAAATATAAAAATTAAAACGAAAATAATTCCACTGTACGGCTGATAACGTAGACGGATTACAGGGAATGGAGTATATAATATAAATATATATATATATATATATATACTAAATAAATGTTTCCGGGGTTTTACAAAATGCGTAGTTAGATGTTTCTGTTCCATATTTGATATTATTATTAATTCTCCTTGGAAATTCAAGATATGACTAAATATTACTATATATCAAATATTTTATAATGTTTATCGGTTATCTTCCATACCGCATACCGCGATGGTAACCTATTTGTATTGTGTTTATAAATGCAAATTTATTATGTTAATAAAAATAAAAATGTTTACAATCCTGTACAATTGACGGTATTGTGTATTGGATTTGAAGGAAATACATCGATATACCGCGAGCGGTTCTCCCGTCTCGAAAAAATAATAATTTTACTATTTTCGAGTGGAATCCTGTTTTAGTAGGAGTGAACAACTGCATTGATGGTAATAAATAATTAGAATTATTTCTAAAGTCAGCTTAAAAATTATATCACATACATACATTGTATTTATTATACGTTTATTTATACATATTATTGGTAAATAAATCGGTTCGGCTATAGCAGAGGTTTAATTTGGCGTATTGTAAACATGTAGTATTTTAAGTATACACCGCGTGTTCACGATATGAGAGGTATCATTTGATATTTTCGCTGGACGACCTTAGCTTGAAATAGGGTTTACGGATCCAGAGTACCAATATGCACAATTTCCGATAGATTTCGAATGTTCAACCCATTCGGTAATTGTATGCGCAATAAAACTTACTTATTTTTAAACGACATCTCCGATTTTTTTTTTTTTTTTTTTTTCGTTTGCTCTGCAGATACGGGCAGAGTAATTTGTTTCAAAGAGTGTGGTTTGTGATATAATAAAGTGGAGCACTAGTTATAAGTGTCAGGATTTTTGATCGATTCTGATTATGTTAGACATTTCAGAATTTCAGATATCGAAAAATATTATTCATTTGTATAATTAGCTACTATCTCCGCTAATACAAGAGTACAATAGGTATTGCAATAAGCTCGCATACGACACGCAACTTGCACGTATTCAATGTAGTTGTTTTTAATAAGTATGAGTTTGAGACGAGAAACAATGATATAAATAAAAGGTTAATAAAACACGGTTTATTAATGAAAACACAATAAACCGATTCCCGACTGGAACCGTTTGACAAACACTAGGTTACTTAAAAAAAAAAAAAACAATAATTCAGTGCAAAGGTTTTAGGACAGAGCTTTTGAAAACCCTACCAGAAGAAAAGGACTCTGGCCAGGACGTGGGCTCAGAGAATCGTATAGACGTTAACCGTAAGGCAACGGGTTCAGAACATAGTATCCAACCAATTCTCCACCAAAGGGGCGCCAACGCCCTCGTATTTATACAATATTAGTGAAGGATGTAGGTGCTCGCACAAAAAATGGGACCATGAAAACCGTGGTATTAAAAACATTGCTAATGTCACGGATATCGCGGAGAAAACTTCGCTCGTGTACGTATTGCGCAACACACCCCTGCGCGTTGGGCTTACTACAGTATCGATTAGGTCACTATAACGCAGTGGTTCCCAACACTAGCCACGGACAACTTTTGTAAACTTTTCACCGACTAATTATTTATTAGTATTTATTATCATCACCGATTTATTTACCCTTGTACAGTTTATAATTTAAATGCACTTAAGACAAATCAGGCATACAGTTTATATTACCATCTAGAACAAAACTTAAATAATATGCTCGACATTTACAAACTACCGATTGACCAGTTTTGGTCCTACGGCGTACAAATTTGGGGTTCTGCGAAAAAAAAAAATCAAACTTAAATCGTTTACAAAATAGTTAAATCGATAATGTTACGAACTATAACAAGTTCTCCCGTTCTATTTTCGAAACGGTATTATTCTTCACTTAAAAAACTTGAAAACACCCACTGTAATCGAGTATTCTAAAACCGTTTTCAAAATATACCATATTAAACTTATTCTCCATAGTAATGCGCTTGCATCAGCTCTTTCGTCTAATGGTTAAATTAAATTCAACCGAATTAAGGTAGTAAACTACGATATCATTTTATGGACGACGTTATTAATTCGATTACTGGTACGTCGGTCTGGTTATTCATGTGTACGTATAATACATTTATTGGAGCTTATATACAAATAAAGAAATACGAATTGCAGATGTTTCGGTCGTAAAAATTCGTATTCTCCCATCGCCAGATACATCACCAATTATCGAGGCGACCGAAATACATGTGCTGTCTTCTAATTGTAGTGGTTTTTTCTCGGAGAGCCAAGCGTATAGTGAGTTTTTTTTTATGGAGTTTTTCGAATTATCCAGTGCCTATTGTACTTGTATCCGGTGCTCGGGTAGCGCGGCCGGATGCACGGGGTCAGAGCGCTCCTCGTCTAGTTTTTATTATTTGCTTTCGTTTCTGGTCCCCTCAGTTAGTGAATATTTCTATTGACACGGGGAGGACGTCGGTTATTGTTAATAATAGTATTTTTATAACGTATTTTACGAATACGTGTCCCGGCGACCGTTAAAAATCCATTATTACAAATGACGGTTTCAATACACTCGAAAAGTGCCGAGACCTTTGGGGCCGGCAATTGTATTCCCGGGCCGCGCTAATCCGGGACGGGTATCCGACCGACACGTATTTATTATTATCATTGTTGATTGTATACGGACCCACAATGAGTCGTCTTTCAAAAGACGTCGGCAACGACACCATACGACCGCCGTCGAATTCCGTAATCTTTGTCGGTGCCCTTTTGGGCCCTACTCGGCGGGTACCGACAATACAACCGAACCGACGCCACTGTGGCGGGACCATTTCTATTTATCTTCTCAAATAAACGGTTTTTTTTTTTTTCCTTTTCACGGTCTAATCGTATTTTCGAATCTTCTCGAAACTATAACCATAATGGAAATTGTGATCCTTTGTACGAATATTTCTTTGCGCGGCAATCGTTTGCCCGCCACGCAGCAGTATATTATTTATAGTTGAAGTATAATTTATGACCCTGTCGATAAATCTTATATTACAATACACTGTCCAAACCTTTTCGGCCGGCGATTTAATAATGAAATTTTTTTTTTTTTGTCGGACTCACGACCGCCCACGCACATCTTTTCACGAAAAATCGACATCGCGCACACCTGCAGTTAAAATCGTGTTTTTCTTTTCTTTTCTCTTGTGAATAATTCGGTTTACAGTAGAAACCGTTTATTAAAAACAACATTTCCAAAAAAATAACCAAAAAAAAATAAAAAATTACAAAATCCAATTTTAAAACTCGATTTTAAATGTTCTCTTTTTATCACTAAAACGCGACTTCAATACATACCGAGAACAAAAATAACTTGTAATATTATTTTAAAATTAAAATCTGTTAACTTAGTTTGTACTATGTTTGTATAGAAATCCATTATTTTTTTTGTTTTTCCGTTCTTTCTGAAATTTTTTTTCAAACTAACAAATATACTTACCTTCGATTAATAAAATACACTCGTAATAGATAAAATATTTTTTTTCTATGTAGAAAACCGCGAATATAGCGTATATTACCGAGTCTTAATCATATGATAACATTTCATCGATTTATTCATAAATGGAGTCTTCTGAGCGTTTCTGATTTTATCTATTAATATTGGCGAGCAACGTCGTGGCGATAACAATGAAGTACCAACATCACTTGTATGAATTGTTAATAATTGAGTAAATTACAATAAAAAACACACTAATAAGTGCTAAATAATCTCCTCCGGGTACATATAGAAAATTAATAATATCGGTTCGATTGTAAAAATGTTTACTGTTAAAAACAAATTATTAAATTTGAACGTCCAGTAACTTTGACAATTATGCAATTAAAAAAAAAAAAACCTTTTTTTCCATGAGTTGTTTAAGGCTTGGCGCACACCTAAAAGAGCAAAACTGCTCCGAGCAGCTCGGATCGGCTCGGAGCTGTTCGGACATCATTAGAACATGTGTAAAGTAATTGACGCGCGCACACTAATCAGTCAATATAAAAACACACGACATGACAAAACAAAACATGTTCGGACTTGATCGGTGCGGTTCTATTTTTGCTCCGAGCAAAATACGAAAACCAATGTCACTTGTTTAATTCGCGACTAGTACATTACCGAACACCGTGTGAACACGTTATTTTAATACAAAAATTATGAAGTCGAACGTTCGTTGCTGTACTCATGCGAGTGAAATATTTGAATTTAAACTCGTCTTCACGGAATTTGGCCAAAAAATTTAAAATCGTATTATTTTCTATCCGTTTTTCGTTTATTTCATGCATCCAAATTTTGCGTTTTTTTTTTTTTTATTGCTTTCGCTATTTAATAAAAATTGCCACACAGGCGGCACGATGACGTCGTCTTCGTCAGAACTCATCTTGACGACTGGTGCTTAATAACAAAAATTAATCCAGAATTATTGTGTCTTGTTCTGTTCTGTTTTGACAGTGTGAATGGAATTTGTTCCGAGCTGTTTGGAACGAAATGTTCCGCGCAGCTCGAAGCAGTTTTGCTCTTTAGGTGTGCGCCCAGCCTTAAGCAAATCGCTTTAACCCGATCGATCTATAGAAAAGCAATTGGAGTTGTCATTTACAATAGTATTGCGCGTGAGCGTACCAAAAGGGTCACAAATTTCAAATTTATCAAAAAAAAAAAAAAAAAAAACGTATTTCGGTAATGCCTATCACCTCCAGAAAACCAAATATCAATCTAAGGCCATCCAGCGAAAGTATTAAGTGGTGGTCCCTCATATCGTGAACAAACGAAATTAGCTATCATACAGTATGATGAAAACCAATGTTTATTGAATAGTTGAATAATTATTAATTTCCAAGCGATTGAAACATCTCCGATGTATTCAGAAACATCGTGGCCAAATATAATGCCATAATATCACGAAAACGGTTATTCGTCTGACCAAAAAAAAAAAAAAAAAAATGCCGTCCACGCGTTTCCAACAACTGGTTTCCATATTATAACGCAAATACTTCATTTGTCCCATTATCCACGTATATTTAGATAATATTGTTAGATATTATTTTGCTACGCGAGATGTATACGAGAAAGCGGCATAATAAAATATAAAATCGTTGTTGGCATTGCCGTCGATTTATTCCCGAGATACTTGACCGAGATAATTCGGTCGAGCATTTTGCGTCATGTCAGGGAAAAGGAAAACGGAGAGGAAATGAAACAAAAAAAAAGAAAAAAAAACCATCCCCTGTTACGCACTGAAACGAAATATTATTATAACCGCCTAGTTTTCGCATGAGGATTCGTACGCCGCACGACGGGAAAAAAGTAATATACATATATATATATATACACTCGGCCAAGTGAACCGCGGCGGATGCCGGGGGGGAACGTGCCCGTGACAGGGAAAACGGGTGGTGTCCGGGGGGTATCCGGGAGGAGGCTGGCGACGGCCGGGTGGTGTCCGGGTGGTATACGGGAGGAGGCTGGCGACGGCCGGGTGGTGTCCGGGCGGTATACGGGAGGAAGCTCGCGACGGCCGGGTGGTGTCCGGGCGGTATACGGGAGGAGGCTGGCGACGGCCGGGTGGTGTCCGGGCGGTACACGGGAGGAAGCTCGCGACGGCCGGGTGGTGTCCGGGCGGTTGTCGGGGTATCCGGGCTAGGGGTGACCCGTGAAAATCGATACAGCGCGACTCCAACGCGGAGACCAGCCCGGGCACCGCGTTCTACTACGGCGGTTTCGTCAGTCTCGCCGCGCCCGCTTTGCGATAATTATCACGTCTCCTGCCGTCGGTCCACGATCACTTACCAGAGGAATCCGAGTACAGGGAATTCGACTTTGCAAAATGTCCGGACAACTCCCGGTGATGGAGGACGATGACGGGCCGTTAGGATTATACCAAAGGGTCATGAAACCGAAGGTGGGTATTTACATTTAATCGGTATAATACCTATAATATATATATATATATATATATAAAATGTATTTATAATAATTTTACGACATTTCACACTATTCTTTTTTTATCGGTATGAGACGTAATTTTACCGTTTATATAATTGTGTGATTGGAACGCGAATAAATATTATTACAATACTAACGACCGAACACGTCGGTCCGCCCATTATTTTGTATAGTTACGTAAGAAATTTTTTTTTATTATAATTTTAAGTCGAAATATACAATCTATATCATTTGACTACGTAATAAGTATATGCGTTATATGAATAGATAATTTGGAAAAAAAAAACCAAACAATATATTGAGTAAAGAAACCACCCGATGACACTTTAATTGTTGATTTTTAATAGTTGTAAAGCGAGTTAATCAAGATATGGTTTATATTTGTTAATTATCGTAAAAATTCTCTGCACCATTTGTAGTTTAAACGACTAGGAGGGCTACATGGAATCGAGATGGAGAAGAGGTTTTTAATGAAAAAATTTTAGTTCG
Organism: Tuberolachnus salignus; assembly: GCA_956483605.1. Classification (NCBI taxonomy): domain Eukaryota; kingdom Metazoa; phylum Arthropoda; class Insecta; order Hemiptera; family Aphididae; genus Tuberolachnus; species Tuberolachnus salignus. The sequence continues at coordinate 11,509,255 of OY101431.1, forward strand.
AGGAAAGGCGGTCGCGGAATCGTTTACAGAAGTATTTGGCTTCTTATTGGACTGTTTCTTAATTCAGGTTTGCGTGGAGATAATTGTTTGAAATATACGGGGGAGAATATATTAATTTTTTTTTGGAGCAATGTGTTAAAAGGATTGCATTTTATTTAAGTTTGACTGTTTTGCCCTTCCCCATAGCTGGAGTCGAAATGTCCGTAAAAGTTTCAGTAATGTTTTGTTGGTGAGGTGTTTTTTAATAAGAGAGGTGTGTATACAGAACGTATAAAATAAAAACGTGTAACGTGTAAATTAGTCATGTCGTATGACTGGTGCGATTAACGATTAGTAGAGCTAATACGGATCGGAGCAAACGGGGACCGTGAAAAAACAACCGGGATAAATAAATTTGAAAAACCGACGATAGTTAAATATGCCCATAAAAAATATCGATAATACTGTGCGATATCATCAAAAACTCATTATGGTTTTGGCTGTTTTTTTAAATGAACATTTCGTGACGGGCACCATCTGCCAGCAAGGCCCATGCGCAGGCACCGCCCAACGAAATCGTTTGATTAATATGCATATTATAATATTATTATGATATGATTGTTTAGATTGAAAACGGCGTAAACGTAACATTGTTGAACGAGTTGTTTGCGGACGAACCGGGTTCCAATTCGGAACAAGAGGATAGTTACAACAGCATACAAGCCATAAGAACCAGATGTTTCGTACGCGAAAATACAAAGTAGGTGCATTTTTGTTACGGCTACCCGAGTAATTATAATTTTAAAATATGTTATTTTTCAGAAAAAATCCTCCGACCGATATCGATTCCGATAGCTTCTTGCTTGATAATCCTGTCGGAGCGCTGAGAAATATCTGCATGGCCCGTAAATGGGGTTTGCCGGAATACCGTATCGAAAAACGTAGAGACAACAATGCCCTGACGTACCACGTGACCAGCACTATATTAAACTTCAGCATGAACGGTAAACGGTCTAGATAGTGACAATAACGGTTATGCATTTAATAATTACAACGGCTATGCACTAAAATAGGTACTGGCGATAAACAAGAAATCGCTAAAAATGATGCGGCATACAAATTGTATCAGAGAGTTGTCAACCTATCAAGAGTGGAACCACACACACTTCCGATAGCGCTTATTGACGGCCATTTGAATTTTAAAAACGCTAAGTTGATGTTATCTAAGACCAAACATGTCTTCAAAAAGTTTTTCGATATGTTGTATTTTACTGACGATCAGGCTAATGATAAAATTAAAGTAATACATTGGATTTAACTCAGTACTATTTAATTAATCGTATATTAATGTATAATGTATGATATGCAATAATTATATTTACGCAGAATTTATCCAAACTCCATGAAATGAAGCTGTCAACCCTTATTGTGTTGGATATGATTGGAAAACTTGAGGAATTTGATGTGAATTATTATATTGTTGGCAAAAATCTTACTGAGACTAATGGTAACGAAATTAATTCGGATAAGACTAATTTAATAACTTATACTAACGGTTTTTTTTTCTTTTCTAGACCATATTGAAATGATGATACAGTTATCCACTAATCCCATTATGTACTTGTCAGTTGTTGAGGCTTCGGTCGAAATAGCCCAGGAATCGGCGGCTTATGACATGTTACTCAACTTTGGGTCTATGATATAAATTTCTACAACTAACTAACCAGCGCACAATGACTCATTCGACTAACAGGTTAAAATAAATTATTGCATTTTTTTTAATTGTTGTTTATACATCCACAGACGTCCACAGTGTTTCCCGAAGGGTGTGCCGTGAAAACTTAAATTTTTTATTTTTACAAATTCATTTATGTAACAAAAAATAATAATGTACATGTATAACTAAATATCTAAAATTTAAATTCTAAATCTAAATCGGTACAATTTTTGTGTGAAACGTGTACTTGATGCTGTTTGCCATAATAGTTCAAATCAAGAATTTGACAATAAACATACTCCCTGTCTTCTCCAACTGATAAAAGTCGTTTACATATTAATTAAATTCCAAAAAATTCATTAAATTTTAATTACAATGAACGATCAGACCGAAAAGTTCCAAAAGTTCTTGTTTAATTCATTTTAAATGACATATAGCATCCGATGTTAGTGCAAAAGGATTGCGTACCCGATCATATTAGTCATCAAACAATGTTGGGAAATATTTCTTCATTTTTTTTCCCTTTTAAAATAACAAGGTGATTAATAATCTGAGCAGATGTTACTTCTCCATGCGGATCAATATCTGCTGTTTATAGAATCATTTGTAGTTGTATTCTACTAAATATTTACCGGTAATATGCCGCGATGGAAAAACGATTGGTAACCGCTGTTTAACATATTTGCATTTATATATAATTCTTATAAATTTTATTGTAATACCAATAAATGTATAAAAATCGAAATAATTAATTTTTATTATTTGCTTTTTTTACAGAATGGTACGTCACAAATCCGATGATGAACTCCGATGGACAATTACGTTCACCGATTTCGCATGACACGATAGATCGTAGAAATAGTTTTAAACATAGTTTTATTTCATTATTTAATCTAATACATTGTGCTTATATAACATGTAGCGCATAATTAATAGGGGGGTACCCAAGTGTATTTTTTCTATAAATATATTAGTTTTTAATAGACGTTTAAAATAAAATCAATATTATATTATAGTATGATAGTAATTACATAAATATGTATTATTTTTTTGTCTACATTTTAAAGTCCATTTGTCTAACTACATATTTATTTAATAATACCTACCGATTGTTCGATACGCTTTCAGCAGACGTTCAGTGCGTTTTTAATTTTAAACAACTGAAAAATGTATATTTTTTTTCATTCAAAATTAATATTCAATTTTACGTAAATAGTATGTTTAATGCACATGTCATTGAACTGTCTTTCGGCATGTATTTTATGTAAATTGTTACATTGGACATTAATTTTTTTTACTGTATCTGATTAATATTAATAATTTAAACTAAAATACTAATGCATTTTACTACCTTATTGTATTAATTGTTCAAAACTCTTATATATCACTCGATATTATTCAGAATTTATATTAAAAATAATTATATTTAGTTATTTTATTCGTGATCAATTTTAATTAATTTAATACATTATGAATTAGTACAATAGTATAAAATTAATTAAAAGAACTAAAATACTAACGCATTTTACTACCTTATTGTATCAATTGTTCGAAACACTTATATATCACTCGGTATTATTCATTATTTATTTTAAATATAATTATATTTAGTTTTTTTATATGTGATCAATTTGAATTAATTTAATACATTATGAATTAGTACAATAGTATATAAATAACTAAAAGAACTAAAATATTAACGCATTTTACTACCTTATTGTAACAATTGTTCGAAACACATTTATATCACTCGATAATATTCATTAATTAGTTTAAAAATAATTATATTTAGTTTTTTTAGTTATGAACAATTTTCATTAATTTAATACATATGTTTTATAATTAATCAATAATATATTATAATAATAGTAAATAATATTCCGCTTTGAAATAAAACGTTTGGTAGTTGGGACAAAAAAACACGTGCGTTCTTGTATTCTGCTTAGTAGTTATATTTTAATACAGTCTTAATAGAATTTTGAATCATTTATAATATATTCATGTGTAGAATAAAAATATTGCATTATTATTTGCAAGCGTTAATATTTAATACTCACATCGATCCTCGTCAACACATCAACTCAGCCTAAAACTCCAATACGGATGTAAATAAGTACAATATCATAACTCATCTTTTTATTTTTATTTTTATATTTAAAAATGAATTTTCGGTGTTAGGTTGGATTGTTCAAATGTCCGTTTCAAATGCTCGGTCAACTATTAGTAGGTACTAATATATATACTGTTCGACAATAAAGTACTATTATAATATTATGACCCTATAATCAAGGCCCGGTTATTTATGTGCATACGTATGCACTAAAAAAATTAAAAACAGCCCAAATATGCATTTATATGGGAATATAAACTTTGTAAACACTTTATAAATTTAAAAAAAAAAAATCGGTTTCCACATCATAACTTCGTACAGCGGTAACGATTGCAGTTCTCGATAAATACTAAAAATATAATGTTACATAAGACCAATCATTAGAATTTAAAAATCAATACTGTGTAATATTGTTCAAAATACAGAAAAGGCAACGGGATTTATTTTTAAATGATTGGTATTAAAATGGTCAATTATTCAAATATTGAAAATGTGTTTTATTGTCAATCTAATACCATAAAAAATATGCATTGATATGTTTAAAATTTTTAAACATGCGAATACCGGTGTCAATGCGTTGCGGTGTTTTTCACGAAATTGCCGGGTTATGCGAACAGATTTTTAAAATCAATTTTTTTTTATAAAAATATTGTATAAATAAATTATAGAGACAAGCTTTCTATGACAACTTTTCTATGAATTCCATACAGGGTGAATTTTTATATACATACTGGCATGTAATTTTACTGATAAAATTTTATTTTTTTTTCTACAGTCTTCCATCGCTTCCGTGTCTGATTCGAACGACGTAATCTGACCTTAGTTTGTACATTTTTCGATAGTTTTAAAAATCGGGTAAATGTTTGGTTAAGAATAAATATTTTAAAAAGACTGTAAATCTAAATAACGAATAATTAAAATGGCGTCTATAAAGCAGAACTCCATACAATAAAAAACACCAGGAACCCTATAATTGTACAGTGAAATACATCAAACGCTTAAAAAGTTAAATATTCGTATGGACATATTTTTTATACTGTTTAACTCCACAATGGTTTGTACTTTTATATAAACTTGTCATTCAATTCCACGATATTTTTTTATACAGAATACTCGTTATAAACATTCTTCACAAATGTTGAACACTTAGCCATATGAACCGGTAAGTTTTTTTTGCAATCGCAATAGATTTTTAACGTGAAAGCCACTCCAACGAGTTGGGTCATTTGAAATAACACAATTTTTTAATACATTTTAATGTATTTCCATAAACCATACACCAAAAACAACCGCGGCCGGAATAGTTAACACTAACTGACAACGTTTAAAAACCTGAGGATGAATGCCATTATGCAAATCACCTGCGAATTTCAATAGAAAAAATTAACTATATGAAAAATAATATTTAATATTTTTTTTTTTATTATAAAATCTAGGTGTTCGCGAGGAGGCAAATGTTTTTTTTTATCGTCCGTATAAATTACAGCCAATTCGTCGCATAAACAATCTGCTTTTAAATGTTTAGGGATAGTAATGTTGTAATAACTAGGTGAATCAGCACATTAAAAATCTGATTCCATAGAAATTCCTTTTATTATACACACAAACAAAATACAGTAATTTATGTTGCCTATATTACTGAATTTAGGCGCATTCGCGGCGGCATTATTTATGTGCAATTGCGTCAAAACAATTTGTGTGATATAAAAATGAAAAATCCGTAAAAACGTTATTAGAAAGGAAACCAATTCTCCTTGACCGAGATAATTCAGTCGAGCTTTTTGCGTCATCTCGGCTGCGACGCCGGCGCCGGCGCAGAGAGCGGTTCGTCGATTGAAATCCAAGGAAAAAGGAAAGGATACAAAAAAAAAAGAAAAAAAAAACGTCGCCGGTTACGCCCTGAAACAATATATGATTATAACCGCCTAGTTTGCGCATGCGGATTCATACGCCGACCGAAGGAAATAAAGTAAAATATATCTATACGCTCGGCCGAGTCAACCACGGCGTTTGCCAGAGGGGAAACGGTCGGTGCAATGGTAACCGGGTGGCGGCCGGGTGGTATCCGAGCACTGGCGGGGGCAGTTGTCGGGGTATCCGGGCTAGGGGTGACCCGTGAAAATCGATACAGCGCGACTTCAACGCGGATACCAGCCCGGGCACCGCGTTCTACTACGGCGATTTCTTCGGTCTCGCCACGCCCGCTTTGCGAATATTATCACGTCTCCTGCCGTCGGTCCACGATCACTTACCAGAGGAAACCGAGTACAGGGAAATTGCCTTTGCAAAATGTCCGGACAACTCCCGGTAATGGAGGACGATGAAGAGCTGCCAGGATCATACCTTAGGGCCATGTTCATGGAACCGGAGGTAGGTATTTACATTTAATCGGTATAATACCTATTATATATATATATATATATATATATATATATATATATATATATATATATATATATATATATAATGTACTTATAATCATTTTACGATATTTCACACCGTTTTTTTTTTTTTGTCAGTATGAGACGCATTTTTCCCGTTTAAATAATTGTGTGATTGGAACGCGAATAAATATTATAACAATATTAACAACCAAACGCCTCGGTCCACTCATTATTTTGTATAGTTATGTAAGAAACATAAAATCTATATCAGTTGAAACGTAATAAGTATATGCGATATGTGAATAGATAATTTAGGGGAAAAAAAACCAAACAATATATTGAGTAAAGAAACCACCCGATGACACTTTAATTGTTGATTTTTAATAGTTGTAAAGCGAGTTAATCAAGATATGGTTTATATTTGTTAATTATTGTAAAAGGTCTCTGTACCACTTGCGTTATAAACGTATAAGAGGGCTATAGGGAATCGTGAGTGAGAAGAGGTTTTTAATGAAAAGAATTTAGTGGGATGAAAGGCGGTCGTGGATCGTTTACAGAATCATTTGGCTTCTTCATGGACTGATTTTAAATGCAGGTCTGCGTGGAGATAATATTTTGAAATATACGTGGGAGCATTTACTAATTATCTTTGATGAGATGTTTTGGAGGGATTGTATTTTATTTAAGTTTGACTGTTAGGCAGTGTCCATAGCTTGAGTCAATATGTACATAAAAGTTTCAGTAATTTAGTGTTAGTGAGGAGTTTGTTATTATGAGAGGTGTGTTTAGAGAACGTATAAAAAAAAAAACAATAAAGAGGTGCGACGTGTATATAATTCATGACATATGACTGGTGCGATTAACTATTCTTAGTGCTAATTCAGATCGGAGCAAACGGGGACCGTGCAAACAAACGGGATAAATATATTTAAAAAACTGACGATAGGTAAATTCATACATTGAATATCGATAATACTGTGCGATATTATCGGGTACACATTATGGTTTTACCCACTTGGTTATTGGATGTTTTTTTAACCGAACATTTCGCTAAGGGTACCATCGGCCAGCCAGGATAATGCGCAGGCACCGCCAAAGTTCGTAGGAACACTAGGAGTACTAAAAATTATTAATTTTTATTCTACTTTAGACGAGTTATACGTTCTTTCTTTTTTTTTTTCAAGTTTTATGATTTCGTACGTAAAACACGAAATCGTTTGTATAATCTGCATATTATAATAGTATTATATTATGATGGTTTAGATAGAAAACGGCGTTAACATAACCTTGTTGAACGAGTTGTTTGCCGACGAACCGGGTTACGATTCGGACCAAGACGATAGTTTTGACAGCATACTAGACAAAAGAACCAGATGTTTCGTGCGCGAAAACATTAAGTGGGTGCATTTTTGTTCATTCAATCCCGAGTAATTATAAACTTAAACATACATTAAAATATGTTATTTTTCAGAAAAAATCCTCCGACCAATATCTATTTCGATTGCTTCTTGCTTATGAATTCTGTCGGAGCGCTGAAAAATATCTGCATGGCCCGTAAATGGGGTTTGCCGGAATACTGTATCGAAAAACGTAGAAACGGTTACAATGGCGAGACATTCCACGTGACCAGCACCGTATTAAATTTCAGCATGGACGGTAAACGGTCTTGATATTGACATAATCGGTTATGCATTTAATAATTGCAACAACTATGCACTTGAATAGGTACTAACGAAAATCAAGAAATCGCTAAATCTGATGCGGCATACAAATTGTATCAGAGAATTGTCAACCCTTTAAGATTGGAACCACACACACTTCCACAGGCACTTATTGACGGCCATTTGAATTTTAAAACCGCTAAGTTTATGTTATCTAAGACCAAACATGTCTTCAAAAAGTTTTTCGATATGTTGGATTTTACTATCGATCGGGCTTTTGATAAAATTCAAGTAATACATTTGATTTAATTCAGAACTATTTAATTAATCGAAAAATATTATGTTATGATTAAAATGGAATTATTATATATACACAGAATTTAGCCAAACTCCAAGAAATGCAACTGTCAACCATAAATGTGTTGGATATGATTGGAAAACTTGAGGAATTTGATGTGAAATATTTTATTGTTGGTAAACGTTCTACTGAGACTAATGGTAACGAAATTAATTCGGATAATACTAATTTAATAACTTATACTAATGGTTTTTTTTCTTTTCCAGACGATATTGAAATGATGGTACAGTTATCCACTAATCCCATTATGTACTCGTCAGTTGTTGAGGCTTCGATCGAAAAAGCCCAGGAATCGGCGGCATATGACATTTTACTCAATTTTGGGTCTATGATATGAGCTTCTACAACTAACTAACCAACGCACAATGACTCATTCGACTGACAGGTAACAATTAAATAATGCATTTATTTAATTGTTGTTTATACATCCACAGACGTCCACAGTGTTTCCCGAAGGGTGTGCCGTGAAAACTTAAATTTTTTATTTTTACAAATTCATTTATGTAACAAAAAATAATAATGTACATGTATAAATAAATATCTCAATTTTAAATTCTTAATCTAAATCAGTACAATTTTTGTGTAACGTGTACTTGATGCTGGTTGCCATAATAGTTCAAATCGAGGAGGAATTTACGATAAACATACTTGCACGTCTTATTCAACTGATAAATGTGTTTCACTTATTAATAAAATTCCAAAACTTTATGAGTTCATTAAATTTTAATTCCAATGAACTGACCGTTGTCAGATCGAGAAGTTTCAAAAGTTGTTCTTGTCCAATTCATTTTAAATGACATATAGCATCCGATGTTAATGAAAAAGGATTGCGTACCCGATCATATTAGTCGACAGTCAATGATGGGAAATATTTCTTTTTTTTTTCCCTTTTAAAATTACATAGTTATTAATAATCTAAGCAGACTTTACTTCTCCATGCGGATTAATATCTGCTGTTTATGGAATCATTTGTAGTTGTTTTTTTTAAATATTTAATCGTTATGTGCCGCAATGGGGAAATGATTGGGAACCGCTGTTGTAGTTAAACATATTTGCATTTGTATATAATTATAATAATTTTTATTGTAATTCCAATAAATGTATAAAAATCGAAACAATTAATTTTTATTATTGGCTTTTTTACAGAATGGCACGTCACTAATCCTTGGATGAACTCCGATAGAAATTTCGTTCACCGATTTCGCTTGACACGATTAATCGTAGAAATAGTTTTAAACATAGTTTTATTTCATTATTTAATCTAACTCATCGTGCATATATAACATGTAGCGCATAATTAATATGGGGTACCCAAGTGTATTTTTTCTATTTATATATTAGTTTTTAAAAGACGTTTAAAATAATATCAGTATTATACGATGGTATGATAGTAATTACATAAATATGTATTATTTTTTTGTTTACATTTTAGTGTCCATTTGATTTTCTACATATTTATTTTATAAAACATACCGATTGTTCAATACGATTCCAGCAGACGCGCTGTGCGTTTATTAATTCTAAACTACTGAAAAATATATATTTTTTTTTGGTTCAATATTAATATTCAATTTTACGTAAATAGCATGTTTAATGTACATGTCATTGAACTCTTTTTCGGCATGTATTTTATGTAAATTATTCCATTGGACAATAATTTTTCATGCTGTATCTGATTATTATTAATAATTTAAGCTAAAATACTAACGCATTTTACTACCTTATTGTATTATTTGTAAGAAACACTTAAATATCACTTGTAATTATTCATTATTTATTTTATAAATAATTTGATTGTTTTATTCGAGATCAATTTGAATTAATTTAATACATTATTTATTAGCACAATTGTATAAAAATAACTAAATGTACTAAAATACTAATGCATTTTACTAACTTATTGTATTAATTGTCCAAAAAACTTATATATCATTCGATATTATTCAGTATTTATTTTAAATATAATTATATTTAGTTTTTTTATTCCTAATCAATTTTAATTAATTTTACACATTATGAATTAGTACAATAGTATAAAATTAACTAAACGAACTTTTATACTAACCCATTTTACTACCTTAATAATTATTATATTTAGTTGTTTTATTTGTGAAAAATTTAGATTTATTCACTACATTATGAATTTGCACAATAGTAAAATTATTCAATTCATAATCAGTAAAATATCTAATTTATAATATATAATACATAAGTAATATACTTAATCGATAGCATATTATAAAACAAATAAATAATATTCCGTTTTGAAAAAAATCTTTGGATAGACAAAACAACACGTGCGTTCTTGTCTTCTGCTTTGAACTTATATTATTTTACCGTCTTAATAGAGTTTTGAATCATTTATAAGATGTTCATTTGTAGAATAAAAATATTGCTTATTGTGAGCGTTAATATTTGCTACTCACATCAATCCTCGTCAACACATCAACTCAGCCCGAAACTCCAATACGGATTTATATTTTTTTTGTTTTATTTTATTAGTAATTAGAAATAAATATCTATACAAATAATGCACAATAAGCTTATGTGCTAAGAGAAGACAGAACGTGTAAAATTGTATAAGAAGCCGCCCACTGTCAACACTTAGCATGAATTATTTATATATTTTTTTTTTGATTGTTACTGATTGATATTATATATATATATATATATATATATAGATGTATATTTTAAATTGGAAATTTTATAAGGTCACGACACCATTTTCTTTTTAGCCTGCGCCTAGGAATTCCTAGGAGAGTAAGAGAGAAGAGGTTTTTATTGAGTGGATTTTAGTGGGATAGAACGGATACGGAAGTTCACATAAAAGCATTGTGTTTTTACAATGATGGTTTTCATGTGGAAATCGTTATGTAATGTTAGATTTGATACGTACGGCGGTGCATTGGAGAGTCGACGTAATAATCAACAATTATTATTTTGCTACGCTGGATGTATACGACAATGCGGCATAATAAAATATAAAATCGTTGTTTGCAGTGCCGTCGATTAATTCCCACCGAGATAATTCAGTCGAGGTTTTTGCTTCATCTTGGCGGCGACGCCAGCGCCTGCGCAGGGAGTGGTTCGTCGATTGAAATTCAAGGATAAAGGAGAGGGAACAATACAAAAAAAAAAAAAAAAACAAAAAAAAACCGTTGCCCGTTACGCCCTGAAACGAAATATTATTATAACGGAATAGTGTTCGCACGCGGATTCATACGCCGCCCAAAGGAAATAAAGTAATACAAATCTATACGCTCGGCCGTGTCAACCACGGCGTTTGCCAGAGGGGAAACTGTCGGTGCCATGGTAACCGGGTGGAGGCCAGGTGGTATCCGAGCATTGACCGGGCGGTTGTCGGGGTATCCGGGCTAGGGGTGACTCGTGAAAATCATATCAATAGAGCGCCACCCTAACGCGGATACCAGCCCGGGCACCGCGTTCCCCTACGGCGGTTTCGTCAGTCTCTCTGCACCCGTTTTGCGATTATTATCACGACGCCTGCTGTCGGTCCACGATCATTTACCAGAGGAATACGAATACAGGGAATTTGCCTTTGCAAAATGTCTGGACAACTCCCGGAAATGGACGACGATATAGATCTGCCAGAAGCATACCTTAGAACAATTTTCATGGAACCGGAGGTAGATATTTACATTTAATCGGTATAATACCTATTATATATATATATATATATATATATATATATATATATATATATATATATAATGTCCTTATAATCATTTTACGATATTTCACACTGTTTTTATTGTCGGTATGAGACGCAAGATTCCTGTTTCACTCCATATCATTTGACAACGTAATAAGTTTATGTGAATAGATAATTTAAGGGAAAAGAAAAACCAAACAATATATTAAGTAAAGAAGCCACCCGATGATGATACTTTCATTGTTGATTTTTAATAGTTGTAAAGAGAATTTATCAAAATATGGTTTATATTTGTTAATTATTGTAAAAGGTCTCTGCGCCATTTACGTTTTCAACGTCTAGGAGGGCTTTATGGAATCGTAAGTGAGAAGAGGTGTTTAATGAAAATATTTTAGTGGGAGGAAAGACGGTCGTGGAATCGTTTACAAAACCATTTGGCATCTTTTTGGACTGTTTTTAAATTCAGGACTGCGTGGAGATAATTATATGAAATATACGAGGGAGCATATATTTATTCTCTTTGGAGAGATGTGTTGGAAGGATTGCATTTTATTTAAGTTTGACTGTTCGGCCATTCCCCATTGCTGGAGTCGAAATGTCCATAAAAGTCTCAGTAATGTTTTGTTGGTGAGGTGTTTGTTCTTAAGAGAGGTGTGTTTACAGAACGTATTAAATAAAAACGTGTAACGTGTATATTAGTCATGTCGTATGACTGGTGCGATTAACGATTAGTAGAGCTAATTCGAATCGGAGCAAACGGGACCGTGCAAACAAACGGGATAAATAAATTTAAAAAACCGACAATCGTAAAATACTCACATTGAATATCGATAATTCTGTGCGATATCATCAGATATACATTATGGTTTTACCCACTTGGTTTTTGGCTGTTTATTTAACCGAACATTTGTTACGGGCACCATCTGCCAGCCAGCCAATGCGCAGGCACCGCCAAAATTCGTGGGCTACATTAGAAGTACTAAAAATTATTAATTTTTATTCTACATTAGACAATATATACATTCTTTCTTTTTTTTTTAAATTCTTATGAATTCGTACGTAAAACACACAATCGTTTGTATTATCTGCACATTATAATAGTAATATTTTATGATGGTATAGATAGAAAACGGCGTTAACTTAACAGTGTTGAACGAGTTGTTTGCCGACGAACCGAGTTTCGATTCGGACCAAGTCGATAGTTACTACAGCGAACAAGCCAAAAGAACCAGAGGTTTCGTGCGCAAAAACATTAAGTGGGTGCATTTTTGTTCATATTATCCCGAGTAATTATAAATTTAAACATACATTTAATACGTTAAAATATGTTATTTATCAGAAAAAATTCTCCGACCAATATCAATTTCGATTGTTTCTTGATTGAGAATTCTGTCGAAGCGCTGAGTAATATCTGCATGGCCCGTAGATGGGGTTTGCCGGAATACCGTATCGAAGAACGTATAGACGGTAACAATGACGTGACATTCCACGTGACCAGCACCGTATTAAATTTCAGCATGGACGGTAAACGGTCTTGATAGCGACATTAACGGTTATACATTTAATAATGACAACGGCTTTATACTTGAATAGGTATTAACGAAAATCAAGAAATGGCTAAATCTGATGCGGCATACAAATTGTATCAGAGAATTTGCAACCTTTCAAGAGTGGTACCCCACACACTTCCGAAGGCACTTATTGACGGCCATTTAAATTTTAAAAACGCTAAGTTTATGTTATCTAAGTCCAAACGTATCTTGAAAAAATTTTTCGACATGTTGGATTTTACTAACGAGCGGGCTTATGATAAAATTGAAGTAATACATTCGATTTAATTCATAACTATTTAATTAATCGTATATTATTGTATTATGTATGATATGCAATTATTATATTTACACAGAATTTAGCCAAACTCCAAGAAATGCAACTGTCAACCATAAATGTGTTGGATATGATTGGAAAACTTGAGGAATTTGATGTGAAATATTTTATTGTTAGCAAATATCTTACTGAGACTTATGGTAACGAAATTAATTCGGATAAAACTAATTTAATTACTTATACTAATGGTTTTTTTTTCTTTTTCAGACCATATTGAAATGATGATACAGTTATCCACTAATCCCATTATGTACTTGTCAGTTGTTGAGCCTTCGGTCCAAAAGGGCCAGGAATCGGCGGCTTATGACATATTACTCAATTTTGGGTCCATGTTATGAGCTTCTGCAACTATTTAACCAGCGCGCAATGACTCATTCGACTAACAGGTAACAATAAAATAATGCATTTTTTTTTTTTTGTTATTTATACATCCACAGACATCCCTATAGCTCTGTGTTTCCCGAAGGGTGTACCGTGAAAACTTTATGAAACAAAAAATAATAGTGTACATGTATAACTAAATATCTAAATTTTAAATTCTTAATCTAAGTCGGTAAAATTTTTGTGTGTAACGTGTACTTGATGCTGGTTGCCATAATAGTTCAAATCGAAGAAGAATTGACGATATACATACTGGCATTTCTTCTTTAACTGATAAAAGTCGTTTACGTATTAATTAAATTCCAAAAATTGATGAGTTCATTTAATTTTAATTCCAATAAACAATCAGATCGAAAAGTTCCAAAAGTTCTTGTTCAATTTATTTTAAATGACATAAAGCATCCGATGTTACTGCAAAAGGATTGCGTACCCGATCATATTAGTCAACAAACAATGATGGGAAATATTTCTTCATTTTTTTTCCCGTTTTAAGATTACAAGGTGAATAATAATCATGGAGACGTTACTTCTCTATGCGCAAAATGATTTGCTGATATAGAATCATTTGTAGTTGTTTTCTATTCAATATTTACCCGTAATGTGCCGCATTGGAAAAATGATTGGGAACCGCTGTTGTAGTTAAACATATTTGCATTTGTATATAATTATTATAATTTTATTTGTAATTCAATAAATGTATAAAAATCGAAATAATTAAATTAATTATTTGCTTTTTTTACAGAATGGTACGTCACAAATCCGATGATGAACTCCGATGGACAATTACGTTCACCGATTTCGCTTGACACGATAGATCGTAGAAATAATTTTAAACATAGTTTTATTTCATTATTTAATCTAATACATTGTGCTTGTATAACATGTAGCCCATTATTATTAGGGGGGTACCCAAGTATATCTGTTCTATAAATATAGTAGTTTTTAATAGACGTTTATAATAAAATCAATATTATATTATAGTATGATAGTAATTACATAAATATCTATTATTTATTTGTCTACATTTTAAAGTCCATTTGATTTTCTACATATTTATTGTATAATACATACCGATTGTTCAATACGATTCCAGCAGACGTGTTGTGCGTTTATTAATTCTTTACTACTGAAAAATTGATTTTTTTTCGTTCAAGATTAATATTCAATTTTACGTAAATAGTATGTTTAATGCACATGTCATTGAACTGTCTCTCGGCATGTATTTTATGTAAATTATTCCATTGGACAATAATTTTTCTTGCTGTATCACATTAATATTAATACTTTTAACTAAAATACTAACGCATTTTACTACCTTCTTGTATTAATTGTTCAAAACTCTTATATATCACTCGATATTATTCAGTATTTATATTAAAAATAATTATATTTAGTTATTTTATTCGTGATCAATTTTAATTAATTTAATACATTATGAATTAGTACAATAGTATAAAAATAATTAAAAGAACTAAAATACTAACGCATTTGAATACCTTATTGTATTATTTGTCCGTAACACATATATATCACTTGATATTATTCATTATTTATTTTATAAATAATTTAATTTTTTTATTCGTAATCAATTTGAATTAATTTATTACATTATGAATTAGCACAATAGTATAAAAATAACTAAATGTACTAAAATACTATTGCATTTTACTACCTTATTGTATTAATTGTCCAAAGCACTTATATATCACTCCATATTATTCATTATTTATTTTAAATATAATTATATTTAGTTGTTTTAGTTGTGATCAATATTAATTAATTTAATACATTATGAATTAGTACAATAGTATAAAATTAACTAAACGAACTAATATACTAACCCATCTTACTACCTTATTAATTAATATATTTAGTTGTTTTATTTGTGAATAATTTAAATTCATTCACTACATTATAAATTTGTACAATAGTATAATTATTCAATTCATAATCAGTAAAATATCTAATTTAATACATAAGTAATATACTTAAACGAAAGTATATTATAAAACTAGTAAATAATATTCAGTTTTGAAAAAAATCTTTGGAGAGTCGGACAAAACAACACGTGCGTTCTTGTCTTCTGCTTAGAACTTATATTATATTAAAGTCTTAATAGAGTTTTGAATCATTTATAATATGTTCATTTGTAGAATAAAAATATTGCTTTTTTTGAGCATTAATATTTGCTACTCACATTGATCCTCGTCAACACATCAACTCAGCCCGAAACTCCAATATGGATTTAAATTTTTTTTTTTTTATTAGTAATTAGAAATAAATATTTATACAAATAATGCACATTAAGCTTATGTGCTAAGAGAAGACAAAACGTGAAAAGTTGTATAAGAAGCCGCCCCACTGGCAACACTTAGCATGAATTATTTATATATTTTTTTTTTGATTGTTACTGATTGATATTATATATATATATATATATATATATATATATATATAGATGTATATTTTAAATTGGAACTTGTATGAGGTCACGACACCATTTTCTTTTTAGCCTTCGCCTAGGATTTCCTGGTTGAGTAAGAGAGGAGAGGTTTTAATAAGTGGATTTTGGTGGGATAGTAGTCGCATACGGAAGTGCACATAAAAGCATTGTGTTTTTTCAATGATGGTTTTCATGTGGAAATCGTTATGAAATGTTAGATTTGATACGTACGGTGGTGCTTTAGAGAGTCGACGAATTTCGAGCTAGGTTCTGGAACACTTGGATTTTATTGATATTGGATTTTTTTGCTGATCCCCAGAGCTGTATGCCATAAGTCTAAATAGGTTTCAGGAGTGTCTTGTAAATTATAAGTTTGACTTTTAAATTAGTATTATTAGTTCTCAACATTAGAGGATATGAGCATGCGCATACGGGCATTGAGAGTCAGTCTTTTGTTCGTAAATGATTTTTCCATGTTCGACGCTTATCGAGATTGAGTCGCAAATATTTAACTGTGTCCGACGTTGAAATTGGGATGTTGTTTATTGTAGCAGTTGGACATTCGCTCTTCTTGTGAGTAAATGTAGTGTGATTAGATTTGTTTTGGTTTATTTTGATACTCCATTTGTCGTACCAGTTAGTCATTAGGTTACGGTGAAGTTGTAGGTTTGATGAAGCGGTTACCGGATTTTCAATAATTGACACAATGTCTTTATCGTCAGCATAATCAACTACCATGGTTTGAGGCGTGGTGGGCTGATCAGCGACATAGATGTTGAATATAGTTAGGGATAGGATACTCCCTTGCGGGACGCCAGCATGGATTTTGAATATTTCTGAGTATGCTGAACGATAGTGTACTTGAAAGTGTCGATCAGTTAAGTAGGATTTCATTAGGAGAAAGATTGGGTGGGAATGAAAGCTTTTATGTTTGAACAGTAATCTGTCATGCCAAACTCTGCCAAACGCTTGGGAAACGTCAAGAAATACACAGGTACAGTAAAGTTTTTTTTCCAACGAGAGCGATATCTCATCGTCGATCCTATGGGCTTGATGGATGGTACTCTGTGTAGATCTGAATCCAAATTGGGTGTTTGGCAGAAAATTGTTACTGACAATATATGGAGTTATTCGTTTAAGAATAAGTCTTTTAAATATTTTAGATAAGAAAGGCAAGTGACTTATTAGCCTGTATGAGGATGGGTCGTCCAAGTGTTTATCAGGTTTAGGAAATAGTACAATGTTTGAGAATTTCCAAAGGATTTGGGAAGTACGAGAGTCTTAAGCTTGCATTAAAAATATATGTTACCAATACTAATGCTTTTTTAGGGAGGCATCTAGCTACTTCTGCCGTAATAAGGTCATAGCCCGGTGATTATTTTTTTGAATATTTAAGTATAGCCTGCTTGATTTCGTTGGGCGTAAAATGTTTTTCAAGATGATTGGAGGGTGAGGGAAGGTCTAAACCAGCTTTTACCTCGTCAACACATTGAGGTGAATATATTATGTGGTTGGAAGGTTTCCTGCAAGTGTGCTTTAAGGACTTCGGCTTTATCGGAATCAGTAGACGCAATTGTATGGTCAGGTTTCTTTAAAGGTGTTGAAGGAGTTTTAAGGCTAAATAACTTTTTAGTTTCCTTCCATAAGCTACCGTCAGAATATGAACCTAAAAGACTGGTTAGCTTTTGTTCAAGTGTGTCCGCTTTGATTTTAGCTAGGGTTTTTTTAGTGAGTTGATTAATTTAATATAAACGCGTTTGTATGATGGTAGTTGCGTGCGTTGATAAACTGCTCTGGCTCTACGTTTTTCCACTATAAGTGAGTGTATCTGTTTATGAAGGGAAGTCCGCTTTTGGATTGAGTGCTTGGAGATGGTTAAGGTATTGGATAAGGAGGCTGCTGAGTGGATAACTTTGGATAAGTTATAGATTGCTTTATCAATATCGTGCTCGGTTTTTAACATTATCGAACGATTTACTTTTTAGGCAATTATGGAATATAAAACGATTGGTCGATGGTGAGAAAAGAGAGTGACTAACTGGATTTATTTGAGGAGTCGCATCGACATTGAGCATTACAGAAGAGTGATCCGAGTTTAAGTCTAAGATGTTGTTTACAGAGCAGTACATATTACTCGGAATTTTTGAAACAAATATGTCCAATATATCAGGTTTTTTCTTGCGCGACGTTGGCCAGTAGGTTGGATCAGGTGGTGCGAGTATTTGGAATTTTTTAATATTGGTAAAATTATGAAGTAAATTGCCGCGTGGGTTTGTGACTCGACAGCCCCAACTTTGGTGCTTGGCATTAAAATCGCCACCAGCAATAAAGTTGTTAGGAAATGTGTCAAAAAATTTAGTGAGATTAGTGTCTGTTATAAGGTGTTTGGGAGGACTGTAAACTGCTGCAATAACAATAGGAATATTATTAAGTGTGATTGAGATGGCACAGGATTGGATATGACTTTGAGAGAAGTTGGTGAGAGGATGAAATTTTAAGTTAGTTTTAATAAGTATAGTTGCCCTCCATGTGATGTACCATCAGGGTGGTTAGATTTAAGTAAGTAATAACCCGGGATGGAAATGTGAGAATATTTGGTAAAATGAGTTTCTGAGATTAACGCGATATCTATGCGCTTGTCAGAGAGTACGTCTGGAGCTCATTAACATTATTTTTTAGGCCGTTAGCATTAAACAGTAACATAGATAACGAGTTATTAGTGTAAGAGTTATTCATTATTTTTTTTTAGGGTGAAGTGATAACTTGTGTCAGGAGAACAATTAATGGGTTTATAAGAGATTTCAGTTCACCTACAAAGGCGGACATGAGTTGAGTTAGGTCGGTGGGAGGAGAAGGATGAGGTGGTTGTTTAGCTGTGGCCTGCGCATAATTTTTTGGGGGGTTAGATTCGTTTTTTTCCAAAGAGTTAGCGAGTGGGTGGCTTTCTTTTACATTATAAGGTTTAACATTTGGTTTGATAGTATGATGTAAGAAAATACATTTGAAGGTAGGCAATTTTCGGCGCTGGAGTTCCTTGTAAAAGCTGCAGCCTCGGTTATTAGCTGGATGATCCCCGGAGCATAGTACACATTTGGCAGGGGAGTCGGACGACTTAGTGCATTCAGAAGATGGATGATAGGCACTGCATCGAACGCAGCGTGCTGAGTACCCACAATACGCAAGGTGTGGCGGTAATCTTAGCAATTTCACGGATTTAAATAGGGACAATATAATTACTCATCTTTTTATTTATTTTTTTTTTTTTTATTTAAAAATGTATTATCGGTGTTAGGTTGGATTGTTCAATGTCCGTTTCGAATGCTCGGTCAACTATTAGTAGGTACTAATATTTATACTGTTCGTCAATCAAGAGCTATTATAATATTATGTCCCAAAAATCAGTACTTTATGTGCGTACGTAAACACTAAAAAAATCAAAAACAGCTTAAATATGCATTTATATAGGCATATAAACTTCGTAAACCCATTATACATTAAAAAAAAAAAATATCGGTTTCCACGTCGTAACTTCGTACAGCGGTAACGATTGCAGTTCACGGTAAATACTAAAAATAAAATGTTAGATAAGACAAACATCAGCCAATCATTAGAAATTTACAATCAATACTGGGTAATATTGTTCAAAATACAGACAAGGTGACGGGTTTTATTTTTAAATGATTGGAATTAAAATGTTCAAATATTAAAATATTGAAAATGTGTTTTGTTGTCGATTTAAAACCATAAAAAATATGCATTGATATGTTTAAAATCTAAAACATGCGAATACCGGTGTAATTGCATTGCTGTGTTTTTTCGCGACATTGCTGGGTTACGCGCAATGTTTGGTTACGAATAAATATTCTAAAAAGACTGAAAATCTAAATAACGAATAATTAAAATAGCGTCTATAACGTAGACCTCAATACAATAACGAACACCAGGAACCCTATTATTGGACAGTGAAATACATCATACATTTAAAAAGTTAAATATTCGTATAAACACATTATTTATACGGTTTAACGCCACAAAGGTTTATACTTTTATATAAACTTGTCATTAAATTCCACGTTATTTTTTTATACCGCATACTCTTTACTAAAATTCTGTACAAATGCCGGAATATTTAACACTAACTGGCAACGTTTAATAACCTGAAGATAAATGCCATTATGCAAATCACCTGCGAATTTCAATAGAAAAAATTGACTATATGAAAAATAATATTTAATATTTTTTTTTTATAATAAAATCAAGGTGTTCGCGAGGAGGCAAATGTTTTTTTTTATCGTCCGCATAAATTATAGCCAATCCGTCGCGTAAACAATCTGCTTTAAAATGCTTAGGGATAGTAATGTTGTAATAACTCGATGAATCTGCACATTAAAAATCTGATTCGTTAGAAATTCGTTTTAATAATATAAGGATTTTATTGGATAAAATATAAAAAGAATAGAAATTCATTTCATTATACATAAAATCAAAATACATTAATTTATGTAGCCTATTTTACTGAATTTAGGCGCATTCGCGGCCGCATTATTTATGTGCAGTTGCATCAAAACGATTTGTGTGATATAAAAATGAAAAATCCGTAAAAACGTTATTAGACAGGAGACCAATTCTACTTGACCGATATAATTCGGTCGAGCTTTTTGCGTCATCTCGGCTGCGACGCCGGCGCCGGCGCAGAGAGCGGTTCGTCGATTGAAATTCAAGGAAAAAGGAAAGGATACAAAAAAAGAAAAAAAAAAACGTCCTCGGTTACGCCCCGAAACGAAATATTAACGAAACGGACTAGTTTTCGCATGCGCGCGAATCGCGGATTCATACGCCGCCCAACGGTAGTAAAGTAATATATATATCTATACGCCCGGCCGTGACAACCGCGGCGGTTGCCGGGGGGGAACCTGACCGTGTCGGGGTAGCGGGTAGTGTCCGGGGGGTATCCGGGCAGTGGCCGGGAGGTTGTCCGGGTATCCGGGCTAGGTGACCCGTGAAAATCAAATCGATACAGCGCGCCTCTAACGCAGGATACCAGCCCGGGCACCGCGTCCTGCTACGGCGGTTTCGTCAGTCTCGCCGCGCCCGCTTTGCGATTATTATCACGTCTCCTGCCGTCGGTCCACGATCACCTACCAGAGGAAACCGAGTACAGGGAAATTGCCTTTGCAAAATGTCCGGACAACTCCCGGTAATGGAGGACGATGAAGAGCTGCCAGTATCATTATATAGGGCCATGTTCTTTGAACCGGAGGTAGGTATTTACATTTAATCGGTATAATATCTATTATATATATATATATATAATGTCCTTATAATCGATTTACGATATTTCACACTGTTTTTTTTTTGTCGGTATGAGATGCAATTTTCCCGTTTATATAATTGTGTGATTCTAAATATTATTACAATAATAACAACCGAACGCATCGGTCCGCGCATTATTTTGTATATTTACATAAGAAATGTTTTATTATTATTATTTTAAGTCGAAATATACAATCTATATCATTTGACTACGTAATAAGTATATGCGATATGTGAATAGAAAATTTAGAGGAAAAAAAAAACAAAACAATATATTGAGTAAAGAAGCCACCCGATGATGACACTTTAATTGTTGGTTTTTAATAGTTGTAAAGCGAGATTATCAAGATATGGTTTATATTTGTTAATTATTGTAAAAGGTCTCTGCACCATTTTCGTTTTAAACGTTCAGGAGGGCTTTATGGAACCGTGAGTTAGAAGAGGTTTTTAATGAAAAGATTTTAGTGGGAGGAAAGGCGGTCGTGGAATCGTTTACAGAATCATTTGGCTTCTTCTTGGACTGTTTTGAAATTCAGGTCTGCGTGGAGATAATTATTTAAAATATACCGGGGAGCATTTATTAATTTTCTTTAGAGAGATGTTTTGAGGGATTGCGTTTTATTAAAGTTTGACTGTTTGGCCCTTCTCCATAGCTGGAGTCCACATGTCCATAAAAGTTTCAGTAATGTTTTGTTAGTGAGGAGTTTGTTATTAAAAAAGGTGCGTTTAGAGAACGTATAAAATAAAAAATAAATAAAATCGTGCGACGTGTATATTATTCATGTCGTATAACTGGTGCGATTAACGATTCGTAGAGATAATTCGGGTCGGAGCAAACGGGAACCGTGCAAACAAATGGGATAAATAAATTTAAAAAACCGACGATAGTTAAATACGTACATTGAATATCGATAATACTGAGCGATATCATCAGATACATATTATGATTTTACCCACTTGGTTTTTGGCTGATTATTTAACCGAACATTTCGTTACGGGCACCACCAGTCAGCCAGGCCCATGCGCATGCACCGCCAAAGTTCGTGGGCTACACTAGGAGTACTAAAAATTATTAATTTTTATTCTACTTTAGACGAGTTATACATTATTTCTTTTTCTTTTTCAAGTCTTATGACTTCGTATGTAAAACACACAATCGTTTGTATTATCTGCACATTATAATAGTTTTATATTATGATGGTTTAGATAGTAAACGACATAAACATAACCTTGTTGAACGAGTTGTTTGCCGACGAACCGGGTTACGATTCGGACCAAGATGATAGTTACGACAGCGTACAAGCCAAGAGAACCAGATGTTTCGTGCGCGAAAACATTAAGTGGGTGCATTTTTGTTTATGCAATCCCGAATAATTATAAATTTAGACATACATCTAATACATTAAAATATGATATTTTTCAGAAAAAATCCCGCGATCAATATCGATTTCGATTGTTCCTTGATTGAGAATTCTGTCGGAGCGCTGAGTAATATCTGCATGGCCCGTAAATGGGGTTTGCCGGAATACAGTATCGAACAACGTAGAAACCGTAAGAATAACGTGGTATTCCGCGTGACCAGCACCATATTAAATTTCAGCATGGACGGTAAACGGTCTTGATAGCGACATTAACGGTTATGCATTTAATAATTACAATGGCTTTACACTTGAATAGCTACTAGCGAAAATCAAGAAATGGCTAAAGCTGATGCGGCATACAAATTGTATCAGAGAATTGTCAACCTAACAACAGTGGAACCCTACACACTTCCGAAGGCACTTACTAAAGGCTATTTGAATTTTAAAACCGCTAAGTTTATGTTATCTAAGTCCAAACATGTCTTCAAAAAATTTTTCGACATGTTGGATTTTACTAACGATCAGGCTTATGATAAAATTGAAGTAATACATTCGATTTAATTCATTACTATTTAATTAAACGTATATTATTGTATTATGTATGATATGCAATTACTATATTTACACAGAATTTAGCCAAACTCCAAGAAATGCAACTGTCAACCATAAATGTGTTGGATATGATTGGAAAACTTGAGGAATTTGATGTGAAATATTTTATTATTGAAAAATATCTTACTGAGACTCATGGTAACGAAATTAATTCGGATAATACTAATTTAATAACATATACTAATGGTTTTTTTTTCTTTTTCAGACCATATTGAAATGATGATACAGTTATCCACTAATCCCATTATGTACTTGTCAGTTGTTGAGGCTTCGGTCAAATTAGGCCAGGAATCGGCGGCTTATGACATATTACTCAATTTTGGGTCCATGTTATGAGCTTCTGCAACTATTTAACCAGCGCGCAATGACTCATTCGACTAACAGGTAACAATAAAATAATGCATTTTTTTTTTTTTGTTATTTATACATCCACAGACGTCCCTATAGCTCTGTGTTTCCCGAAGGGTGTACCGTGAAAACT
Source organism: Tuberolachnus salignus (assembly GCA_956483605.1). Lineage (NCBI taxonomy): Eukaryota > Metazoa > Arthropoda > Insecta > Hemiptera > Aphididae > Tuberolachnus > Tuberolachnus salignus. The sequence continues at coordinate 11,533,615 of OY101431.1, forward strand.
TTATGAAACAAAAAATAATAGTGTACATGTATAACTAAATATCTAAATTTTAAATTCTTAATCTAAGTCGGTAAAATTTTTGTGTGTAACGTGTACTTGATGCTGGTTGCCATAATAGTTCAAATCGAAGAGGAATTGACGATATACATACTCGCATTTCTTCTTCAACTGATAAAAGTCGTTCACATATTAATTTAATTCCAAAAATTGATGAGTTCATTAAATTTTAACTCCATTGAACGATCAGATCGAAATGTTTCAAAAGTTGTTCTTGTTCAATTCATTTTAAATAACATATAGCATCCGATGTTACTGCAAAAGGATTGCGTACCCGATCATATTAGTCAACAAACAATATTTCTTCATTTTTTTCCCGTTTTAAGATTACAAGGTGAATAATAATCAAAGCAGACGTTACTTCTCCATGCGGATCAATATCTGCTGTTAATGGTATCATTTGTAGTTGTTTTCTATTCAATATTTACCCCCAATGTGCCGCGATAGAAAAACGATTGGTAACCGCTGTTGTAGTTAAACATATTTGCATTTGTATATAATTATTATAATTTTTTTTGTAATTCACTAAATGTATAAAAATCGAAATAATTAATTTTTATTATTTGCTTTTTTTACAGAATGGTACGTCACAAATCCGATGATGAACTCCGATGGACAATTACGTTCACCGATTTCGCTTGACACGATAGATCGTAGAAATAGTTTTAAACATAGTTTTATTTCATTATTTAATCTAATACATTGTGCTTGTATAACATGTAGCCCATTATTATTAGGAGGGTACCCAAGTGTATCTAAAAATATAAATATAGTAGTTTTTAATAGACGTTTATAATAAAATCGATATTATATTATAGTATGATAGTAATTACATAAATATCTATTATTTATTTGTCTAAATTTTAAAGACCACTTGATTAACTACATATTTATTGTATAATACATACCGATTGTTCAATACGATTCTCGCAGACGTGCTGTGCGTTTATTAATTCTTAACTACTGAAAAATAATTTTTTTTTTTTCCTTTGAAATTAATATTCAATTTTACGTAAATAGTATGTTTAATGCACATTTCTTTGAATTGTCTTTCGGAATGTATGTTATGTAAATTGTTACAGTGGACAATAATTATTTTTGCTGTATCTCTTTATTATTAATACTTTAAACTAAAATACTAACGCATTTGAATACCTTATTGTATTATTTGTCCGTAACACATATATATCACTTGATATTATTCATTATTTATTTTATAAATAATTTAATTGTTTTATTCGTAATCAATTTGAATTAATTTAAAACATTATGAATTAGCACAATAGTATAAAAATAACTAAAAGTACTAAAATACTAACCTATTTTACTACCTTATTAATAATTATATTTAGTTGTTTTATTTGTGAATAATTTAAATTCATACTCTATATTATCAATTTGCACAATAGTATAATTATTCAATCATAATCAGTAAAATATCTAATTTGATTTATAAGTAATATACTTAATCGATAGTATCTTATAAAACTAGTAAATAATATTACGTTTTGAAAAAAATCTTTGGATAGTCGGGACAAAACAACACGTGCGTTCTTGTCTTCTGCTTAGAACTTATATTATATTAAAGTCTTAATAGAGTTTTGAATCATTTATAATATGTTCATGTGTAGAATAAAAATATTGCTTATTATTTGCGAGCGTTAATATTTGCTACTCACATCGATCCTCGTCAACACATCAACTCAGCCTGAAACTCCAATACGGATGTAAATACGTACAATATCATAACTCATCTTTTTATTTTTTTTTTTATATTTAAAAATGTAATTTCGGCGTTAGGTTGGATTGTTCACCATCCGTTTTATATGCTCGGTCAACTATTAGTAGGTACTAATATTTATACTGTTCGTCAATCAAGTGCAATTATAATATTATGTCTCGATAATCGGGGCTTGGTACATTTTGTGCATTAGTGTATACGTACTAAAAAAATCAAAATCAGCTTAAATATGCTTATGTTTATATTCCCATATAATAAACTTTGTAAAGGCATTTTAAATTTAAAAAAAATAAAATCAGTTTCTATGTCGTAACTTCGTACGACGGTAACGATAGCAGTTCTCGGCAAAATCTAAAAATAAAATGTTAGATAAGACCAACATTAACCAATCATTAGAGATTTACAATCAATACTGGGTAATATTGTTCAAAATATAGACAAGCTGACGGGTTTTATTTTTAAATGATTGGAATTAAAATGTTCAAATATTGCAATATTGAAAATGTGTTTGGTTGTCGATTTAAAATCATAAAAAATATGCATTGATAGTTTAAAATTATTAAACATGCGAATACCGGTGTAATTGCGTTACGGTTTTTTTTTCGCGACATTGCTGGCTTACGCATCGGATTTTTAAAATTAATTTTTTTTAATACAAATATTGTATAAATAAATTAAACAGACAAGTTTTTGTATGACATTTTTTCTATGTACTCCATAAGTCTTATAATTTTATATACATAATAGCACGTAATTTTACTGATATAATTTTTTTTTTTTTACTTCAGTCTTTCGTCGTTTTCGTGTTTGTTCGAGCTAAGTAAACTGATGTCAATTTGTACATTTTTCATTACTTCTAAAAATCGGGTAAATATTTTGTTACGTATATATAATATATATACGTATATATATATATAGAATATATATATTATATATATTCTAAGGAGACTGAAAATCTAAATAATGAATAATTAAAATAGCTCCATTTAATAACGAACAACACGAACCCTATTATTGGACAGTGAAATACATCATATGCTTTTAAAGTTAAATATTTTTATGTACAGATTTTTTATACTGTTCAACGTCACAAAGATTTAAACTTTTTTATAAATTTGTCATTCAATTCCACGATATTTTTTTATACCGCATACTCGTAACTATCATTCTTTACAAATGTTGTACACTTAGCTATATGACCCGGTAGGTTTTTTTTTGCAATGGCCATATTTTTTTAACGTGAAAGCCACTCCAACGAGTTGGTCATTGGAAATAACACAATTTTGTAATACATTTAATGTATTTCCATAAATCGTACACCAGAAGCCGCCGTGGCCGGAATAGTTAACACTGACTGACAACGTTTAATGCCCTGAGGATAAATAATATTATGCAAATCACCTGCGAATTTCAATAGAAAATATTGACTGTAGGAAAAATAATATTTAATATTTTTTTTATATTATTATAAAATCTAGGTGTTCGCGAGGAGGCAAATGTTTTTTTTTATCGTCCGCATAAATTATAGCCAATTCGTCGAGTAAACGATCTGTTTCGAAATTTTTAGGGACAGTACTGTTGTAATAACTCGATTAATTTTCACATTAAAAATCTGATTCGATAGAAATTCGTTTTAATAATATAACGATTTTATTAGATAAAATATTAAAAGAATTTTACTGAATATACGGACATTCGCGGCCGTATTATTTATGTGCAGTTGCATGGCAAATATGCAAATGCATAATGTTAATAAAAATCATAACTGCAGTGTTAATACGATAATAAATATAAAACAATTTGGTTGATATAAAAATGAATAATCTGTAAAAATGTTATTAGACCGGAGACCAATTCCACGGGAGAAACATAATGAAAATTGATAAAAAGTGATATTTTATGTTCACGAGACAATTATGTTCCGTTTCCGTAATAATGTAATATATAGATATTTTTTTTTTTTTTTTGAATTTATATACATATTGTAGATAGTAAAAAACAGTATAGAATAAAAATGTTTTAAATTATTTTTTTTTCGATTTTGGTGCGCTATTATGCGAGGAAAGTTTTTTTTTCCTTTTTAATATAAACCGATTGCATTTACTAATATAATTATAATCCATAATGCTTTGTTTTATTTATTTGCAAGGCGTATATAAAATATATTTGACTATAAATTATTTTAATTTCCGTTTGATAAATAAAATAACGTAAATCCGTATATTGGAACTTTAGACCGAGCCGGTGAACCGGTCCCGGAACCTGCCGTTTTCTCCCCGTCTATTATCCGACCGCTTGCGCGCGCACCACACACGGCCGCGCCGGTCGGACGACTTGCACCGGTTCCCGCCGGCCGACATAATCCGTTCGAACGACGCGCTTCCCGTACGTCTTTTGTCCGTATGATTTTTAATGTTACGAATTTTCGAAATTTTTTTTCATTCTTTTGTTTATTTAACATACCGTTTGCCGTGTACAGCGTGCGATAGAATACCGGCAGCCGCGTATCCTGTTCCCGGCGGTCCGCCCGGACGGACGGTACAAACGCCGGACAAAGGTAAGGTTTTTTTTGTATTGCGCAGCGTATCCCGTGCCCCCCGACCGTTCTGCCACGGCGTAAAAAAAAAAAAAAAAAAAAACGAAACTTGCCCCTCCGGTTCGGGGCCATAAAAACCATTGGCGGGTCGGGCGAAAATTAAATCGCAATTTTTCCGGCGTTTTCGCTCAACACGTTTTTAAGACGCAGACAATGTTTTTTTACACTTGGTTTTTTTTGTTGTTGTTGTTGTTTAGCGTACACGAGCGGTTCGCTATTATTATTCGTCTCGTTCCGTAACGCGGCCGGGCCCGGGCGGATAATACACCCGCGGCGATTATGTAATACTATCGACGGCAGCGGGCAAATACGTTTTAAAATAACTCGACGGCGGGGCATTACGTAATAGTCACCGGCGCGTTAACTATACCGTACGCGTCGAAACGAATTGTCGGGCATCGGGACATATTATATAATGACTAGATAAGTTTTGTTCAAACGGATTTCTTCGGACGTACGCGGTTTATTTTTAAACGGTTTTAACGGTGTCTCACGGCCGACCCCCCGCGCGCTCGATGAAAATCCCAAACCGCCGCGAGCGGCCCACCCGCTGTCGTCTTGTCGACGATAAAACTATAAATGCCCCCCCGGGTTTTAATTATTATTTTATTTTTTTTTTTTTCGTCTTTATTTTATATCCGTCGATATTATGGTTTACTCTCGATACGCGTTGCACGAACCGCCGTCCAACTGTTAATTATATCAAATATGGCATCGCTTCTTGGCGGCGAATTTTCGAGCAAATGTGTGTGTGTAAAGAAAACCCCGAATAACATAATAATAATAATACAAAATATTGAGTTAGCTAAATTCAATTTATTATTAAATAATATTACAGTACAAATACTGTACATCACAGGGACGGGCGGCCCGTGTACAATTTATAAATAATAACCGCGGGATCGTGGCAGTTGAAATCGAAACGCAAGAATTAAGCACTTCAATTCGAATACCGTGGTTTGCAAACACACGTCCATATTTATCGTGTGCTTTTTTTTTTGGAAAGAAATTATTAATCTTTTGCGTTTTTTAAAGTTCTAAAAATTGGTCTTGTCCAGTCACTCGGAGTTGTCCATCCCTGCTATATGTTATACTCGTATATTGTTCAAATATTGGAAATGAACGGAAATGGTAAAAAAAAAAAAAAAGTTGAAAAATGTAAATTACGAGTTTCACATTTGAAAGGCCGCCGCCGTTCTGGGATCTCCGCGATCCGCCATCTGGCCAGCCATACCTCACCTGTCGCCGTCGAGGCCACCGCCCGCCGAACCCGTACCGTCCACACTACGCGGTCGAGCCATATCACCCCAGACACCCATTGTGTTATCAGTAGCATGCTGTTATCTGCTGTCCGCCACCGGGTTGACCAATCATAATCCCCTCCCCTCAATCCTTATCGTCACTCCGCGGGCCGCGACATTATAATCATCAGCTATACCGTCGCCGCCTTAACCCCCCGCCCGTCGTCTTTATCATCTCTTATCAGTCCTAATACACCTACGTTATCACGTCTTAACCTTACTCGACCAACACCCACCTATTATCCGTCCACACGTATCGCCGCCGCTGTCTTTGTCCTTTGTCCTTTCTACTAAGACAATCCTACGGATTCGTAATCTTTGCCGCCGCCGCCTAATCCGTTATGGTCCAAGGTTTATCGCTGTCTATCACGCAGCCGTGCTATTCTTCTCGAGCCTTATCCCCAGTCCGTTATCACTGGCGGCGATCTTCTGCGACATATTACCGCGATTAATATTAAATTATTAGTTCGCTATTACACGATATATGCGTGCGGAATTATGAACCCTGCTATAATGTTATTGAATAATTTAAATAATAATAACAATTGCCGCCTGACTTCGCCCGACCCGCATAGCCTGCGCCGTATTCGACTAAACGTAATCGTGTCTAATCGCATGGTTGTCAATTGTTTTTGGCATATGTTATCAGACATACTCGACTCGGTCGGACCATTAGCAGCTGTTATCGTCATTATATCGATCGAGTGTTATCACATGTTGACGATATTGTTATCAACGCCGGTATACGATATTATCAAAGTTGGACTCGGTCGGATATTACTAAACAATTTCTACTGCTATTAAAGCGGCGGTGTAAATCCCGCGGGACGCGCGATCTCTAAGGCATTGGTGGTTACCAACTCAACACTAGGCACGGGAACCACTTTTGTAAATTTCCCACCGTCGCGGGACCACGACTTACTTATTATCGCCCACCCACATCCCTGTAGCACCCGTTTCTTCTTTATACTTTTATAGCATACAGTTTATATGCACACAATAAAATCAGAAATACATTTTATATTAATTTATTTATTGATAACAGACTAATTTAGGTAGAAAAAAAACAACAAAAGGGTGATGGTAGAAATTCAATCAATTGTTGGTATTTAATCAACGCGAAAATACGATTTAACAAACTTGATGAATCGATCGATTATCATTCAATGTGAAAAAAATAATAAGAATTAAAATTAATATCCGTTGTTTAATTAGTGTGACTTATTAGCACGCGTTTCTTTGACCAGTTTGTGGGATTATGAATTACGTACGCTAAACCGTAAATAATATGAAATACAATATTCCATCGTTTATCGAATTCTCTCTAATATGTATGGAATTTTTTTATTTTTTTTTTTTTGCAAGTCACTTTGGTAGTAACTATTACATTATTAAACTTCCACTAAATAAAATCGTAGACGACTTCAACTTGGTAATTTTTGTTTGATTTTAAATCCAATATTTGTATGCATAAATCATGGCAAATTAATATTGACTCCATTTTATTCAACAAATTCTAAACAAAAATCGATTTATAAAAAAGCCGGGCAAATATTGGCAACTGGAAATTGTAAAATTTTATTTAGTGGAAATTAGATAATTATATCTAACGTCCATTGGTACGCTACTTTTTTTTTAAAATCCACAAAAAAGTTAAATATTTTTTACAAAAACAAAGTATTTTTCATTATAATTAAATTTTTTAGTATAATCTATTCTGGATAAATAAAAATAAAAATGTTAGTAAATTGATTTTCTTCGAACAAACGTGTCGGAAAGAAATTAATATAATTTTTTAAATATACGATAAAATAATAATAATCAATTTATAATACTAAATTAATAATAGTTGTTAGTCGCAAACATTAGGCAATGTGTTATTATCACTAAAAGTAATTATAAAATTACCAACTATTCTATGTTTAAAAATAGCTAACTCTGATATAAATAGATAACTTTGTTATCAGTATTTTTTTTTTTTTTTGGTCTCACATGCCTTGCTGTTAATTTTTCCGATTTATCACGTTTCATTCCCAATTTATAAGAAAAATACGAAAATCATTAAATCATAAAAAATTACATACTTAAGAAACGTCGAAAAGATGTTTACGGACAGAAAAAAAAAAAAAAAACGCACATCATAGTAAAACCTATACATTCTTTGCTTCGCTCAGAATCTAAAAATATATATAACCAACAAGTATTAGATGTTTCACATATAATCACAGTTTAGTCTTAATATACTAATTTTACTTAACAATAACATGAACTAAATAATAGGCCTGTCATCTGGAATAACGACTGTGGCACACAGTCGTGATTTCAGTTAATTACAGAAGTCACCCCCCCTCCCCCGAACTCAAAAGCCGAACACCCGATTTTGTTTCAATGTATGTCGGACTCGGTCCGATTTGAAAAATATCGGAGTGAGGGCAGGGACACTACAAGCACAACTTTACATCATATGCTACATAGCTCGTGTTTCACGCGGACTTTCACGGATGACAATGACAATTACAGTTATTAAACTTTTTTTTTTTTTTTTTCAGTTTGCAATTTAAATGATTGTACACTTCGAAACCGGACAATCATTCAACATGCCGAGACCGAGACACGGTTTCCGACCGCACACTAATACGGTGTTGGACGTGGCCGATTCGCTGCTCGACCAAGCAGCGTTGGCGATCACCAAAGCCCGACGGTTGACGGGTCATATGGGGGGCGGCATACCCTCTTGGAATAGCCTAATCCGAGCATTCAACAGCAGAGAACGCAGGCGACGAAGACGATACGATATCAACCGATCAATATGGTACGGCCAAAAGTCAAACAAGGAGATCATGGAGCACCCGGTCCTCCAGATAGCCCACTACCGGGGCCTGGTGAGGATGGTAACGGAAAGTTCCAACGAAATAGGCAGACAACAAGCGGCACTGATGGACAATAGCCACAAGGACAACAGTGGCGATGATGTCGAAAACATCAAAGGCGACGCCGAAAACAACAAGTGCGATGACGATAAGAACGACGATGACAACATGGTTGATGACGATAAGAACGACGACAACTTGGGCGATGACGAAGAAAACAACAAGGACGATGACGACGACGACAACAAGTATGATGACGACGACGACAACAAGGATGATGACGACAACAAGGATGATGACGACAACATGGGCGATGATGACGACGACAACAAGGACGATGACGACGACGACAACATGGGCGATGACGACGACGACAACATGTGCGATGACGAAGAAAACAACAAGAGCGATGACGACGATGACGACGACAACATGGGCGATGACGACGACGACAACAAGGACGATGACGACGACGACAACATGGGCGATGACGAAGAAAACAACAAGGGCGATGATGATGACGACGACGACGACAACAAGAGCGATGACGACGACGATAACAAGAGCGATGACGACGACGACAATAAGAGCGATGACGACGACGACAATAAGAGCGATGACGACGACGACAATAAGAGCGATGACGACGAAGAAAACAAGAGCGATGACGACGATGACAACAAGAGCGATAACGACGATGATAAAAAGGGCGATGACGACGACGACAGCAACGTCGATGATGATGACGACGATGACGACGACGATGACGACGACAACAGCTGTAACAACGTTGAAGACAACAGCTACGATAGCGACTATAAATATGACTTAAACTATGTTGATTATCGCGAGGATGAGGATAAAGGTGACGTTTCGAAGCAGACTATGGAATTTCAGGACGATGATCAGTTCTCAGATAGAAAATACTCGTGCGTAGAGGACTACTTCGCGTCGCAAATCTCGAAGAAAAAGCGCTAACTCACTGGGTTATATTACAATATTGTATTTCAGTTAAATAAATGTCCTTATATTATCTATTTATTGATTCTATTGTATACTAACGCTATTGTTGTTCAACACCATTAAAATATCCCATACGGTGTGAGTAGATATCTAAACAAAAATAGTGAGTGACGGTCAATTTACATAATCATTTTTCTATTTAAAATTGGTTTCTCTCCGGTCACACTATTGTGATTATAAATATTCTAAAAAAACGTCTTTGAAATACTTAATTTTAAATTATAGGTCGATTATGGGCAAAAACCATTGATGTTTAGTCATTAATGTATTGAAGAAAACGTCGAGATTTTATTTCGATGTTTTAACATTTATATATTAGTATTTTTTAAAAAATAATTTATATAAATATTTTATAAATTTATATATTTATTCTGTTCGAGCCGGAAATGAGCAGGTGATTTGCTTGCGCAGTTCTTATCGCGATTTGCGGAATTCGGGATATTACCGTCTCTAATAACTATGCCTTGAATTAAATTATTTTTTTATTTGGTAATTTAGTATTCATCTATTTATTTTTATTCCAAAATAAAAAGGTTTGAAAACTCGATCTCCCAAGCAAATAAAAATGAGTGATTGCCTATCATCATTATGATGATGGAAAATATTTTAAAACATTAAAAACCAATGAATCGACACTATAAATGTTTATGGTTTCGATGTATCGATGTTCAAAAAATGTTGCCCATCTCTAGTCGTACTGGGTGTAACCTGTCAAATAGTATATTAATTTTTTTTTTGCTGGTGTGGGCGGATGGGGGGGGGGAGTTGTAAGAAAATTCGTTCGATTTCAAATAGTTATTACCGTAGTGGACGGCGGTTGGCAACACTGATCGGTGATACCGGCCTGTTTTACATTGTACGCGCGTCGTACGTCGGCCGGGCCGTACGGTAACCGTGGTAACTGCCGACGGCGGTACCGGGACCGATCGATACCGCGCGCACGCGCCGCCATCGAGCGTAGGGCGGTGAGGGGGGGGGGTGGAGCACTGGCAACGCCCGAGCGAGAGTGTCGGGCGGCTACAACGGTTGCAAACAGTCTCGTTTGTCGCGTCCGCTGGAGTGCTGTACGGAGTAATAACAATGGCCGATACGTCGAAAGTGTTGCCGCAGGAGCCGCCACCACCGCCGCCGGCGTCGCCATCTCGGGCACCGCGGACCGTGAGTATGACTTGGGTTTTTAGGTTTTTATTATATCGAGAAAAAAAAAAAAAATTAACGGAATAATAAACGCGTAATAAAACCACGTAATTTCGCGGTCGTCGCCGGTGAGTTTCGCCGCGCGCGCACGCACGCACGCACGCACGCACGAACGCCCGCCCGGGCAGAGATCGCGGGTGGACGACGGAACTGCCGCCCACACCCCACCCTCACCCCCGGGCCGCCTCTGCAGATATTTTCGAGTAGGATTCGACGGGCAATAGTTTAATTTCCAGTAGTCAAATAATAATAATAATAATTAATACCTACGAATGGTGGTGTGTTCAAAAACGATAGTTCATTAAAAAAAAAAAAAAAAAAAAAACATGTTACCGTTTCGTAATTAATTTTTTCGTTTATTTTTAAATCGTATAAACGCGTGTTTTCTGTCGTGAAAACCACCGAACCGATTTTTCAACAAATTTTTTTCCATGGACGTTAAAACCAGTCTAATCGGTTTATTTATTTTCTTTTACATTTTAAAACGCCATTAATAAAAAAAAACGAAAAAAAAAACATATTAATAATTATAATTCAATACGGTGATATAAGGTGGACAAGGGGACATTTATTCAATAGTTAATTTAATCGTTCCTTTATATTTTCGGCGTTAAAAAAAAAAAAAAAAAAAAAAAGCCTATCGAACGGTTGTGCGGTTAGGTGGGAGTGGTGAGGTGTGGTAGCGGCGGCGGCGGCGATCGTGTGACGTCATTCCCGGGTGTTTGGATTGCTGCAAATCCCTCAGGCGTTCATGTTCGCCAACCTTCGTCGCTATATACGCCGCGCCACGAGAGAACGCATACGGCACGCGCATCTAAATGACAGTGCGCTGTTGTCGTCTCGAGGCCAAATTTCTCCCACTATGCGGCAACTGGTCTCTGCATACAGCGGCTCAAGTAACAATAGAAACACTAGCCAATGTTTTCATCCATTATATTGAATGATAATGATGATCGTATTCGCGATATTAAAAAAAAAAATTGGTTTATGAAAAAAATAACGGGCGCACCACAATAGGGACACGTTGTACGTAAACGAGAATCGGTAAAAGACAAGCGACGCGCGATGGTTTGAAAAAATGTTGTTTTTGTGATCGCAGTGTACACACCTGCCAATGACACCGACGAACTCCGAAGCTGTCCGACGGATTGACTATCGTGCTGGTAAAGTGGTGGGAATGCGCGAAAAATACGTGTTTTGGTCGGCCGCCGTATGCATTCTCTCGTGGCGCGGAGTATAGTATCGTTAATATTACAATCGATGCGCCGAATCATCTCGCGGCGGCTTAATATTATTTATCAGCCCCTATGATTTTAGCGAACGGTTTTATTAACGCGACCGATTATGCGCCGAACCAATAAGAAAACCAGTAAGCGCCGAATCAACTCGCGGCGGCTTAATATTATTTAGCGAACGGTTTTCTTAACGCGACCGATTATGCGCCGAACCAATAAGAAAACCAGTAAGCGCCGAATCATCTCGCGGCGACTTAATATTATTTATCAGCCCCTATGATTTTAGCGAACGGTTTTCTTAAAACGCGTCTATTAACGCGACCGCAACGGAATGATTAGTCCATCATGATGCGTTAACAATATTAAATATCGTAGCAAGTATTTCCATTAAGAGTCGTAGGAGGGAGGGTTAGCGGTTTTAAACATTATTGTTTTAAACTAGTTTAAAACAATTTCAATTTAGTATATATATATATACCGAACAGGATTTTTTTCGGTTTTGATTAAAATTATTATTATTTTTTTTTTTATTTAAATTTCTCGCTCAAATCAATTTAATTAAAATATAATATATTAGACGATTGTTTTGTGATTCAAATAACTATCATCCCATTTTTTTATCTATATTTGGTCCAGTACACTCGGGCCCGTGTTTGCGGGGTAGGGCCGGACGGGCGGTTGGCTCGGGCGACAGTTTTCGAAAGAGGTTCCGGAGGTGGAGAAATTTTGAAACTGTCGTGACTGTAGTGAAAATGTATTATTTTATACAACGAGTAATAAACAATAACGTAACACAAACATGAAACAACTACAATAACGACGAGACTCGATAAGTGTAACGGACAATAGCGCGACTAAAGATCTTTAAAGATCGGTAAGTGGTTTGTTAAAACACATCGATGGTGCAAACGGTGTAGAATATAATGTCTCGTTAAAAACGATAAATAACTATAAAGTAAAAAAAACGTCGTGTCAAACATAGCTATTTTGTAAGTATTTCCGTGGCCGTACGGTAAAACACGATTTGTGCAGGGTTCCTATGCTTAGTATACTTTTGTACAGGTTTAGTTTTATATGAACACTCATATAAACGACAAACAAATTATTGCACTATGGTTGTACAATCGTCGCCGCAAAAGACAACGGAAAAATCGTGTTTTTTTGGGTACATCCTATTAATGGCTAGGAGAGAACAAGCGGGATTGTTTTATACTTTATTCAATGACTTGCGAAATGATGAAAATAACTATTTTAATTATTTCCGTATGTCATGTGCTTCGTTTGATGTATTACAAGTTTAAGTTTATTCGTGTCTCGAAGTGACTGATCGAACTCTGCCGCGCGAATAAAAAAAAATCGTATAATGTGAAAATGTGCATTTGGTCATCAATTCCGGCTGCCGTGACCGTATAATATGAAAGCCGTACTCTATTTTTATTCTTCGCGCCTCTAACAAACTGTCGCCGTCCAGTTTTTTGCCGTACGGTCGAAACCGTGTAGTGTGAAACGAGCCATACCGTTTTTTTTTTTTTTTTTTTTTCTTATCGTTATAACTTTTCGATTTTCATTGGTGGTTTTTGCTAGTCGCACCAGTTTGCGGCTGGCGCAATAACTAATAAAACCGTGCAAAATATACACTTAAAAGTCCGAAAATATGCGTTTAAACGCGGTTGAAAAATGCGTAAAAATAAAAATATTAATTCAATAAATTCAGTCTGCTCAACGATTTGTTTTTATTATATTTTATTCCGTTTGATTTTGCTATTTAATTATATTTATGTTACTTGTCGTCAAAGCTTGCGCGTATTTACCATTTTTTACATGCTGCAAAACTCATAAAACATATCAGAATCGAAATAAACCGAAACAAATACTATGATTATTATGTATGAAATGTTCAGGGGGAAAGTAAATGAGAAATAATAATTTCCTCAATTTATACGAAATATCCGCTAATAACTTCAAAAAAAAAAATCCATTATATGCCAAAAACGTGCACTATTCGACACTGTATTTTTATTATACAATTGTTACGAAACAGATTTATAATTCGCTTGGCAATGATTTTCTTATGTAGCAAAAATAAATAAACATGGCAAATCCACGAACTTACGAGCCCCGATAATAATTGAACGGCTAAATTCAGCAACTCCCGAGTCCCTGGCACCACTTCTTGGCGCGCAATTTGAGTTGTCCACCGGAATTGTATGTGTACATTGGCTTTTGCTGGGAGGGGAGATGTGCTAAGGGGCTAAAGCTCTCCTCCCGTTGATCGTATTTATATATATATATTTTAATTTTTTTAATTTTTCAATTTTCAACCGTAACAAATTCGTAAGCAAGGACGTGTTTTTTTTATTTTTTATAAAACCACACAATATTCAACAATTTTATATACCACTGTTGTCCATTACTATATTCTGTTGATGAGATTATCTTTTTTTTTTTTATCTTACCGTGGCCACACACGTTTAAAACACCGTGGTTGTTATTATTAATAAATAATAATAATAAAAAAAATAAAATAAAATTGTATTTTACCATGCCCATTCATTTTATAATTTCATAAATATTTCATATTTTGTTTGTGTATATTTTACGTTTATCATCAGTCAGAATTAAGCATACACCTACTGGCCCTGTTTATTTTTTAAACTAGTGACGACTGATTCATTATTATTAACCCCCCCCCCCATTGAAAAATCCTGTGCGGTGTGTGGACTTAAAGCTAAAACAAACAAAACTCAACGCTAAAAAAATAGTGTAACTAATTTTCCTAAGTGCTGTTTGCACACGGTAATCAAACAGACATGCGTGGAAAATAATAATAATTCACAACACAATACGGATAGCACTTCGATAAAAATAATTCAAATAGCCCTCGTTGGCCTCAGCAGAGGTACAAAGATAACAATAAATAAACGTAATGCTATAAAAAAAAAAAAATACACACACAGTAATAACAATACACAAGCATAGATGAGTACAACACTTGGTGGCTTTAAATGTAACTATCGTAATTGGCCATGAGTACCAAAATTTGTTGTTGCGAATTGCTGAATTTAGCCGTTCAATTATTATCGGGGCTCGTAAGTTCGTGGATTTGCCATGTTTATTTATTTTTGCTACATAAGAAAATCATTGCCAAGCGAATTATAAATCTGTTTCGTAACAATTGTATAATAAAATTACAGTGTCGAATAGTGCACGTTTTTGGCATATAATGGATTTTTTTTTTTGAAGTTATTAGCGGATATTTCGTATAAATTGAGGAAATTATTATTTCTCATTTACTTTCCCCCTGAACATTTCATACATAATAATCATAGTATTTGTTTCGGTTTATTTCGATTCTGATATGTTTTATGAGTTCTGCAGCATGTAAAAATGGTAAATACGCGCAAGCTTTGACGACAAGTAAAAAAAATATAATTAAATAGCAAAATCAAACGGAATAAAATATAATAAAAACAAATCGTTGAACAGACTGAATTTATTGAATTAATATTTTTATTTTTTTTACGCATATTTCAACCGCGTTTAAACGCATATTTTCGGACTTTTAAGTGTATATTTTGCACGGTTTTAATTATTGCGCCAGCCGCAACTGGTGCGACTAGAAAAAAACACCAATGAAAATCGAAAAGTTATAACGATAAGAAAAAAAAAAAAAAAATGTATGACCGACGCAACGTACGGCCACGGAAATACTTACAAAAATAAGTAGAAAAAAAAAAGATAAACGAATTTTTTAACATTAATTATTATAATTACCTTAATCTACTATATGATTCCAACAAAAATAAAAAAAATTATTGGTAACTAAATAAAATTGACTTTAATTATGCTTGAATTTCAGTATTAAAATCTAAACAAAATAATTTATTTTCAGTTTATTTAAATAATATATATAACAGGGATAGTGAAATAAAACTGTTTTTTTTTCTTCTGTTTTAATAACTCGCTGAATAATAATATAAAATTTTTTTTAAAAAATCGGGTATTTAAAATAGCTTTAAATTAAATGAAAAAGAAAAAGGGGGTAGTTTTTAATGTTGCCAAACCCTATTTAGTTATAAGCCGCAACACGTCCCCCTGCAATTCTATTGTATTTTATCGGACATAATATATTATTGTTCAATGTTCAAATTTGATTGTCTTCCAAAAATAAAAATAAAACAAACTAATTTTGTCGATTTTTAGAAACGGAGGAGAGGTAAGAATTCAGCGTTGATGCAAAATCTGTTTGACGACCAGAGCACAGCCGCAGCGACCGCTAGTAGTTCGACCGGACGTTCCAACAGCACAAGACGTAAATCTGAGAAGAAAGGAGGCGAACAACCGCTCGGCAACGGAGAGTATGCGAATTTTTTTTACACGGCAAACTATGCACTGTCACTAAAACATAATTTTTTTCAGCGATATGAAACTGGAGGGCGGTCTATACGACAGTCATGTGGTGGATAATCCTATCGGCGCGCTGCTTGACGTGTGCGTGTCCCGCAAGTGGCAGTTGCCGCATTACACCGTGGAGAAATATCAAGACATGGGTACGGTGTACGCGTCCTACTATGCCACATGCACGGTGTCCATTTACCGTGTGAACGGTAACGTATCTCGTTAATGTTACCGGGTAACGGTTTTCGAATGAAAATATTATAACGCAATGCGAATGTACACCATTATAGGTACCGGCATAACCGTGGAAGAGGCTAAAAAAGACGCGGCTTACAATATGTATCAGGAAATTATCGACGTGTTGGAATTGGAATTCCGCGAAAGACCGCTGAGGATCAGAGAGTTGATCGTGGGCGTTGAGCGCGTAAAGATTTCGCTTCCTTATACCCAACAAGCGTTCAAGAAGTATTTCGACATGTTAAAATTCATCAGCGACCCGGCAACAGATAAGAAAAAAGTACCCCGGATACTAATAAATAATAGTCTATAATACAAACGTCGAATGCATGCTGCATCGATATTATTAATTTTGTTTTTTTATTTACAGAATTTGGACACTATTAAAAAGAACAAATTGAAATGTGTCGAAGTGTTGGAATTGGTCGGGAAGCTGGAAGGATTCAATGCGAAATATTTCATAGTTCGTCAGAAGACCGGTAATAGATTTGGTAAGCGCCATAGGTTTAAATAATAATAAACGGTTATATCAAATATTTAATAAACAGAGTATTTTTTTTATTTTATTTTTTTATTTCAGATCGCGTTCAAATTGTATTATATTTGACAACAAAACCGCCGATGTACGTAAAGGTTTCTGGAGATACAATCGAAACAGCCCAAGAGTCAGCGGCTTACGACATATTGATGTATTTTGGATCCATGTTATAAGCGCCAACGACTCCACTGTCCCATTCAATCAACAGTTTATAGTTTTAAAAAATTAATTTGTATTATCATTTACTACGTTTACAAATAATGTTTACATGCACGATTAAAGGGGTTTTAAACATCCTGCAAATACTTTAAAGGGACCTAAACAACATTTAAAAGACACTCGAGTATGTATTTTAACGAAATTATCTTCGGAATAATGCGAATAAAATCTTTTTGGCCAATATCGAGACATATTTGAGGGTATTACAGTAAATAACTCTTTAAATAATTCTTTTTTTTTTTTTATATTTTTATGTGTAAATTTCGATAAAAAATTATGACATTCCTGAACATGACTAACTGAATATTGCTCAGTTTTTCAATCGTTTTTCGATAGCAGATTGATTGTTGTGTACTGATATAAATCGGATTCTCCTTTGTATCCAACTTTCGCAATTTCCCACCTACAACAGTGGCCCACCACTCGCCCATCGTGTAAATTATGTACCAGCATTTTTACATGTAAACAGAACAATATGTTTTATTATGGTGACATGTTCAGGCCTTATCCTTACTTAAGATACTAAAAAATTATAACTTTTTTTTTTTTATAAAAATCAACAAATTAATAAATAATAAGACTCACTCGCATGTAAACAACAAGTCAGATATTTTAGGCCAGCTCATTATAAAATCAATTTAATTTTAAAAACACTTTATTCTTGTACCTTGACTGTGTAAACGTAGTAAATGTATAACCATATACAGTTTTATTTATAATCTAAATTTCATGATCTTTTTTTCTCAAACAAAGTTAAATATCATTCTCCTTCTGTTTGTACATAGCATCCATAAAGATGCTATTTAAATATCTATTTCTGTAGACTGACATGCCACATTCCTATTATAATTTATGGGAACATGCTCGTGGAAATACACATTTAATCATTAATAACATTAATTATTTATTAGGTGTCTACCTAGTATCTCTATTAATATTACTATGCTTAAATATTTCAAAGCACAAGTTCCCAAAAATAAAACTAAAATAATCTAAACTATTAATAATTGTAAAATTAATCATAATTTTAGAAATATAATATAATTACTAAATAATTGTAGTACCTATAATAGGTATACTGACATTATAATGAAGTTTATTTAATTATTCTGTAATATTACTTAAGTATAGATCTGGAAATTGTGTGTATTTTGTCACCTACTTAATTATTATGTCATTTTAATATTATTATTAGAAACACATTGACAGTTGAACTGCATTTTGTTTTATTGTGAAATTTTGAAATACTTGACTATAATTTATTAATTTTCTAACACAAATATTTTAATTGGGTTATATTTAAATATAACCCAATGTATATA
This sequence comes from Tuberolachnus salignus, assembly GCA_956483605.1. Taxonomy (NCBI): domain Eukaryota; kingdom Metazoa; phylum Arthropoda; class Insecta; order Hemiptera; family Aphididae; genus Tuberolachnus; species Tuberolachnus salignus. The sequence continues at coordinate 11,552,349 of OY101431.1, forward strand.
ACTATAATTTATATTTTATTTTACAACTAGTATAAACTGTGTGTGTGCAATTATTTGAATACTGTTTACTATATCTAATACTATAAACTAATACATAAAATTACTATAAGAGGACATGGGATTGTATTTAATTTTGAAAACTAACATGAATAAATTGATAACTGATTAATTTTCTTGTCTTTTTTTTTAATAAATGGTATAGGAACTAATCTTGTTTGTATACATTATACCATATGCTTGTACCTATGGGTAGAAATATTTTATTGGAAATCCAGTCATAATGTACATAGGGAAATGCAAATATACCAGGACAATTGTCTAGTAATTAATATTTCGAAGCAATTTCGAGTAGGTATTTTTTGTATTCTTTGCCTGTTTAGTTTGTATCGGATTGTTGATCTGTTGAAACTGTTAAGAAACTGGTGAACTGTTTTTAGTGATTGGTGAAATATTCTCGAAGAAAAACCAAATAGTTTTTTATTTATTTATAATAATCGTAAACGCCCAGAATATTCACTCTGGATTTTCTAACAGTAAATTGACTAGTATATACATATTTGCATTGTATTACCTACTTTAACATTATAAACATATGTATTATTTTAATCATTTTCTTTTTTTTTGTTTTATTTATGAGATTTATAATGTGCCAACATAATAATTACTATGCTATGTTATAGATTATGTTAACTAGTATCCCATTACCTATTAAATAGTAGTTATTTATTGCTATTTTATACAATATATATATTTTAATTTAATAAATTGGGTAGTTTTAGGTGAACAAAAAATAAATGGCAAACCAATTAATTTGCATGAAGTTCAGTCATTTTTAATGGGCCACGGTTATCCAGGATTCAGAGCAAAGTTCAGTTAGATTAAGTTGAAATACCATGGTTTTTACGATTTTCATCAACATTTATAGATTAAACACTTATAATCATGTTTATTAAAATATGCTCAAATTTTTTCTTTTTCACCATAAGATGACACTTCTGGAAACATTTCAAAATGATCGGCTAAACCAATTTTATTAACTTAAAACCATACAAAACCTGACAAAATTCGAAAATTTAAAATGCTTTTAAGTAGTTAAAAAGTGGCTAACATTTATTGAAACGTAATGTCGTGATTGTCATTAAAAATAATAAGTATAACCGGTACAAGTAAAAAAAAAATACGGACATACTTCGGATCATGGGTGGACCACTTTTGTAGTTGGGACGTTGGGTTATATTTACCTCTCTTCGGTGCATTTTCATCATGGGCATAATCAGGGCCGTCCCAAGGATATTCTGGTCCAGGGGCAAATTAATATGGAAACCATTTGACCACCATAATACTATATGATTAAAAATTTCCCTTGTTTTTTTTTTTAAATACAAAATTTTTGTAAATATATTTTTCCAAAACTTAACCAACCAAGCTCATTTAAACTCATGTACTGCATTAGGTACATTTTCAATAACTTACTAGCAATATATTATCAAATGTACTAAAAAAAATACGATTTATCACTAGATAATTATAAATGTTCAAGGAAAATAGGAACTTGGATGTTTATAGGATTAAATAAATTTAAAAAAAATTAAAAAAAAAAAAAAAAAAATTGTTTTATTATTTTAAATAAGATATTACAAGTTATATAAGAAAAGGTTTTCCCTAAGTTTTTTTTCAGCTAAGCTGTCTATTACATCTTCATAATCTATAGTCTTTGCAAACTTGTGTTCAATGGAAAGAAGTATTCATTTAATAATGATTTAGACGGTTCTCTTTTGTGGTTGAACGTAAAGAGCTTTTTATTAATTTAAATTTACTGAAAGATCTTTTTCCTGTCGACACCGCCATGGGAATCGTAGAAAGTATTCGATGACAATTACATGTTTGAGATAATATATTTTGAAGTCCTTTTTTATATAATTGATTAAGAATAGATATTTATGTTATTTGACTATCATCAGATATAATCGTTGATACTTTGCGTTGAAAAAATGTCAGCATAAGTTTTCAAATATTTATCACTTGTTTCTTCTATATCTGGTGGATTGATTATTCAAGAAAATATGTTTATTATTTTCTTCATACTTACTTGAATACTTTCAATATCTGATTAAAGCATATCTAATGTGGTTAAGAACACTTCAAATTTAAATTTGTTTTCAATGTCTCGAAAAGGCTGTTCACCTGAAATAACATTATAAAAATGTATTTTTTTTTTTTTTGAACTATTGAATTTTTCCTGAATTCTGTTGTTAAATTCAAAGTGAAAGATATTTATTTTGATTCCAATAATAAATTATTCCAAAAATCTTTTATCTGTCGAATTTCTGTAGATAATTGTTGAAAACGCATCGAAGTTTCATCAATGGAAAGTTTTTTGCTCTGAAGAACTTTATTGCGATCATCAATACGTCGAAGAACCTTGTACCAGATAGTTGTTAAAAATATAAATTGAAAGGATTGTAACCGTGCAATTAGACCAACAATATGATTATATGCTGGTCGATTACGTTCATTTTTAACACGAACAAGTGAATTTAGAATAACTGAACAATGTTTAGAAAATTGAGAAACAGCATAAATTCTGACATTCCTTCTAGTAGTCGATATTGAGTATAGTGAAAAATGATCAATTTCTTGATGTATTTTCCACCGAGATGGACTACAAAAAAAAAAAAAAAAAATTGAATAGCTTTTGAATGTTTCCAAAAAATGATTTTACTTCTGAGCTGGTTTCCATTGCGTGTACTCCACATAGATTTAAAGAGTGAGTACTACACAGTGAAAACAAAGCTTGAGGACACTTTTCTATTATTTTACTTTTCACACCATTGTATTTTCCAGAAATATTTGCCGCGTGATTATACCCTTGACCCCTGCACAATGGTAAACTTTAATTGCATTCGACCAAAATTTCTTGTATATCCCAAGTTTCACATTTTTTTTTTTAAAACATATTTTATTACGAATACCAATTTTTCCTAGTGTGACATATCTGGAGTACCGGTCTACAATAATTGCATAGTATTGTGGCATCTTTTTATTTCATCGATAACTTTTTGTTGAACTTTTTTGGCAAATATGTCCAAAAATTCGTTTTGAGATAGATAAAAAAAAAATGTTTACTACTACTCGTATAAACTTCCTCTACATACATGTTCATTTCATATTAAACTATTATTTTGTGTGTTACCTAACGTTTTCAATAATATCTATTGGATAAAGAAAAACAGTATCGTTAATTTGACTTTTTTTTTTTTTTTTTTGACTCTTCTACGTCGCTATTTAGTAATTTTTCATTTTCTACAACTTTGGGGTCGTCAATATCACATTGTTCCTAATTTATGTTCTTTTTTTTTAATCAAGCGTAAACCAACCTAAATCCTGTAAACTACGTTTTCCTTTTTCTTCGTCGAGTATTTTTTATCATACTTTGCCTTCCTTTTCGTAGCACCCCATAAGTACACACGCTTCATCGTTATTATTTTATCAATAACAAATAAATAAATGATTAGGTAAACCAAATTAAGTGATCTAATACACGACGTTTTAAAAATAAGAACTCCCGGAGACACAGTTATAATTATTATTTGTATGCGTTTTATTAATTTGTAGTGTATTAAATACACTCGGTTTGTTGTCAAATGTGTGCGTGTTGCGCACTATAATCTCAATTTATATTTTATAATATTAAGTAAAATTATAAATAATATTCGTTATAAATTTCAAATTAACTGTACGGTTTGATAAAAATTTGTTCTCAAAATGCCAAAAACACGGTGCGTTTCACTCCAAATTTAAAATCGGACTAACATTTTTAATAGATCCCGATGAAATTGGAAAAATATTTTACACAATATGGAAATGTGTATTTTCTATTCGAACACGGTGGACTTTCGGATATAAAACAACATACTACAATTGTGAAAATAAAAAAACATTTATTGGCAATTATCAGCTACAAAAATAGAAAAAATCTAAACTTTCTTACATTTTTAATATTTGATCGCTTTTTTTTTAAACGATTTAAAAAACAATAATGATGAAAATTCATGAAAAAAAAAAAAAAATTACAGATCTATTTTATAATACTTTTTTTTTTGTCTTACGTAGACAAATTAGACCAGTTAAAAATATTTCGTTGGGTCCAACCTTTTTAACTGACCTACTTGGGAAAATGTTCAAAAATGTATCCAATTTCTTATGGCAAATAACCGAAATAATCCAAACTTAAAATTGGATGAAAATAATTTATTTGACGAATTCAGTCATGCAGAACAAGTTTTCAAATCGTGAACTCGTGCATGGCAAACAAATTCAGCTAAAGTGGAAGTTAAGTGGTGTGAAATATTTGAGTACACCAAAGCTTATAATATTGACACAACTAATATATCAGCATTCGTAGAATATTCTTTGACAATGCCGGGTACAAATGCTGCAGTAGAACGGATTTATTCAACCATTAATGTGTTGTGTGCAGACGAAAAAAATCGTTTTTTTTTTTTTTGGTCGAATCAACTGTCATTGTGAAAACACATTTTAAAAACTGTTCTTGTAATAAGTTTAACGATATTTTATTAAAAGAAATTAAATGCAATTAGTTCAACACAGAAATGGCAAAAGAAGATATTTACCAGTTATTATATGAACAAATATAATATTTTTTTTTTTTTTTTTTTGTGTACATAGTACTATTTTATATTTGTATTTGAAAACTAATTTACAGCACACATTTTATTTGTTTTTTAGTCATATTATTATAGTTAGTTAGTTAACTAAAGTGTTGCGTATTGTAATTTTATTTTTATGGTCACCCTAACCTAATATCTACTCACCGATTCAAGTCGGACCTGATTATCAAGTCAGTGGTCTCAAACTCGAATTACCTATGGGTTTTTTTATATATTTTTTATATATATATATATATATAAAAACAAAATCCATTTGCCTAAACCCGTCGCCGCTCGCCCGGGGGATAAAAATGTATGCCGGTATAGTAAGGCCCTCCTCACACGGGGATACTCAAAAGAAACTGCAATTGCTTAGGTACTAGGAGACTGGGTGACTAAGCAACTACAGTTGCCGGTTATCTTCACACACAGTATACTAAATTTTTGTTTCTAGTTTTTTAAACTAGTGTCGCCCTACTATTTTGACAATGCAGTTCAGTTTTTCGTATTATATGAGTACATTGATATTTTTATACAGGAAATAAATCAAAATAAATACATTTTTTATAATGTCTAGTAGTGATTCGAGTAGCGATGAAGAAATTATTCTTTATCATTACTATAAACACCACTTAAACAAACGCAGAAGAAAATATTGGATCAATCCTTATATTGAAAAAAATGTTAATTTTGATCCATGTTATATTATTTTATTATAGACGAAATAAAAATTACCAAGCAACTCGATCAACCAAAGTAGCGAGGAGACCGGCATGTCTAGTCACCAGTTGACTAGTCGCGTCAGTTTATCAGTCGCGGCGACTTTAGTAGCGCTGTCTGAACGACGCCTAAACCTGTTAAAATCCATTTTTTGGCACGAATCAATATGACAAAAATATGGATTATTTATTACTCATTACTTGTTAGTCGTATGCATAAATAAAAATACAAATTTTACAAAGCAATTTGTGATTAATTTAGGCATTATTATATGATTTTTAAACATTATGCCTTTCGACGTGGCGTTGCTCCTTTCAATCGACTCGGTGGTAATCGTACGCCGGATACGGTACAATACAAAAGAAATACCGGCAATATAAAATAACAGAGAACGAAACTTGGCGCACACGAGGAATATACGTACAAAGAGCGATTTGCTGATAACGAACACTCCATAAATACCGATAAAACCGAAAACAATCACGGAAACGACGGTTCTATATTAAAATGTAAATATAGCCAAAAACATTTTCGATGGGACGTCCCCGTCGCGTAAGCGACTTGACCGCAAAACTGTTTATTCGATTTACACCGCTCCAGGTGTACGCGTCAAAATCGTTGCCGACCGTCGGCGGTGCCAATGCGCCGTCAACACCAGCAGCACCCCGCGTTATTCGTACAATCGACTTATCGGCTCGGCATTTTAACCGTTAAGAAAAAAAAAAAAAAAAATCCGTTATTCTGTTTGTGCAGATTTGTCTACCGTCCCCGAACACGTTGCGCGTGACGTCGCGGGCGACTGGCGCGGCACGATAAAAACGTATAAAACGCGTAGTGCCGTCCGGACGCCGAAAAGTCGCCGCCGAAACGCCCGGCGGTTTTCCCTCCGACGTGTGTGTACAACTAGCGTGTGTATTTATACAGATCGTCGGTTCGCGGGGTTTGTGATTTTATTTTAAACGGTAAATGCGATTCTATTCCACCATTTGTTTATCGTTGGCTGTACCGGTGTTCCCTGTCGACGGTCGCCGGTGTGCACGCAGAGTCGCCCGTACAGAATGCAGTGTCCATTATGACGTAAGTAGATCGTAATTTATTTTCATTAGTTAATATTTTTCAAATACCGATTAGGTTAAAATATCTGCGAGCGGTTTTCATGTGCCGACAATAACCGCAGTAAGAAAACGACCCCCGGGGCGTCTGTCGTCCCGTCGTACCATTACTATTTTGTCTTATTTCTGTTATAACAATAATCACCGTACTATTATTCGCGTAATGTTGTTTGATCTGGTACATTTTGTTCCGTATATTTTTCCAAAAAAAAAAAAAAGCTCGTTTCGAATTCCTATTGCTTAGTTTGTTACGTTAGCCTTGCGTACCGTACAAAATATAATTTTATTAACCGTTGCAAATATGTTTCCAAATTCTTGAACGCACGCTTTTAGACGGGTCGAAACCGATGATTTTTCTATCACTTTTGGCATTTTAATGATTCTTATTTTTCTAATAGAAAAACTAAACGACATTTATTCGTCTGGTATTTCAGAAATACCGTTTCTAATGGTCGTGTACATGACCGTGATAATACAGTAATAATTATACCCCATAGAATATTTTTAACATTTGAAAACGCCGCGTTTATATTTATTAGTGTTAAGAACGATACATTTTTACCAATAACACTATAGAAAAATCAAAAACTCGCGCTGTTCGTAGTACGTTGGTGCCATTTTTTCAATAATAATAAAAAAAAAGGTAATTTAATTTGACTTTTTTTTTTTTTCAAATAAACAAAACACAGTGGCGTGCAGCACGCGGCTTGGTTGACACCGGTCATTATTTATTTTTTTTATTTATAGTCGGAATAATTCCTAAATGGCCCTGGTATTATCTAATAACCAGGGTTGTGAATTTAACGCACTAAAAATTGACGAAATATGCATTAAAAATCTTAAAATATACAAAAACACGCACTAATTTTTCGAAAATATGCAACAAAAAAAAAAAAACTGTTAAAATGTAATTTTTGTTTTAATAGATAATAATTTTTAACATTACTTTTTTTTTTTTTTATTTTATCGAAATAATCCTCTTGATCTTGGTATTCGACACTTTTAAAAAAAAAAAAAAAAACGAATGATTTTATTAAAAACAGACTCAATCACCTAATTTTAATTTTTTTATCTTTTAAATAATTATTATTATCAGATTTTCAAACTCGAAACGTTTCCTGTTCGGGGCTAACATATTTTTGTGTAAAGAAAACGAGCGTTCTACATCATTTGTTGGGGCAAATTTGAAATACGTCATGTCGCTATTGGTTAAACGTTCTGGTATGTCCAAATCACCTACGGTCTCTTCTTCGCCAGTTAATATTTTGGAAATATTACAAACAATTTGAAATCCTTTGGTTTTGTTTAGAACTGTTAACTCTAATTTTTTCCCTAAGTTCCATACAGGCGCCTGTTAATCGGCTAAACTTTGCTGAAATATCTTGTATAATTTCAACAGTTTCATATAAGAGAATACCTTGTTTTTGTAAGCGCGCAAATAGCTACAACGAGACAAAGCGAAACGCGTATGTATAAAAGCCAAATTTCCTTTTATTTGAGTAATTTTAAAATATTCGTGAGCAGTTTTTATGTGCCGATAATAACTGCAGCAATAAAACGACCCTCGGCGTCTGTCGTCTCGTCTATCGAAACCCACAGTTTCTCTCCCATTATTTTTTTGTCTTATTTCTATTATAACTTTTTGATAACAATAATCACCATACTATATTTGCGTAATGTTGTTTGATCTGGTACATTTTGTTCCGTATATTTTTCCAAAAATCGTTTCGAATTTGTATTGCTTAATTTGTCAAACGGAATGTTCGCACCATAACCATAGCTCTTTACATAAATCATTATCGGACGATTGTGATTTTGACGCGGATGACGAATCTCGTGAAATAAGTTGTTGGATTTTCGTTTTGTTTTCTACGATCACATCTAATGTGTTTTCCCGTTGCCATGTGTCGGGTCACGGGAAAACGGTAGGTTAGGTTAGCCTTGCGTACTGTACAAAATATAATTTTATTAATCGTTGTAAATATGTTTCCAAATTCTTGAACGTACGCTTTTAGACGGGTCGAAACCGATGATTTTTCTATCGTTATTGGCATTTTAATATAATATACTCTATAATTATTTAATAGGAGAGATTAACGCACAATAATATAATCAAACGAAATGAAAACGAATAACGTGATGGAGCTATCAAACTATAATAGCAATAGTCCGTATACCGGGTGTATAGTTGTATATAGTCGTGTACGAGTCGATATTAGTAAATTATTTATCTTAAACATTATAGGCACGAATACGTGATAATATAATACCCGACAAAAAATAGTATTTCGAAACTATAAAAGTTATATTTTAACAAAAACATTTTATATCGATTTAGACCAGATTAACCGAACAAATATAAATATTAAGAAAAAAAAAAGCACATTAATGCACAGAAATTGAGAAAACTTGCATTTATATGCTTTGGCCCATTAAATATGCAAAATAAAATTTCGTATTTCAATAACACATAAACACAAAACAAATTTCGATCGAAACCATTTTCTGTTACGATGTAACAAAAAAATGAAAATGCATTAAATTCACAACCCTGCTAATAACACATTTTAAATCTTACCCATTTTGCTCGTGCCTAATAATTATATAATTTTCTGTGAGCATTTTAATAATATTTAATTTAATTTGATTATAATAAAAATACGTGGATTTTCGTATATTCTCGTTTTTAATTCAAAATGGGAAAAAAACCGAAATTACAAAAAAAAAAAAAAAAAATCGATTATTAATGAAGAAATTATACAATATAAAAATGATATGATTTGTAAATTAAAGTCAAAGTGAGTAGTATTCTATTGCCAAAACTAGACCGCTGGAAGATTAATTAAATAAAATTGCAAATATTGTTAAAATTTGTCCACGGTCCACCTGTTAGCGACCGCTGCTCTATAAGTTAATCTTCTTAACTTACCACCTACAACAGTTGCACACCCGTGAACAGTATCAGTTTTTATTGTTTTTGTTTTTATTAATTACGAAAAACCAAAAAAAAAAAAAAAAAAAAATCACTTAAGTTAGATATGTTTTATAGTAGTTATCAAATTATCATATTTAACCATATTTTTAACAAAATATTATGTACCGAATATTAACTACAATTTTCAAATTGTTACGTATTGTTTTAACATTCAGTTATTTTTTCTCCACACATTGCGTAATAGAAGATATACGAAGAAAATACGTAGTAAATATTTGATTAAATAATGTTACACAGGTTATAGTGGGCATGTTCATTGATTAAACAAAAAAAAAATTGTACAAAAAGTGGAGTGCTGGTGCAACAAACGTTACATTAACACCACTGGAGTAAAAATCTTGACGTGTTCAGAGAGGCGTACAAATTCGGAATTTACGATTACTATTATGTACAAATACAAAGAAGTACCTAACAATTTATTGGTAAAATTTGTCGTATGAAATTCCATGTCGGGGGTGCTTATGTAACGGACCTACTCGATGGTGATTTTATGCGCACGGCAAGTCTGACCGGTGTAATTTTTTAGCCCGATCTAGTGTCTATTAACAATAGAAATCTTAAAATAAATTATCTAAAATAATAATATTACGTAGATTATTTTAATAAATTATTACTTACCGATATTGGTAATAAAAGTAATCGTAAAAGTATTCCTACGGAGAAATTTCGATATTTTTATTATTTTTTCTTCTACTTTTACTCGCCAATTCTGGCAGGCAACCGGTGCACCACGACAACAATATTTAATAGTAATTATCATCATGTGGAATAACTGAAAACGTCGCCTGTTTGTAAATGATTACAACAGACTAGTCTGCAGAGACGAAATACAATTGTATTATTGATACTCCATTACGATAAAGACTTTAGTCCTCTACTCGATCGAGTAATCCTAAATCCCGACATATGTAATTATAACTTATACATTGATGCATTAAGAGGGGGCCCCTTAAAATACGGACCGAGTAGATGCAAGAAACTGAAAGATAAAAAATTTACACGACTTATAATGCAGCGATGCAAACTTTTTCTGACATCCGCGTGACAAGTCACTCATGCGAAAGAGCGCTTTTTAAATTGACTCACGTGAAACGAAGTTATGGCCATCTACGAAACACGGTCGATTGGAATCACTCATGTTATTATGTTATTATATGTCGAACAGGAATTGACGTTCGATGTTGAAGCTTCTGAAGTTATAGAAGAATGTAAAATTATTGAGCCATTTCATAGGCGATTGTTATTATATAAGATAATACAAAAAATGATCGTGATGAATAAATTATACTAGTATTGGTTTCAGTTTGTTTAGGTAGATATTATACGATAGGTTATAGTATTGGTTAGTAAACAAGTGTTGGATACTTAAAGTATTTTGACTATAGTGTATGTTATATACCGTCTTGTGGAAGAAAATTTCGAGCTAAAAAAAAAAAAAAATGCATAAATTGGGTGGATTTTTTTATAGTCGCCTATCTATATTGTAAAAAAATAATTACAAAAAAAGTCCCGGCACATTCAAGTGTACAACTCTGGGTTAGGTTAGGTCCACCTATGCATAGATGTATTGGTTTCTGTCCAAACATTAATGTTCATAATATACCTATCCCGTCCCTCGGTACTGTAAAATATTAGGGTTTAAACCTTGATGAGAGGCGAAAGTGAAACAAACATATAAAATCAAAAAGATCAATTCTTAATGCTCACTCCCGTTTACTAGAAACTATATTAACCAAAAACAAATCTACTAACTCGAACATTTAAACTATTAATGCATAAAACGCTTTTGGAGCCAATTTTTACATATGGAATTTAACTTTCGGGTTCAGCTAAAAACTCGAATCTAAACGAAATACAAACCTTTCAAAATATTACTCGTTGCCAAGTTACAAACGCTCCATTTATTGTCTCTAATTCGACCGTTCACCAAGACCTTGCCACATTAAATCAGTCGAGGAAGGAACTGCAATTTTTTATAAACCATTATTTTCTAAATTGGAAAACCACCAAAATCCACTAATAAAAGATTTACATAACTAGGAAATCCTCGGCGTAGATTAAAAAGATAATGGTGATATTAAAGAAAAAAAAAATATATAATATTATAATACCAATTTAAGTGTCATTTTTTCGGGTGGCTTCTTAGTCATGTAAATTCGGTTTCAATTTCTTTGTTCATATATACTTATTGTACATAACTGTATACGATTGTTTACGTTCATATGTAAAAAAAAAAAAAAAAAAGTTAACCTTTTCTTTCGAAATCGATAATTTTCACGATTTATGAAAATTGCATGGTTGCTTGGTTCAATGCGATTATCCACTAAAATTGTACAGACACCGAGAATCGTATATGACTATTAGTGTTGCAATGTTTAATTCCAATAAATAAAAAAAAAAAAAACTATTATCATAATTTTTAGTATTGTTAACCATTTTGTCGTGGAGTTACGAGAAAATTAAAAATGGGCGATAGTGTTTGACTTGCTTGGATTTTGATGATTGTAAAGGGAAGTAAAGGTTATAAGTATGGCCTATATGCATATTTTTTTTTTTTTTTGCCGAGGACGTAATGACACCATAGGGGTAATATTCACCTGCCTTTAGTGCAATTGTACCGGGGGGGGGGAAGTAATATTAATCTAATGGCATTTACCACGCATCGGGAGATATTTACGCGGGGTTAAATATTAATCTGAGATACCTCCGCGGAACGGACGCGCACGGGACGGCGGGCGGAGGATGAATTCTTCGGTGGATATTTTTACCGGAGTCGGTAAATTTTCTATTCGGGAGCCTCGAAAACAACGCCGGGGCGGTACACCGAGACCGGTGCGGTGGCGGCGAAACGCCGGCGGGAACGTAGCGGAACGCGTACCGCCGGACATTTACCGGTTTTTATTTTCCGTAGTATTGGCTTACCCACCCCGGACTATTTTGCAATCGAGTTGTTTTTCTACCGGCGCAAAAAAAAAAAAAAAATATAGAAGGTTACCTTTTTTTTTAAATTACTTTTTTTTTTTTTTTGTTGTCCGGAGCGAGTGCGTTTCATTGATTGTGTCGGTCGTGTATATGCCTACGGCATTTGTTTTACCGGTGCAATTGAACAAACAAACAAACAACAACAATATAATTATACAAATTTTAGGTAAATAAAAAAAACGCATTTGCGAACAAATTCAAATTGTATAACGTATATATTTTTGTATATTTTCGAAAACATCTAGGAGTATTATTATATTATAATGTAATGAATAAATATATATATTTTTTTTTTTAAATATTTTTACGCGCGTCGATGGATTAATACACATACAACTTGCATATTTCTTAAACGTAAATTGATATTTTTAGATTATTAATATACCCCAGAGGCTGGTTCATCGGGCAAGCAAAAAAAACCTTTATCGTATAATATAATAGTGTCTGGATAATAATAATTACTATAACTACGGTGCTCGTGACTCGTGCAGCGGATAAATATTATTGTATATTTTCGTTTTTTTTTTTTTTTTTTTTTTTTTTTTTTTTTTTTTTTTTTTTTTGCGTTTTGGTGCGTCTCTAATACGCCAGAAGCGAGTTATAAATTGGGGTAACCCAGTGAATTATACTATAACATCTCGTCTAATGCGATGGGGAGTGTACGCTATTCTCCCTATTTTTTTTTTTTTTGCATAATATTTCGGCGTTTCGTGGTTTCGGTTTTTCTACCTATTTACCGGTGCCGTGTATAATCGAAATTTTTTTTAACAAAATTTTAAAAACTCGTTGTAGTCAACGATTATTATACGGTGAACCTATATGAAACGTTCGTAAACGTTAATGAAAAAAAAATTTTAAAAATGCTTTTTTTATGCATATTTCTTCGACATGTTTTTCTTTCGGTGCGGGTTTATTTGAAAAGCGCAAATACCATCGTTGTGATCACACTATATAATATTGTAATCGACCACATTTATTTATTAATTTTTCAGGCTATACAAGTCACGGACCGATTTTATAACAATAATAATAATAATAATTTAAATATACAATATATATTTTTTTTTTAAATCTAACGAGATTAAAATTTTTAGTGATTTTTCCGTCGATAACAATATATATATATATATGTATTCTGTAAATGCTATGCGAGTACCAAACACACAATGATATCGATTGACACGCGAATAGTATTGTATAATAAATAGATAATATAATTACTAAAAAAAAAAAAAAAAAGAACAATTAAAATAAATCTTTCGGTACACAAATTCGATTCGTTACTCTGTCGGTTCCATACGTAATTCTCTCTATATATAGTATATTAAATATATAAATATATTTATACAAAAATATATATATCCATCAGACAATGTCACATCTATATCACATACTGTACGATTTTTTTCCGGGCTCAATAACAAAAAAAAAAAAAAAACATACATTATAAATTTTTGTATATTATCGGTAAAATAATCGGGAATGTGGGGGGAGTGGAGTAACGTGGACAATATAATAATGTAACGGCGATATAGTAATACTGTGGGTAATACTATGTTCTCTCGTCGGAGAAGAAACAATAAAAGCGAAAAAAGCGAAAAATTTTTAATTTTTTTTTTTTTTAAATACGACAAATAATAATAAATTACAGCACGGTTATGCTTTTAGGGCGTCCCGTCCGTTTTTGTTGAGCGAATTAATGTGAAAACAGGATAGAGAGAGAGAGAGAGTGAGTGAGAGAAAAAATTCATATCATTAAAACCTAGTGTTAATAATAAGTGTAATAATAATATTATCTACCGGACACACGGATATGATAAATATGTATGTGTCTGACGTCACAGATATATTATATTATATATATATATATTAATCATAATTTTTTATTAGATTGCTAGACGAATAAATATTTAATATTTTTGCGTTTGAGGGGTTTACAACAATCGTATGGAATATTTTACATCGATTTTTATGCCAACGGCCGTAGTTTTGGTTGGTTTTTGTTTGCTGCTGCTGCTGTATTGCTAGTCGAGATTTGATTTTTTATTATTATTATTTCATTATCGACATTACATAATGTAATGGCGCAAAACTAGCCAACATTGTTTTTATGATGTCTACTCGGAGGTACCTAATAATTATCGGCGTTTGCTATTTGCGTGTACGTTTTAGTAATTAACCCGACTACCGGGGGGGGGGCCGTTCACACCGATGCAAACAACAAGTTTTTTTTTTTTTTTTTTTAACCAACGTAATCCACGCGGGCGCGAACGGCCTACGCGGTTACTCGCGGGCTAAAACGGCGGAATATTTTTTTATTGGCTTGGCGCGTTACAATAGCAATCTAATATAATAATTATTAATTAATATAATATAAAAATAATATATCCGCGGTCGGACGCGCATTTACGGCGGCGGCGGCGGCGGTGTTGTATTTACGTGCGGCCGCGATCGGACTTGGCCCTATGCGGCGAGTACGGAGCGATCGGACTTGGCCATTTCGAGTTCATGTGGTGCGGCGGCGGGGCCGGACCGGATACCGGAGGGTTCCCGTCGGCGTCCACCAGCGTTCTCCGCGGACGTTCGCCCGGATCGTCGTCCTCGGACCTCTTGTTGCCCATCAATACGCGTTGGAAAAATCTCGTAATCGTCACGCAAGTAGACTAGAAAAACGATAAGCAATTAGATCACAATAATATAGTTAGTAACAAAATTGGCGTACACAATGCGCATTATGGGTGGGACCTCGGGAAAAAATCGGGAACATAGTATACGGAGGTGTGGTCCAAAATATACCGGGATTTTTTTTGTAATTTTAAAATTTAAATAAACAGATAATTTATTAAATATTAGTCTCCTTCAAAGTGGTTGCCGCCCGGTGTTACGCACTTATCCATCCTATCTCTCCTGCCACTTTTTGAAATAATCTTGGAAGTCTTCACAACTTTAAGTTGTTTGAGTTGATCCACCGCATTTTTTTTTTTTATATTGTTCCGATATCATCAAATCGTCGTCCTTCCAGGTCAGTTTTAATTTTTGGAAATAAAAAAAAATTCACAAACTACAAGATCCGGCGAGTAAGGGGCTTGAGGTACAACTGGAATTTGTTTATCAGCTAGAAACTCACGGATTGATAAGGCAGAATGAGCAGGTGCGTTGTCGTGGTACAACAACCACAATCCATTCGACTCGGCTCATGCATAAATCTTCAGTTAAAACAGTTTGGCATGATCCATAAACTAGAAAGTGAGTCAGTTTTACTAACTCTCATATCGTCATTCATCGATCTGATTAGATTTGATCTTGAGTTTCTTGGACTTTTGCCAGCGTTTCCACATTTCTTGAAGTTGAAGGTCGACCAGTACGGGGAGTCATCGTCATTGGCATCACGACTCCCAATAAACTTTTTGTATCATTCAAATGTTATAGATCTGCTCATTGCTTCTTCTTAAAGTGGTTTTTTATTTAATCATTTCAAAAGTTTCAGTGACTCTTTTGCCGAATTTAACGCAAGATTTACTGCAAACACGATGCTCGTTTTCATTCGACATGATTAAACGGCAGACACAACAAAAGTATATCACTTCAACGTAATTGAGTATTATCTGTAATTTTATTTGATTTGTAAATATTTCCAATACGTTTATTTTTAACGCAGAATTAATTTTAGTCCCGGTATTTTTTGATCACACCTCGTACAGATGGGAATTTAATTGATATCTGTATGCAACGATAAATCGCAAATGAAAAAACGATTTTAAGCGAAATAGTATTAACCGTGTTATTACATTGTTGTCATGGTAACCCAGATATAAATATAAATAAAAAAAGAAATAATGGAACTCAAGTTTGACAAAATCGTGTTTTTGCGTGATTTTTTGTAGTTTTTTCTGTCACGTTCAAAAAATATTGGGTACAACGAAAAATGACCCTTTTAAAGTACCAACTAGACAAAATGTGCCATCGGATACAATAGGTGTAGGAGTGTATAGATGGAATGAAATCTTGTAGGAAAAGTGTATACAGAAAAAAAAAAAAAAATAAACATCATTGTAAAACCACAAGAACCCTCGCTCCGTTCAGAATCTAAAAAAAAAAAAGGATTTAGAGAGAAATGTAATTTATAGTTGTGTACGCAGCGGCGATAAACTATTACTAACAAAAAAACCATTCACAGCAAAGAGTTCGGTTAGTCGTGTTTTGAAATGCCATGATTTATACGATCTCCGAACGATTTCCTTTTAAACCGGATTATAAAAAAACAAAACAAAAAATACCTACGGGTTTTCGATGTATCCATATGGTCAACAGAAAAACGATGAACCCAGTGTGTCAAATTTTCGAACATTTTTTGATAAGCCAAACGGATTTAATTTACATAAAATCTAAATGAATTCGAAAATTTCACACTATAAAAAGCACAAAAATCACCAGAATGTTTTGAACATTTATTTATTAATCACGTCTGGAATAATGTTGTAGTAAAAGAATTTGGTGAAAATATCGGGTCTGTAAGATAATTTTTTTTACTGCAAATTATTACAACAAAAATCGAAATTGACAGATATTGCGTTATTGCATAAATATTACCGTTTTCCGCCCATTATTAAGGAACCTAAAAGGATAATCAAAGCCAATCAGTGGCGTAGCTACAGCGGGAGCAATATAGGTAATTGCCTCGGGGAATTATATTTTTTGGAACGATTAAATGTGTGATAGAGATGCAAGTGATTATTATGCATTTGGTAGATAAATTATGGTTAAAATTGAATCAATATAAACGTGCATGTGAAACAGACCTAATAGCTAGGAGTTCACGTCAATTTATTTAATTGATTGCGGTTTGTGTGTCAACAGCAGCGATAAAATGAAAATGCTGCTGATAATATGCTGAAAGAGCGCCGAAATTGAATTTCGATTAGTTTGTTTTTTATTATAATGCAATTTCGTTATTATTAATATTTTTGCAAATTTAATTTCTATCATTAAGTATTAAGAAAGGTTAGATTTTCGTTTTTCCATAAAAATGTATTAGATTATAGATGTAAATATAAAGTACAAATTTATACCTATGTACTTGTATATGATGAAAATGTAAATTTATCCAATTTAAGATTAAAACGACATTTTGAATGTAATAATGTAACTGTTTTTTCTAAAAAAAAAAAAAAAAAAAAATAAAAGAACACGGTTAATCAATCAAAAATACGATCACAGCATTGTTTTAACGACAAAGGTCAGAGTGTATCATTTCTATTATTTATTATAGGGGCAAACAAATATTTCTCTTCGGTGCCTTTTAATGTATAGGTACGCCACTGAAACTATTACATTACGAGTAATCCGAAAGCTCAAAGTCTACAAGGAAAAAACATAATAAATATCCGTATTTTTTGACAACCCGATTAAGCACCGTGAAAGGAATGCAACGATTGCAACGTTGTCAAATGATTATATTATATTACCTAACGTTCATTTTTACGATTATTATTCGTCATCTACACAAATTATATATATATATATATATATTTTTTATTATTGTGATTGTATCATCGGCATAATAACTAAAAACGTATTACTGTAAAAACTTATTAGTTTTTGGGGACGATGTCAGTTGGGGTAAATGCGAATCCAGATTATTATGAAGAATAAACGCAAACCACTTGTTCTTAAAGTTCCCGAGAATATAACTATTACTACTCGTGTTACAAAAAAAAAAAAAAAATAAACGTTAGGTTAGGTTAGGTTTTAACCGGATTTGTTCGAGGCAATCGTATTAATAAATAATCTGTGTTCAAACTAATGTAAGCTAAAGTGCCTTTGAGTATGTTTAGATTATGATTTTAGTGTGGAAATTTGCGCAATTGTTACTTAAGCGCGATTACGCACTTTCCCCCTTGTGGAATGCACGGCGGGGAATGAGCGACAATCGCCTTTAGCTAGGAAAACTTTATTTATGATTAATGACATAATTAATATACATATTAAAAAAAAATAATTAAAGTGTTTTCCGTCATTCAGAATTTTTGCACTCCGCAAACACTGAACTGTAAGGGTTGTTTTATGTAAATTAACGCGCGTTCCCCTTGACAAAAACAAAGTGTTCTTACTAGTTTTCAAAAGCGAAAACTCATTTCACTTACCCCGGACAACCGGGTAAATGCGACACATACGAATTGAAAAAAAATAAATTAAATAAATTTCAACCACAAATTTATATAATTATTTTAATTCATCCTAATGTTTTTTTTTTTTTTTTTTTTATAATTATATATGTAAGACCCTCGAAATCCCTTCAAAACGTCTTATTTGTTTAATAACGATAATATTATATTGAAATATACGAAAATCGGGAATTTTAAGTATTCAATTGATTACACCTTACCATGGGGACAACGTGTGATATTTTTTATAAACGATATTAACGTTGTGCTCATTTCTGTGCTCAACCGTGCAGTAATTTGATATTTTTTTTTATTGCACGTGTGCCCAATCGGGTCGCGAGAATATTTTCAATCAGCCCTACCACCTCCTCACATTGTTACCGTTTTTACGTAGACTTCGAAAGTCGTTTAGCGATTTTAGCCATTATGAATATGTTAAACCGTGTCACTACATGCGATTACAAAGACCCTCTCTGAATTATACGTGTGAGATTATGCGTATAACCTATCGGCAACAAGGATAATAAATTATATCCGGATCAAGTTTACGTACACGATTAAAATGCTTTTGTTTTACTCTCTGGTAATAATTCACCAGACACTTTAACATTGAGTCTGCTGATAGAATACGCGTATTTTCACCTATGCATTATCGTAAATTGCACATACGAATTATAAAATATTTTCTAATGTAGGTACTTTTTTCTTCTTCTTTTTAACAGATTAAATTACTAGAGTTGAAAAAAATAATTTTATACGGTTTAATTTCAATAATATTTTTATATTGTGAAATGGGTTATACTGGTGGGGGGGAGGGAAGGAGGATAGAGGGCGTATTCCCCGCTGTTCGACAACGCATAAGAAATAATATGGACGTTTTATTTTCAAAAGTAAACAGTGTCCAGTGTACTTTTGTTATTCCAAATCGAACACCGGTAATAATATTTGAATGCGCTCGGAAATATTATAATAACTAACGGCCTGTTCGACAAACTGTTGTGTCCCGGACGAATTAAATTTTATAGACGAAATGTCCAAATTAAACGTGATAAATTTAATAACGTTTTTATAATACGGTCTTGCCATCTGGGTTTGTTTAGTATATACCGCGAACCAATACGGAAATTACCCGGTTTCGCGGCGTCTTTCCCGGGGTAAGAAACATTTTTTTTTATTCCATGCCAATAAATAAACCGTACTCCCCGATGCTTTCAATAAATAAATAAAATTGTTACAACGCTGGCCGATGAATAAATGACAAAATGTATACGACCACGATAACGCAACAATAATCATTAGGTATACCTGGAAAACTGATATCGATAATATATAACTTTATCGGATAAAATTTATTACTCTTCTAACTGATAATTATATAAATAATCTCGCACATATATTTAAGAAGGTCTTCGGTGCATTTTATTCTTGGACATTTTTATTCGGCATGTGCACGTAAGAAAACATAATATATATATATATATCGGGGAGAGGGTAGTATGTGTGTGGGTGGGGGAGACGGAATTATAGAATCAAAATTTTTTATAAATTTGTATGCAATTTATATGTATTTTATCAGCAGATTTACTATAAAACGTCGGCAAATTTTTACCCGAAGAGTTAAAATAGCATTTTAATAATTATTCTTACGTTCACGTAAGAATAATATTTACATCCTTCGGAGCGTTTTTTCGATTTTTACCGAGTACCTAGATAAAAAAATAAGGCGGGACATATTTCCCTGCCGGCTCCCTATGTGCATTTTAATGGAAACGTAAAAATATTATAGGATATACTTATTCCGTCGGTGCATTTTATTGTTGGACATTTTTACTCCGCACACGTACACGTAACGAAACATAATATATATTTATCGGGTAGTGGAGGAGGTGTAAAAAGATACAAGAATATATTTACTAGAGGTAAACATATACTATAAGTATTTACAGGGTTTAATTTATCCGAGGGGGGGCGTAAATTAATCCCACGATAAACTTACCAGGGGGGTAAATAAGTCGCATGATAGATTTACCGAGGGATAAATATGTTTGATGGGTTAAAATATCCCATTACACCGGTGTTGACCGCCGAATAATGTCCGTAATCAATGTATTGAAAATTGACTTACGATTCTACATAATATTATATGTGGAATTGCATAACTCCCAATATCATTGGGTTTATAATAAATCAAAATAATTGTAAATATCATATCGTGCTTAAAACATAAAATAATATACGGTGAATGCGGAGGGAAAAAAATATTACGCGGGAGACCACCGTATGTGTATATAATATAAAAGCAAAGACAAGATTTTAGTTAGAACGGACGTGGCCGACCCGCATAGACGTTAATAGGGGTGTGCGTAAAAAAAAAAAAAAAAAATTAAATTAAATTTGTTGTAATTAATTTAACCGTTGGTTACCTTTTCCCTTTAACGGTTTTATCTAAAAACTAAATATTTAGGCGTTTCTGTCATTCTCCATCGTCGTTATTCGGGCGAATAACACTCTACGATTTGTTGTATATTATTTAGACTTTGATAAAATTATACGTACAAAAAAAGGATGGGCATATTTTTTTTTTACTCTCAATCACACTGGACTAAAGCCCTATGCAATTTCAGATTAGAGTTACGCCAACGCGGACCCCAAATAGTCGGGTAAATGATGCAAAGGATTATGGATTGCGCTTAATGTAGGGGTTACACATTAAAGTATATAGGACCCGTGTTAAAAATGTAATTAGTGTGATTTTCACATTAGCGGGGACCTTTTTTTTTTTTTAATGGATAAAAAGTTTTAATATTGAAATATGACGATGCATTTTTTTACCTTGTTCTTTTGCAAGCGGCCGCGTTCTTTTTGTTCCTTGGGTGGCTCCATTGGTTTATGCCTGTAGATTATAATAAATCACATCATATTATTCTAATAGTCATATGTTATATGTATAATGTATGTAAATATTATATGAGTAGAATATAATACCGGTGTGTGTGGGGGGGAGGGTGGTTGGATAGGGGAACGAGGAAAACCGTATGGGGAAGTTCGTATGTATTATAATAAATAATCAAAAAACATGAGCGACGCTCGGAGAAGCCAGCAAATCCGTTTTATAATGGCATTTTCCTGAATCTAAAAGAAAAATATACGCCTGTTAACTTATACACTGCTACACGCGTCTAATACAGAATAAAATATGCGACATTAACTACTACACCTCTGAGGTAGGTATCGGAAATTCAACATTACATTATAACAGAAACTCCGAGACACCCTGCCGAACTTGGCGGGTGTAGTGACGCATATTTTGTTTTATTACGACCTAACGTAGAAGTTCGAACACGTTCTAAAGAAACTCGTTTTTTTTTTTTTTTTTTTTTTTTTATGCGATACGCATCGGACATAAACAAAAAAGAAAAAAAAAAGCCACTGACAACACGGTACGTTGATAAATTACTTCTATTCAGAGTTAAAAAAAAAAAAATGTGATGTTATAAGCGTTAAGACATTGGATTTTCCAATACTTTTTTTAATTTTTTTTTATTACCTACGCCCTACGTCACATATCGATCTCAATTATTGTCATACGTACACCCTTGGCCATATTATTAAAAATCATTACGTCTTTACCATTTGGACCTGTACACGGCACACGGAGAAAAGAAGATTGAAAAGAAAAAAGAACCCGTATTCCATTGTTCATTATTATTGATGACCGTTTGCCGGTTCCAAACCGTATACGTGACTATTATACGTAGAAAGAAAACGGGGGTTCTTTTGTTGAGAAAATAATGTTATCGGATGAATATGACAATTGAAAATGTCACTACAATTTATTTGACTAGGCTGCCTAAGGTAGCCCTTGTGGCAGGGCCAAAAAAAAAAAAAAAATTAAACTTCATACTACCCAATTGTATAGTTTCATACGAATACCCTCTCCACCGGCCATCCCTAAAAATAAAATAGTTTTAAAAAAATGTTTTTTTTTTTTTTTTTTTATGACAACAGATAAAACGATTATGAAAATGTTAACGATATGAATTACGTCAAGTGTAATATAATATAATATAGAGAAAAAAAAAAAAATGTATTTTTTTCCAAGTTGGACGTGTTAATTCAACGAACCAAACCATTGGCTGGTCCACTGTGGCAACGTTAAGTATCTTAATATACAGCGTAAATATTGCCGGTTTTACTCGTATTATTATGAATCGATCGGTAGTAGTGGTAAAATAAAGAAATAAAGAAAAAAAAAAGGTGCGAATTTAAAGGACGGATAATATTACGGGCGGTTAGGTTACACAATGGGTACGACACAATTCCCGTCGGTGGCCGCCGCCTGCAAGTAAGTAGGAACGACACCGGGAAACGAAATGTTATTAGAGCTGGCCGTCGAGCAGAGTAACCGGGGGGGGGGGAGGGTTGGTTGTTTTTATCCTTTTAGCAGTACTTTATTTGCATTTCGAAAATCGCGTAACATAAAAATACCTATCGTAAAACGTCCGTACTAATGTGTGAGCTACCCGTCGTAAAATCTGTTCTTTAGTATATATTATGAAAAAAAACCGAATAAAACAGTTGGCGTACCACGGGTACACACGTAAGTGTATTGCCAACCAAATGCACACCATTTGTTACAGTGTCCGTCCGTTACGCTAAACCGAAATAGTAATAAATTAATACGCGTTTTTTTTGTTTTTTTCATTATATTTATTCTTTCGGTATTCCGATTTATAATGTAATTATTTACATTAAAGAATTAATTTTTTAACGTGTATCGATAATTGTACATGCGGCACTGTCGCAGTATAACTTACGCTTAAATGTACACGATTAATAATTAATAATCATTTGTAATCGAATAACTTATCGGGACTAATTTCTGGACGGTACTACGCGGTAATAAGTAGGGTGCCTTAGACTCGGAATACGATTTTCTTATCGTTCGCGTTTAGACGTGAATTTGAAGGGGGAAAAAAATTACCGTACACATTTTTTCCCTCTCGGTATTTTTGCTCAAACATTACTTACAGGAGAATCGCATTTACGCGGACCCGTTATGGCGCACGCCGTTATTATTACCAATAACTCTAACGTACCTTTTAATGGTACATGCAGCACGAAAATTATGTTCGGCCGTGACACAAGACTAAGGCGGGTACACTTAGCAACATTTATTAAACGTTAAAAACAAAAAAAAAAAAAAAAAAAACAAAGTTAACCTGTTGCCGCACACACCTTGTTCGCGTTGAATTAGAACCCATTAATCGTAAATAATCAACACAATGGCCGAAATAATTGGCCCCTGTATAATTGGAACCGTTAATGGTATTTTGCACCGTTAACGGCGGAAATTAATGGACACGAGAAATCAACAACGGTATTAGGTTTGCGCGAGCAGATTGCGATTGTGTAAATTGTTCATAATTTTCGGAAAATATCGTCCGGGAAAACGACAATTACTAATTTGGTTTTTTTAATTATTATTTTTATTACAAGGCAAACCAAACATTTGAACGAAACGTCATTGGATGACGTACGTAGCGGTGATCGACGACTTAGGTTAGGTTAGAGGTTATATATATATATTATTTTTTTCTACCTTTCTCACGTATTACGGATCCCGAAAACGTTGTTTATTTGTTTTTGTCGCCCATCAATTATTTGCGGATATTATATTTTATTCGACCGCCGTCATCGCCGTATCGTTTTATTGTCCATACTGACTAATCGATCGATCACAACGACGTGTGCGCCCGGCGGCGCGCGTTAAGCGGACGATTTTTAGCCATTTCAAGCCGACGGGCCGTGCGCGCGGCCCGGCGGCCGACTTTGCGAACCGGAGACTTGTCGACGAATTGTGGGCCGGACCGACTGATGATAATAATTAAAACAATACAGCGCAATTCACCGTCGGCACAGAACAACGTTGACTTTACTGTTTCACTAGGGTACTCTCACACACACACACACACACACACGCAAAACGATAGTCGACAATTTTTTTTTTCCCCTCAATTTTGTCCGGTTGTTATTAATTTGATAATATCCTAGTCGCGCGATTACCGTGAATGTCGCGGGCTTAACGCTTAGGGCCTCCTACCGCGTGGTTTTCATCCGCCGTCCGGCGCCCGCGGTTGTCGGTCTACTACGTTATTCAGCGACACGATACAAGTTTTGTTACATTTTCAATTTGTTTCCACGTCGAATATACCGGGGGGGGGGGGGGGTGTATGGGTTTGGAACGCGGCCCACGTTTGGTAGAAACCGCGAATAAACCGTTTTGGCCGAACGGTATTAACCGCGGGAATTTAGCCGCCGGATTCATTTTATTAGTCGTGCGCTTGAAGTTATATATATATATATATATATATAAGCAACGACTACGAGTTATTTAATAATTCTGTTTAACAAACGCGTTCTCCATTAAATTCAAACTATAATTATTGTTACTAAATAATTGTTGCCCGCGCCCCCGCCCACCCCCCTCTCACGGTATAAACTTTTTGGCTACGCGCCTGCCTAACGACGTTTGATAAAAACCGTCGCCGATTCGATGCGGGCGAGAAATTCAGGTCAAACTTTTCGTAAAGTTACATGGAAAACGCACGGTGTGATTCTGCTCTGCAAACACACGGGAGGGACCGAAGTGAACTTATATAATGACCGCGATAAAAAAAAAAAAAAAAAAAAAAGTTAATACCGGGCGATTTACCGAAAACGAAAGCTGTGTGTGTTATCTTTTGATCACTTTTGTGTTGTCGATAAATAAATAACCAACAAGTTCGTAGTCGACGAGAAACGAACGTATAATAACGACGACATTACCCGAGTAATATTCGGAAAATTAACAAATTTGTTAATTTTAGTGAATTTTTTTTTTTCGGTAAATTGTAATTCCGTTACAAAACGGTAACGTTTGGACGCGCCGCCGGTCGTAAATGAATTACCGCGGCCCCCGCGTCGTTGCTCGCCGAAAAGGCGCACCGTCGGACGGTAAAACAATCGAAAAATAATACAAAACGATTCGAATGTAAAAACGTCAAACGTAGCCATCACGCAAGAAGAAATAATTGAATTTTATTGTGTTGTATACGGTGTACAACAATACTATCCGCCGCAGAGGTACTCAGAAGTCGGTTCGTACACGCTACTAGGTCACAATAGTGATTTTATTACAACAACAACAACTTACTAGGGTTCTCGAGACTTATATTTGCATTTGCATATATTTTTCTTTTTTTATTTTTTTCTTTTCCATACCGGGATGCAAGCAAGCGCCATTGTCACTTATTGTAAACACGTTCGGATATCGTATTACAAACCGGGTGGGGGGGGGTGTTCAATAATCAACGTTCATAATATTTTTTTTACACATATTCCGGCGTTAACAATAGTAATATTGCTAACGGCGCGATTGGACATTTTCAGTAGTGCGCACGGCGGACAGTGTTATTAACAAAACGAATGACCACCCCCCCCCCCCCGAAGGAAATAAAATAGAGAAGCGAACGTAATTATGTTTATAGCAAAATCAGCACCTGTCGTTATGGCGGGCATGCAAAACACAATCGGCGGTGGGAAGGGTATTTATTTGAAATTTAATTTTGATAATGAAGTGATAAATAATAATATTATTATAATAGCGTCCAACCCCGTTCGAATATGTCGATTTCATAGACCGTTTTCAATTTTTCGAACATGTCATTCGCATACATTTTCGACAAACCCCCAGTCCACAAATTATGCGTATTTCGGACAATTTTAGAAGTGCAGTAAGAAGGCTAAGAGAAGGGACAGGATGACATTTGCAACTTTTACATTTGCTGAACACCGCACGACCGGGTATCGCGCACAATGGCTACAATGATAATATAACGTAAAACAAAATTCTAATGTAAATTTGTAGCGCTTTTTTCGCATAGTATTAAATAAAATAAAAATGAAAAAAAAAAAAAAAATGCGTGTTTTCCAAACTTTAGGCGCGCCTATTTGAACGCACGCTTTGTCCGGTATTTCGTGCACGGTAAATGCGACTGTACGGATAATGGTATTGAACGGTATATGTTTTAATATCAATTACGTCCGGTTCCTCCTAGGTACGTTTTAAAACGTCAAGTTGTCTTTGCTCGTCGGAAATTTCAGTTCAAAATCGATCCGATACCGAACGGTGACGAGACAAGAGAGCTGGCTAGTTGATAAAAACGGTTTTTTTTTTTAATAATAATAATAATAATAATAGCAATTACGGTTCAAGGATAGGTTGTATAGCCCCCCCCCCCCGCCCCGCCCCGGATGACGGAAAAGTTTACCGTCAAATTTGAACGAAAACGATAACCCGTGCACGGTAAACTATCGTCTTTGTCGTCCGCCTACCGCGGTATGGTTACCGTATATTATTATCTCGTCGTTGCGGCCGTCCGGTTATTACCGATCACCCACCCGGTCGCGCGCGCCTAATAACCACTAGTCGGGCGGGAACAGTACAACGGCGTTACTAAGTCCGCGCGCGCGCGCGTGTGTGTGCGTTAACTCGTAAATCGTCCGCGAACGCGTTCTTCTGGTCAGGTGTAATTAAAACGAGAGAAAAAAAAACAACAAAAAATTACTAATGAAACCCGTCGGGTTAGTAATTGAACGTACGTTTCCGTCCGCGTTTTAAATGCCACAGTGTCAATCGGCCGGCAGTCAGTGGTTGGTATCGATTCCGACCTTGAACCGTTAAACAAAAATTTAAAAAACTCTCTCTATTGCCCCCGGTTGACAGTTTTTCCCGTACGCGCCCGGGTTGATAGTTTTACCGTACCGATACGTTTCGACCGCCGGCCGTTTCGCGACGCGCGGACGACAAAGTCACAAACCGAGTTGCCGACGACCCATCGAATAACCGCCACGCAGAGAAGACGTCGCCGATAGACACCGAAATCGTTGTAATTCCAACGAGTAAACAACAATTTCGACATTGAAAAGGTCCACCATGGAACATGGAGATTAAACGGCCAACAACTTACAAAACACACACGCAAGTATAGTTACTCGCTAGACCGTTTTGTCCGTATACCTTAGAGTCCCGGTAAACTGTATCTTATGCATTAGTTATTATTTTAACCACGAGTCTATAGATGAACACGTCGTCGTTGATCGCGTGGTGTCCACCATCGCCTAACGTCGCCACCGCGAAAAAGCCCACCAATTGCTTATAATATTAAATAATATAAACGTACTTACCGCGGTAAAACTTTCGCTGGTTTTTCGTTTGCTGCACAGCCGCGCGACACTATTATTGTAATATTGTTATTGTTGTTGTACGGTTAATCGCATCCCGAAACGATGAAAAGAAAATTAACAATGTGATAGGTACCGACAATAGAATTAATTCCGTAAACCTCAAAGGCAGTACAAACGTTTCGAGGAGCGTTCGTACGCGCGCGGCAAGTGCTCCGCACAATACTGGGCCGGGACTGAAAACTGTCGACGCCTGGAGGTTCGGCAATCGGTCGGCTGTGGCGGCGGCGGCTGCGGCGGCGGCTGCGGCGGCTGCGGATGCCGCGGTGGCGGTGGTGGCGGTGGCGGCGGAAAGCGAAATGCGCGCACGTCCACATGTTGCCCACCGAATTATTATCACCGTCGCCGAATTGTTAATAATAATAATTATTATTATTATTATTAAAAACGTTTTTATTAACTCTCTTGTCTCGTCACTGTTCGGTACATGTTTTCCAATCGATTTGAAACTGAACTTTCCGACGGGGCTAGATGATTTGAAATTTTAAAACATACCACAGAATTCGGCGACAATGAATTTAAAATAAATACATAGGGGACTCACCTCCGATTGTTTTGCATGCCCGCCAAAACAACACTCCACTCTCGAAACTCGAGATAAAAAATCCGTGGGATTTTTCGCTAAAAATTACTATCATTTAACAGGTTCTAATATTGATACAAAACATATTTCGCTCGCTTCTTTATTTTATTTTTCTGGAAAATAATCTTGGCGGGGTTACGTATAACAATTTTCTATTTCAGATACGATTTGAACAAGATAGACTAAAGTATATCCAGACAATTGGCCAAATGTCATAAATTGTCATAATCTCACCGAGATGTTTAAAATCGATTGCAAAATTTAAAAATCGTAAAAATGACATTTCAAAAACGGATGATGATTAACTGAAATAACACCGTTCGAAATCGTTTTTCGTTGTCAATGATTTATCGTCGCGCACAAATGTAAATTAAATTCTCCCCTGTAGCCTGCTACTCTCCCAACTTCCCGCCTACAACAGTGGCCTTAATACCGGTGCTACGAAACATCTCTCGGTTTTATTTTTAATTAATTATTTTGCATCCGATTTTACCGCCGTGGTAGAGCGGTTGATTAACAATAAATTATTAATACGGATGGAAATGTGCGCCAGTATTTATCTTTTATCTCGAGGACAATATTATAATGGCCGAGGAGAGTAAACCAGCCTTGAATCGTAGTCGAACACATTTTCTCACAAAAAAAGACCACCGGAGGAACACGTTTTCGTGCACCCTTATTACATATAATTTTATCAGGGACGATGACCACCTGCCGAGACACTTGCGTCGGCCATTCAAAAAGAACTCTTCGCATATGGTTATTTCGCGTTTTAAACTAAACAGATTGTATCCCGTCTTAATTATTCCCGACGGGCCCCTCCAGAGATAAACGATAGTTTTTTTTTTTTTTTTTTTTTTTTTTCGGTCTCTTATATTATTATACAGTTTACAACAAACGCCTCCCCGGTGGTGGTTTTATGGGACTGCGATCACACGGGGCGGAAAAATTCGTATTGAGTACTTTATTTTTTTATTTATAGGAAAAATAAAGTACAAAAACACACACTTTAAGATATTTTAAAGTGACACCGTATTGTCTCTTATTATAAATTCCTTAGATTCCAACCAATTTCGTCGGCCAATCCTATCGAAACCAGGTCAATAAAGCAATAAACATAATACCAATAGTTTTTTATTTTACAATAAATGTAGAGACTTAAAGAACTTTAAGAACTTATTAAAATGAGATTCCTAAAGCGGGGCGATCACATAAAAAAAAAAAAACCGAACACTAATAACGGCACTCGTTTTAGGATTTTCTTCTCCGTAGAGGACAAAAATGAGAAGTAGAACAACCGTTTAAAAAACTACTAAGGTTATAGTATTCTCAGCTCTTATCGATCGTCCAATGGTATACGAACGATAGTTAATAATAATAATAATAATTATTATTTAGTATTACACAATGTTTTCTATGATCGTATACTGTTAATATGATAAGCTCTGCTGCTAGGTTATAACTCGTTACTCGTTAAATCAGTAATTGTTGTTTTTTTTTTTTTTTTACAATGATTAAAATCTAAAATTATAAATTCCTGACAAAAATAAAATAAAAGTGAAAACGCGTGTATAGCGGAGTGATAAATACTAATAATAATAATAATAATAATAATATTATTATTATAACCGTTCAAATATTTCGATTTTATAGACCGTTTACAGTTTTCCGAAGATGTCCGCGTTAATCGGTCGCCATAATTATCCATAGGTACTCCGTCGGCAGTCTCGTCGAATATCCATAAGCCATCCCCTAATGACATTTAAGGAGGACACGAGAACGAGGGCGATCTCCACGATCAGTCTCGGTCGGTCGAACGCTTGTTAATTGTGTTGAAAAATATTTGTATCCAACAAACGTGGCCCGGACACACTCGACGGTTAATTAAAAAAAAAAAAAAAAAAAAAAGAGATATTAAAAGTATCGATAATACGGAAATGCAAAATGGACGAATAACGTTTGATGTTGGATTATGTAAATTAATTATATAATACTATGTTCGGGCTATACGGCCGGCGCGGATGTTCGTTCCATTAATTATTAACTGTTATGCACTTAGCCGACACACAGCAATAATTTATTATATATTTACAAAGTAGATGCATTGCATTTGACCAGTGACTATATCAGTGTTTCCCAACCTTTTCCCATCACGACACACTAATACCAACCCATATTTACCCATGGCACACTCGACACTGACCTATAAATGTATATATATATATATATATATTTTTTTTTTATTATTTTTATTAGGCTTTTATCATATTTATACCAATGTATGTAGTTGTACGTCAGTAAATTGCTAGTAAACAATTTTAAAATGTGTGTTTATTTAGGTCAGGAAAATTCATATAATTCATATTGCCAGTTTTATAAACTTTGATGCGTGGCTGTTTTGATTTGATGTTAACCCTTATGCAATAATCATGAGGCTTTTCAGTCGCAAAACCATGTTTTGTAAGTGTCTTTTCAACTTACTCGGTAGACAGTTTTTCACTAAAAAATAAGGCATTGAGGTTATGGGTATTTTTTTCACACCAGTCGACATGAAACCGAATGATAAGTGGCTTTCATGATAATGTCAAAACTTATATTTTGATCGTACGTCAATATTTTTGCCGCACTGACCTCAACACCACGTGTATTGAAACTCGGACCAGACAATTCGTTAACATCAACAATACGGGCACTTGTATTCGGGCAAGGAAATTCCGCACTTAATTTTGTTTTTTTTAATTAAAAATCGATCCGTTTATACGTGCGCGACTCGAGGAGCGTGTGTGAATTTCCGTTTAAAACACTGTAATGACGGGAAGGAATATTACTACACGGACGTACGTTCACAACGGAAAACGAATACATATATTACAATTTATTATTAAAAAAAAAAAAATAATAGTACTTACAGTACTTACAAAATTTAAAAAAAAAAAAACAATATAACTAATACAACTTTCGGTAATGAATACCAGCACACAGCGCATACCGTTCGCTGTAACAATAATCGATTAATCACGCGCGCTACTACTCGCTAATATATAGACACGCGTATTTCGTATTTCGTGCCACGATATCGGCCCTTCCGTTCGTATAATACAATACGCGAATATTCTCTCGATCACAAAACATAATCCAACGATAATAATAAATTTACATCACAACGGACCACTCTAACAAGCACCGAGTGGATAACACAATCTAATAAGTGGTAAACAGCGAGCAACGATAATTTTTCACTGGTTGGGAAACGCTGGGCCATTATATAGTAACACTTATAAACTTACAAAAATCTTTTTTTTCCTCTTTTTTTTTTTTTTTTTTTTTAAAGCATACAATCTGTAATTTAAATTTACAATAAGCGTGTGTGCGGAAATACATTAATTGGCGTGCGACGCGTGAAAAAAGAAGCCGCCCCTGTAATAGCTACACTTTATAACAGAAGTTTGTTTAATCTATAGACATTTTTATATATTTTTTTTTTCTTTTTGATTTCTAATTATGGTTTAGATCACGTGGCCATATTGTTTTTAGCCTACGAGGAGGATTACCAGGAATGGAGTCAGAATTTAGTGCTGATACTAGAGGATTAGGGTGGTTGGTTAGTCGCGAACGAAATCGTTTCTATTTAGTAGCTTTGCAGTTTCGTCTACTGTGTTAACTCTCAGGTCGATATGTAGAGTGTGATTCGAAACATAGAAAAAAAATCTAGACGATATAAGAATGATCGTAAGATCATTTATGGATCGCAAAAACCCTATTGTATATAAGTTATAAGTTATTGGCTTGGGGGGGGAGAGGAGTTCGATTAATTTTTTTCCCTTGTTATTATCGGTCTGTACGTACGTCAAATATTTAATATATTGGTACAATCGTCGGTTTTTCAAAAGATGACCTATAATACATACTGACAAATAGGGATTTCGGCAATTTATTTCACATAGGTATAAACCTAAGAATCTTTTTCTTTTTTTTTTTTTTTTATCGTCGATAACATTTTAGTAAAATTCGGTCGTGTGTAAAAGTACACGAGTATCGAAATAAATTATTAATGTTATATAATAATTATTTATCAAGGTTCAAACGAAAGCTGAACGATATTGTAGAACAGATTTAGAAAATTCGAATTTAGTTAACTTTTTTTTTTTTTATTCAAGATTTTCTTAGCATGGCGAAATAATAAAAAAAAAAAAACAAAAACAAAATAGTTATATACGGATTTAATAAATTACTATCAATAATCGACGGATGTTGGCAAACTGCGGAATTATAAAACTATTAAAGTCGCATACTATAGACATTATTATAGTTGGACCAGGGACGTTTTTGAACAATTATAATAACTGCACCAACCCAAGGAAATTTCGCTTATTCATTCGGTCAATCTATTCATAATACATTATTAAACATTGTGGTACTTAATTTACCAAAATTAAAATTTTCGTTGCTGTCGGCGTTTATCTCTGGCATGCACGTGTACATTTAATAAGCAGTTTGGCCTGATCAAAATGAAAAGCCAAACTACGTGTTTTAATTTTAAAAAAAATACCTCCGTGTAACATTAAATCGAGAATATTGTTTCAATAACGACCGCGGAGGAATAATAAATAAACTAAATTAAACCAGAGATAGGAATTATTTTCGATCGGAACGTGTTTTTATCATAAAAATGACAAAGCCTCGGGGCCGCGATTTACATTTATCTCGGTTAAACCTGCGTAGGGATTTTTGTTTTTATTTAATATTTTTTTTTTTTTTTTTTATTTTATTTTAATGGATAAAGTATTATTTAAAAAAAAAAAAAAAAAAAAAAATGTTCACGGCGGGTTATATTATTTATTATTCAGTTATTCGGTTCACGTTTAGCGCAGTAAAATGATAGGGGTTTATCATTTTGATTGCGATTATTAAAACGGGCGCGTAATACCCGCAATTACGTTAAGATTAAAGCTAAGACTTAAGGATACAGTGTACCTTGAACGTTATTTAAACATCAAGGGCGGGACATTTCCTGAGTAAATCCGGTATCGAATTGACGGAAAAAAAAAAAAAAAAAAAAAAAAATCGTTTATTCTTCTCGCACGCGTATCTCACCGGCCCACGCCCACCCGCCGCGCTGCTACGAATGCGATTTTTAGATTTTTTTTTTTTTTTTTTTTTTATTCTTCTTGCTTTTTTCCTATCTTCCGGAACGTTACGGTGAAACGCGGCGGGTTTCAACCTTTTTCAATTATATAATATACTATTCGGTCTGGTGCTCGCGCAACGTAATAATAGATACGTAGTATATATATATATATTCGCGTCTCGTATACGGTGATTTAGGTATAATAATAATAATAATTCGCCGATTGTGTGCGTAGGGATTTTCCGTAGTATTATACTCGTTAAACTGGTACGGGCGACGCGCTTATTAATTGGTTTTCTATACGGACGTCACGTGGAAAGCCCGTGAAAAGGAACGGCGAAAACAACCCCTGACGCACGTCGGGAACGACACGCGTGGGCCGCGTCGTACCCGTGTATTTTGATCTCCCGGGGGGACACACGAATGCCGCGGACACCGTACGCCGGCGGTTCCCGTACTGCGCGCCGCGGTGCCACCCAACGGGCGGCTCGTACGAATATAATTACATTTATTTCCGCAATAAACTTTTTCCCGACCGCCGTCTCCGTGGACTGTCTAGGGCCCCGGTTAGGTTCGAATTCGTTTTATTTCATCGATTTATTTTATTTTTTATTTTTATTTTACCGTGTCCAACGTACACACAAACCGCGGTCTGTTTTATTTGTTCGTTCTATAACCCGGACCCGGGCCCGGGAATAATACGCCCGTGGCGGTTATGGTAACAGTCAACGGCAGGAGGTGATAAATTTTTTTTAAATAACTACGGGGCGTTTCATAGTTACGGCGTATTCCATACGCATTTGTTCACTTGAAATAAATTGTTCGGCATCAGAAACGTATTTAAAAAAACGTCTCGAGAAATAATTGGTAATTTTTGTTTAAACGAATTTCTACGAATGTACGCGGTTTATTATTTTCAACTAGCGGTCCGCTTGAAAATCCAATCCACGAGCGGCCGACCGCTTGTCGTCTTGTGGATGATAACTTTTAATTATTTCTATTTCATCAATTTTAATCCATTTATATTATAATTTATATGATTATCTCTTGAAACGTGTTGCCGAACGTAACACCAACTGTTAATTATATCCAGGCGACTACAAATAACGACACAGATGCAGATGGTATCGCAACTATAGAGGGCGAATTATAGAAAAAATGCGTGTAAGGAAAATCCCGAAAAACATAATAATAATTCAAAATATTATCACATTTTGTATTATTGAATTAGCTAAATTTAAATTATATTATGTACAATCGGGGACGGGCGGCCCGTGTACAATTTTTTTTCTGTCCCGTGGTACGTTTTCAAATTACAAATTGCACAGTTACATTTATACGAATTTTCACAATTTTAATAAATTCATATACAATTACCGTGTTGCTAAGCTATACAAATAGAATTGGACGATGTGTCTAATTTTGAACATTGCATCATCTATCCATTTCAAAAATTATAAAAATATGGATCAACAGATCCATATTTATCGTGTGCATTTTGGAAGGAAATTATTAATTTTTTTATTTATTCAATTTGTCTCTAATGGCAATTTTATTTTCATTGAATCGGCATTACTCCTGGCATCCTGTAAAGCCCGTGAAGCAGTATTTCAGGAGGCGGGTCGCCGTTATTTATTAATGAAATTACAAATATTTCAGAAAATCCCGTTTTTCCCTCAATCGGGGCTTCTTTTTTTTGATATTTTTTTTGCAATTTAAAACATTGTCCGCCGTTGGGATGGGCAGTAGCCGGGCCGGCTTGCTGCCCTCACAACTTAAGGGAGGACTTCCTACCGACCACCAACCGGTGGCCTGGCGACTGTGGAGCGTCAAGAGATTGTCGCTGCCGTTCAGCCAACTCCTTGTCCGCTAGGACGGCCTCCGCTTTCCGATGGTCTGGGTACTCCACAAGCATGAGCGACACCAAGCCGCCCGGTTCAAACGGACCGATCCTCCGGACCAGGCGCTTCGCAGCGCATCGGGGCATGAAGAGCGCTGATGGGCTGGATCCTTCGCCGGCCGTAGCTCGCATTTTTTTTTTCTCTCCGTAATTTACTTTTCGACCAGAAATCTCGCTTCAATCATCAACATCATCAGAGTTAGTAACTGGTAAACGTTTTATCCGTTTGTTGAATAGGAGGAGTTCAAATTTTTGATTTTATCTGACGGTTTTCTTTAAAATGTGGAAAACCCGAAACAAACGGTATCCATTAATTTCGATACGGTATTTTTGTTTTAATTCAATAATGGAATAATCGTGAGATTTTCACTTAATACAGCATTTTTTAGACGTGGTGCAATTTTCAGTATATTCTGGATGTTTTTAGGTTGTTTATAGATATTTTACATTTTCTAGTTTATTGTGGTTCGATGTAAAAATGCACAACAATTTGACCCAAGGTTCATTATAACTTTTACTGAATGGTAACAAAAAAAAAAAAAAAAAAAAGAAAAAATGTTACCGACGTTATTTTTTCTTATAAGCGTTTAAAGCAGGGTTGGTAATTATATGCGTTTATTCACTGTTAAACAATTAAAAATACTTCTTATTTCACGTATTTGAAGTTAGTTTTTTAATTATTATACTTAGTTGAAAATAATATGTGTTATGCGAGTTATATAAAAAAAAAATTGAGTTCGATAGTGAATTCGCGGTCTTCATTGGGCTTTGCCGTGGTGACTCGAATTCAACCGAACTGACAAAATCAATTATTGTGTAATATTATGCCAACACGTACACATTTTTCGATATCGCCGAGTTAATTTCAAACAAGCACAATATCCAGTCAATACTTACATTCAACACAATATGCGCAATATAAGTATCAGACACACACAAAAATATTGCGCGTTTTGGGGCCACCTAATGAACTATAATATTAATCAATATACTATACACACTTTGATTTCTCTGCAAAATCTAAAAAAAGTTAAAAGCGTTTTAAATATCTTAAGTACAATGCATTCGCTATACGATTTAAATACGTCCGCTATGATATAACGATAATTATTAATAATACATTTTTATTTATTTATTTATTTTTTTTTATCGTTAGCTTATAATTAAAATTATAAATGTATTTTTGTTTAAAAGGGATTTTGTTTTTGTACGGTAAAATTATGCGTTTTATACGTTTCAATCGCGGTTTAATGTTTAAACTCCATCGGGGTTTACACAGCAGGTATAAAATAGAAACCTAACCGCACCGCCGTCTAAAAAAAAATTTGGGAACCACTGACGGGTACACGGACGCGGGTAATAATATTACGGGTCGTGTTGAACCTCGTCCGTTCGGGTATATTTTAATTTCGTCCATGCGGCGGCGGCGGCGGTCCATTAACACTCGGCCGTATTGCTAGATTGCGTTCGATTTGTACGGTCGACCGAATATAATAGTTACAAGCGGCTAATACTACGCCTACGCGATACGAATTACGATCGCGATAAGCGGTAAAACAAGAATTATTTTTTAAAAAAAAAAAAAATTAAAAAAAAAAAAGATACCCGACACACACACTTTGCGCCGCGGGTGGGCCCAGCTGTTGTGGACGGCAAGTCGGACCGGTCTGGTCGTATTCGGTGACGGTATTCCTCCCAGGGGCGAAATTCGGGTTCACATCGTCGATTTGATAAATTTAAATTATATAGAAAAATTGTACCGATTTACACCCGGAACCCCATATGGAATTTCCGAACGGATTTTATCCACATAAAAATGAAAAGAAAAAAAGAAACTTTATCCCCGGGGGTAGTACTATTGAATTTCAACTACAACTAGAAAAACTCGAAATATTTTCTAAATCACATCACGACTGGAAAGTGCTGATTATTCGTAACTTTAACAGAAACCGTCGGTGGCCGTAAACATATTCACGTTTTTTTCCGCTTACTCAACTGAACTCGATAAAAGATTTTTGATGGGAAATTTGTACAGAACATATAGTAAAACCAATACGTTCCTCGCTTTTTTTGCACATAAACTAAAACTAGAACCCGCATATTTTAACATACTGCGTGATAAAACCAGAGCATTTCACTCGTCGAATAAGGGTTTTCGACGAGAAAAAAAAACACACACACAAGTTAGGAGGCGAGGGGTGAGGTTATGAAATTTAAAAAAAAAAAATGAAGCAAATTGTAATATTATGACGAACGAATAATGAATTAATTACGATATAAAAACGAAATAATAATTACAACCAGTCAAGTCATTCGAAACCATTCGAGAACTATTCATTTAAGTACTACCCTTTGCCTATATACTTATCCGTATAAGATGAACGTTTTATTTCGCATTTTAATATGTTTTTATCAGGGTAAAACTGATTCGTTGAAATTGTTTGTGTTAGCGTTGTATTTGAGTTATGGCCGCATAAAGAATTTTCCCACGATTTTTCAATTAATTACAGAAAGCGCGTAATATTTATACGTAGATGAAACAAAAATTATACAGCGCAACAACTCGAGAAGCGATATTGTATTACTGGTTTTTTTTCCCCCTTTTTTTTATTATTATTATTATTATTACTCAGAACGACGTTATCAAAGGATTTTTTTTTTCTTTGATGTTTATCGTGAAATACCACCAGGAAGGGGGCGGGGAGATGGTGGGGGGGAATAAAAGTTATACAAGGAATAGGTAGGTTTTTTATTCGAGTTTGACCCAATCGTAACGATCTTTTTTATATACGGTACGATAAAAAAAAAAAAAAACCCGTCTCGACCACCTCCGATACACGTATATATGCAATCATCGACGCATTATTCGTGTGCACATCGGTGCATTGTTAATACTTTTCTTCGTTAGAGAGGTATATAAGTTATGATATGACTAATAATACAAAACGGCAACGCCGGTAGGGATTTGATATCGTACCCTATCTAATGTACACGTATATACAGGACGATAGAATATACGATTGCGCGTCGCATTTGAAAAACTTTAATGAAACAAAATACGTACAAATAGCCGATAAAACATTTCGATTGAAATATAATTTCGGAGTCACGCTGCGCTGGATTTTTATGGGTTACATTTTACGTTCCTAATATAATATCGTGGCGTATATATATATACAGTGTGTTTCAAAATGACTCATCCGATTCCAAAAATTTATATTCATTGTACAATTTCAATAATTACGATAAAAAATTAGGATAAGTTTTACAAGCTAGTCGATTGCATTGAATTTTAGTGAATAATATTTAAACATTTTCAATGTGACTCCCTTACTTGCACGACACACATCTAAGCGATATTCAAATTTCTCATTAACCTGTTGAAGCATGTCGACTGCAACCGAGTTGGTGGCGTCTATAATGTGAATTTTTAATTCATCAAGATCTTTTGGAAGGGGAGGTACATAAACACTGCTTTTGATGTAACCCCCCCAAAAAAAAAAAAAAAATCACATATTGTAAGGTCCGGTAAACGGGGCGGCCAAGACAAAATATTGCGTCATTAGCCCTACAGCGACCGATCCATCGCTGTGGTAGCTGATCGTTAAGAAATTTGAGGACTTCTAGGGACCAATGTGGTAGTGCGATTTATATCTCAATCATCACCGCAAAACACGTCAAACAATTTTCTGTGGAATTGCAAGTTATTGCCTTGGATACATGACGAACTGATTTCTGTGGACTT
Source organism: Tuberolachnus salignus (assembly GCA_956483605.1). Lineage (NCBI taxonomy): Eukaryota > Metazoa > Arthropoda > Insecta > Hemiptera > Aphididae > Tuberolachnus > Tuberolachnus salignus. The sequence goes on from OY101431.1 coordinate 11,591,633, forward strand.
CTTACGACATTTTGTCGAATTCGTTCATCATTTTCATTCGAAGATCTTGGGTCGACCTAAGTGCACTCGGCTGAGGTGCACTTTATCGCAACTTATCGGTAATCGGTAAAAACTCGATAACCCTGCCATTCAGATGGTCGGTGCTTCGTTTACCACTAACTACAGGAACAATATTTATAGTCTACTAAAATCAGATGAACAATTTTGAAACACACCGTATGTAATATACCCGAGAGAAATTATTATTTTATTTACCTATAAAATAATATTATATTTTACGCGCGTAAACGGGCGGCAAGTTTTCATGGCGATTTTCCGCGTTACACATCGACGTACAAACATAGTAAAAATAATATTAACAATACAACGAAAGAAAATGTTCAAAGTATCCTAATCAAAAATATATGTCCTGTCCGTTTCCCGAGCGTTAAATTCTATTTTCGAAATATTCTATAAACCTCGACGGTTTAACGACGCGCTTCGTTTTCCTACACACCGATTTTATTTTTACGGTTTTACGGGGCCGTCAGGTTGGACTCTTGTACAAACGAAGGGGACATAAAAACTAATAAAAATAAATTCTATAACCTAACCGTAAACGTTACATTTTGTTGTCGGGCTTTTTTTATTTAGGAATATACTAAAAACTAAAACGTTTCAACGTTGAACAACAATTGAAGGCAAACATATAGGTAACACGAAACAGAATGTTTCGGGTGATCAACAATCGAAATACAAATAAAATAATTATGGGAAATAAAATATTACCTAAAAAAAAAAAAAAAAAAAACGTAGCCCGGAGTGTTATAATAATAATTGAACCGTTTATTTCTGAACCACCCTCTCCTCTGCCAAGTTCGCTTTTTCATTGTTTGAGGTAATCAATAATCTGTCGAACGGCTCCTAAAACCGTTTTGTTAAACTCTCCAAAACATTTCAAGGTCATAGCGAACAGGCAAGGTAGGCATTTATTGATGGGATTTTTGTTGTAAACGGTGTCTATCCCTCCCATTCTAACAATTAAAACGCAAAATAGTCGATTTTGTTTTTTTTTTTTTTGGTGTTGGATGGGAGGGGGTGAAATAAGTGATTTAATTGTTAGAGACATTGTTTACGATCATGAAGGGTGTGCCAAAATATTTCCCAAATAAGGGAAAAATATAACAAATGTTCGGATGATATTTTAGTATTATAAATTAGATTTTATGAGTTTCAAGTTTCCTTTTTTTTTTTTTTTATATTCAACTCGATATTTAAAAGATTTGGTAAAATAAGTGACAAGTAATTTGTAAACCTTTACTTTAATGAGAATATTAACGAATCTAAGTGTGGCATTACGGAGAGTAGCCAATTCCAGATTTCAGATTCCGGGGGGGAGGGGTGTTGCAGGTTTATTACATATATATAAAAAAAAAAAAAAAAAAAAATAATAATAATAGGAAGATAAAATTCGCCCACCTTCGCAACGCCCACGATCAGAGAAGTTGACTAGAGTCCATCCTAAACTATTTTGAGAGGGCGTGGGACGTTTTGTAAAAAAAAAAAAAAAATAAAAAATTTAATTTTCTAACCGTATCAAAAAGGCTCCCGCCCCCTGCCGGATAAACATGTCTTTTTACAAAGTAATATTTACGGGTAAATCTACGAATAAGTTTTTATTTTTTGTTTTAATATTTTCATTGTTCGATAATTTATTAATGTGTATACTTCGAAACTCCCGCGTATCGATAAAAAATAAGGAAAAAAAAAATATTAATAACTCATCCGTATATACGACCCGTAGTGTTTATTTGTATAGTATATTATTATTTGTATATAGTTTATTTTTACTATTCTTTATAAAACGAAAATAATGAATTCGTTTGCCCGAAATTCGAGCCGTGAGAGTCCGCCGCAATCGTAGAACGCCTTTTGGACGGCATATTAACACGTGCGGCACTGACGTAGAGAAAATCAAAAAAAAAAAAAAAAACAAAAAAACAGATAACGAGGCCCCCTATTGTAATAAACTGTACGCATATCGTTCTATAGAAACACAACGAGATGGATAGGCTTGTATACAATTTTCGAGAGAATATAAATATTTTTATAATATCATTCTTTTTGAATAAAACACGGCGCGGTGTTGCGTGCGTGTGGGTGTGGGGGGGTGGCGGACTATGATGCTATAATACCATTTACAAGTCACGAAATAACAAAATATCCAGACGAATGATAATATTAGGTCACCGGATAGCGGGATTATATATATATATATTATTATACAAAGCCGATTAAATAATATACATTTTTTATTTTATTTTTTTCCTTCTTCATTTTTTGGACAGGCCAACATTCCGGGTACATTCGGAAATGTCAAATCGCCGGTCGATTTACCGCCCTACCGGTCCCCTTACCGCCTTGGTGGACGCGACGCGCCGCACTTTACGGGGTCGTCGTTGTTTAAGGAATACAAATTATTATTATCGGGCCGATGGCGAACAACTACAAAAACCAAGACGGACAATGAACACGAGCCGTGTTAATATACACGGTTATTATCCACTGTAATATCCCTAAATGACGCGCAGGAAATACATTTATTATTACTACTAATCGTCTGTACGCGAAAGTGCAAAATGATTATAATAAATAGGAAAAAGAGTACGCGCGCGCGATTTGAAGACGATACGGTTGTTAAAAAAATACGTTTATTTTAATTATAATCGCATTTATGGGCACGCAATATTAAACACGTATTAGAGTGGGTGGGTTGGGGCCGTTATTTATACGAGTAAAAAAAAAAAAATAAATAAAAATATGCTCAAATTTTCACATAACGACTTTTTAAATCTGTGAAGTCGCACGTTAGAAGTATACATATGGAATTTTACCGTTATTGCTTAAATCTTTCGCGTGTCCCTCACATCCACTCCCCCACAAAGGTTGAAGTTTGAGCAATTTTGGATTGTTGTTCAACAATAGTTTTTATATATATATTTCACGAACAAATAAATACGCGTAAAACACAATTTGTTGGATATTTTACGCCGCTCAAAAAAAATATCCGATACGTCGTTCTTGTTAAATAATTATTTGCTAAAAAAAAAAAAAAAAAAACAATTTTACGAAAAATTGGTATTTTTCCCCCTGTCTTTCGGCTATTGTACTTTTCGTGACTACTACGCCAAGCGTATTTTTTTTCTCTCTCTCTGTGCAGTCAAACATTTTTTTTTTTTTTTTTTTTTTTTCTTATCTTCGTCAAAGTTAATTCTAATCGTTTGAAATTTTTCCGAATTCTTTTTTTTTTTTCATTTCTAGCAAATTCACTATTTCCGGGTTTATGTTTTACCGAGGCTTTTTTATTCTTCGTAAAGTGTATTCGAATTTATAATGCAGTTTGACGATATTTTCTCGGAACACGAGCTTTCTTCCAGTATATCAAACATTACGTTAATTACCGGTGACGCATTTTCGCGTAAATTAAGATTTATTATAAATGTTTAATTCTCGTATTATAAAACAGTGCGCTTAAACAACCTCTCTTTGAGTGCAATTTCCCACCCGCCGGCCATTCCCATAGAGTTGGTTTCACCGCGTAGAACCGACTGAAAACACGGGTTTTCGCGACATTTGAATTATTTTTTGAATAACACCGACAGCGAGAGAAAAATAAAAAAAAATACCTTTAAACGCTCATCATATAACGATAACTAACGACTACTAAAAAGATAACGAAATAAATTGTAGCTATAAATAGTAATAATTAATTTACTGCGTCATGTATCAACGCGTATATTATGCAATGGCGATTAAAGAGGTCATTTTTAACGAAAACACCCAATCGTCGTTGAATAGGTACATTAAGTACAAAGATTATAAAAAGTACAACAACGTTTAATAATGCAGAAATTTAATTTGAAACGATTTAAATAATTATTTAACAAGAATGATGTATAGGATATTTTCATACGAAATTCTACAAATTTTGTTTTATGCGTATTTATTTGTTCGTGATATTTATATAATGTATACATAAATTATTGTAAAATAACCGATAATGCTCAAACTTTAACTTTTTTTTTTTTTTTTTGGGGGGGGGATGGCGTGAACGAGTTGGAGCAATAATAACGGTAACACTTTACACGTATACTTATAAGATGTAACTTATTGTAAATTTAGGGGATCGTGGTTCAATATTTGGTATACCCAAAAATAACGACCAACCTAATGTATTTATTATACGAGCATATATAGAGAAAATATATTCCTAAACTCGTTTGTCCCGTGTAGACAATGTGCTATTCTAGTAAAAGTGTTATTTGATTATTGTACTTAACATATTACACGCAAATATTTGTTTTTAAAATCGAATACTCGAACGCTTTTGTAGTTCAGCATATTGCACTGTAAATGTACCCGACAGATCAACTCGCAGTATTAAACGTGCAGTATTGAATAAAAAAAAAAGGCCCCACCACATAATAATACGTGAAAATAAAACTATTCGTACTTAAATATTTTTGTTTTTTGTAAAGTACACAAATACGTATTATAAAAATTATATTTTAAAGTAATATCCGTATATGTAATCGAAATACATTTAAAAAGTATCTATTACACGTACGACGATTATTTCTGTTTTTCGTAGATCCGCTAATATTGAATTTTTACGACTTCGTCAACTATACAAACGTGATAGCCGACACACAGTTACTCACTTGAAATTGCCGATTTACCGTGGAGCGGACAATTTTAAAATAAAAAAAAAAACATGTAAAGCTTATTTATATTCGTTTAATTATTTATTTTATTTTTAAAATTTATTATTCAATTGACGAAAAACGCTAATGAAATTTAGATACATTCTTACATAAAATAAATATTTAAAAAAAAAATCTATACTTTTGAACGAGAGTGTGACGCAAATTTTAAACAATCAAAGCAATTGATAAGGGAATTTTCAATATTATCAGATTGAAAGTCATTTTTCGATATACCTATTAGTTTTTTTTTTTTTTTTAACGCGGCAGTAAAAATTACCTGAAAACGGCAAAAAAATGATTTTGTCAATTTCGAGGTTCATTATTTCTTGGCAATTCCGAAAATAATTGTTCTAGAGACCTGAAATTTTCTTATAAAAGGTAACATTGTAATATCATGACCTGAAATAAAATGTTTTCAATTTTGGGCATTTTAGTTTTTACAACGTTTTAAATCGTAAAATGGGACATATTGGATTTTGAGACTCGAATTCGTTTATGGTTTAAGTAACTTTATTTCAAATGCGTTCGAAACATCTCCAAAATCGGAAGTAGCAATTTATTTTTATAGCCGTTCAACATTTTTCTCCGCTCAGAATCACTCTTATTGAACGAAGAGTTTTATCATTTCTTTAAAATTCAATTCATCCCTTAAGAGCCTTCGCCAATACTGACACCCGCCGTGCAAAGTGCTCCCTTTATAAAATCTGTCCGTATATATATATAAAATTGTTATTTTTTTCAACTATATTGTTAAAAACATAATATTATACGCGAATATATATTCCGATACAGAATATCAACGCTGACGTCGATAACATCTTAGCAATATTGAATCACCGTCGGCGGCGTATGGATATTATAATAAAAATGGCTTTGCATATTATTATAACGGTAATTCGTTATTCGACGGTGAATATATGAATTTATTTTTCCTTCTCAGACTCCAGGAAGCCCGTAAATAAATTAATAAATTAATGGGGTAAATATTTGTCTACGTTTGACGGTGCGCGCCTCAACAAAATATTATTATTATCGTTGGATTATTTTTTTCGAAATTTTATTAAAAGATAAAAAAAAAAAAAAAAAAAAAAAAACTATTAGTGCTGCGGTGCAATTATAAATATTTATATTTTCACGAGAGGATAATTACGAAGAAAACCCGACAAGACTATAGTATATACCTGTATAATACCCGGTACCTGGTTATTTAAACTAAACTTTGGTTTTTTTGTTTCCATAAAGACGAAAAATCAATAAAAATGATTAAAACTCGTAAAACTCTTACTGCAGCTAATGGGGTTTTAATGGTATATATTCGACCTATTCGAATATTAAAGGAAATTCTATTATTTTTATTATCTTAAATAAAATATGCCGTTAGCCGGGTGGAATCGAATTGTGCACCAGCTATTCCACCGATAAAAAAAATGTCAAATACGATAGTTTTAGATTTTGAATGTAGTAAAGAAGCTATTCTCTCGGAACACTTATATCGGTTAGTGAAAATACTGAAATATTTTTTTATGTCGCACCTTATAAAATAGGACGAATTTTCCGCCTGATCATATAATTAATTTCAATGATTTTCTAAAAAATTTAAAAAACCTTACATCAAATAACGACACGTTGGTCGTTTATTTTCGATCATTCCCGGGTTACAAGGGGATAAAGAACAGGACCAATACAATATAACCTCACCGGTTTACTTAACTTCACTCAGAGTCGTTTTTTGACTGCAATGATTGATCGTTGCTTTCAATTTATTGTAAACCTTTATCCTATACCATCTTAACACATCACCCACAAAAATGGCCTACTCGTTGTGCGACGTATGTCCGGCTTTTTTTTACCATTAATTTCGTTTTTTTCATCCGTGACACCAAGCAGAAAACCTGCAGTAATCAATCAATCAAAAAAAAATAAAAAAATATTGTAAACGCAATTCATCATAGCAATATGCAGTTGCGCGATTTTTTTTTTTTTGTATTATTGGGAATCTAGAAAAACGTTTCAAATAAATCGTATCTTTTATGAGACAATAAATGCCCTTACACTTGGATATACTTAAATATCTTTTGGTAATACATCAACAGCAAGGCGTTCCCTTAGTTTAAATTTCAAAACTACTTTTGAAATATTATTCGAAATATTAAACGGTCCACCCTCTAGACAATTAAAGTAATCGTTTTTTTTTTTTTTTTGTAAAACAAATTTTTGGTATGTAAAAACTCTTTGAATTATTCTTTTAAAAGATTTTTCTCTCGACGATACTTTAAATAAAAAAACGTTCTTGGTGGTTACCAACGGTTTTTCTAATAATAATTGGTCGTTGTCCTACATTCGAGTAGAAAGAGGGTTTGAATGTTTTTTTCTTTCTTTTTTTTTATTATCATCACGGCAAATTAGGTACCGCGAGCCTTCCATTGGTATAATGCATTTATACGCATTACAGGTTTAATAATATTCAATGCCATAAACAATTTCGGGTCGAAAAAAAAACCCATCGGATACTTAATTTAATATTACATTCTTTGTTCCAGCTGTTCCATCTGCCCGGCCGTGTGCTTACGAGTTAAAGTAGAAGAAAAAAAAAACCAATTGGAATTTAAAAATGAAAATAGTGATCGTCTCGACGATAAAACGTGTTTGCGAAATAAAACCCCTCCCATTTCTACCGAAGGGTCTCTTAACGACATTTTAGTATCCATAAGTTATAATTATTTTATAATATATGATAAATATTGTCCGCGTGTCTCACCCCTCGAACATCGTTTTGCTTTTGTGTTCATTTACACAACAAATAACATTATTTATCATGCTGTCATTTATTACCGGGGATTTTCTCGGGTTATGTCGATTTCGAACACAAAGAATGCGAACTCGGGCGTTTTTGTTACAATAACGTTGTAACATTTTCAATTCGTATTTAACCCCTGTAGTTTATTTTAATTTATTATTATTATTATTTTTTTTTTTTTTCAGAACACCTGCCTCCTATCGTTTTTTGATCAGAACCGTACGCAGAGCATTCGATATTGACGACCATATATAGGTAAGTAATAATATACGTTTACAGATTCTATTTGATTTTCGATCGGTGTTATAGTCACGTACCGCGATTTTATGGGTGTGAATTTAAAATTTAAAATTAGATTCAATTTTGATTGGAATGTCGACGAAAGGAGGACTACTTTTGGCCGGTGTTGGGACAAATAACCAATCTAGAAAAAATATATGACTAAATGTTTATCGAAAATAAAGACCTAAAAAATACTTTTCAATTGTATAGATAACATAAAACGATAATATTTAAAGATAATTTATACAAATAGTATTTAAATACACATACCTAGGTAGGTTTGCATTTTGGTAGTTTTTACCAAAAACAATTTTACCGATAATTCGTTGAAAATTGAAATAAAAATAATTTTTGCGGAATGATGGCATATAATATATTTTATTATTCTATATTATCGATTATCTGCATATTTACTGTATACACACACACACACACACTAATAATTAAAAAGATAAAGATAAAATAGAATATTTTGTTTTAATCTAGATAACAGATAAGTTTATGTTATCGTTCACAATGGATCCCCTTTGAAACTATATTTTTCTAGGTAATCTCCTGTCTTTAGCATATTGAAATGAATTAATTCTGCTCAATCGATAAAGCGATAATCGCGGACCGTTTCCGCATCAAAAGGGTCGCACGACGCCACATAGAAAAAATGCTATCTCTGTCTATCAAAAAAAGTTAGTTCTATAATATTTCCAATTGATAGATATAAAAAAAAAAAAAAAAACCTATTGTAATTGGATTGTTTGGTTAGGTTGAAATATATACGGATTAATTAACGAATAAATAATCTAATATTTATTGTCAAAGATCTTATATCCGAATACATAATGCGGTAATAGAATTAATAATTATTTATTATTTATTATTAAATACGGTCTTATAGAACAATACATTTCGTATTGTGATTTTAAATGTAATTTTATTTGCTTGACCGCTGCTCAAAGGGGAGAGGATTGTGATCCTCTCGTCATTCAACGAGTCGCGTGTCTTCCGTCCGATCCGTATTGTATTTGGTACCCGGAATAATAATAATTGATTAATATAAAAATCGTTGCACACAAAAAAAAAAAAAAAGTGAAATAAATTTAAATGACGATTATTCAATATGAATGGCAGTCTTAAACCGAACAATACGTACTTATTGTTAGAATAGGTCATCAACAATAATGATACATATTGTCGTGGCCACAGAACGGGTGGGGGGAGGGGGTGTGGAAGGAAGTTACTGTTCCGACAAGTAAACATGCCTTCTTATATATTTTAAGTAATTGTTATAATATTGATAACTACTATAATGTCATTTTTTTTTTTTTTTTTTTGATAAATCGTAGTATTCGTAAGATTTTTTTTCAGTCGTTCGCTGGCCGTCATCACATTTCATTTGTCTCTTCAAACGTCGGCGTTATCAAAAAGGAAAAATGTAAGTATACTTGTCTACCTGTATATTATAGGTACAGAGACTCACACATTTTATTTCACAACTTATTTCACAAGGTGTCCTAAATATTTAGTTTTTTTTTTTTTTAAAACGACCGATTTGAAAACTTATTTAGTTTTTAAATTAGTAAAAAAAATAACCAGTTTTTATAAAATCTCAATTTTTGCGTTTTAAACGAATGAAAAACAACATTGAATTTGGAAAAAAGTCCCGTGCAACAATAAATCACGCATAAGCCAAGACAATTACGATTTACTGAATATACGTATGCTTATATATTTTGTTTTTTTATGTAGGGGTACTTTTAGGTGTCTGGCGTTTTTCGAAAATATTTCCCCTCAGCGTTCGCATGCCCATTTTATTATACTTTTATAAAATATTATCTAGGTACAATATTTTTTCGTTCCACACAACAACGGGATGGATTAAATGAATCCGGTGACTATAATAATAAATATTATAGGTATGCTATCGTTATGCATTATCATTTTGAATTAATTTATAAGGGAATCGTTTTGGTTATTTTCTTTTTATCTACTTTTTTAGGGGCGTTTCTATGTTACATCATTATAAATAACCATAATTATTGGGACTTAGATTCGATGACAGAACTCGGGGTCGACAACGTATTTTCTCAAACAAATATTGAACCTATGCATATACGACTGTTGTTACAGTTTACAATTTTTCCAGGTTGAGTGTACCATAGGAATGAGTAATTAATTATGTTGCCCGGCCTAAATTTTAAACTATTCATTCAAATTTGCGGGTAACATTTTGAAAAAAAAAAAAAAAAAATGACTTTTAGACCGTAAACCAAATCTAAATTTATGTCTAAAAAAAAAAAAAAAACCGAAAATTGGTGAGAGGAAAACGATTGGTTGGTATCCGCGACCGTCTCGTAAAAATGTTATTTCGAAATTTAATAGGTACATATTTATTTTTTATAATATGATTGATTTTAGTATACCTATCCATCATTCGTCCGTAATCTATAAATGTATAAATTCATCCATCATTTCTTCCGCGCATGTGACGAAGAGTGTTCAAAAAAAATGAAAAAAAGAAAACCTTCACATACATTTTCGACAAACCCCAGTCATAGCCCGAGTTCATAAATTATGCATATTTAGGACAATTTTAGAAGTCCAGTAAGAATGCTACGGGACAGAAGTACTACTATTACATTTGCTGAACATTGCACGACGAGTATCGCACATTCGGGTCTATGATAGTCACGATAGTCGATAAATAACTTAAAAATATAAGTTGTAATATTACCAAAGGCCACAATCATAATATAATGTTGTACAAAATTCGAATTCAAATTTGTAGTCAGGTCTAACCTTCGACAAACGCCTCTAACATGGGCTAAACATATTCACACAACAAAGTTAAAATCAAATCAACGACTTTACTCTCCCAGACCTATTCTCGGCAAATTCTCAAAACTATCCCTCAAACCCAAAATTCAAATATACAATCTTCTTCTTGAGCCTATCTGACTCTACGGAATTCAACTCTGGGGCTCAGCAAAAATTTCAAACACACAAAAAATACAAGTGTTTCAATCGGAATTTCCCCGACCTATAACCAACGCTCCTCCGTATATTTCCAATCACACTCTTCATACAGATCTTCACGTCCCTAAAGTCACTGATACTGCCAAGCTGTATTATTCAAAATTTAGGTTCGTCTCCAAAATCACACCAATTCCCATATCAAAAAGCTACTATCTACCTCCATCCCAGGAAATCCTCGCAGAAGACTCAAGCGACAATGGCCCCGTGACCTTATAAAGTAAACATACTATGAATACCTTATACCCAAGTAAATGTAAATTCACGTCGAAGTACCCTCACTGGATGGTTTCTTCCCTCAACCAATTGCATTTAATTTTTAAAATCATACATTATACTTATTGTACTTTTTTTTTTTTTTAGTATAGATTGTATAAAACAAAATAAAAAAAATTTGTAGTGTTTTTTTCGTATACTTTTAAATAAATCAAAATGCGTGTTTTACAAATTTTAGGACCCTATCTGAATGTATGCTTTATCAGTATTTAGTGCACAGTAAACGAGACTGTACATCGTATCGAATGTGTTTTCGCCACCTTAAAAAAATATTGGTACATCTCGGGGTTCTTACGTATTCCAATAGATTATGTACTCGGACCAAATCGTGTCTTTTAGAAGCCTCCCCCCACCCAGGGTCATTTCAAGTTTATAATATGTATTTACTTCTGTGGTTAACATAAAATTTCGACATCGGTTATCGTTGTTATCATTTATTAGATAAAATCAGTTGTCCTACTGCTGAAATTAGCATTTTTCTCAAATACATATAAAAAATATCTTCATAATAAACCGCGTTTTTTTTTTTTTTTTTTTTCGTCTTAACATTTTGAATTTTGAGCAAAGCTAGGGGTATTATTATTGTTTTTTTTCTTTCAACACTTTTTTTACCAGAAGCCATCAACCAATCTATACACTCCAAAAATGTATTCGGTAGCAAATTTTGTCTTGTTGGAACTTTAAAGAGGTAATTTTTCGATATACTTATTAGTTTTATTAAGCGGCAGAAAAAAACTATCAAAATATGACAAAAAACCGACAAAAACATGATAACGTCAAACTCGAGTTTCATTAGTTCTTTGTAATTTCGAAAATAATTGTTTTAGAGATCAAAATTATTCACATAAAATATAAATTTGTAATATAACGAAGTGAAAAAAATTTCAAAAAATGTATTTCAATTTTGGGCTATTTTAAGATATTTAATTTTTTTTTTTTTTAAGGTTTTAAGTATTAAAATGGACAATTTTGAATTTTGAGACAAGAAATTTTTTTTTATGTTTTATTTACTTAATTCGACATGTGAAAATATCTCCAAAATCGAATGTTACAATTTTTTTATTTTTTATTATTGCTGTTAAAAATGTTTAGTTTATCAACATTGCTGAAATTGTAAGTCATAAATAATTAAAATAAATATTATCACATTTTTCATAAATTCATTCATCGTATACTACACACCGGCAAATATACTCTACATATGAAATTGACAATAATAGTCATATGTATGCATAACGTTGAAGCTCTGTTCAGAATCGTTTTATTGTAAGATGTGATTTATCATTTCTTTCAGCGAGACAAAAACGACTAGATGTCAAGACTCTGTTAAAAATAAAAATTAACCTGAGACTTGTTTGTTACAGGTCCAAGCGGCTCTGTGAAGACGATCAAAGCAGGCTGAACAAGTTCGAGGAGGGCTGGAATAAACGGTTCAAAGAAAGCCAACAGAAACAGGAGTTGAAAGAAAAGTACGGCAACCGGCCGGTGGCCGTGGTCAAGCCGATGCCCAAGCAAGAAAACAATAACGACGGCTCGGCGGGACCCAGCGGTTCTGGCGGTATATATGGGAACAGATAAACGTGATTCTATGACCGTAAAGACTGTAAAAAAACAAAAACAAAATTATAATTTTATTCACTTATATATATATATATATATATATATATATATGATAGGCAAGGGCTTCGAACCTTAATGATTTTTTTTTTTTTTTTTAGAAAGTCAACAATCAAGGGACTTTGATTATATATGTCGTTTTCAATGTTTTTATCACTTTACGAGAACAAAAATTAGGGTATACATTTGTAGTTTACTAGAAAAATATATTCTATATAAAAAAAAAAAAAAAAAAATAATAAGAAAATAAACAAATACTATATGTCAGTAGTTTATAGGTATTGTTCTTCCTCTCAATCGCGATAGCAATAAAGTAAAGTTGTAAAGTTTAATCGTGGAGGTCAAGTTCTCATCTAATATACATAAATGCATAACGCCTTGGAAATGATCGCTTACCAGTATAAATATAAAAGTCGTAATAAAAATTTAAAAAAAAAATAAATAAATAAAAAAATCGTATTTTGTGATGTTGTTTTTATTTGTTGATAATTTTTTTGTATTGTCGGTTAAGAATTATTCTTAAAATTATAAATTATGTTTTCGTTTGTGTAAATTATCCTATACAATTCTATGTTTTAATCGGTTCGAAGCCCTGTGTATAAAAACGCATAATGTGTAACCCGAATTATATTACCCTACATTATAGTTGTTTTTTTTTTTTTTTTTAAATTATAAACCCTACATTATATATTTTTTTTTTTTATATTTATCAAAACAAAAAAACTATTATTATGACTATTATATACATTATCACTAACGTGAAAAAGTGTTGTTTTTGTTTGGAAATTATTTTACTCCTTTTTTCACGTGGGAAAGGGGTGGGGGGTGGGGGTTAAAATTTAGTGACGTAAAATTTTTTTTACTTTGCTTATTTTACACACTTATATATTTTTACCCTGGGCGAGGGAGGGAAATTCCGTAAGGTGAATAGGTATAACGGTAACAGGCTAATTGTACAACCTCGTTATTTTTACCACGAGTGGGATAGGGTAAATTTTTTATATTGACTGTGATACTCTCCTTAAACCCATTTGGATGTATGGCATCTCTGCCATAATATGGGTCTCTGCAAAAAAGTCACATATAAACAAAATTCAAATAACTCAAAATAAATTGTTCCGTTTAATAACAAAGGCTCATTTCTATGTATCCAACCAAACCTTACACTCAGACCTAAAAATGAACACCGTGATAGAAACCGCTACCAAGTACTACTCTCGTTACCACAACTCTCTCTTCGACCGTCCTAACATCCTAGCCAAAAATCTAACCGATCCAATGCCTGGCAACCCTCCCAAAAGATTAAAAAGAAAGTGGTGCCGCGACCTACTTCTCTAATTTAACCCTATAACACTGATCAGGAGTGTCACCAGTGGGCGGCTTCTCCTTTATGTCATCTGACAGCAACCTAAATTGTTAGCACTTAAGCTCATTATACATTATTTGTATAGATTGTTTAATTCAAATAAAGGAGAAAAAAAAAAATATTGACTATGATATTATTTTAAAATAATTTTCAACATGAATAATAAAACCAAGGAGTCAGTCAGTCGCCAAATTTTAAGCTAAGTACTGTTCTATTTTACAGGGTCTTACTGGGCTGGGCGTCTATCTCAGACTGGCCTGTCACCCGCGTTCCACAATTTGGCATGTTCGGCGAACGGACAAAAACTTACAAAAAGTGAAAATACTTAGTGTTTATTTGAAATATTGAAACTATAATAAAATCGATCATATTTCCGTACATGTATTTAAGTAACGCTTAGTGTGTATTTGTGAATTAAAGATCCTCACGGGTCTATAAGCATTAAATAATTTCAGCATCCAAAATATTTGGGCGCTAGTTGCCCCTATGATATTATGACAGTGAGAAAAGCACACCGGGTGTTTGTTAAATTCAATATAATAATTTTTTATAATATCTAAATTATCGCCATAGTGGACATTCCCTATGTCCCTAAAATATTAGTTCATTTTTTACATTTGTTTTCTTTAAATCTAATTTCTTGCTAAACCTCGGTAGAGTTTTAGATACAGTGGAATATATCAAAATCGATTTATTTAAGATATAAATTGCAGTAAAAACGCAAGACATCAGTCCCTCAAACACCTACAAATAAATCTACATTCACAATCTATTGAAATATAGGGGTTTTTTTTAGTTATAACTTCAAATTGAGTTTTATGTTATTAGTTCTACATATGAATAGGTAAAAATAACAGAGTGGTAAAATTAGCCAGTTACCGAAATAAAATTTAACCTCACAAAATTCGTCCACCCCAACCCCGTGGTTAAAACTACGTGCGGGTCAATTTAGCCGGTTACACCGGTGTTCAGAAATTTCCTACTAGTCGGATCTAAAAGTGTGTACCGATGACCGTGTGAACGTTTTGGAGTATTTTAATGGTCTTAGAAGAAAGAAAAAAAAAACGTCGAATATCTTATTTAATATTATATTTTCCGTTTCCGCGCCCAGAATGTAAAAGAAATAAAAAAAAAAAAAAAAAAACGCAATCGCACATTCGTGTGAATTCGGAAATAATGCTACACTTCACAGACGAGGGGGGGGGAAACACACAAAACAGACACACATCATTGTTGTACCTATACATTACTCGGTTAGGTAATGAATTTTGTTTGGAGCCATCAATAACGACCGTCGGTCGACGCGAGAGTCAACGACGTCCAAAGCCACGACGAGGTTCATTAAACAATACATAATACCGAGGTCTGGTCGAAATGTACCAGGACAAATTTTCTTACGGCTAATCTGCACACGATACCGTTCCAAATTGTAAACAGACGTATATTGCCCGTGAATTAATGGATATTTTACACAAAGCCCGAAGTCGCTATCTTATCTCAGTTTAATATTACACGTGGTTAAATCCAGTCGGTTTGTTTCGTCCATCGTTTTCGACATGTCCGAAATTAACGAACAACGCGTGTGTGCATCGAGTTTTGCTTGAATTTCGGTAAAAACGATGCAACGGAAACGACTAAAAACCGTTTTTAGGGACGATTCATAGGGGGGGGGGAGGGTCCGTGACTTTCGAGTGTTTTAAACGTTTTACGGACAGTTGGCGGTCGACTGAAGACGATCCACAATCTGGAAAACCGTCGACGTCATCCAGAAACGATGGTGTGCCGGTAATTTTCGAAAAAGTGCCAAATGGTCGCCGATTAACCGTTCGTGAGTTAACAAAGCGAATCTCAATTGAGACTTGTCATGCAATTTTACAAGAAAATGTACAGATGAAAAGGGTCGCGCTGCCAAATTTGTTCATCACGACAATGCACCGGCATATTTAGCGCTGTCGATTCGTGAATATTTGGCCGATTCTCCCTATTCTCCTGATCAGGCCCCCTTGTGATTTTTTTTCTATTCCCAAGACTAAAATCTGCGCTTAAAGGACAACGGTTTCAAGACGTAGACGGAATTAAAGGGAACGCGGCAACAGAACTCATTGCTTTAACTTTGGACTAGTTCCAAAGGACTTTTGAAAATTGGCAAGATCACCGGGATCACTGCATACCGCCCGGCAGTGAGTATTTTGAAGGAGATATCTTTAAATAATATGTAACTTCATTTTTGTAATTATTAAGAATAAAATCCCGGTACTTTTTGAACAGACCTCGTATAAGATGCGTGACCGCTGAGGGATAATTTTTTTTTTTCGTTGATAAAATCGCCTATTGTGTAGCGATAAAATATATCGTCTTTTTCATTTTAACCAAAATGAGAGACGGTTAAAGGCGGACAATGCACGAGACGAATTATAAATTGGTGGACATTTGTGACGGATTTCAATAATTGTTTCCATTTGGACAATTATAACTCGAGAGAATAATTATATTTTTATTTACAACAATTTTTTTGATTGTTACTGACAGTTAATTTTTAACATTAGCATATGATTATCGCTAATATACGAATTATGTTTTAATATTAATCTTGTTAATTTTTGTATTTATAATTCTCAAAATATATTATCCATTATATCAATTATATTCATATAACTATTGTAATTTTTTTTCCTTATTATGCATTGTACGATATAATACTTATTATAATTTTTAACCGGGCCAATTGATGTTTGACGAGCCGATATTTGAATATTTAATCATTTGGTCATGACATCGAATTCTATTATATTAGAGCAGATATTTGTTTTAGTATGGTTTTGTGGTTTGACTGGTGAAAAAAAAAAAAAAAAAAACCATATTATTATTATAAATAAACAAAACCAGAGAGCATTCGGTTATACAAATAACGTTCGGAGAAAAGTAATTTGTATAGAGATTATCAAAAAAACTGATGACCGCTGGTGAGCTGGGCACGCACGAGGAAGTCGAAACCCACATCCATTGTTGGAACTAGGCATCCGGATATAAAATTACCATATGCCCTGTGTGGTGTTCAAAACAAAACATTTCTAAAATTTATTTCCTAGGTCTGTAAGATATTGAAAAATTTAATTTAAAAAAATATCTATCAGTGAATATGGTAATATGCATAAGGAAATGTAAATTAACGCGGTAATATAATTGCAATAATATTATTCGTATACTATTAATTTTCGTCTTGTTTATTTGTTTTGCCTGTAACCACCGGAGCAAAAGACATGTGGCAGTTGCATATTTGTTTTGCACATTAAAAATAAATAAATTAAAGCAAGTAATAACTACGTTTCATGTTAAGACAAAGCTTTGATTTGTAATTTAATTTCGCACATCAAAACATACTCGTATTTTGTGTTTTTTTTTTTTTTTTTTTTTGTTTTTAGAGCATAATTCTTCCATTTTATACAAATTTTAATAAAATAATAATTTTATAAATATTTTCTGCATCGATGTTTTTATTTCATTTAATAACACAATACAACGGAAATTGTTGGTTTTAAATTTATTTTTTTATTATAATATTGTGTTTTTAAATGAAATAAAAACATCAATGGAGAAAATATTTATACAAATATTAATTTATTAAAATCCGTATAAAAAAAAATATCAAATGAAAAAAATATACTATAAAAAAAAAAAAAAAAAAAAAAAAATCAAAATACAAGCATGGATTGATATAGGAAATAAAATTACAAAACTAGCTTGCTCCTAACATAAAACGTAATTGTTACTTACTTTTATTTTTTTTTGATTATGCAAAACAAATACGCAATTTCCAAGGGTCTTTTATTCCAGTTGTTACATACAAAACATAGATGCACGTTTTAACTTGTCGTTTTTCAAAATAGTATTAATTTTACTTATGGATAGAAAAATCTTTCCAGTTTAAGAATTTGGAAAACAACATATTGTTCATCGCAATTTTCGAGGTAAAAATATGTGTTAATCTAAAAAATATGAAAAAAAAAAAAAAAAAAAAATATGGTAATTTAATTATTTAGAATCGGAACAAATATCTGCAAGTTTGTAGTACAATAATGAATGATGTAAAATGTTTAACATATATTTTATGTTTGGGTAACAATAATTTTAAACAATGACTAATAACGTAATCGTATTATTACACTCTCCGGTAGTGCGATTTAATTAATCACCTTAAAAAATTATTATTATGCCAGGCGATAATAATCGTCAATTATTCTTTTTATAATAACATTTCGGACGGAATGTAACAATGTGAAGTAAAAAACCGGGACGTCCATACAACCGTCCGTAGAAACCCCTAAAAACCATTAAATGGTGATGAATAAACCTAAATGGGGGAAAAAAAAAAAACCATAAAAAGTTTCTGCTGCCGTGAGATCGAGACTCGATGACTCCGCCGCAGTAACCTAAAAAAAACGAACTAAACGCCTAACCTACGCAATACAAAAATAATAAAAAAATATATCTGTTGGTTTCGATAATATTTACTTTTATATTATTCAACGGAAATTGTTACGAGAAACTCCGCCGATTTTTAACAATCTACAGCCGTGGTACGATTTTCCATACGTTCCGGTGTTGTTTTAGTCGTAGGTAAGTAAAAAAAAAAAAAGACATTTTTAAGTATAAAACAACGACGATTTGTGCGTGTAAAAACAATAATCATAGTTAAATATGGATAATAATAATTTTATGGATAACAATAATGAATTTATACATGTAAATAGGATTCGGTGAATACATAAATTGTATTATTTTTTTTAATTTTATGTATGCAATTTATTGAATTATTACTGTATTACGGTCACAATCCGGGATCCGGTTGACAGCTGAAAATCCGGCGACATTGCCGCGCCGGCCGATCGTCTACCGGAACCGCTGCCATTGCCCGATGACCCGGAACCGTTGCCCCTGCCCCAAACATATCTGACCAATGGTGGCGAGCGTTTCGGTTGTTCCCTGTCAACGATATCGGTGTTACGAATGGTATTGCTGTTATTGTTGTTATTGCCGTGGTTGGCGTTACAAGTCGTTGACGTATTCACTTACTTGGGCATCGGTTTGACGACTCCGACAGGTTTATTATTACGATCGTCTGACATTTACAAACGGCTTCCGGCGGTTTTTGTCGTCTTGATTCCGCCCGCGATAATAGTAAACAAAACCTATTATTTGTGACAGCGCGGCACACGCACAAACAGCACACGAAAGGAAATTGTTTTACTGCATCCGAGGGGAAACGTGCGTATTGTACCCGAATTATGTGTAAAATAATCAATTGAATGATAATGAAAAAAAAAAAAAAAAATTGGAAAATATAACGCCAAAAACGACGTGTTCGCGAAAATCATAGTCCCGGATGGTAAATATTATTTATTATATGACTTACATTTTGCTGTATCGGTGTTCGATTAAATCGCGGTTTCGATTGTGTTAGGGTGATTATGGGTTCGGACTTGTAGACGATCTACGAACGGCTAGTGAACGACTAAATGTCTTACAAGACTATTGACGGGCATAAATAGACGAATTTTAAACGGTTTTTGGTCAATCATCGTGATTACGCTTACAATTATTCCGCCGGATTTGTCGAGATCGTTTATGAATCATCCGCAAACATCAAATTTAATTTTGATTATTTTGCGGAAACGACGGACGTGTATTTGTAGTATTAGTTAGCTGCAGAATTATTATTATTTTTTTTTCTTCTATTGTATACGAGCATGTTGTTAATTGAATCCGTTTACTTAGTATCTTTTCGATTTTAATTTTATAGTACATCGATGAATTTTTTGATAATTCGACGGAACAATTGTTCGGTAGCCGCTTACAATAAAATGTTATATTTGCACAGTACGAATTAGCGGACTCCGGGATTTTTCATATTATGAGTCAGTTTTCCATATTTCAATAGCAATACCCATTGAAATAATCATTACGTCATGTCGTTCCCTTTTGGATTCACAATTATTTTCATATTTAGTATAATTTATCGGAAATGAAATAATATCACAATGACAATTTTTTTAAGATAGTCTTTACAATTATTAGTATATGGAACTGCAATCACCAAGACTGGGGAAAATATGTATTTATTTTTTTTTTTTTTAATATTTATTATAATTATAAAATGTTTCAGCACACCTAATGCTATTACAACTTTTTAATTTTTACGATTTTATCTGTTACAAATTTAAATGATTATAAATTTATTAATGACATAATTATTAATAGTGAGAGTGATATAATAATAATGTGTTACATATATGAATATAATAATAACGATGAGGTCTAGTATATTAATAATGATCTTCATTTTCTGATGATGAGTATTCTGTGTCTGTTAAAAGAATGTCCAGGGGAAGTCGAGGCCGCAGACGTCTATTGAGTGTTTTTTTTCCTATATTGTAACGACGAGCACTGTCCAAGTTTTTAAGTTTGGCGCGGGAATTTTTAAATTGGGTTTTAATCCATGTATTTATCAGGGGTATTTTCGTGTCATTATGGATCTGGCGATTTCTCATGAACCACGGTGCTTTGAGACATATCCTTAAGAATTTATTTTGTAAGATTTGTATTTTATTTATTTTAGTTATAGAGGCAGCGGACCATACAGGACAGACATAAGTTATCAGTGGTCTGATTATTGCGGTGTAGAAAATATGTTTACAACAATATCGTTATTCATTACACTAGAACATTATACTGAACAAAATTATTTATTTGTAATGGTCCCGTATATAGTATATTTGTTTTACATTTTCTCTTTTGCCGCGAAAATGTGAAAGAAGTGTCATTATATGTTATGTTTAGTGGCAAATAATTAATTAAGTAGAGCCTAATAAAATTATTTCCCCTCACCGCCAGCAATGAAAAGCCGTTTAAACGGTTTTCGAAGTGTTTGTCGAATAGTGGGAATTATTTTTTGTTGTCTTTTTCAATCCTATACGATTAGGGAGTTTTTTTTTTTTTTTTTTTTAAATTTATTCTACAAACAACGTTATAGATTTGTGGTATTTAATAACTGATGGTCACAATGGTTCTATTGTGTGCTGCGGAAAACCGTATAAACCGGCAATTTTAATTTTTTTTTTCTT
Organism: Tuberolachnus salignus; assembly: GCA_956483605.1. NCBI lineage: Eukaryota > Metazoa > Arthropoda > Insecta > Hemiptera > Aphididae > Tuberolachnus > Tuberolachnus salignus. The sequence continues at coordinate 11,612,864 of OY101431.1, forward strand.
CAGATAATAATCTAATTGAAATTAAATTTATAATATATTTGTGAAACTTCTAATATTAGTTTTCACTGTCATTGTTGAACAGAACCACTGGCAAGTGTGTTTGTGACACATGTACATGTTGTATATCGTATTTAATTGTATTTTCTAATAATATATACGTGAAATAGAGGTGGAAATATAGAAAACGTTGTGGTTTAGTTGTATATACGTGCAGTTTGTGTTCGAATTCTTGTTAAAATATCATTTTATTACGTATTATTAATAAATTTGACTTTGTGTATTAATACCGTGGACGTGCAGTATGTGTAAATCGCAGTATTATATGATAATATCTTTCTGTCGTTAAAAAACAAATTGAAAAAAATCGTAAATTAAGTTCCTATTCTGTTATCTTATGATAATATGTAGTTGTATTTTTTTTAAATTTTTTTTTTTTGTTTGTAATTCGGTGGACTCAATAAAACAATACGGCATTAATAACTCGTCGAGTTATTATTTAATTGTGTAGTTACAAATTAATACTATTTTCAATTTAAACCCTTCGAAAAGTTTACCGATTCCGATGTCGACTTCACCCAGTAATAGCATTTCGTAAACTACAATTGTTCGTTGAGTTGATTACACAATTATATAACACTATCCTAAAATATATCGTGCAGGTTAACGGCTACAATTCGTTTTAAGAACTGAATTTTAACGAAATTCATAAAAAAAAAAATCACAATACAATTGAATATACCAGTATGGGAGTTCTTAGAATCGCAAGAAACTTTTAGTTTTTATTTTTTTGAAACATTTCGCTTGTATAATTAAAAAAACAAAAAAAAAAAACGAATACAATTTAAAACTAAAGTTTAGTAACTGCAGTAGATTGACACACGGATTCTGCCCGTAGCTCTTTTTAATTAATTGTTTCAATAAATTGATGGAAAAAAAAAAAAAATCGAGAAACACATTTACGATTAATCCAGCGGTTCTGGCGGTGTATATGGGAACCATTATATGTGATTTTATGACCACCAACCATAAAAAAACAAAAACAAAAATAAATTATATTTTCATTTCAGTACACAGTAATATAATGGGCAGGGCCTTTCAACCAGAAAAAATAAATCCACAAAATGACAAATACAATATACTTATAATTCAAAGGTATTTATTGGTTCTCATATAGAAAAAAAAAACCTATTACGTAAATATTAATCAATATATTAAAGGTTAGGGTAACCTAACCTTATATATATAATATATTTTTATCATCGTTAATTTGTCGGTAATTTTTTTTTATTCCTATACGATACAATATGTTAATCGGTCCGAAACCCTGTGCGTAAGGACACATATTATAATCCGAATTCTATAACCCCGCATTATATATATTTTTTATGTAAATCAAAAAATATTATTATTATTATCGTGCGATTAGAAAATCTGGGCATTATAAACATTGACATTTTTGGTCAATTGTTTGTCAATTGGCAATTTTCTATATTGTCCGGTCATTTCAATAGAATGCCCGGGCTTTCTATCGAACGACGATCAAATTATCGTGGCAATATGAACTTAAAAAAAAAATAAAAAATTCTATCTAACCGTTCATAAGACTCGGGAATAAAATGTTCACCTCACGCAGCCATGTGGTTCGGTAGGCCGGCTAAAATTTAACTAAAAAGCACACTTTTACCGGATAATATAATGTTTTTTTTTTTTTTTTTTTGAATTTAAACGGCGAAAAAGATATCAGAGCGAACAGCTCTCGATACTATTGCCACTTCGTTGAATAGTTCTGATGACAACTGCAGTTGTAATGAATTAGAAAACGAAAAAGGTAGAATACAATATTATCATATTGTGCATTAATGATATTATTTAATTTGTTGATCGCACATCAGTATGCATACAGACAACGATAATATGTACGCAATCGGCACACCGGAAGGCCGCCTTTTAAATTTATATGGCCGTAATCGGTTTACAATATCGCAAGGAGCCCATTCGTTGAAGTCGAAGACGTTCCGAAATTTTTATATCACGTCACGGGAAGTGGGCAATGCAATTATTATCGGACTCGGGTGATCAGGGAAATTATCGATGTTTATGTTTACAAAAATTCAAAACGAAAACAAGCAAATGCACAGCTGCGGGACCAAAAGGCCACGGAAGTAACCCTTGTTCTTGTAGACAATAATAAAATCATTTTTTTTTATCTTTTTTTTTTTTAAATGTTAACATTAATATTCGACATTCATATAATCGTTTGCTGCTTTAGTTTTTTAGACACCATAAATCAGTGATTCCCCTTGTGGACGTTTTTTTTATTTTGAAGAGGGCTTTTTTATAAAGGGGGCGCTCATCTATCGTTTGCATTTTTGTTGTTTGTAACTGATTGCAATGCAATGTATAACTGCGAAGAACAAAAACTAATCTAAAATACCAAATGTAATATACAGAATTATTTAGGTATAAATATTTATAGACACTTAAATAACATCTAATTATGCCACGAAAATGATGAAGAGTTTGAACGTCTTGTTCTACACACCGAAGTTAGGTGGCTATCAAAAGGAAATTGTTTGACACGCTTTTATAATTTATTTCAAACTATATTAGAATTTCTGCAGCCACTTGATAAAAAAACTTTACGATGAATTACATAAAAGAGAGACGAATATCGCATACCCAGCAGATATTTTTGAAAAACTTAATGAAGTCAATAAAAATTTGCAAGGTGATAAAATTAATTTTATCAAATCTAAATCCATTATTAGTGCATTTATTTCAAAATTAAGTCTTTTTAAAGAAAAAATTAGACGACGTGAATTTAATAATTTTTCTAACTTATCAAACTCAAAACAAATATTAGATTCTGATTTAGAAATATACTGTGCACACCTTGAATCTCTTAAAGTTGATATGAATACTAGACTTAAGGATATCGACGAGTTGATTATACCAGAATGGGTATTAAATCCATTTTTAGCAGATATACAAAATCTCCAACCGTCAATTCAAGAAGAACTACTCGAAGTGAAGCACAATGAAGAAGCTAAAATCGATTTTAAACATAATGGTTACGAGTTGTTTTGGCTCAAACAAAAATCTATATATCCTCAACTATGGAAAGAAGTGGAATTACTTATTATGGCTTTTCCGTCGACATACCTGGTAGAAAAAGGCTTTAGTGCGGTACAATAACATTTGACCAAATCAAGAAACAAATTAGAAGTATGTGAAAGAGGAGATTTAAGACTGATGCTGACATCTATTGAGCCAGATATAGTGTCGTTAGCAAGAAACTACCAACCTCAGGGCAGTCATTAATTATATAAGTATTTTTTGTGTTATTATATACTGTAATTATAAATTGTAGCATTAAAATGTTAAATTATATTTTTTCTTTAATTAAATAGTAATAGTTTATGAAAAAAAAAATCTTTTTTTAGATTTGTTTAGGGGAGGTATGAGATTTAGGGGGCGTTGAGTAAAAAAAAGGCTGGGAAACACTGCCTTAAATAATACTCAAAAATATTGCATGTTAGATTTAGGCCATTGTATTAAATGCCCGGGGCAAAGTGTGATAATTTCTACACTGCGCGTTCTATACATTTCCGGGGCATTCTGTAAATTAGACGATTTTCTATATTGTCCATAACGTAAATATTTGATGACTATCTCCAAATATTTGTGTGTGTTCTTGTTTGGAAATTTTCGGTTCCGGTGTCCAGAATGTACCCCTCAGCCGGATTATGGTTTTTACCGCCTGTGAATCGTATTGTAACATTCGACGGGTGCGTGTTTCCACAATTAATTCTAATATTAAAAAAATCCGGTAAAATGTTAATTCTTTCAGAGATATTAGGCGTCTAACGAGTCTTAATGATACACGAATGCGTGTTGCTCGCTCATGACTCTTAGCCGGCGGCATACACCCGGGCAACGTATTCGTCAGAGATTTAATATTAAATGTCTTTCAATGAAATTGTAACAAAAAATAAAATCCTATAGCGAATACAATTTACACAATTACTACAATGCGGCTTGTTGATTGTTCACAATCCATGTGATACAATATCACGACCAACCGAAAAAATCCAGCAATATTAAGAAGACAATTAAAACCAACAGTTAACGAACGATTCAACATTTTGACTGAAAAAAAAAAAATAAATAAAAAGTTCTCGGGAGTGGGCAGTGGCGAAGCTACACGTTTAAGCGTACCGTGGCAAAATATTTGTTCGCATCTCATAGATAGAAATTATATTCTTTGATCATTGTCATTAAAACTATGCTTGGATCGTATTTTCGACTGAAAATCGTGGTTTTTTTTTTTTTTTTTTTGATAAAATATTTATTACATTAAAATATCGTTTTCGTCTTGAATTGGATACATTTACATTGGTTAAAATATATTTGTACTTTATATTTATATCTGTAATCGAATACATTTTTATGGCAAAATGAAAATCTAACTTTTTTTTTTTTTTTTATATGCTTAACGATACAAATTAAATATTTAAAACATTAATAATGATTAAATAATACAATTAATTACATTATGATGAAAAAAAAAAAAATCAAAATAAAAATTATTATCTGCATCAGTATATTATCGGTTTTTTTTTTTTTTTTTTTTTCAGTTTCTCGCTGCGGTTGATACATAAACCGCAATCAATTATACTGGCGTAAAGAATCAGTTATTAGGCCTTGTTTCACATGCACGTTTATATTGATTCAATTTCAACACCATAATTTGTCTACCGAATACTTAACAATCACTAGCACCTCCCCCCCCACAGCCCATCACACGTATAAGCTGTACGAAAAATTGCTGACTCCCCGCGGCTATTCTGCCTATGTTGCTCCTGCGGTTTTGATTTTCCTATAAGTTTCCGTAATAATCGACGAAAAACGGTAATAATTACGCAATAGTGGGTTGTTATCTGTAAATGTCGATTTTTTTTTTTTGTAATAATTTGCAGTGAAAAATTATCGTAGTGACCCGACATTTTCACCAATATCTTTTACTACCTCATTCCAGACATGGCTAATAAACGTTCAAAACATTCCGGTGGTTTCCGTGCTGTTTACAGTGTGAAATTTTCGAATTTATTTAGTTTTTGTGTAAATTAAATTTGTTTGGCTTATCAAAAATTCTGTTGACCATATACGCAATTATCGATTAGCCTCTTTAGTATAATATTTGTATTTAGAACTTAGTGTTGTCGAATCTGTACGAAATAATATGTAAGTTTCATTATTTTTTGTATATGATATAGTTTTTTTTTTTTTTTATTTATCTAATTTTGTTTGCTGTCCATAAGAATTACCGCGTATATCTAATATTATATCTTCAAATTCTTTAATTTTAATTTTTTCCAATTATTTTAAAAACAAAATGCACTAATTTTCGATTATAGAAATTATTTAATTAAAATTAAATTAAACGACCTTTACATCGGATAATTTTTATGGTAAATTTGATTTTATTGATTAATTTCTTAATTTATTATAATTACTTTTTTTTATCTTTCTTTTTTTTTTATTACTAAAATCAATTTATTCTGGTGTAGATAATGAAAAACCAAAAAAGAAAAATATTTATTTATTTTTTTTAAACTATTATGTTAATTAGTTCGTCACAATATTAAGCGGATAGCACTGAGTTAATTTGTTGGTCGGCACATTGTAAAAAACACAAAAATAAAGAAGGAAAAAAATAGAGGGAGGAAGGGGAGGGGGAGAGGAGGGGTTGGAATATTGTAGGTGAAAATGATTGGAAAAAATGGGGTATGGTATAATTATGGATTAATTATGTGCAATTACCGCCCTCGTGATGTTCGGAGGGTACCGGAGTACGGGAATGACGACGAGACCAAGTAAAAACAGCTAATAAAATAATGTTTTTTTTTTTTTTTTATATTTATTATAATTATAAAATGTTTCAGTACACCTAATGCTATTACAACTTTATAATTTTTACGATTTTATCTGTTACAAATTTTAATGATTATAAATTTATTAATGACATAATTATTAATAGTGAGAGTGATAATAATAATAATGTGTTACATATATGAATATAATAATAACGATGAGGTCTAGTATATTAATAATGATCTTCATTTTCTGATGATGAGTCTTCTGTGTCTGTTAAAAGAATGTCCTGGGGAAGTCGAGGCCGCAGACGTCTATTGAGTGTTTTTTTTCCTATATTGTAACGACGAGCACTGTCCAAGTTTTTTGGTTTGGCGCGGGAATTTTTAAATTGGGTTTTAATCCATGTATTTATCAGGGGTATTTTCGTGTCATTATGGATCTGGCGATTTCTCATGAACCACGGTGCTTTGAGACATATCCTTAAAAATTTATTTTGTAAGATTTGTATTTTATTTATTTTAGTTATAGAGGCAGCGGACCATACAGGACAGGCATAAGTTATAAGTGGTCTGATTATTGCGGTGTAGAGAAGGAGAGAAGATTTCATTTGGAGAATTGATTTGTAATTCACTAAGGGGTAGAGAATTCTCATCCTGGCATATCCCTGAGTAAGTTTTTTGTATATGTGGATTATCCATGTCGGTTTTCATCGAGAAAAACTCCAAGGTAAAATAATATTTAACTTGCCCACGGTGTAGGTACGGTAGGGTGGCACCAGCATGTGTCCTCGCGTGTGCCCGGGGTGGCGAAATATGGTGAAATATTACAATTTGATTGTTCGGTTCGGACGTTTTTGCCAGAATCGGCAAATAGACAAATATTATAGTGACGAATAATCGAACGCGACGTATTAAGCAAGGTGCTAAAAGTCGGAGCTAGCAGCAGTCCGGGAGAGATTTTTGTAGGGAGCGTTGAAAGAGCGGTCTCGGCACAGTGCCGGACATTGAAATCCTTCGAGCGGGCGAGGCCCAGCCGGCGGAATCTTCGAAGGACCGGTCCCCTGCCCGAACGTGTCGCCAAGACGCTGGGGAAAAAAAACGACCCGTTCACCGGCCCATTATTTATGGGCACTGCTGCCGCCCTTTATGCGTTGGGTCCACTACGAAAAATTTCGTTAAATAGGTGTTCGTTGACCCGAATTCCTAAAATATAATTTAAATTAATAAATAACGGTCAGATTCCTTTTGAGGAACGGATCTAGGCGGTACGTCGATCAAACAATACGGCCGGTCCGATTGGTAAGAGATCACCGTATAACTTCTACTTGTAATTTATTGATAAAACTCAATAACAAAGTTAGGTTCGACCGTTATACATTTTTTAGTTACACTATACAATGTATAATATTATGTTTTCAAAAAAATGTCCTCGCTTGCGAGCTGATTTATGCGCATAACATTACGTTAACATAAACAATTTGAAACTAAAATATATTGTATTTTATATTTTAGAATTGGAAAAAGTATCTCAAAGTTTATAAATCAATACTTAATGTTGTGACTAAATAAAATAAATCCAGTCAAATAGGACAAAGAAAATAATTAAATGAAAAAAAATCACGTTTAAAAATTAACAAAAAAAAAAAATGCATATTTCTGATAATCGACATTTTTCATGTTCTCTGTTACAAAGAACGCGATCAGAACGTATTTACTTTTTAGTCCACTGATTCCATAAGAAATATCATTAATATCGTATTAATCATAAATTGTTTATTTTACGAATTCGACATTTGAAACGAAAATATTTTGTATTTTATTTATTAGAATTGAAGAAGTAACTGCGAGATTATAGTTCAATACTGAATGTTGTAACTAAGTAAAACAAATTCATTAATTAAGTTACATAAAAAAAAATATATATATAAAACAATTCTAGTTTTTAATTTTGAAATAAATATTAGGTTTACTTTTTTTCATATAATATTGTGTTGTTAAACGAAATAAAAACATCAATGCAGAAAATATTTATACAATTATTAATTTGTTAAAATACGTATAAAAAAAGTATCGAATGGAAGGTAGCAAATGCTCTGAAAAAAAAAAAAAACTCAAAATACAAGTATGTATTGATATACGAAAAAAAATTTACAAATCTAGCTTTGTCTTAACATAAAACGGAATTGTTACTTACTTTAATTATTATTTTTTTTTTTTTTTTTGATTATGCAATTGCCACAAGTCTATTGTTCCAATTGTTATATACAAAACATGGATACTATGTTTTTACTTGTCGTTTTTAAAAATTTTATTAATTTTATTTATGGATAGGAAAATGTTTCCAGTCTGAGAATTTGGAAAAACTGCATATGGTTCAACGCAATATTCGAGGTAAAAATATGTGTTAATCTAAAAAATATGGCGTTTTAATTATTAGAATCGGAAGAAGTATCTACACGTTTGTAGTTTAATACTGAATGGGTGTAAATAAATAAAATAAATTCAGTAAAATAGTAAAAAAAAAATGTCGTTTTAAATTTAAAAATAAAAAATTTAAGGTAATTAAGAGTATATTCAACGACATGTCCTCTGCTATAACAATGACTAATAACGTAATCGCATTATTACACTCTCCGGTAGTGCGATTTAATTAATCACCTTAAAAAATTATTATTACGCCGACAGTGCGAGGCGAAAATAATCGTCAATTATTCTTTTTATAATAACATTTCGGACGGAATGTAACAATGTGTAGTAAAAAACCGGGACGTCCATACAACCGTCCGTAGAAACCCCTAAAAACCATTAAATGGTGATGAATAAACCTAAATGGGGGAAAAAAAAAAAAAAAAAACATAAAAAGTTTCTGCTGCCGTGAGATCGAGAGCCGTTGACTCCGCCGCAGTAACCTAAAAAAAACGTACTAAACGCCTAACCTACGCAATACAAAAAATAATAAAAAAATATATCTGTTGGTTTCGATAATATTTACTTTTATATTATTCAACGGAAATTGTTACGAGCAACTCCGCCGATTTTTAACACTCTACAGCCGTGGTACGATTTTCCATACGTTCCGGCGTTGTTTTGGTCGTAGGTAAGTAAAAAAAATAAAAAGACAATTTTCAGTATAAAACGACGATTTGTACGTGTTAAAACATTAATCATAGTTAAATATGGTTAATAATAATTTTATGGATAACAATAATGAATTTTTATACGTAAACTGGATTCAGTGGATACATAATGTGTATTATTTTTTTAATTTTATGTATGCAATTTATTGAATTATGACTGTTTTACGGTCACAATCCGGGATCCGGTTGACAGCTGAAAATCCGGCGACATTGCCGCGCCGGCCGATCATCTACCGGAACCGCTGCCACTGCCCGATGACCCGGAACCGCTGCCACTGCCCGATGAACCGGAACCGCTGCCACTGCCCGATGAACCGTCACCGGTGCCACTGCCCCAAACATATCTGACCAATGGTGGCGAGCGTTTCGGTTGTTCCCTGTCAACGATATCGGTGTTATTAATGTTATTGTTGTTATTGTTGTTATTGCTGTGGTTGGCGTTACAAGTCGTTGACGTATTCACTTACTTGGGCATCGGTTTGACGACTCCGACAGGTTTATCACGATCGTCTGATTTTTCCAACGGCTTCGGGCGGTTTTTATCGTCTTTATTCCACCTGCGATATTAGAAAACAAAACCCATTATTTGTTCCAGTACGGCACACGCACAAACAGCACACGAAAGGAAATTGTTATACTACATCCGAGGGGAAGCGTGCGTATTGTACCCGAATTATGTGTAAAATAATCGATTGAATGATAATGAAAAAAAAAACTTGGAAAATATAACGCAAAAACGACGTGTCCGCGAAATACATAGTTTCGGATGGAAAATATTATTTATTATATGACTTAGATCGTTTTACTTACATTTTGCTGTATCGGTGTTCGATTAAATCGCGGTTTCGATTGTGTTAGGGCGATTATAGGTTCGGACTTGTAGACGATCTACGAACGGCTAGTGAACGACTAAATGTCTTACAAGACTATTGACGGACATAAATAGACGAATTTTAAACGGTTTTTGGTCAATTATTTTGATTACGCTTACAATTATTCCGCCGGATTTGTCGAGATCGTTTGTGAATCATCCGCAAACATCGCATTTAATTTGTTTATTTTGCGGACACGACGGACGTGTATTTGTAGTATCGGTTAGCCGCAGAATTATTAATTTTTTTTATTCCATTGTAAACGATAATGTTGTTAATTAAATCGTTTACTTTACATATTTTCGATGTTAATTTTATAGCACATCGATGTAATTAATTTGATAATTAGACGGAACAATTTTTCGTTAACCGCGTACAATAGAATGTTATATTTGCACTGTACGATTAAGCGGACTCCGGGATTTGTCATAATATGAGTCAGTTTTCAATATTTCAATAGCAATGCCCATTGAAATAATCTTTACGTCACGTCGTTTCCTGTTGGATTCATAATTATGTTCATATTATTTAACGGAGATGAATTACTATTACAATGACGATTTTTTTTAAGGTAATTTTTACAATTTTAGGTATATGGAACTGCAATCACCATGACTGGGGAAAATATGTTTACATTAATATTGTTATTCTTTATACTACCGCTAGAAAACGGTCGAAATGTAATTGTGACGAATAATGTTTTATCTAACTCTGCCCAAAAACGTTATTCGTTTGCAACGGTTTATATTAGTAAATTTGTTTTAAACGTATTTCTTTTTACCACGACAATGTGAAACAATGTTTTATAAGTCATATTTATTTATAAAAAAATTATTGTTTTGTGCTTAATGATATCATATTATTTTTATTCGTTATTTCCGTTAAAACGGATTTCGGTTTGTTTTCTTTTATCAATTTTATAAGATCCGGAAGGTAGGACATGTTTTTTTTTTTTTTTTTTGAAATGTTTACTACCAACAACGTTATAGATATGCGGCACCTAAAATGATATGTCAAGAAAATGGAAAAAATCCTTTACTAAACTTATCTTTTTCGTTATAATATTGTAATATTATTTAGTCGCGTTTTTCTTTTTTTTTTTTGTTTTTTTTTTTTACAATTCGACATACCAAAAACAATACGTTATTGGAAACGCGTAGGATTGTAATTGAATTTCGGCTCCATATTCCCCCTGAGCTGCCCAACATCTGCCCACACGTTGCAAAGTATGTCTAGTAAGTATGCAAAGTATAGCCATTTACTTCTTGTTCGAAGTCCCAGGTGCGCGGCGGTTGAAGTTTCAATTATCGCTATAAGACAAACGCCCGGCCGCCCACCGAACTGGTTGGCTTGCGACACTTCATTTTGTTCGTATGCGTGCACCACGCGATTATTCGATTGGTGACCGCCGCCGTCCATATTTAATAACCGCGCGAAACATTACGGCCGTCGACGATTATTAAACGGTTTCCAAAAAAAAAAAAACGTCTAAAAGAAACTCTAAAATTCTAATAAATTTCCATTACGGATTGTCATGAAATCCGTATAAAAACCGCAATAACGTCGCGTATACCGACAAGGGATGGTTCTAGCACCGCGCGGAATTTTTTTTTGTGATGTTTCGTTTTTATAATTTAAAAAAATAATAGAAAAACCATTATAATTTCATATTGAAATATACAAACTGTACCACCGGAGGTATTCTGCCCGTAGCTATTGTTAAAATAAATTGCAAACACGTTTACGGTTATCCCGCTTTGACGATTCTAGTCCAATCACAGTTGTACGTTTTTTATCATGTATATTGTTAGTAAACACTGAATACTACATTTATTGCATACTATTTAAAATATTATTGACTATTCGCATTATAGTTTATTACAATTAATGTATCACATAAAACGACATTTATTCTGCATTTCGAAAATTCTATTCGAGTATAGATGTATAATTTAGTAACGAGCATTTATTTACGCGACTTGATTTTTATTCAAATAAAGTTACAGTTTACCAGTTTCGCCGTATTACTAGATATACAAATATTCAATGGAGTCGTTTTAGAGTTTTAGATTTCCGAAATCTCATAGGCTACACACCATTGGCACAGTTGGCAAAACTATAGCAATGTTATTTATCATAAATAAATAGAAACATTTTTTTTTTTAATATATATATAGAATAGTATATATTTTGTTGGCACAATTTTAGAGTTTTGTGAACGTTATTGTAAGTTGACGAATAATAAAAAACAAAAAAAAAAAAAAAATGACATATTTGTTAGCGTAAACATAGGTGTAATAATATAATGGAAAAAAAAATAATCTTATGGATTATCAATCTAATTTTTAATCAGAACTCAATTTCTTCGGCTAGAACCGCCGCGACTGCTTGATGAACCAGATTTACTGCGGGTACTGCTGCTACCAGATCTGTTGCTGCTTCCATAACTGCTGCTTCCATAACTGCTGCTTCCATAACTGCTGCTACCAGAACTGCTGCCACCAGAACTTCGGCCACCAGAACTTCGACCACCAGAACTTCGGCCACCAGAACTTCGACCATCAGGACTTCGACCACCAGAACTTCGGCCACCAGAACTTCGGCCACCAGAACTTCGGCCACCAGAACTTCGGCCACCAGAACTTCGGCCACCAGAACTCCGGCCACCAGAACTCCGGCTACCAGAACTTCTGCTACCAGAACTTCTGCCATCAGAACTTCTGCTACCAGAACTTCTACTACCAGAACTGCTGCTACCAGAACTGCTGTCATTGTCCGATGAACCATATCTGTCGTTGCGACTGCCCGATGCAACAATCGCGCGTCCATCAGAATAACGGCTTCTAGAACCGACGCTACCAGAACCGACGCTACCGGAACCAACGCTACCGGAACCGACGCTACCAGAACCGATTCTACGAGAACCAATTCTACCAGAACCGATTCTACCATAACCGATAGTATCAGAAATGATAGTACCAGAACCGCTGCTACCAGAACCGATAGTACCAGAACTGCTGCTACTAGAACTACTGACATCGTCCGGTAAACTCCAGGTACTTCCCCTATCGGTTTTATTAATGTTATTGTTGTTATTGCTGTCATTACCGACACAAGACGTATGAACGCATTAACTTACATTGGTTTGATAATTGCAACCGGTTTCTTACTATCGTCTGACATTTCTAACGGTTTCCGAGTGTTTCTTTTATTTCGATTCCACCTGCGAAATTAAAAAAAAAAAAAAACAAATCTCATCATAATCGTGACACGGTACCGCTGACGAATAAACAGCAGCCCAAGGGTAATCGCGTCTTGTAAGGCGATAACAAAAATTACCATTGATACGAGTAAAAAATGATCAATGAATAGACCTTCGTATGCCAGAAAAAAACCCAGAAATTGGGAGGAAATTATTCGAATGAGTCGTGTAAAAAATAAAAAAAATAAAAAAATGTAAAAATAATAAATGACAAAAAAATGTATAGACATTAAAGTGTGCAATTTTTGGTGACTTAGTTAGTAGTTTCGGCTTACGCAATCTGCAGGTTATATTAGTACATTATAAAAGATTTACAGAAAAAAAAAAAAAAAAAAAAAAAATGTAAAATAACGTATAGACCATTAATATTTGTAAAGCATCATTAGGCGGCAAATATTTTTTTTGTATTATTTAACTTGAATATTTTACTTACATTTTACTTAATTGTTTTAATCAGTTTTGTTTGTAGGGCGAATGTAGGGCTCGACTGAATGACTTACATGACGATTTACGGGTATATATAGACACATTTTTTGAAATTAATTATCATTGTCAATTGATTTATCGAAAATGTCAGTGATTCATCCGAAAACATCAACCTGAAATTGACTAAAAGTTTAACTTATTATCATAATTTATGTAAATACGCAAATTAACGTATGATTAATTCAATTTTGTGTATATTCTAACAATATACAAAGGTTTTGATAATTATTAATAATAAAGCAGGAATCACATTATCAGTTAAAACACACGATGGTTATATTTAAATAATCAATTCTATTCATTTATTGTTATCCATCGAAACGATATGAACCGTTCACAACCATTCTAATTTATAATTATTATAATTTTTTTAATAATAAACGATTTTTAACATGGTTCTACTCACTAATATTCGGGTTTTACGCACAATTGGATGCTGTTTTATGTACACACACAATATTTGAACGCTTTTGTTTCTAAAATTTGAAGGTAAATGAGTCAGAATGCGAAATTTTAACAAAAGTTACATTTTCATTAATAAAATATAATATAATTCCACTATACAATAATACACATTTCGTAATTTTCATTTTTTTTTTTTCGGATTCATAATTATTACTTATGTCGTAAGAAAAAAAAAAAAAAAAAAAAAATAGTGAAGTTAACCGCTCGAATTTAATTGAATTTACTTTACCAGGTTCGTGTAATATAACCGATGACTGGAATAACTTAATAATTTTCGAATAATAGTCTATTATAGAAACTTCGTGTACGTCAAAAACACAAAATTCGTTAAAATGGTAGTTTGTATAGGTGGATGTGCTGAACCAACACCAGAAATCCCGTCGATAGCCTTAGGTGCCTAGAAACTTTTCTGAAACCATAAAATAATCCTCCGCGGGTTTAATGGTACGGTTTTAGATCGGCGAGACTGAAGCACGTCATTATTGATTATACGAACGGAGGCTCGGCTTAAAACGAGCGTTAATAATAATAAATTGTGAAAATTAACGCACAAATTGATCGCTAATTTAATTACTAGATTTATGTCCAACGAAAATTATAAACACTTAATGGAGAGAGAGAGAGAGAGAGAGAGAGAGAGAGAGAGAGAGAAAAAAAAAAAAAAGAAGAAAAACGTTAAAAATTAATTATAATCAAAATCTATTTTAAACGTAATTTACCACGGCGAAATAATTAATTAGCTGGACGAAACGCGAGTAATCGGTTTGGCATTCTAGTCGGTTCGCATCGTCGCACGCGCACGTTGTCAAGTTAAACTCGGTATTTCGTTTTGTTGCACCGTTACGCGTACGGCCTCATGACGGCGAAAAACACCGCGCGGAACACCGGGCTCGGACAGACGAGTACGTTTGTTACGGGCCAGTCGATCCGGGCGTATATCGAATGTATACTGCACGCGTACACAGTATCTAATAAATAATAATAATATATGACCCGCGGCCGCTTATCGCAGATAATCCACCGTCCAGACCGTTATCGAAATTTTGACGAAAAATTTAAATAACGCTGCGCCTTATCTTGAATTACATATAATAACAAAACCAATTAAATGAATCATTAAGGTACGGAGTTCCAGTGATTCTACACAGGAAGCGATTAACTACTATGAATACGATAAAGCTAATAACAACAATAATAATATCTACAGGTTTTCCTATCGTACCGAATTCAAATGAAATTTAATAACCGTTGGGAATGCGTTTGAAATCCAGGGAACAACGTCTAGAATATGTCTCGTTAGATCATCGCAGAAAAAAAAAAAACTTTTCCAATTCGGTTCGGCGCGTTTAATAATTGTCGCCCGAACGGCCTGAGCGGTAATGCGGCGCCCAATTCGCTTTTGGACGAGATCTGAAAATGTCTACGAACGACCTCAAGTGAACGTTTTTGTAGCGTTTTTATGTTCCGAAATGGAGTGAAAAAAAAAACATTGCCGTGCCATATGATATATTACGTAATCCGTCGCTGTGCTCGGAATCTAAAAGAAATAAAAATAAACGTCTTGCGACGCTCGTATTCGAAAATAGCGATGGCAAATATCCGGATTTTTAGATTACGAAATTCCAAGTTCGATGTGTATTGTAAATCCGGATTACGGATTATGATCATATTTGGGTTTTAGACTAGGATTTATGCTCCGTTAAAACGACGAAAATAAATTTATGGAAAAAGAAAAAATACAACAAAATTACAAATCATACGTATTACACGCGAATTTACATAAAATATTATTAGCTGTCGCCTACACAAGTTGTTTTTTTCTCATAAAAATCGGTACTGTCACGATTTGCGGATTGTCTGGATGTTGTGCGTCACATGAATAATCTAAATACGTAATATCCGTACGTCAGAGTGTTGCTGACGTAAAATCATAAATAAAGAGAGAAAAAAAAATACGATCGAGATTTTACAATAGACAACGACGATCACGTCCACGATAAAACGTGTTCGGAAATAATAATAAAAAAAAAAAAAAAAAAAACCCCTTTTATACCGACGGACCACTCTAACCCTACGTTACCCTTCTCGTATCTATAAATTATAATTAAATTATATACGGAAAATATCGTTGAATATCCCTTTGACCACCGTCCGGATTTATCGGTCGTTAACCATGCGGATAACAATCGATCGTACGCCGTCGATTATAACAATACGACGCAGCCGTTTGGTTAGAAATAAAAAATAAAAATATTTTCGAATAGATACGCAGACGCAGATTTCGGACGATTTCCCATGACCGCGGCCGGTCCGGCGTGATTCGCCGATTGTTTGCGATTCGTACGAACGGTTTTCGTGCAACGCCGTACCGCGGACACGGGCAAAATTGTTCGTTCCCGGCCGACGGGGGCGTCGAGAAGACATTACGTCGGCGTGACCTCCTCCGGCCCGTTTCAACGTCTCCGCCGGCCAATTGGCGATAATTTAACAGAAATGCACCACACGCGACACCGCACGAATCGATAAAAATCTCCCTTAACCGTACGGGCCTACTCGCATTGTCCGACAGAGAATAAATAATACGGTCGACCCCGGTTATTGGTAATCCGGCGCCGGGGTCACCTGTCGTCCGCGGCCCGCTGTACGGTCTATCCCGCATACGTAATTGAGACGTATCTCTGGCCGTCACGAATCGACCGTTCTGGCAACAATTACACTCCCGGACCAAGTTTATTTGATTTGGTAGCGTTTAGAACACGGCTACAACGGAAGACACGGTACGATTACGTTTAAAGTATATTCCGACAAGTGAAATTCAGTGGAATTGACAAAATTTTGAAAATTAGGCCAAAAACAGTACTCTATATAGGAATTTTTTTTTAAAAAATTATACGCGAATTACTTTGGGAATTACAAATTGAAAAAAAAAATAATGTTTATTTTTTTTTTAATTTAGAAGAAAATAATTTGTTTATACCCGGTTTAATAATTGTGTACGAAGCCTGATAGTGTAATAGAACGGCTTAAAAAGAAAATTTAAATGACGTTCAAACGTTGACAATTATTAACGATACATAAAAAAAAATGAGTGGTAGGTAGGGGTTACATAACCAATAAAAGTTAAAATGTCCTTTACTTAGAATATTACAAACGTAAGACCCTGTTTTATAGGAGTTCTCTCCGTCATTCTAGGTATACATTGATATGACGTCAGACGGTCCCTTCCTCCTGTATGCTCGTTATATATATATATATATATATATTTTTTTTTTTTGTTATGATTCCAAGTACAATTATTATTTATTGTTTGGAGTGTGTTTATCGATATAATGATGAGAGGAAGTGGGTTATTAATATAACGCGGAAAGAGTGTATTGATTAGAAGCAATCTACTCGGCAACAATGGAAGATACGGTACGATTACATTTAAGGTACATTTCTACAAGTATAATTCAATGGAATTGAAATAATAAAAAATTATCGAAAAAACGTACTCTGTATAGGAAATATTTTGAAAATTATATGTGATTTGCTTTGGGAATTATGAATAAAAAAAAAAAAAAAAAAAATAAATATTTACTTTTTTTTTAATTTAGAAGAAAATAATTTGTTTATACCCTGTTTAATAATTGTGTACGAAGCCTGATAGTGTAATAGAACGGCTTAAAAAGAAAATTTAAATGACCCTCAAACGTTGACAATTATTAACGATACATAAAAAAAAAATGAGTGGTAGGTAGGGGTTACATAACGAATAAAAGTTAAAATGTCCTTTACTTAGAATACTACAAACGAAAGACCCTGTTTTATAGGATTTCTCTCCGTCATTCTAGGTATACATTGATATGACGTCGGACGGTCATTTCCTGCCGTATGCACGTTTTCTATTATATTTGTTATGATTCCAAGTGCAATTAATATTTTTTTGTTTGGAGAGTAACAATGGAAAATACGGTACGATCGCTTTTAAGGCATATTTCTACAGGTATAATTCAGTGGAATTAAAAAAAATTTCAAATAAACGTTTGAATAAAGGAAAAAAAATATCAAGTTATACGCGATTTACTATTAAATATACAAATTGTATACAAAAATAGGTTTAATTATTTTTTTAATTTAGTAAAAATACATTTTTATATCGGGTTTAATCGTGTATATTGGTCGATAGCATCATAGAACAGCCTAAAAGTATAATAAACATTAAACAAGATATACATCCATGTTACATCCGCCCGTATGTACGTTTTCTATTTTATTTTTTTTTTTTCATTATTCCGAGTGCAAGTATAACTCTTTGTCCGGATATTTCAGTGTTTGTCGATGTAATGTTGAGGTTTAAATAATAGATAAATTATTACTTACTAATACGACTCGGAAACGTAATAAACAAAGAAAAAAAAAAAAAATCAATAACCTTCAATTTTTATAGGACGAAATGGTAATATTTTAGAATATTTTATTTGATAGATTGTGAGGTGACGACGAAACATACTTTTTGTTAGAAACACTAGTGATTTTTTTTTTTTGACATTCAAAATATGGCGAAAAACTTTTTCGCTATAATGCGACATTTGATCGGAAAAAAACTTTTACTTCCGTAGATGCAGTGGTTTTTAATTTAATTTAATTTAATTTAATAATACTGCCAACATTATAAGACTAAAAGTTTTAGTAAATGCATTGTTTAATATTATTTGTCTAGTAAGTAATAGTCACGTATTATTTTTATTCAATATTTAGAATTTTGTTGTACGCCGATTACGTTATTATATACATGTATCGTGTGGTCTTCTGGTATATATCGTTTAAATTATGCGTGTGAAATAATAAGCTCGGTCGATAGAAAAGATAATCCCACTGTTGGCGCCCCCGTAGCCTGTATCCTGATAAAGAAATCCAACGGAAAAATTCATATTAGTATGTAATGCGTAATTTTTTGTGACAAACTACAATATCGATTTCAATTAAATCTATACAAATTGCGTTGACCACAAACATCTATTCTATTTATATTGATAATAAAATACAATACAAATATTTGATATATAAACCGTATAATGCAATTTTATCTCTTTAAATCAAACTGGAAACGACGAAATTCATTCGGTACGAATGGAAATTAACGTATGTACGTTTTCTATTTTTTTTTTTTTTTTTTTTTATCAGATTCCGAGTGCATGTATTATTCGTTATTTGGATATTTCAGTGTTTGTCGGTGTAACCTTGAGGAGAGGTTTAAAAAATAGATAAATTTATAATAACTAATACGACTCGGAATCGTAAAAACAAAGAAAAACAAATCAATAACTCTCAATTTTTATAGAACGAAATGGAAATATTTTAGAATATTTTATCAGATTCCGAGTGCAAGGATTATTCGTTGTTTGGATATTATTTGAATGTTCATCGATGTACAGTTGAGAGAAGGGAATAATAAATAGTAAAAAAAAAAAATCTAAAAAATCAATAACTCTCAAATATTTCTGGACGTATTTAGTAGATTGTGAAGTCACGACGAAACATGCACTTTGTTGAAAAAACTATTCATTTTCTTATTAGATTCTAATGGTGGCGAAAAAGTTTCTAGCTATAATGCGATTTTTTTATCGGAAAAAACTTCTACCTCTCAGAGTACAGTGGTTTTTATTTTATTTAAAAACACTGCCAACATCATACGACGAACGGTTTTGGTAAATACATAATTTAAAATTTGTTTGAAAAGTAATATTAAAGTTTTTTTTTATTCAATTTTTAGAATTTTGTTGTACACGTATTACGTTATTATATACATGTATCGTATAGTCTTCTAAAAAAAAAAAAATTGTTTAAATTATATATTTTAAAAAAATACCCATGGTTGAGAGAAAAGTAAATCGCACCGTAGGCGCCCGTGGCCTGTTATCCTGATGAAGAAATCCAACGAAAAAATAAATACTATTATGTAATGGGTAATTTTTTGTGACAAATTACAATATCGATTACAATTAAATCTATACAAATTTCGTTGACGACGCATAACTATTCTATTTCTATTGATAATATAATACGCTGTAGAAATTTGATAAAAACTGTAAAAGGCAATTTGATCTCTTTAAATCAAACTGGAAACGAAGAAATTAACAATATAATATTGTACAATCTGTGTAATATTAAAATGCAAATAGAAATAAAATGACTATTATACTGTGTGACTTACCTAAGACTGGATAAATTGGTTTTTATAAATACAAAACACAATAAACGGTCAGCGCTTTCTGAATAATAGACGAAACGACACACTTCAAGTGGACGAAAAATATTATTATTCCGAGACGCACGATAAAACCGAAACAACGAGCGTCTACGCACCAATACTGTTGTTTAATACAAACATATAAAATATGAAAAAAAATTATACTATGCGACTAACCGGCATTGGTTACATAGTAATATTAATATTTATAATTACACAATACACAGTAAACGGTCGTCACATTCTGAATAATAAACGAAACGACTATTGACGTTAAAAATTCTCCAAAAAAATTCCACTTCATCGAAAAATTATTGATTTAAAAAATATTATTATTTCGAGTTACACGGTAATAACGAAATAACAGACGTCTACGACTAAAACTATTGTTTAATACATAAAATATTAAATATAAAAAAAAAAGACACGGATATGTTCGATATGATTGTATCTAAATCCAATAAAAAATATTTTAAATTTCATTATTGCAATAATTTTACATATTAGAAGATTGCCAATAAATTTGTAGCATAAATGTATTCAATATTTCCCAAACCCTTATATCGTTGCCGCCACTAGAACCGTTTAGAAAAGAACCCAATTTAAAACCGGAATTCATTGATTATGCCGAAACCTAAAAAAAAAATATTCGGGTAGCCGCACCCTAAATCGAAACCGTTATTTTAAGGTAAAGATTTCGCCGGGTAATTTCGGTTTTGAAATCGGTTCCTGTCAGGTATGAATATAATCACCGCGTTACAATTTCGGATTTACATTGATTTTCCCCTTGTGTAGCGTATACCTACATTTGCCATATCCTGTCCTTACTCGATTATCTATGCTTACCTCGGTAGCTCGAATTCATTAACTTTGTGCGTACGATTTTTAACGTTAGATATGGTTTGAAAAGGTATACAAAACAAGGAACAAATTAATCCAAAATAATATGAAAAATTGAAATTTTAATTCATATTGGCACCCATAGAAAAATAAAACATAATAATTCTTGCGCGCGTTTTACAGACAATAGCAGGCGTAGTTGTATGCCCGCGAAGAGGCCAGCGATCGATAAAGTTCGCCAAGGCCAGCTGAAATAAAACCAACAACGTCTACACAATCACATTAAACGTCAAGAGTGGCGGAGTGCAAGGTGGGCTAAGGTTGTTTGCGGTCCACTCTAAAATCTTTTATGTCTTCAGAGTATTTTGGTTTTGAATAACAACATACTTTTAAATATATTGAAACACGTACAAATGTAGAAATCATAGATTTATTTCGTTTTAGATTTAATTTAAAACCCAAACTGAAATCATTATTTCGATATTTACAAAATTACCAGAATATTTTTTGTTACCCTGTAATTGTACCCAATCGACAGGCGATGAGTAAATCAATTCTCGTTATGCCACTAGTCTTCCCAACAAGTTAGTGGGTCCAGATTGGGTAATTCAGATAATAAAAGCCTGGCTATGCCTCAGGACCTAACTTCGTGTGTTCGGATTGTATATTGAATAATAATGTACGTATAACTAAAATGAATAGCTTAATTCTGAAAATTAACCTATAATTACACTTTTTTGTTTTTTGAGGTACTATGACTATTACAAACTTCAATCTCACGAATCTCAAAAAGCACTATAAAACACCCGAAAAATTTTAAGGTTTCAGAAAAGCCGCTATAGAACTAGTTTTTGTGGAATCTCTGTTGCAAATACCTAGTTCCCCTATATAACTGAATATTTGTCGAATTATATACTTTAAGCAAATGTGAGAAAGGCCTCCAAAATGGGCGATTCAAATATAATAAAATTCTAGTTGAGGGCAGACTAATGGGTTAATATATAAGCCTTTAAATTGTTTTACGGTAGTTGTAAAAATTATGAATCTAAACCGAAAATGACAATCTCGTATATATTATATAGTCAACAGATAATCATATAAAGGAAAATGTTACAATTGTTAAAATATCGCATTCTGACTCATTTAACTAGAGATATTTGAAACAAAAGCAATTTAAGTAATGTGTGGGTAAATAAAACAATATCCGATTGTGTGTGGAAACAAAATACAAGCAATTATCAAATATTATATTTTGATATTAAAATAATTATAAATTAGACGTATCCTAAACGATTCTTAACATTTTGATGTTTACAATAAAAATATAATTGTTAGTATAATAAAATTATATTGATGTTTTACCATTACTTTCATTCCTTTAATATTATGAGTAATCATTTGAAAATTCATTGTAAATTTGTAAAATATAAATTATGTTAAACGTTTTAACCACACGAGATAATATATTTGTTTTGACATTTTATTTACATATAAAATTAATTATTATATAATAATAGTTGTTAAATAATTGTCTTCGGCCGTTCATCGTTTTCGAATGATTCACTGATATTTTCGAAAATAAATAACCATTGATAATTAATTTAAGAAATTATGTCAATATATCCCTCCAAAATCGTATTGTTAGTCATTTAGTCGTTCACAAGCTGTCAATTTACCGTCTTTCAATTCAGTTCTTAAACGGCCCTGCATTCAACACCGATTCAATCAATAAAGTAAAATGTAAGTATAAGGTTATATAATAAATAATAAATATTTAAAATATATTTCCGCCAATGGGCATTTATTTTGTGTTTTAATTTCTCAAGGGACTTTTAAGTATTTCAAGGACATTTTGAAGTCCATTTATTACAAATATTTATCATTGATTCTTGATAGCACATCTTATATTATATAAGAGGATATAATCATGTAATGATATAGAATACTAGTATTTGTTAAAAATTCAAATTTGATTTTGTTTAAAAAAAAAAAATAAAAACGAATTTACAATGATTTCAATGTTTCCCGAATTTGGTGTTTTACACATATACGGTTAAGCATTATTTTATCATGTATAACAATTATTATTATTTTGTTTTAACTTGTCACGGTTTTCAATTTCCTTTCGTCTGCCGGTTATTGCTTGTGCCGCACCATAGCAAAAAAAAAATGAATTTTATTTATTATTATCTCAGGTGGAATCAAAACGAAAAAAACCAAAGGAAGCCTTTGGAAAAGTCAGACGATCGTGAAAAACCGGTTGGAGTAGTCAAACCGATGCCTAAGTAAGTTTCTACGTCAACGACTTGTGACGACACTCACAGCAATAACAACATTAACATTTATATCGCCCATTATATCATCAGGGAAGTACCGAAACGACCGCCCCCGCCATTGATGAGGGTTATTTGGGATAATAGTGGCAGTGGCAGCCGTTCATCGGGCAGTGGCAGCCGTTCTGGTGGCAATTAATAACGGACCTACTGATTTCCAGTTCTGCATATAATTTTTAACATTGTTCAGAGGATTACAATTGTCCACGTTATTAAGATATACAATTTTTAAAATTTACACTATTTTACTACTTACAATTGTTATTACAATTTTAATCATACTTACAAATGTGTCGTTGTGTTCGTGAATTGGTTCACAATACTGTAAAATCATTGAACAAATTAATTGTAGCACAGCACCTATGCTTATATACATTTTTTTTTTTTTTTATTTAATTTTAATCCCGCACATTGTAATCCGTTCACGAGTTGTGCACTGTATGTTCCACCTCATATTTCATAACCGTAATTATTATTAGATTGTGCAAACGAAAAATATACTATTTTATTTATTAAATAACGATGAATGACAAATACAGTTTTTACAGTTTTGTCAACTGATACGTGTATGTAGCATATGAGATTTATGAAATCTAAAACTCACCGTTGACTCTGTTGTATATTTTATGGAGATATTGTAAAACCGGTAAACCTTATCGATTTGGAGTTAATACGAAATACGAATTTCAATGGCACTATTTACTTGAAATATCTTTGGAAATATAGGATTTTGTATTTTACATCATTTATAATAAATAATATTGTAGTCAATGATAGTTGTAATTGCTAACGAACTACGATTCCAACCGCAGTTCGGTTAACACGTTTTGGATTATTAAAATTGAACATTATGTTAACCTGTAACTATGAATTGATAATTTTAATGGTCTCTGTTTTTCGATTCAAATTATTGTTTACTTTTATGGATCCATAAAAGTTAATTTAAAATGCATTTCGTATACGACTTTTATCAATTTTTTTTTTAAATACAATGGGTGTCAGACCTCGTGTAAAATTGTCAAGCATTTCTTTTTGGTCGAAGTAATTTTATTCACTTAAAACACAATGAAAACTAATAAAACTCGAATATTTCAAATGTTTACAAATAGGTAATGAATTGCCGAAACGTTTTAATATTCAGTGTTCGTTTGCGGCCTTTACGAATATATTAAATACAAGTTCAACAAAAAAAAAAAAATCGATAATTTTGAATCCATTATTCCCGTATATTTTCCTATTTTCCCTACTTTCCTTTCTATAAATAAGAAAACTACAACAAAAATTAAAAATTGCACCTATTTGATTAGTTAAAAATCATTCCAGGTTTTCAATATTTAACCAAAATTTTCTACCATTTCTAGAGGTATCGTTGAATTATATCCTAACCTCAATTTCAAAAGAAAAAAAAGGGTGTATTAGGTTTAGGGGTGGCAGGGGGAGTGTGCTCTAATTCCAGGCCGGGAGATTGAAACTTTTTTATAACACCGATAAAAAAAGGTACCTAAAATTGTTATTTCTCGATGTACGTATTACCAGCACCCAGCGATACTTTATTCGATAGTTTTTTTTCTTTCTAAATTCTCAACATTTTTTGTAAAATATTAAAACAAAACATAATTTGAACTATTGAAGTCAATGTAACAAAAATGATTTACTTGAAAATACGGTGTTTTAATGATTTTGTTATAGTAACTTTTAATGTGTCTATAACAACAAAATTGTAACATACAATTTTAATTTAAAATAACGTAAACCGCAAAAGTTTTGAAACGTTTTCTAATTAAGCGATGAAATAGTAAATTTTTTTTTTTCCCAAAATGTTAGCTATGTGTAATACTAATGTGCAAATGCTACAAGTAATCTGTTGTCGTTATTACAGACAATTGAAAATTAATAGTACTCGGATGGTTAGAACTATTTCAATGATGTAATTTTATGCGCGTGCATAACATCAGCAGGCAGATGAGGAGCGTTTTTTTAAGAAAATAAAATTATGCATCATAAAAGTATCTAAAAAAAATGCATGACGGTCAAATAGTTGGTATTGGTTTTAATCAATAGTTAACGCATCTTGACCTATACAAATTACAATGACCTTTTTACGAAATCCGAACCGACCGTCTACTTTGAAGATCCCGCCGGTCGGTTTTCTAAAGGAATTATCGTTATTCTAATTATTCAGATTCGGATTGACGAATACCTTTATAATGTAATCACTCGTAAAATAGTAGTGGGACCCGGCGCATAATGGGCGGCGGCGTCGATAAAGAATGTCGGTCAACGGTTATTTTTTTTTTTTTTTGTTCCCAGCGCTTTGTGACACGTACGCGAAGGGACCGGTCTTTTGAAGATGCCACCCGAAGAATTTCAATGTCCGGCACTCCGTCGAGAACGCTCATTTTAACTCTCTAAAATCCAAATCTTTTCCGGTCAGCAAGCTCCGACTATTAGCAGACTTGATACTCGCGTTCAATTATTAATTAAACTATTATTTACTTATCTACTAATCTTGGCTTATCTCTGTTTGACTTTGACGTTTCCTCGCCGAGTGGACGCACGGAGTTCCGTCGTGTTCAACGATTTGTTCAGAATATTCTGACCATCGGTTTGCCATCTCAGGAGCACACGAGTACGCGCGTATTTATACCCCTAGAACCATTTTAACATTGTAGGCGAGCAACATAATTAATTGGTCTCGTCAACATTCTAGGACTTACAAATACGATGCCCCCCGAACATCTGATTTAACGTTTATACCACAAGACAATACACAAAACCTTCACAATACCCCATTGTGAAACTATGCCAAACTCCGTTCCCCCCCCTTTTATTTGTTTTAATTTCTTCGTGTTGTTACAATAATATAACTTCAATTTATTTTTTTTCTCCGAACGTTATCTGTATAATATCTCTCCGCATTTGATGAGTATTATTATTTTTTTTTCATATGGTCGAGTAACACAAGAAACACTATAACAAATATCTGCTCAAATATTGCAGTACCGAAATAACGAAACGCGCATCGGATATTTGGACGAAATTTTTGAATATTCAAACACTGAATCATCAGAACATCAATGGCTTTGACGTATATTTCCGTACAATATGTAATGAAAAAAATAAAAAAAACGATGAATATTAAACAAATATCGTACAATCATACGCTAATCATATACTTATGTTAAATATTTACCGACAGTAATAATAATAATATAATCAAAATGTTTAAAATAATTATATAATTATTCAAATATTGTCTTTCGGTGGTCGTCAAACGGACCGTTTCGAAAATCGTTATCAAAATCTGAGTAGACATAACAAAACAGATCGATTAGTCATTAGATTGTCTACATGCCCGACTCGGTCGTATATGTTTTATTATGTTAATTTGTTTTTTTAAATACCCGGGAGTCGACATTATTTGACATTTATGTCATATCGTCTTTTACACGTTCATCGACATACGAATAAACGGTTTTTTAAATTAAAAATTATATTCACTACGGTGGTCACGCGTCTCATGTAACCGTGTTATATAATATGTATAAAATATCGACCGAAAATCGTATTAAAGTGAACCAAATAAATTCCATAACAAAGCCAAGTACTTACTGTAAAGTGCCTGTGACGTATAGCGAACATTTTTTAATGCGTTCCGGATCTATTTGGTGTATTTGGGACGGAAAAAGTTTTTTGATTTTCGTTGCCGTTTTCTTATTTATAGTAGGGAAACTAGGGGAAATGTGACAAAATACGGGAATAATGAATTCAAAATTATCGATTTTTTTTTTTTTGTTGAACTTGTATTTAATATAATCGTAAAGGCCGGAAACGTACACTGAATATTAAAACGTTTCGGTAATTCATAACGTATTTGTAAACATTTGAAGTATTCGAGTTTTATTAGTTTTCATTGTGTTTTAAATGAATAAAATTACTTCGACCAAAAAGAAATGCTTGACAATTCTACACGAGGTCTGACACCCATTGTATTTAAAAAAAAAAACTGATAAAAGTCGTATACGAAATGTATTTTAAATTAACATTTATGGATCCACAAAAGTAAACAATAATTTGAGACGAAAAAACACGAATCATTAAAATTACCAATTCATAGTTACGGGTTACCATAATGTTCAATTCTAATAATCCAAAACGTGTCTACCGAATTTGGGTTGGAATCGTAGTTCGTTAGCAATTATGACTATCAGTTTACAATATTAATCATTATAAATGGCGTAAAATACAAAATATATATCCTATATGTCCAAAGATATTTCAAGTAAATAGTGCCATTGAAATTCGTATTTCGTATTATCTCCAAACCGATACGGTATACCGGTTTTACAATATCTCCATAAAATATACAACAGAGTCAACGGTGAATTTTAGATTTCATAAATCTCATATGGTACATACACATATCAGTTGACAAAACTGTAAAAACTGTATTTATCATACCTCGCTATTTAATAAATAAAACAGTATATTTTTCGTTTGCACAATCTAATAATAATTACGGTTATAAAATATGAGGTGGAACATACAGTGCACAACTCGTGAACGGATTACAATGTGCGGGATTAAAATTAAATAAAAAAAAAAAAATAATGTATATAAGCATAGGTGCTGTGCTACAATTAATGTGTTCATTGATTTTACAGTATTGTGAACCAATTCACGAACACAACGACACATTTGTAAGTATGATTAAAATTGTAATAACAATTGTAAGTAGTAAAATAGTGTAAATTTTAAAAATTGTATAACTTAATAACGTGGACAATTGTAATCCTCTGGATAATATTAAAATTTATATGCAGAACTGGAAATCAGTAGATCCGTTAATATTTGCCACCAGAACCGCTGCCACAAGAACCACTGCCACCAGAACCGCTGCCCCTGCCACTATTATCCCGACTATTCCTCGTCGGTGGTGGAGGCGGGCGTTTCGGTTCTTCCCTGATGATATAATAGGCGATATAAATGTTAATGTTGTTATTGCTGGTAGTGTTGTCACAAGTCGTTGAAGTATAAACTTACTTAGGCATTGGTTTGACTACTCCAACCGGTTTTTCACGATCGTCTGACTTTGCCAAAGGCTTCCTTTGGTTTTTTTCGTTTTGATTCCACCTGCGATAATAATAAATAAAACTAATTTATTGTTATGGTACGCCAAAAGCAATAACAAGCAGGTTTTTTTTTTTTAAACAAAATCAAATGTCAATTTGTAAAAAATACTATTATTCTATATCATTACAAGATTTTATCGTCTTATATATTAGGAGAAGTGCTATCTAATATCAATGATAAATATTCGTAATAAAATAGACTTCAAAATGTCCTAGAAATACCTAAAAGACCGGAGAAAAATTAAAACACAAAATAAATGCCCATTAGCCGAAATATATTTAAAATATTTATTATTTATTATATGATGTTATACTTACATTTTACTTTAATGATTTAATCGGTGTTGAATGTAGGGCGGATGTAGAACTCGATTGAAAGACGACAAATTGACAGCTTGTGAACGACTAAATGACTAACAAGACGATATCGGGGGTATATATTGGCATAACCTAACCTTAAATTAATTATCATTGGTTATTCATTTTCAAAATGTCAGTGAATCATTCGAAAACATAAAACGCCCAAAGACAATTATTTAACAACTATTATTTTATAATAATTAATTTTATATGTAAATAAAATGTCAAAACAAATTTAATATCTCGTGTGGTTAAAACGTTTAACTTAATTTAAAATTTACAAATTAACAATGAATTAAATGATTATTCATAATATTTAAGGAATTACACTATCGGTAATACATTAATATAATGTTATTATAATAACAATTATATTTTTATTGTAAACATCAAAATGTTAAGAATCGTTTAGGATACGTATAATTTATAATTATTATAATATTTAAAATATAATACTTGATAATTCGACCTATTACTTATATTTGGTTTTCACACACAATCGGATATTGTTTTATTGACCTTCACATAACTTTAAATTGCTTTTGTTTCAAACATCTCTAGTTAAATGAGTCAGAATGCGATATTTAAACAATTGTAACCTTTTCATTTATATGATCATCTTATGATTATATAATATATACGAGATTGTCATTTTCTGTTTGGATTTATAATTTTTACAACTATCGTAAAATATTTTGAAGGCTTATATTAACTTTTTAGTCAGCCCTCAACTAGAATATAATAATATTTGAATCGCCCATTTTGGAGACCTTTCTCACATTTGCTTAAAGTATATAATTCGACAAATATTGAGTTATAAGGGGAACTAGGTATTTGCAACAGAGATTCCACAAAAACTAGTTCTATAGCGGCTTTTCTGAAACCTTAAAATTTTTCGGGTGTTTTATAGTGCTTTTTGAGATTCGTGAGATTGAAGTTTGTAATAGTCATAGTACCTCAAAAAACAAAAAAGTGTAATTATAGGTTAATTTTCAGAATTAAGCTATTCATATTAGTTATACGTACATTATTATTCAATATACAATCCGAACACACGAAGTTAGGTCCTGAGGCATAGCCAGGCTTTCATTATCTGAATTGCCCAATCTGGACCCACTTACTTGTTGGGAATACTAGTGGCATAACGAGAATTGATTTACTCATCGCCTGTCGATTGGGTACAATTACAGGGTAACAAAAAATATTCTGGTAATTTTGGAAATATCAAAATAATGATTTCAGTTTTGGTTTTAAATTAAATCTAAAACGAAATAAATCTATGATTTCTACATTTGTACGTGTTTCAATATATTTAAAAGTATGTTGTTATTCAAAACCAAAATACTCTGAAGACATAAAAGATTTTAGAGTGGACCGCAAACAACCTTAGCCCAGCCTGCACTCCGCCACTCTTGACGTTTACTGTGATTGTGTAGAAGTTGTTGGTTTTATTTTGGCTGGCCTTGGCCAACCGTATCGATCGCTGGCCTTTTCGCAAGCTTACAACTACGCATGTTATTGTCAGTATAAGGCACGCAATAATTATTATGGTCTTCTTTTTCGATTGAAGCCAATATGAAATAAAATATTAATTTTTCATAAAATTCCTGATTAAATTGTTCCTTGTCTTTTATACCCTTTCAAACCATATCCAAAGATAATAATCATACACACAACGTTAATGAATTCGAGCTACCGAGGTAAGCATAGATAATCGAGTAAGGACGGGACATGGCAGATGTAGGTATACGCTACACGAATGGAAAATCAAAGTAAATCCGAAATTGTAATGCGGTGATTACATTTATACCTGACAGGAACCGATTTCAAAACCGAAATTACCCGGCGAAATCTTTACCTTAAATTAACGGTTTCGATTTAGGGTGCGGCTTTCGGAATATTTTTTTTTTTAGGTTTCGGCATAATCAATGAATTCCGGTTCTAAATTGGGTTCTTTTCTAAACGGTTCTAGTGGCGGCAACGATATAAGGGTTTGGGAAATATTGACCACATTTATGCTACGTATTAATTGGCTATCATATAATAATAAGTTAAATCATAGCATCATTAAAAACATTTTTTTTGTTTTTAGATACAATCTTATCGAACATATCCGTGTCTTTTTTTTTATATTTTAATATTTTATGTATTAATCAATAGTTTTGGTCGTAGACGTCTGTTATTTCGTTATTACCGTGTAACTCGAAATAATAATATTTGTTAAATCAATGATTTTTCGATGAAGTGGAATTTTCTTGGTGAATTTTTAACGTCAATAGTCGTTTCGTTTATTATTCAAAATGTGACGACCGTTTACTGTGTTTTGTGTAATTATAAATATTAATATTACTATTTAACCAGTACCGGTTAGTCGCATAGTATAATTGTTTTATATTATTTTATATGTTTGTATTAAACAACAGTTTTGGTGCGTAGACGCTCGTTGTTTCGGTTTTATCGTGCGACTCGGAATAATAATATTTTTCGTCCACTTGAAGTGTGTCGTTTCGTCTATTATACAAAATGTGTTGGACGTTTATTGTGTTTTGTAATTATAAATAATATAATACCAACCAGCGACATGTCACACTTCCGTTGCGGATTTCGCCGATGACAAAATAATTTTTTCGTCACCCGAAAATCCAATTACTGTTGGTTATAACCTACAAAATCATTTAGACCACATGTCGTCCTGGTACTCAAAATGGAACATTAAAATCAACCACGAAAAATCGTCACATCTGACTTTTACCTTAAAACGAGGAATAGTTCCGTCTCTAGATAATCAAAACATTTCAGTAGTCACCAAAGCTCGCTATTTAGGTTTAATATTAGACCAACTTTTAACCTGGGCAGACCATATAAAAAGCAAACAAATTTTATTAAATGCTAGGCGGAAATCTCTCTCCTATTTACTTGGCAAACACTCCAAAATGAGTATAAGAACTAAATTACTCCTTTATATAACTCTTTTAATGCCTATCTGGAAATATGGCATCCAGCTATGTGGAGCAGCCAAAAAATTAAATATACATAGTATCCCAACATTCCAATCCATAACCCTTAGAATAATTACAAACGCTTTTTTTTTATATGTCAAACAATACTCTTCATACCGACCTTAAGATTAACTCTGTAAACGACATAGCTAAAATATTATACAAAAGATTCCGCTCACGATTAACGAACCACCCGAATACTCTAATTTCAGATTTAAATTCCGACGTAATTCCTGGCAACCTTCCTCGGAGGTTTAAAAGAAGATGGTGTCGTGGCCTAAAAGAAAATTAAAATTAAAATAAATAAATGAAAACAGTTCTATATAAATTATAAAGTGTCGCCATTGGGTGGCTCCTATTTTCACGCGTCTCATGTTAAAATAAATTTATCTCAATATCGCACCTGCTCATTGTAAATTATTGTACAGATTGTATGTTTTTCTAAAATATATAAAAAAAAAAAAATTAAAAATAAATGATATAGGTCCCAGGTATAAGGTAGTCACACTGTATAATAGTAATTTTATTTATATTTACATTTTTATATTACATAGATTGTACAATATTATTTTGTTAATTGCCATTCATATAGAATTAATTTCGTCGTTTCCAGTTGGATTTAAAGAAATAAAATTGCATTATAGAGTTTTTTTTTTAATATTTTTATCATAAAATATTAGGAATAGAAATGGAATAGTTGTTTGTGGTCAACGAAATTTGTATAGATTTAATTGTAATCGATATTGTAATTTATCACAAAAAATTACCCATTACATAATAGTATTTATTTTTTCGTTGGATTTCTTCATCAGGATTCAGGCCACGGGCGCCTACGGTGCGATTAACTTTTATCTCAACCAAGCGTATTTTTTTTTAAATATATTATTTAAACGATTTTTTTTTAGAAGACTACACGATACATGTATATAATAACGTAATACGTGTACAACAAAATTCTAAAAATTGAATAAAAAAAGAAAAAAAAACTTTAATATTACGTTTCAAACAAATTTTAAATAATATATTTATTAAAACTGTTCGTCGTATAATGTTGGCAGTATTCTTAAATAAAATAAAAACCACTATACTCTGACAGGCAGAAGTTTTTTACGGTAAATAATCGCATTATAGCTAGAAACTTTTTCGCCACAATTAGAATCTAATAAGAATATGAATAGTTTTTCAAACAAAGTGTATGTTTCGTCGTGCCTTCGCAATCTACTAAATGCAAAATTCGAAAATATTTCTTTTACGTCTAAAAATATTTGAGAGTTATTGATCTTTTACATTTTTTTTTTTTTACTTTTCTGTTTTATATTTATCATTTCCTTCTCTCATCATCACATCGATAAACACTCAAATAATAACCAAACAATGATTAACACTTGCACTCAGAATCTGATTAAATATTCTAAAAAATTTCCATATATAAATTGAGAATTATTAATTTTTTTTTCTTTGTATCTACGATTCCGAGTCGTATTAGTTATTATAAATTTATCTATTATTTAAACCACTTTTCAAGATTACATCGACAAACACTCAAATATCCAAACAACGTATAATACTTGCACTCGGGATCTTAAAGAAATAAATAGAAAACGTATATACGGGCGGATGTAACATGAATATTACCTTTTTAATTATTATTATATTTTTAAGCTACTCTATGTAAAGTCTATCGACCAATTTACACGATTAAACCCGATATGAATAATTTATTTTTACTAAGTCCAAAAAAAAAAAGTAATCCCTTTTTTCTATAAAATTTGTCTATTTAATAGTTATTCACGTATAACTTAACATTTTTCCCTGTACACAACAGATTATTTTTAATTTTTTTAATTCCACTGAATTATACCTGGAGGAATATACCTTAAAAGTAATCGTACCATATTTCCCGTTGCCACTCTCCAAACAAAAATAATAATTGCATTTGGAATCTTAACAATAAAAAAAAAAAAAAAAAAAAAATAGAAAACGAGCATACGGGAGGAAATGACCGTCCGACGTCATATCAATGTATACCTAGAATGACGGAGAGAAATCCTATAAAACAGGGTCTTACGTTTGTAATATTTTAAGTAAAGGACATTTTAACATTTATTGGTTATGCAACTCCTACCTACCACTCATTTTTTTATGTATCGTTAAAAACTGTCAACGTTTGAGTTTAATTTATATTTTGTTTTTATTGCTATTCTACTATACTGTCAGCCATTATACATTATTAAACGGAGTATAAGCAATTTACTTTTTTGTTTTTAAATTTGTATTTCTTTAAGTAAATCACATATTATTTTAAAAATATTTCCTATATAGAGTACTGTTTTTCTATAATTTTTAAATTGTTGAATGCCACTGAATTATCATTGTCGGAATACACTTTTATCGTAATCGTACCGTGTCTTCGCAGAGTTCTTTGCTTCTAAATCAATAAACTTTGTATGTGTGTTATTAGTGCCGGACCGGACAATTCGAGTTGTATTGTCGTGACGGCCATAAATATGTCTCTATTCCATATGCGGGACAAAATCTACACCGGGCCTTGGACGACAGGTGGCCGGCGCCGAATCACCATTAACCGGGGTCGACCGGGCCCCTTTTTTATTTATTCTCTGTCGGACAATGCGAGCAGGTACGAACGGTTAAAGGGAGATTTTATCGATTCGTGCGGTGTCGTGTATGGTGCATTTCTGTTATATCATTGTAAATTGGCCCCGATGACTTTGTACGCGCCGGAGGTCACGCCGACGTAACATTTTCTCGACACCCCCGTCGGCTGCGAACGAACAATTTGCTCGTGTCCGCGGGACGCCATTGCACGAAAACCGTATAAATTACAATCAATAGGCGAGACACACAGGGACGGCCGTGGATATAAAAAACCGTGAGAAAATGTCGGCAATCCGTGTATGCGTATCAATTCGAGAATATAATTGTTGTTTTTTTTTTATTTTTTTCTAACCATACGACTGCGTATTGTAATAATCGACGGCGTACGATCGATTGTTATTCGCATGGTTAACGACCGATAAATCCAAACGATGGCCCAAGGGATTCAACGATATTTTACGTATATAATTTAATTATAATTTATGGATACGAGAAGGGTAATGCCGTTAAGAGACGTCCGTCGGTAAAAAGTGGTTTTTTTTTTTTTTTTTTTTTATTTGCGAACACGTTTTATCGTCGACGTGATCGTTGCTTATTGCAAAATCTCGATTGTATTTTTTTTTGCTCCTTATTTATGATTTCACGTCAGCAGCACTCTGACGTACGGATATTATGTATTTAGATTATTGCTGTGACGCACATCCAGGCAATCCGCAAATCGTGACAGTACCGATTTTTATGTGAAAAAAACAACTTGTGTAGGTGACAGCTGATAAAATATTATGTAAATTTGCGTGTAATATGTTTGATTTGTAATTTTATTGTATTTTTTTCTTTTTTCAAAAGTTTATTTTCGTCGTTTTGACGAAGCTTAAATCCTATTTTAAAACCGAAATATGGATTTAGATCATAATCCGTAATCCGGATTTACAATACACATCAAACTTCGAATTTCGAAATCTAAAAATTCGGATTTTTGCCATCACTATTTTTGAATACGAGCGTCTCAAGACGTTTATTTTTATTTCTTTTAGATTCCGAGCACAGCGACGGATTACATAATATATCATATGGCATACTATGTTTTTTTTGTTTCTTTCCATTTCGGAACATAAAAACGCTGAAAAACGTTCACTTGAAGTCGTTCGTAGTCATTTTCAGATCTCATCCGATAGTGAATTCGGGGCCGCATTATCGCTCAGGCTGTTCGGGCTACAGACTAGGGCGACCGTTTTTAAACGAGCCTACTGATTTGGATATTTTTTTTTTTTTTTTTTAGTGATGTATACGATACATATTTGACATTGTTCTTTAGATTGAACTCGCTTGTGTCCGCGGGACGGCATTGCACGAAAACTTTTCGTATAAATTACAAACAATTGGCGAGACACACCGGACGGCCGTGGTTGTAAATGATCGCTGTAAACTGTCGGCAATCTGTGTCTACGTATCTATTCGAAAATATTTTTTTTTTTTTTTTATATATATATATATATCTAAACGCCGGTGTATCGTAATAATCGCCTGTTATTCTCGGGGCTAACGACTGAAAAATCAAAACGATGTCCAAAGGGATGAAACGCACGGATTTTAAGTTATTTTCCGTTTATAATATAATTATAATTTACAGACACGTGAAGGTATAAAAAAATGGTGGGTTTTTTTTTTCTTTTACTTTACCTCGTTGTTGATGTGACATAAATTCAGATTATCCGAAAATCCGGATTTTTAACACAACGTTTGCCGAGTCAGTTAGTTATATTTTATGTAAAGTAGCGTGCAATTTGTATAATTTTTAATTTTTTTGTTCATGGTTTTTTTTTTTTTTTAAATTAATTTATTTTTGCGATTTTTTCGAATTTCAAAAAACCGTGTTTAATGTTTTACACGTTTTTTATACTATTGACAATTGGATAGTAATGATTGGTTTACAAGCAATGAACTAAAGATATAAAATCACAGTTTAAAAACCGAAATAGGGAATTAGATTGAAATTCGGATTTACAAAAAATTTCAATTTTCAAATTTCAGAATCTGAATATCCGGTCTCTCATGGTTCACTAATCTGGATTTTTACCATCACTCAATTTGAATACAAGCGTCTTAATACGCATTTTTTTTTTTTAGATTCCGAGCGCAGGAACGGAAATCGTAATATTTTCTATGGCATGTAATGTTTTTAGGCATTTTTTATGTGTGTGTGTGTACACAAGACAGATTTACCATTATTTTTACAATTTAAAATAGAAACAAAAATTACATTTTTAATTTGAATGCTGTACCATACGAAAACCTAAGGATATTGTTATTGATATAAACTGCTTGCGTCGTTTTTTTACTATATCGTTCCAATAGTAGTTTATCGCTTCCGGTGTAGAATCATTAAAGTGCTTAATGTCTTAATGGTTTATTTAACTGCTTTGTTTCATATGTAATTTAAGATAAGACCAGCGTGTTTTTTTTTTTTTTTAAGCTTTAAGTCAAAATTCCATAATAAATTAGACAGCGTACACGATGGTGAAATATCTGCGAGACGTGACAAAAGGCCATACATTGTTATTTATTTTTTTTTTGTTTTAGGT
Source organism: Tuberolachnus salignus (assembly GCA_956483605.1). Lineage (NCBI taxonomy): Eukaryota > Metazoa > Arthropoda > Insecta > Hemiptera > Aphididae > Tuberolachnus > Tuberolachnus salignus. The sequence continues at coordinate 11,650,056 of OY101431.1, forward strand.
ATATGTCGTAATTGACTGGCCGTTGTAAATGCCTCGTCTGGCTGTGTGCCGTGTTCGTATAGGTTTCCGTTGTCATAAAAAAGTTATTTCTAAATCCATTATATATAGACGAACCGCTAAAATGTAAAAATAATTCTTAAGTCCCGTTTTGTTGACGCGACTCACGCTTTTTGTTAATTTTCGAATATCGATAAAAAAAAAAAAAAAAATGCGCATACCGTTATATTCCATGTAACTATTAACCGATTGGAAATGTTGTATTTATCATTTAACTAAAAAATAAATTATTTCCTTTACCGCGTAGCCGCACGACACTCGTATTTCGTCAAGCTAATTATTTCGCCGCGGTAAATTATGTTACAAAATTTAACCTTTAACGGAGAGTGACATTTCCGACATTTCTCTATTATGTATTTATAATTTCAATCCATTGTAAATATAATAAATTAAGTATTGATCGACTTTTGTTTTAATTTTTTATAAATATAATGTAATATTTTTACGTATGGGTAAAAAAGACCTTTTCCGTATCACTTTTAAGGGTAAAATATCGAGATCTAAACCCGTGTGGTATATTTATTGTAGTTTATGGACGACAAAAAACCTCTCGATGCAGTGGTACTGGGTACATTCTGGCCACCGGGACCGATAATTTTCAGACAGGAAAAACATAGTTTTACAGTAATGATAACATACGTATAATAGCAATAATAGATATGAAAACAATAATAGTAATAGTATTTTTCGATTTATACGGAATAGAATACTCTGTACAATTATACAATTCGGATTACAATATGTGTTCATGTGCACAGGGCTTTGATTTATATAAAATAAAATATACAGCGGGGTCATACAATTCGGATTACAATATGTGTTCATGTGCACAGGGCTTTGATTTATATAAAATAAAATATACCGTGGGATCGTACAATTAGGATTACAATATGTGTTCATATGCACAGGGCTTTGATTTATATAAAATAAAATATACCGTGGGATCGTACAATTAGGATTACAATATGTGATCGTATGCAAAAAGGGCTTCGAACCGATTCACATCGTGCGTATTGTATAGGAGAATGTACACAAACGATAACAAATTGTTGGACTTTAAAAATTATTCCTAACCGACGGTAGACAAATTGAAATTGTACGAAATGAGTTTTTTTGTTAGTGTTGATATTTTCATTTTTATGTTTATAGTGTTGACCGATAATTTTTTATACGTTAATTCTTCCGTTAATAATGTACTTAATGCCTGGATTTTTTACATTGCCCGTAACATACATATATGTGCATTATAACAATAACAGGAATTGTAATATTTTTTGATTTATATAAAATAAAATATACAGCGGGGTCATACAATTCGGATTACAATATGTGTTCATATGCAAAAAGGGCTTCGAACCGATTCACATCGTGCGTATTGTATAGGAGAATGTACACAAACGATAACAAATTGTTGGACTTTAAAAATTATTCCTAACCGACGGTAGACAAATTGAAATTGTACGAAATGAGTTTTTTTGTTGGTGTTGATATTTTTACTTTTATGTTTATAGTGTTGAACAATAATTTTTTAAACGTTAATTCTTCCGTTAACAATGTATTTAATGCCTGGATTTTCTACATTGCCCGTAACATACATATAAAATAAAATATACAGCGGGGGTCATACATTTCGGATTACAATATGTGTTCATATGCACAGGGCTTTCATTTATATAAAATAAAATATACCGTGGGGTCATATAATTCGGATTACAAAATGTGTTCATATGCAGTGGGCTTCGAACCGATTGACATAGTGAGTATAGGTATAGGACAATTTACACCAATGAAAATGAAATGTATGATTCCTATGTAATAATTCCTAACCGACGACATAAAAAAAAAAAAATTGCTGATAGATGAAAAACATTTACGAGATTTTTTTTTTTTTTTTTTTTTTGATCTGACGAGAACCAATAAATGATTAGCGTATTTTATTTGTTATTTTGTGCACTCCCCTTATTCTGTCCGTTTTAAATATTGAACTAGTGAATTACATATTTATATTTTTTTTTTATTTTTTTTTTTTCATAAAGTGATAAAAACATTGAAAACAATTTAAAATTAGTTAAATTAATTAATTACAACGCCCCACGATTGTTGTATTTCCATTAAGTAATAATATTTTATTTTTATTTTTATATAGAACAAACCGAATAACGGTGTTCTTGATTCGAAAACATTAGAAAAAACATGGCATAACGGAAATCATTAACAGGAAAAAAAAATTCGGTTCGAAGGGACTGCTCATTTATAAATTGCTCACTTAATATTACTGTGTACTTAAAATAAAATAAAATTTGTTTTTTTTTTTATGGTTGACGGTTTTATGGTCATGAAACCATATTTATCGGTTTGACCCATTTCTACTGTTAGAACCGTTGGATCCTGAGCCGTTTTTCTTGTCCTGATGATGGTCCTGCATCGGCTTGACTATGGCCACCGGCCGGTTGCCGTACTTCTCTCTCAAGTCGTTTTGAACTTTTTGCTGTTCTCGGTACCGCTTATTCCAGTCCTCCTCGAACTTGTTCAGCCTCTTTTGGTCGTCGTCGTTGGAACGCTTAGACCTGTAGCAAACAAGACTAAGTTTAATTTTTATTTTTAACAAAGTCACTTTTTGGCTTTTCGTTTTTGTTTCGTACGCACAGATATTATCGCATGGCATACAGCAGTGGTTCCCAACCTGTTCTATTCTACGCCCCACTTGTAGATTTTCGAAAATCTCGCGCCCCCCTTCCGATAAATTGATAAAAATCGATCACCTTTTTTCTGTGTGATTAACAAATAAACCGTACAATATTCGGAATGTCTACTTTTTCGATTGATGATTATAATTATAAAATATAAATAATAGTAAATAATAAAATGTAACGATCGATTAAGATGAAATATTATGTGAAGTAATAAATTAGTATAAAATATTAAATAAAAGTAATCGAGAAATGATTAAGTTACACGCTGCGGCCAAACACTTATGGTCTTTATCGGTTATCCGTTACTGATACCCGATAATGGATAAAGAGAAACGGTTAATTAATTTTTTTTTTTTTCTCTACGTTTTAAAATAAAAATAATGTAATCAATAAAAATTGTATTTCGTAATAACCGCTTGCGTCTCCCCAGCAATGCGTTTTCACGTCCCCCAGTTTGGGCACCGGTGGTATATAGGGACGGCGGACTCTTAAAGATACGATTCGGTCCGAGTACATAATATATTGGAGTGCATAAGACCCCCCCCCTCCCGGTGGTGTAATAAGATTTTTATGATCAGCGAAAACGCATTTTATACGATGAAATTACAGTTGTCTACCGTGCACTAAACACTGACGAAATATGCATTCAAATAAGATCTTAAAATGTATAAAATATGCCTGAACACGCATTCCTAATTTAAAAGTATACGGAAAAACCGCAACTAATTCGAATTCAAATTTTATTTTACATATTGTCAAAACTAGCTCAAATAAAAATAAAAAGTGAATATTGCTTTATAACGGACTAGTGGAGCAATACGAATTCTGACGATGGACTTGAATTCACTTAGGTTTCAATTTAATTTGATTTAATATATTTTTAAATACAATTTAAGGACGAACATTCTAACATGACCTGACTTTTAATTGTGTACCTTTCGTGGTGAATTCAAATCAGTTTTTATACACAGAATCAACAGAATGACAGTAAATAGAACGAAAATTAATATACCCCATCCCATTTAATTTCGTTTTTTTACATTAAAAAATCGACGGAAGCGGGAAACCGTGGACTAGATCTTTGGTTAACGACTTCAGTCCTGTAGCCCACATACTCGAACTATAGATCCCAAACAACTTTTTTTCTTTTTTTTTTTTTTTTATTATTTATTAAAACTTTTCATTGTATTATAACTATTACCACTAAATGTATTTTATCCATCCCGGTAATATGCGAAACTAAAATAAAAAATATACTAATAGATAATAATAATACAGTATAAAAAGATCGATGGCGAGTGGAAATATTTTAAGTATCCTTCCATAAAAAAAATATAAAAAAATTAGCATACGTATATTTAATAAATCGTAACTTTCATGACGAACGCGTAATTGATTATTTTACAGGAATTATCCAAACTTAATGTGACAGTAGGTTTTTTTTATTCATAAATATAAGAAAATATGAGAATTTAAAATTAAATTTTTTTTTATTAATTAATTTTAAAACCTGACACGTTTTTAATTGAGCACATTGTTTTAATAAATCTAAATATATAATAAAACACCTAATGGCGTAATTTGTAAAATAAAGTTTATATAAGATGCCGTACGAATGATATAAGTATGGTGTATACTTACATTTTTGTTTTCTGTTTGAATACAACGACGTTCGAAGAGACAACTGAAGAGTGACGACGGCCAGCGGACGAATGTGAAAAATAAAAACTTACGGTTACGATTTTTTAGACAAATAATAGTTGTTATCGATTTTATAACGGCAACATCACAGATTTCAAAAGGCATGACTTATCGGGACAGAGTACTCTTCGCCCCCGCTCTTTGTCTACGACGATATGTATTATATTTATCGTTTTATCGTGATTCTATTGTATATATATATATATATATATATATATATATATATATATATATATATATATATATTGTAAACAAATATATTGTAATGATTAAAGGCGATAATAGCCATTGATATTAAATAATTACCAATTTAAATGATATTTTCTCGTTTTGAAAAATAATTTTTTTGGACGATTAATATTATTCGGATAAAAAAATAATAAACGCACGGGGAGAGAGGTGAAGAGGATCCAATCATTTGCCCTATACGCGGCAGTCGAGCAAATAATTATATTTATCGCGGTTTTAGAAGAATTTCTTTTTAAACATTTAGCATTAAATTATTTCATGACTTTTGCGCCGTACGTTTCGTTTAAATCCAAAACCGTTACGTTACTCTTTTGTCGTTATAGACTCTATAGATGTATACAAGTTACTAAAACGAAATCTTCATAATAAAATATTTCCTATGTTACGTTGATTGTTGAACAATGGAAATAAATTTATGTCTTAATATTTTAGAAAAAAAAAAAAGATTGTCGAGAATCTAGAAAACGAACTGTCGAACAATGTACCGCTGGGTGCTGACAATATTGCCCAGCGAGTAACAACAATTTTAGGGTAATTTATTTTTATTGGTGTTATAAAAAAACTTCGACCTCCCGGCCTGGATTTAGTTCTCACCGCCCCCTACCCACCCTTTACCTAACCAACCATTTTTTTTTTTTGTTTCCTTTTCGAAATTTGGGTTACGATAGTATTCGACAATGCCTCTAGCAGAACACTGTGGCTAAATATTGTAAACCCGGGACGATTTTTTACCAAGCAAATTTAATATTTATTTTATTTGTTCACTTAACCCACAAATGTAGGAAAATAGTTACGATTTATGTACCCGGTTGAAGACACATCCTCGTAGACGGAAATATCGGCGGGTGGGAGGGAGGTGGTGCCTAGTAGTGCCGGGTCGTCTCGAGTCCCACCTAAAAAATATATTTATGTTAAATCAGTATATTGTGTTGTCTATGAATATTATAATGTACATTTCTATACACAATTTGGAATACATTTTTTTTTCTTTTTTTTATCGCTAAACTCGATTTCAAATATTCTACCTAATTACAATATGACTAACCGATAGAACTTACTGCAGACGTACTATTTCAACTACAATAGTTGTGCGCAAAGGAATTTGTTATATGCAATGTACACGCATATTACACGTTTACAGACGTACTTCGGTATTATTAATTTATTTATAAACAATATGTAATACCAACGCAATAAAACCATCATTTTTATTAAATATATTATAATGAATATTGCTAAAAAAACAAAAAAAAAAAACAATGTCTTCGTTGGACGCGTAATTGTATATTCGATTCGATGCGTGTACGAAAAATAACAGAACATGTTGGGGGAAGTGGGAACTGTTGACATTTTATCAGAGCTAAGCCCTCAAAGGCGCCTCTCTATATTTTCGATTATGAATATGGTGCACATCAAAAATTAAACGAATATATTTAGTGCTGTAGACATTTTTTTTTTTATCAAATCACGTTAATCCGTTATTGAGCCGTTTTAGAATTCACGGGGTCTCATGAGCTAGATACGCATTTCAGTTGAAAAAACCTATAGAAATTTTTTGTCGTTTTGTATGTTTTCCGTTTGTACGATCGAGAAATAGTTATATAGTATTGTTATACGAGGCGGAACATATTGCGCATAGTGTCCCCGTAGACTCGCGGATTAATAATAATAATAATAATAAAAAAAAAAACAACTGTATACAAACACAAGGGTTATGCCACAATTAATTTTTTTAACGGTTTTAGAGTATTTTGGACAAGTTCGCGAACGACAAAGACACTTTGTCAGCAAGTATGAATAAAGGTGTAATAATAATTTTTATTGCATAGTTGTATAAATTGTGTAAACTGTATAAATGTATATTTTTCTATTGCGTAGTTGTATAAATTGTATAAACCGTATAAATTTCTAATGTGAACCATAATAATCATTTGGATAATGATAAAATTTATATTTACAATAAGGGTCCAGTAGATCCGATATCGGTGCGCTGCCCGGTAGATTTCCTCAACCGAAACCCCGCTGGCCACTGCCCGATGAACCGCCGCCGCTGCCTTTACTACACCAAATAAATCCAACCGATTGGGACGAGCTTTTCGGTTGTTCCCTGTTAAGAACATCGGATTTTTTTTAATTTTAACATCGTTTTAATTTTTCACAACTTACAAGAGCATCGGTTCGACTGCTGCAACCGGTCCATGGCGATCGTATGACTTTTCCAACGGCTTCCGGCGGTCTTTTCTGTCTTGATTTCACCTGCTATATTAAACAAACCTCGTTAATTTTTTCGTATGGTACTGCGCACGCATAAAATGCAGCCCAGAGTGAATCTTTTAAACGTGACGTGCATACAAAAATAATGAAAAAATAAAAATGCAATAGACGTTAAAATAATATATATATAGACGTGTGAAACACGAACTTCGGGTTATAATTAAAATGGTTTTCAAAAAAAAATCTAATTTCAATAAAAGCAAAATGTAAACCTTATGTCATTACATTATTTTATTGTAAAATATATTATAAGAAGCGCTATCACGAATACTTTTTTTTTTTTTTTAAATGTCTAGATACAAATACCCGAATGAAAATGAATACCCGAATGAATGAAAACACAAAATAAATACCTATAGGTGAAAATACATTTTTTTTTTTTTTAAGTAGGCTATACACAATCTGCACATTTATATTAAAAATGTATTACTTACATTTTACTTTATTGATTGAATCGTTTTTAATTGTAGGGCTCGACTGAAAGACGATCAATTGAACGACTAAATGGGTTTTCCATTATGATTGACGAGTATAGATTCATACATTTTTTAAAATTAATTTATCGGAAATGTCTCATCCGAAAACATCAATCGCCCCCAAAAAAACAATAAATTATCAACTATAGTTTTATAATAATTTATTTCACGAGTAAACATAATATTAATAAAATAAAACAAAATTATCTCGTTTGACTAGCACATTTTAATTTATGTATTTATTTATTAATTCAAAAACAATTAAATGACCATTCGTAATATTGAAGAAATTACAGTATCAGTCAAACTACGCTCTAATGATATTAAAATAACTATTAACTTTTTATCGTGCAAATTTAAATGTAAACAATCGTTCTGGTTGCATTTGTTTTATAATTATTTTAATATTTCAATAAAATGACTTGATAAATCGACTTATTACTTATATTTGGTTTTCGCGCACAATCGGATACTGTTTTATTTACACACACACACACACACACATTTTTAAATTGCTATTGGTTCTCGAAATTGTAGTTTAATGAGTCAGACTACGATGTTTTAACAACAGTCACATTGTCATTAATGAAATATCTTGTCGTCTATACAGTATACACGATATCGTCATTTTCTGTTTGGATTCATAATTTTTACGAATACCATAAAATAACATCAAACGGTTATATTTAAACCCATCCGTTTGCCCTCTACTGGAATTTTATAATATTTGACCCGCCTATTTTAGAAACCTCATGTACGCCAAAAAAAAAATATAATTCGTTGAATTGTGAGTTTTACGGGTAGACATGCTGTTCACAACAGAAATCCCATCCATAGCTAGGCAGTTCCCTAGCATCTTTCCTATAACATTAAAATGTTTTGCGAGTTTAACTAGGTACAGTTTTAGACTCGAGTTTTTATTTATTAACATATACAGGTTGGGCCGTGGTTACTTCCTTATCTGAAACTCTTGCGACTGAGCGGCTATTGATAGTAGAGCTTTGGTTTATAGCTTGTTCGCAAGCACGTTTTCTAAGTTTTTTGTTATAACTAGTTCAGTTTCAACAATGCAGTGGACAAAGCAAGAGCGCACGTTCGCCGTGGAGGCCTACTTTTCATTCATCCGTTCGATCATCGCAACTCGGCGTGCTTTCAGAAACCATTTCAATATCGGATTTAGTAAAATCCCGTTTTCCCCTAAGGCGGGGCAGGCTCACGTAAAAATTACAAATTCGTACCCTACGGTTGGATGGACAGTTGCCGGGCCAAAGCCCACTTGCTGTCCACACAAAAGCAGGGGGGGGGGACTTTCTACCGGCCTCCCGGCCGGCGGTCTGGCGACTACGGAGCCGCGATCAACGACAGCGGCCATGCGCTTGAAGAAGGCGCACGCCGGCGACGTCGAGGGCTTGGCGCTGCCGTTCCGCCGACTCCTCCTCCGCGATGACGGCCTCGGTGAAGTCGACCACGGCCTCCCAACGGTCTGGGGACTTTAACATGAGCAACACCAAGTCGCCCGGTTCGAACGGACCGATCCTCAGTACCAGGCGCTCCCCATCCCCGCCAAACGCCTCGTAGAGCATCAGGGTATGGAGAGCGTAGTCATCCACCTCGTTCTCTTTTGCGGGAAACCCGCAGTGAGAACACCCGGGGGACGGAGCTCGCCGGATCCGGTGAAGGAACGAGTTGAAGCATCCGTGCCCCGTGAATAACTGTGTGAGGCGGTACGTCATGGAACCGTGCGGTCTTGTAACCCACCGCACCAGCGCGTCGGGGGGTGGGGGAATGAGCGTATGAGTTAACGCGCGCCCACTCCCCTCCGGCACATCCGTGGTGCGGATCCGACGCGCCCATTTGGTCGCGATACGGATCTTGGTACGTCGCCTGCCGTAGCCCCCAACGCGCGCAAAGCGTCAAACGCCTTGCACCTGCGAGAGGCCAACAGATCGACGGGAGGCAGTCCCGCTACGATTAACGCCGCCTCGTGCGAGACGGTCCTGTTGGCGCACACGCTCCGGAGAGTTGCGCGCCGCTGGACGGCCGCCATAGCAGCGAGACCCTGGGGGGCATAAAAGCAGGGAGGAGGCCCACGTGGGAGCACCGTACAGCAGCACGCTGTGCACGACGCTCACCAGTAGCCGCGCCCTGCGCTCCCGCGGGCCGCCGATGTTAGGCAAGAGCCGGCCGAGCGACGGAATCGCGCGCTGGGCCTTGTCGGCCGCAGCGCGAAAGTGCGCGCCGTACAGGGTCCCCTTGTTCTCCAGCACAACGCCGAGGTACTTCAGGGACTCGCCGGGCGCGACGAGTTCGCCGTCGAGCCGGATCCGCGGCGGCTCCGTCGTCTAGCGTCGGTTACTGTAGACCACGACCGACGTCTTTTGGACGGCCAGCCGTAGTCCCAGGTCCCCGACGCCTTTCGAGACGGTCACCATAGCGGCGTTGGTCCGATTCTGTGCGCCCTCGACCGTATCACTCTCCGCCACGATCAGCGTATCGTCCGCGTATCCGGTAGTGATCGTGCCCCTCGGGAGGTGTAAACGGAGTCGTTCGCGATGTTCCAGAGGAGCGGCCCGAGAACGGATCCTCGAGGTACCCCGCAGGTTACCGGAACCGTCTCGCGACCGGTCGACGGGTCCTCAAAGCGGAATACGGTCCCAGGGTTTCTGTTTAAAAAAAATCACATTATCAGGCAATAAAACAACAAAGGCGGAAAAATAATACGGATAAAAGAAATCAAAATTATTCAATCACGTTTTATCTGTCTTATCGTCTTATGTCGTTCTATTATGCGTAGCCAAAAATGAATCATGACGGGTCGTATTTACACGGAACCATTAGAACACTCCAGGCTCGGTTTTTATTTATTTATTTTTATGTTTTCTACAGATTATTTTATAACAAATATATCGACTACAATTGATAAATTCAACGAAATACGACGACGTTTCACATTGTAAAAGTATTGTGACTCATATCGAACGCTATGAAATAATAATAATAATAACGTCCAGTGTGACCGATCTAAAACGAATAAGCCGAATGATTATAAAATTTACGGCCACGGCCCGTACACAATGAATAGTTTGTAAACGATAATCCGACGTTGACAATAAAACGATAATTGGCTACGATAACGTATATATTACCGATTAGTACTGATATATTATTGTTCGAGTTCGGAAATTGATGTCCTTGGAAAATACTTAAAACATTTTTCATTCATTTAATCCGACCGCCTAAATGTGTGCTTTTGAGATTAGGTAAAATCTCGGTCGGCAAACGTTCAATTGGCATTTATTCGCCGACGTTCCAACGAATGTATCACCGAAAATTATCTGTACGGTTTACGGTTTTCCCGGTTGGTCTTTTTCGGCTCCGTCCGGCTGTTCTTCGACTTCGTTACCGGCGCCCCGCGGTCTAGTGTCCCCGTCATTCCTTTGCCCGCGAGTCCGCCGCCGTCAACACGCCACGCCGGTGGAATTTCTTTTGGAAGCAGTTCGAAAACGTGCGAACAATATTTTAGCAAATAAGCCAATTTAGTTTTTCCGTTCGTATCGCCCGTAGGCGATGTTATTTCGGATTCGCGGTGGCGAGGAAAGGGGTGTCATAAAAGATACAAATCGATATCGAAACTGTGCAAGTTTCATCTCCGGTGATCGAATTCGCGTCGGAACAGTAGAATTTTTTTTTTTGTTTTTACTTTTGATTCCGTGTGTACCGAGGAATGTATAATTATTTGGTTTCACTATATGTTAATATGTGCGCTCCAATGCGTGCTTGTGTATGCGAATATACAATTTCGATAGGAAACCGCATTCTCCGGTCACAAATCACTTCGTAGGAACTTTCTTATAGAACTTTCTTTTGGATCTTGCGTATGGGCGCGCCGAGATCGTTTTTTGATATGACAGGGACAAATCGGTTTATCTGTACATTTCCAATGTACAAATATAAGCGTGGATTTTATAAAAAAAAAAAAAAAAAAAAACCTCCTATGATTTCAACGCCATCGAAATACAGTAAAACTTATATATAACGAACTTCCATTTGACGTAATTTTCTGTTTAACGGATTTTTTTTTGTCGAGAACCGTGACCTGCATTGTTAATCATGCGTAAATTTATCTCTGTATAACGATTCTGATGTTTCTATATAACGAACAAACTTGTTTTTGTAAACTTCGTCACTATCGCATATTAAATATTGTTCTAAAATACCTACGATTTTATTGTTTCCAATAAACATAAGGCATTGGATAGGCAAGCCGGTTAATTTGTCCGCAGTATTGCGTGCTGCAGTTTCAATATTGACGTAAACGTAACCGTATGAAATGTGACGAAACCGAAGGAGATCGTGCAGAATAGTTGACCTAAACTCGTAGTAAAAGAGTTACTAAACGCCTTTTCAGTTGTGATAAATGGTTTTAGACAACAAGCAAATGTTTCGGATGAAATTTTCTTTTTAAACTCAATGAAATCGAAACATTCTACGTAAACAGTATATAGTTTATAAAAATAGTAAACAAACAAAACTCACTGATTATTTATTTTAAATTAAAATTAAAAAAAAATAATAATAATATATACGAGGTAGGTATAATACATGATATTCCATGTTTATTTGTAATATAAAATATAGAATAAGATATTAAAAATTTGATACATATAAAAAAAAAAAACATGTAATTCTATTTAACGAATTTCTCTGTATTACGAATTTTTTTTTTTTTTTTTTGTTCCCATGAGACTTCGTTATATGGAAGTTTTACTGTATATATATATATCTCAAAAAATATTTAGTAATTTTTCTACGTCTTGTTCGATGTTCGCATTGTGTTGTCAATAAAATACCGAATCTTTAATAATATAACAACTAGCCAGGGAGGGGGGGGAGGGCGAAATCGACCCCCTCGGACGCGTCACTGGTAAAGCCGGCGTGCAGCATAAAAAAATTAGGAACGGAACGCTAAAAAAAAAACGACGAGATTATAATACCGCGGCGCACCACTCGTGAGAAATCGAGGCGGGGACGGCTGACAATGACGTCTTGTTTTTTATTTTTGTTTTTTTATTATTTTTTTTTATTAACAATAATTGGGCGTAACCGTTTTCGGCCAACAGGCGAACACTTTCGCTCTTCGCGGTCACAATAATGACACGGCGAGCGTTCCGGTCGGCGAAGTTCACGAACGAATAACTGATGTTGATGAATAATACACATTGAATTTATCAAGTCGTACCTATACACACATTTTGTTAAAAAAAAAAAAAGAAATACAATATTGTTTTTTATTACCGCGCACGTAGATTACTACATTATAATACACAATATATATGCACACGAATGAATAGCGTTAGGGTATTTACAAAACGCAGTTTGCGGTCAAAAACATTGTATTGCACCGTAAATTCTCTGATTTTTTCTTTGTTGATTTTTTCATCGTACACGCCTAATGTATTAATATTTAATTTTAAAATTATCCAGGCACACATCGTTAGCTATAAGTATTAAAGTGATTATTATTATAGAAAACTGATACCCTGTGTCCCGTCTCACGTGGTTTTTGCATTAAAAAAAAATCGAGGGTTATTTTCGATTATGTTCGGACATGAGCTCGCAAAGCGATCCAATGCATTTTTATTTTTCCAGGGTATTTTCGTTGAGAACGGTTAGCGGTATTTTTTCGTTATCATTTGTCGGATCCTCATCATTTACGGACGTATACCTCAAAACCCGCTCCACGGGGATACAAACATATTATTATTATAAAAAAAAAAAATTTAGTGTATCCTTACTCGGCTTTACTCAAAAATTGTTATTTTTAACAATCTCTGTGATTTTGTTATGTTATAATTAAAAACAACTAAAAATTAGCATCTTTTTCGGAAAGATTTCCAAGTAAAATCTAATTAATTTATATCTATAACTATGTAGATTCCCAATATGGTAAAAAATGTATAACGTACGTACCTGTATTGCAATTAAAATCTTTATTACGGATAAAAGTCCATTTACTTATCGAAATATTTAAAATATACGACAAGTTAAAAATAATGTTTTAATTTATAAAGTAAAATCTTTAGTTCGTCAATTGAATGTGGGCACTTAAAAATGTAAACGCTCGAAAAGAAATGGACAACCGAGACATCAGTTTAAATCAAAATACTAAATTTTGGGTATTCCATCAATACCGTAAAGTAACGATACGGAAAAAACCTGAACTCCATTTAAATCCGCATGGGTCACATGTTCAACATTGCGTTTAAAGGACACGAGTTAAAAAAAAAAAAAAAGTTGCATTGAATTGATTCTAAATCATTGATTTGTTTCCATACCAATGGGAACAAATCGATTTATAAGCGTCAGAGCAATAGATCACGTGGCAGTTTCTTTTAAGGAAGTGTACGTTAGTTCAGCGACATTGACACAATTTTTTCGGGTAAATTTACCGAGCCCACGGCATCTACCTCTAGAAATCCGTTTGGCCTAACCAAGCATATATTTCACCGTTTATAAAAATACCGGTGTAAAATAAAGAAATAATGTTTTTGGTACCGGTAAAAATACACCGGTATATAGTTTGTTTTTTTTTTTACCAGGGGGAAACCATTTCACATCTATATCAGAATATCATTTCATACAACCCATAACGGTGTTGATTGAATTATTTTTCACATTTCTTTGTTTGTAAATGTAATATTTGTGATTCGCAAGGCAGTTTCGATTTAAAACTATGCGATGATCTGCGATTGTAGGTATTTATTTTTTAATAATATATTTTCAAATCTTATGGTTGTCTCGTGTAATTGCTGAATTGTATTGATTTTATAAAACCAACAAGTAATTTTGTAGTACCAAAACGCGGATAAAAAGCTGATTCTTGTTTCTATAGTGTTTTCATCGTAAACAATTATTTGGTCCGTGCAAAATGTCAAGTTTACGGTGACATAAATATTTATTATCGTATTTTTTTATGACCTTTTTAAAACGTCTATAACGGCCTATGATGCATGGAACATTATTCCAATGCGTATAAACATTATTAACTACATTCATTTGTTGTAATCATAAAAAGTAAAATTCACCCCGACGCCGCCTAGTCACAACAGCTTCGACGAAAAATAAAAATTATGTTTAAAATAAAATAAGTTTGAAATTAAATTTTAGATTCTGAGTAAAGCGAATGATGAGGTTTTTTTTTTGTTTTTGTTAATTTTGTTATTGGTTTTTTTTTTCTGTCTGTTAAACAACTTTTCTACCAAAAATCCTGCTTAGATTATCAAGTGTAGCATCTTATATCTGGTTGGTGGATTTGAGATGGGGATCATTTTATTTTTAATTTACGTATGAGAAACAGGAAGTTTGTCGGCAATAAAGGTTTCGTTATATCCGTATTATTCTATTTGTTATTACTCGGTAAAAAAAAAGTTCACAAAATATTTATATTTCTAGGTGTAAACAAATTTCAAAAACATTCTTGCCATTTTTGACCAATTAATAGGTGACTTTTTTTTAAAAAGTATTTTTAGTTAAATATGGATTCAATTGGTTTGGCTTTGGAGTAATGACAATTTGACTTAAAGTTCATCATATGTTATATTTGTTGGTGAAAAAAAATAACGTATTTTAATAAAAAAAAAAATAAAATGTATGAGCGTTTAAAGCGTAAAAAATTACAGGGTTTCATAACATAGTTTTGAACATTTATATTAGCCCTTATTAGACGTGTTACAATTTTTAAAACGATCAGTCCTCTTTTTTTTTTTTTTTTAGTAGCTATTTTAAATTTTCGCGATTTTTTTAGTTTATCATTGATTTTGTGTAAATAAATATTTTTAGACTTCTTGAAAATGTTTAAAAATGTTGACACGTTAATGTTCATTAATTTTTTTTTATATATAGGCGTTTGAAGTGCAATTGTTGACGGATACCGTTAAAATCCCGGCATTTTGCGTAATGTAAGATATCCGATTACGTCTGACCTGATATTTTTACAATATTATTTACATTTTTTTAACCAAATTAGGCAAATTTAAGTACGTAGATAAATATGTAATTATTGTTATTTTATAAGTGTGGTTTTGCACCAGTGGTCAACCTATATGACTTTTTACCGGTATCCACCGGTTGCTACCGATATAAAACTATTCGATATTTGAAATAGAAAACCGCGAGCCGATATTGCAATTAACAAATATATATAGTCGGTTAAAAACTTTGTTTTTTGTTATTTTTTTAGGGGTTAGGGGGTAGAGGAATCATGAAAATTTCACTAATTTCGCTCCCCTCTGGCCCTTTGAATTTCAATTACATTATCATCATTGCGTTCGGGAAATACGATCAACAACGACACATTGTATGGGCAATAAATGATAAAATATTTAAAAAATAGACAATATAGGTTATATTTATAGTGATCAAATTTGATAATTTTTAAAATAATTCTTAATAAAGATTAAAAAATCGGATTATTTGCATACATATTTGTCAGTTTATTTGTTAGTTTACCTAACCAATTACCTCCTGCCGCTGCCGTTGCCCGAACCGGTGCCGCTGCCGCCGCTGCTAGAACCGGTGCCGCTGCTAGAACCGGTGCCGCTGCCACTGCCCGAACCGGTGCCGCTACCGCCGCTGCTAGAACCCCAGCGGTTGCGCGAACCGCCGCCGGTGCTGCCCGAACCGCTGCCGCTGCCCGAACCGGTACCGCTGCCGCTGCTGCTCGAACCCCAGCGGTTGCCCGAACCACCGCCGCTGCCACCGCCGCTGCCACTGCCGCTGCCACTGCCGCTGCCACTGCCGCTGCCACTGCCCGAACCACCGCTGCTGCCACTGGCCGAACCGCTGCCGCTGGACCTAGACCAACGGCTGTTCATACTGCTACCACCGCTACCTTTCCAATTACTACTGCTGGTATTTCCCATGTTCATCCATCCGCCGGTGCTTCTTGAATCCGTTCTACTCGTAATGGCGTACCGGTTCCTGGCATTACTACCCGACTGACCGGTCGGTGGACGACCGTCGGACGACGGTTCCTGCATCGGGTTCACTATGGCCACCGGTTTTTCCGGGGGCCTCGGCTTTTTCGAAGAACTCGCGTTAGGGTCGTCCCTGAACCAAGGCGGTGGCATTTTCTTTTTATCCGAGTCTTTGTTCGATTTAGACCTACGAAAAAGATATTAGGGAGGGCAATTTGTTTATATATAATTTGTTTACATATAAAAATATGTAATATATTTATTTTGCTTAATTGACTGTAAACCGAGGTGATGGTAGTTGGTATACGTTTTGGCGTACGGTGAACGGTTTTTATTTTATTGTTTAATTGCTATTAAACTACTACTACTACAACTAACTTTATGGTATAGTTTAAAATCTATCCAGATTTGTTGACTGAAAAAAAGAAATGCGATTATTTTTTTTAAATGTCGATAAAAATATGATCCGATGGGAAATGTTTTCAAAAATCGCATCTTATAATTTACGTTGTACAGCGATAATGTTGGTTCGGGACTTGTTGCATTTGTATATTTTTAAATAATGACTGTAGAATAATGTAGAGTAAGGTATAAATTTGTTTTATGATATAACGGACTGATATACGAAAATTTTAATTACATATTTTTGCATATTTAGCCGGTTCTTATGCATAATTCATATTTCACAAATGTTGGTTATTTTATTGTTACTTATAGCATGTGTATTATATTATTATATCAACAATTTTAATATTGAAATTAATTTTTGATTATTAAAAAAAAGTTAGTTGCATATTTCTATTACAATGTACCTACTATTTATTTTTGAGTTTTTATTTCTAAAATTTTAATGTTTTATGGATATGTTTAAAAAAATAAAAAATTTGCTGCATATTTTTAAGCATTTTTTGACGATTTTGACTGCGTATGTTTTGCATACATGTTTCGACAATTTGTTGTGCTACAAAGTCCCAAACCCTAGCGTTTATAATAACAAAAAAAATAATAATAAATATTTAGTACCATACAAGTTTAAAAAATAATTTATTTTTTAAACTTTTAAAAGAATATTTACAATCTATGCTACAAGGCATAATAAGTAAAATTGAAAATAATAAAACATAACGATGATATACATGAAGAGGGAGACCATCCAGTGATAGAACCCAACATTAAATAAAAAATAATAGAATGCCAAAAAAAGAACTTGAAAATTAAAACAAAGCAAATCAAAAACAAACGTATATGTATTCGGAATGTATCGTTTTGGCAATTATTCTATTATTATTTATTTAATTGTCGTTATGATATATAATATGTACGATTTACGCCTATACCCAATGCAATATTATACTTACATTTTTCAATCGATTGTGAATTTCGAATGCGATAGGACTAACGAAGGAGATTGAAGAAGATCAAAGAAGATCGAAATGCCACTGAATGTCGTACAAGACATTTATCGATATTTATAGACTATTGTGTTGGACATAATCGGTGTACAATTGTCATTACCAATTAATTAACCTTTAGCGATATTGATTTAGTAATAAATTAACTAACAAATATATTAGGCATTATCTCTGCTCACAGTAATTATGTATTATATGACTCATAGAATAGACTATTTTTTTTATATCCGTTCACCTCCAGTCCAAATATCATAAGTATCATTATTATATTCGATTGGTATTCGCCGCCCATAGATTTCAACTTTATTGTGACAAAAAAAAAAAAAAAAAAAATATGTAACGTATTGGCGACGAAACTAATCGAAACTGCAGGGTTGTCATATGATCCCATAGACTACGAATTAATTTTTACTATTTTTCAATCGGAACAAAAATATTTTCCAGCATAATTTAAAATCAAAAAAAATACCTACACACTTTGTAATAGGAAACGCGTTCGCAACGTTCGATAATTTTGTACCGGCCTCGTAGGCGCGACTAGGGAGAACTTGAAGGGACATAGCTCCCCAATAGTACTGGGTCTTCCAAATTATTGTTACAGTCAGTTTCTCCATGACATGTATATATATATATATTATTTTTTTTAAAAATGGCCTATACGTGAAAACTTTTTGGAATCATATATTTTAAAATTTCACTTTTCCCTTGAATGAAGATAAAATCACTACTACATTTTGATCTCCAAATAGCTATCTATTAACCCTACAAAATTACAAACTTAAAAGTTAGATATCTATCGTCAACGGTTGACGGAAAATTAAAAATATCAACACCCAACTTTATTAAAACTAAAAAACTTCATCTGTTTATGGAATTTTTAATAAAGGTTACCATTAGAAAATCAATACGTGGTAGTGGTTGCACCTTCAGACATTTAAAACAAAAAAATAAATAAAAATAAGGGCAATGTGACATTTTAGAATATATATATATATATATATATATATATATAATTCAGAAAAGTTTTCACACATCATTATTCGATAGAAAGTATGTATGTATTCGCTGGTGAAATTTACAGTAAAATAAAATTCGGAAGACTATACGAATCGGGTGTTTATGAAAGAGTTCAAGTCTAAAATGTAAATTTTTCAGGAAAAAAAATATTATTCTAAGACATTCGTTTAAAATAAATTGTTCAATTAATTACTCTCGGGTGTAATTTATACGGAATTAACAATTTGCTCACATAAACTCACGTTTTACTTGACACCGTTTTTACATACTATTCGAATTGTCACATCAGAGTAACTAAAGTATTATAAACGTATTATTGTATTATTGTATTTATTCGAATGTATTCGAAAATAAATTATATGTCTATAACAATGGACTAAGAATGTATCAAATGACCATTTGCCGGAGAAATGTAAACTCGCTCCCCCTCCCCCGATTTCATAAATAACCGCTTCATGACCAACAACGCCGTAGAAAAAACAACGACACACTTTGTATAATAGTAATAGTAATAGTATAATAGTAATATAATGATTATAAATGTTTATATAGTTTTAAATTTTGAAACAAAGCCGTAACTCGGGGACGCCATAGATCCCGTACGTCCTAATTATATGGTATAATAGATATTTAAAAATAATAATAATGATAATAATATTAATCGTGTTCGGCCTCGGCATCCGGTCGGCGTGCGGCGATCACGTTTGGCCGAAGCGCCCCGGCCCGCCGTCGCTCCCGTTCGGCACGTTATCGGACGCGGGTAACCTCAACACGGGCTTGACCATGGCCACCGGCCGCCCGTTGCACGCCGGCCTGACCGTGGCCACCGGCCGCCCGTTGGCGACGGCCGGCGTCAACGGCGCCGTCTCTCCTTCCGTACCGCGACCGCCGTCGTAGTGGTTCGACTTAAACTTCTTCGAAACGTGTTCTCCGTCGTCCCGGGACATGTCGGACCTGCGAACAAAAGGGATTTCAATCGGTTAAACCACGGGTACATAATTGTCCGTTTCCGGGGGGGGAGGACGGCGAGAGACGGGATGGGAGATGGGATGGTGTTATCAGCGACTTTCGGGGAAAGTCTGACAATTAATCAATAATGTTCGTATAATCCGCAAACGAATCGATTTCGACGAGGCTAAATGCTGCGAAAAATACACCAATAACGTCGTATATAATTTCTAACGGTTATATATATATACAGGGTGTGGCAGAGCCGACTGGCGAGTTTTGATGGGCTATAAATAACGAACAGTAAAACTTAGAGAAAAGGTTTTTTTTTTAATTTAAATCAGTATTCAATCCCATTTTTAAAAATATTTTTTTTTTTTTTTGAAAATTATATCTCCAAAATGGCGGCCGTCAGCATTGATACACTTTTGTAGACGATCTCTGAAGCTCTCATATGATTTTCGGCACATTTCGACTGGTATAGCCTCGACTTCCACGGTGATTTTCTGTTTAATTTCTTCTATGGTATGTGGACGATATCTGAAAACCTTATCCTTAAGGTAGCCCCAGAGGAAAAAATCACACACGCTTAAATCTGGGGACCGTGCTGGCCAGCCTATGTCTCCTCTCAGAGAGACTAACCGTCCAAGGAACATTTGTCGCAACACAGCAAATGAAATTCTAGCTATGTGCGCTGTAGCTCCGTCTTGCTGAAACCATACATCTCCCAAATCATGTTCGGTTGCCGTAATCAGTAGCATTTAACTCTTGGACAAGCATTAATTTATAGGGATGGAATGATAAATCTTCGTGAAGAATTCTCCTCAAAGAACGGTCTGAGATTCCCAAAGCTACAGCGTGTTTCCGGGCTGAGCGTCTTGGCGACTGCTCAATTGACTCTCTAACCAACTGCACATTTTCGGGGGTTCTTACCGTTCTGGGTGTTCCGTGTCCAAGTCTACTTAGGGTACTTCCAGTTTCTTCCAAATGCTGTATCCACAATTTGATAGTGTTAGCAGAAGGAACAGATTCAGCACGTGGAATGCCGAAGTGTATACGAAAAGCCCTTTGTGTAGCGATCACAGAATGATTATTTTCGTAATACGCACGCACGACGAAACCACAATGTATACCTGTCCAGACCATGGTTACGAATAAAAACGGCATTAACGTACAATTCAAAATATACCACTTATTAAGGCCTACTCTTATCAGGCTAATGACCTCATTAAACTCGTCAGTCGGCTCTGCCGCACCCTGTATCTACACCTGCCATCACTCGGCCTAACTCGGGTTAAGTCTTTTGGTTATCTGTTACCGTCCAGCTGTCTTGGACTTAATATTTTTAAAATTCAGAGCGAAGTGTGGAATGCGTTCATTGTATTTTTATGTAAATTTATTTCTCTGTCTAAATCAAATGTTTGGTTTTTTTTTTTTTTTTTAATTCCATATGACTTTTCAATATTGCTTGATTTTAAATTTCAATTTTCGGTCTTACGCGTTACAGATTTCTGGAACCGGCGCAAATAGATTTTGTTTGCACAAGACACGTGACCGAGCCGTGTACAATTGACCCCGGGAAAAACGTCGAACCGCTTAGGTCTAAACATGCAACGTTTAATGTTTGGCCCTGTGCATTATTTATGGTCGTCGAAAAGCATAATTTCACGGGAAGTTGGAACCATCTGAACTGAACTCATTAGGCACATCTAGACCGGTAGATTTTCATTTGTGTGCGCTATCTCTAGGAACGGCATAAAATAAAAAGATCTCGGATACTGCTCAGAGATGGGTGTGCCACATTTGCAAATGGGAAGTTTGGATGCACGGTGGAATTTTTTTTTACATTCTTATGCAACGATAATAAACCGTTGTTAACGAAATACGATTCTGAGCGTATTTCGGTTACGCGTGTTTTGATATTCCGCGGTTTATACGACTATCGTCAAAATTTGAACTTTAGACGCCTTTAAAATTTGTTTATTTATTTATTTATTCCAATTACGAGTTTTCGGGAAAATGTTTTAGTATTTAAAAAATTATTATTTAGTATTGTTTTAAATATTTTCATTTATAAATTCTATTGTATTCATAATTATTGTAATACTATTTAATGTAATTACTATAACAATTTTTAACGCATGATTATGTTCGGTTAGTCATCGTCAATCATACACAAGATTTACTTTGAAAATTATAATTAAAATAATAATAATAACTGATAAAAAATTATATAGAATCGTTAATATTATGTGCAAACAAACCGTGTTTGCTTAATAATTTTGAAAAAAAAAAAATAAATAAATAATAATTATAAGTCCGTCCTCGGTATAAATTGAATGGTAAAAAGATATTATTACTGTTCGTTACAGAATACTCCGTGATGCCATTGTCCGGTTAGAATGTGATCAATGTGATTCATTAAATATTAGTAGTTTTAGATGAATGGAATTGAAAAGCATTGTCGAAATAATTAATTGTAAACAGTATATAGTACATAATTGAGTTTCGATTGGAATTATGACGCATCCGACGCCTTCTTTCAGCACAGCAAATTTATATTGCTGTTTGCTTTTATCGGGTACCCGTGTCGGTTAGGTTCGATGGGAGTGAAGGGACCGAAGGGTTTGAAATCAATTACATTTTTATTTCTTCCAAAAGTCCTCCTCTCTCCACCGTCCGAATTAATTGTTTAAACAAACGTTGCTATTTAAAAGATAATTAAAATAAAATAAATCAATAGTAATAACATATTTAAATTCAAAAACTAAATAAATGTAATAAAATGTATGTATGCAATACACATACACGTGTAGAAAAAACATAGTTTGGAGTATTCGTTTAGGTTGCGATTTGTATATTTTTACAACAGATTAAAAAAAATCATCATCGTCAGGTAATGAACAAGAAAATTGGTTTTTTTATTTTTTTTTTTTTTAATATTTAATCCGTATCGCGTGCAACACAATAAATAATGATGCCCTTATTAATAGTTAAAATATAATAATATTAATACAACACAATATTAATTTCAATTTTCACTTCGTAAATTATAATAAAAGCTCAGAAAAAAAAATGGCCTGTTAAAACCCATGAGCTAAACAAAAAAAACATTCACCTTTTTTTAAAACATAAATTTTCTACGCTTATTTTACTTGGATAAAACACAATGATGAGCATTATCTAGATACACAAATAATCATCTTATCGAGATAATCTAAACTTATCGTTTAATACTCATTGATTTTTACTAAATTTATTTAATTGTACTTTCATTTACTTAAAAAATGATGGCGACCCGCCTCCCGAAGTAGTGTTTCACGGCATTTCCGGGAGACGGGGGTATTGCCGATTCAAAAAAAAAAACAAAAAACAAAAAACTTGTTTTATAAGATAATAATAACTCAATAAAATATCAAAATTTATATTAAAAAAAAAAAATTAAAAAATGTAGTAAAAATAACAGAACAATGAGTATTATATAAGTTGCGTGTAAGTTCATCATTTTGTTTTCTAAAAACATCACAACAGGTAATTTATTAACGTTAACGAAAAAAAAAATATTTCGCTTTATTTTATTCTTTTACACGTGTTCTTTTATATGTATTTTTTTCCAAATAGCCATTTTGTTATTTGATAAATTCGATTTTTTATTAGAAAATAAATTTATGTTAATCGAGATAGTATACAATATTCAAATTCGATGATTATCACGTACAATTTTATAAATTTATTATGCCGTTGAAAATAATTAAGTTATAGTTGTAATAGGAACATTAAAACTAGATTATATTTTCTAATTATTCTAATAATTTGCAAGACATATTTTAGAAATAGGATTACACGCAATCGACAACGTTTTTATTAGTTCTTTATTGGAAGAGTTGCATATACGTATGTATAATGAAGGTGAATTTAAAAAACATATTGAATGTACAGTATCCGGATGTATACCGATATTTGTTTCGATAATAGATAGAACGTTTTAAACCTATGGCATCGCATCTCGTTTGTGTCTCTCCTAATAGAATAAATGTATGTAACCTACCCTACACCAGTGTACGAAAATGGCAATCGTTTCTATCGTGTTCCTCGATTTGATTTTATATTCAGTTTTATTATTTTAACGCCGTTGCCCGTTGGCTGTTGTATTACGATTATACCCGATGGTGATTTGTTTTCAATCGAAATCCGGCGGTAGGTCGGGCATAAAAAGGGCATAATATCGTGAATTATGGTTTTTTACATATATTTATTTTAGATTTCCAGCGAAGCGTAGAAATTTTTTCGTTTTACTATGTGTTTTTTTTTTTTTTTCTTTTTCTGTCTGTCTGTCTGTAAATAAATATGCTAACAGAAATCCTTCTACGATTTACAAGTGAAGCATCCCTCCTGAAAGCATTTTGGATCTAGTCGGTGCATTGGAGTGCTAAACAACTTTATCGCAACGACAATATGTAAGTGTTTTTGTACGTTGTTGAAACGGGCGACGATGTCAGTGAACGAGCGCAATTGTTGCGAACATCGAGTACGTGCTCCACACATCCCATCCTTTTTTTCGCATATCTTGCCGAAACTACAGGACAATGCGATTTAACAAACGGTTTTATTCAATCACGAGCGACGTAAAAAAATATTGTTTCCGGTCCAACCCGCACCGTTTTATTGTAAAATAACGCGTGCAAAACGATAGTGCAAACGTTTACGGTTATTTTTTTTTTTTTTTAAATTCAATTTTGAAGCGGATAACTTCGACAATCACTACGCGGAATCGAACCGCGATGTTATAGTGAGAAAGAAGAAGAAAAAGACCGCAATCGTTTTGCCAAATGTAAGATGCATAACTGTTTCGTTATAAACAACGTTAGTCCACGTGATATTATCGCATTATTGGCATTGCTTATAATGATTATGGGTCAATTATGTACCTAAAGAATTAATTTTTTTTTTTTTTTTTTTTTAAATAGAACAATGACCAATCGGTTTTTATAGCTTATCTAGACCATCGGGATCGTATTTGGAATTTGTCCGCCCCGGAGTAAGATATCGTAGAAGAAAAAAAAAGAAAAAGAAGAAGAATGCAATTGTTTTGCCAAATGTAAGATATATGACTGTTTCGTTATGGTTATTTTGTATTTTTAAATTTCAATTTTCAAGCAGATGGCTTCGATAATCACTACGCGGAATCGAACCGCAATGTTATAGTAGGCACAAATATCGAAATAAAAAATACGTTTTAGCTTTACCATTATGATATTTCGAGTCGTACGGATGGACGTTGAACATAATATACATATCGGCTTTATTGTGGACGATTACCGATATCGGCCTATTGTTACGCTAATAATATTGTTTTTTTTTTTTATGAATTTGGGAGGAGTCATCGGTCATGATCGTGGTTTCATAGAACAATTTTATAGCTTATCTAGACCATCGGGCCCCTTATTTGGAATTTGTACGCCCCAGAGTAAGATATCATTGAAGAAAAAGAAGAAGAATGCAATTGTTTTGCCAAATGTTAGATGTATAGCTGTTTCGTTATAAAAAACGTTACTCCACGGGATATTATCGCATTATTGGCATTGCTTAAAATGATTATGGGTCAATTATGTACCTAAAGAATTAATTTTTTTTTTTTTTTTTAAATAATAAATAAATTGTGTACATCGTTTTCTTTTATCTTTATCTCGTTCAATAAGCACCGCCAGTCCGATACATAATATTAAAATATTATACTCATGACTATTAAAATCGTTAGAATGTAACACAATATAATATAACTCACATTTAATACTGACACCACTTAAATATACTGTATTATTCATTAAAAAAAAAAAAAAAAAAAATTGTATAGTAGTACATGTACTTTAATAATATTATAAAGTTATACTATACTATATTAATTTTAAATTATCGTTATTATTATTCGTTTTTTCTTTCAAGGTATTCACCATCGTCTTAACTAGGAATACTGCGCATTAACTGGTTTTTAAATTTCCATTTAATATTGATTATGAAAAATTATTTCGAAATTTATCCAGGGAAAACTCACTCACAGTGATAAATATGTTAGATCATAAAATTAACAATTGCGAAAAATCACATATTTATTATTTTTATTACACTATATAGCGTTACACGTCCATGTATTCGTTGTGAAGTTAACAGCATCGGCTCTAAAACGCTGGTATTACAATAAATAAAAAATAACTTTATTTGCGGTGATGTAAAAAAAAAAAAAAAAATGACGATAATATGTTTTTAATTACACGGTTGTTAATATGATAAAACGGACCGGTTGATTATTCCACTGACCGTGGTAAAATCGTGAAAACCGCCGGTTTATTGATATCTACGGTGGCCATTAGCACGAGTAAATTCTAAAATATATATAAATATTGTAAATTGAATATTTTTAAAAATTGCGGAACATCGTTAAAAACCTCATGGGTCATTCACTACGAATTATAGGAGCTACACGGACCTAACTAAACCTAACCTCTAAACTCCACCGTAGTTTTACGTTGACCGTTGTGTTTTCGGTTTACGCACGAAACACTAAATATTCCTCGGGATACTATTACGTCCGGCCCTACAGGTTGGTGTAGTCGTTCTGTTTCTCCTTTCTGCTACATCTCAACCCGCGGAGGATTTTCGTCGGTTAGATATTAGGTTTTAGATTATAACTTCGGTATCGGGTTTGGACATCCGATATTATAACCATTCTACAAGAATGAGCGGTATAAAGGCAACGCCGAAATATAATTTGGCCGAGTACGGAATCGTATCCGTGAACAAAGTTAGTGGTTAGGTGTTAGATTAGATTACGATACTCTAACCACTTACCAGGTACTGAAACCGTCTTAGTTTCCGAAAAGGATTTGAGAACCGGAACCGGAATCGGAATTTTTTAAACAAATTACAATTGCGAGGTCTGTTCAAAAAGTGCCAGGACAAATGTTATTACGGCAGATCTACGTATTCGGTACGAATGTTTAATGCGATATAAGAAATTCGCGAGGGTGCGTTGGAATGTAGTCGTGGAACGAAAGAAAAAAAAAAATAAACCGCCGTTATTAATTTCAAATAAAATACGCAACACGCGACGAGGATAATAGATATGCACTTTTAATGACGACGGGATGATTCGCCCGTCGAACACATTGCGGACGGGTAAAGAAAACCCGATAATACTAACCTATGAAATACATTCGTAATATTATATTTTAATATATACGCGCGTTTTGTATAGGATTATTGAAGAATATGCAAGTCGTAAAAAAAAAAAAAAAAATATATATATATATACATATAAATCTCCTCCTTTAGAGGTTTATGAATAATATCGTGCGTCGTCGTGCCGGCAAAACTCATTTCGGAAACGAGGCTTATGTATACCACCGGAGAACATTATTCACGACTGCGCCGCTCCGTATTATAATAAACGTGCTCCTCTTGTGGTTTCCGAGATGTGGGGACGAAAATTTGATTAAAAAACCGACCTGTACCCGCCGGAAACGCCGTCGTAACGATTTATTTACTACGAGGTGGGCGTTACGTATAGAGAAAGTCTCTCGTCCGCGAAATCCTACGAGTAATCGCAACCGACGCGTCGTCGTCCTGGTAAAAGGAAAAACGCGCATCGACCATTGCTTTATGCTATTATTATTATTATTATTATTTTTTTTTTTTTGTTTTTCCCTGAACATCATTCTCATGCATAGTTAAAAGCGAAATAAACGAAATTGAATTAATTGACTTCATTAAAACGCATTTCTGGTAGAAAATGCCGTTTATGTACGTTACGGAGGGAGGTGTCGTTTTTTGATATTCCGTATAGTTTTTATTAACAATTGTGTGTGTGTGTGTTGGGGAGGGGGAAGGAAAACTAGGAAATTTTCTCGATAACGGTTTCAGTCTTGTTTTTTTTTATGTAATTTGGTTAAAATTAATCGCAGAGACCCGAAAAATTAATACAATTTATTAAAACATTTTCAACAATAATTTGCTCAAGATCGTTTTTTGATAGCAATCACGTACAGATATATAAATTCGACTATTACGTCTCGCCTACAAAAGTGGCCCTGTGCCAGTAACAGTATCCAAACGATTTTAATACTAAAATATAATCATTATATTTGGCTAAAATTTATTTGCTTTTTTTTTACCGTTACAATATTATTTATTGTTGGCAAATTTAGAAATTTTTCATTTTGTCGGTGGCGGTGGTGGATAAATTTCCAAAACAAAGCTCGATTATGAAATGATATTGTTAACATTTTGTTCAAAACAGATTATTTGTAAATAATAAATTTCAACATCCCGCAACTTTGCCAATTGTGCATTAAAAACAAAATAAAATATTTAAAAAAAATTACTCTACCCAAATCTGTAGAGAGAGAGAGAGAGAGAAAAACTTAGAGTTACCGAAATTGTTAAATTTTAAATCAATCAATAATATTCATTTCAATACTCCCAATAACCTTCCGAAAACCTAATTTCAATCTAAAGGTCATCCAGCGAAAATATTAAGTGGGCATCTCATATCGCGAACACACGGTATACATTTTATAATTTTAATTTTTATATGTTTAATCCAGCTGCATTCGTGGCCGATATTCACAATGAAATTGAAAAATTGAAACGCATTGCGTACACTTGTTCTTAACAACTTTTTATTGTATATAAAAAAAAAAAAAAAATACATTCTATGTAATTTCCATTACAATACGCACTCGAGTAATACGCGCACGTATTCAAGTATCTTCGGTTTGCCGATTTTTCATTACTTCTATAATATTTTATATTGTATACGAAATCAAGAATATTATTCTCGTATTCGTGAAATACATATTATATAACAATATAAACCAATGCGTTCGGAAATGAAATGCATTTTTTATAGTCGAAAAAAAATAGTAGAAATGTACAACATTCCCGTGTCGGTACTATATATATATATATATATATACGCATATAGAATTTAAACTTTGTCTTATATTACAAAATAATTTACCCTCGTGCAGGTACAATATTGTTAAAACAATGACAATAGTATTTGTTCGTATGAAAAATACAACAACACACATTTAAAATCGTTCTAAATGAAAACAAAAAAACCGAAACGCGGCTGCCGATCGATTTAAAAACAATAAAAATAATCATAAGAGAAACGTTTATAAAAAAAAAAAAAAACCCATCGAAATCTTGATCATAATGAAAAACCGTATAGGATTCTTCTTGAAGCATTTATACTCTTGTTAATGCATTGTAGTTCCCTTAATAATGGGGAAAACACTTAAATGTTTAAGCAATAACGGGGGGTTTTTTTTTTTAGATTAGTTTAGGTTTTTTGTTAATCGAAATTTTCACTTTTAGACGTGGTCGAATGTTCAAAACATTGTGAGCTATGCATAATAGCCATTGAACAATTTTCAGTTTTTTTTTTTTGGTTTTATATGAATACAATTTTTTTCAAACCCATCGAAAATGCACACAAATTTGACACAAGGTTCGTCATAAGTTGTACTTGCTGGTAAAAGAGAACAAAATTTAAACGTAATTTTTATAGTCGGTTAAAATGTAATTTTCAACGACAGTCGTATAAATCACGGTATATTCCGTACCAGATATTTTCCGATATATGTGCATACAACTATTTTGGATCCAGTGGCGGACTGGCTTGGGGTGCTGAGGTGCTGTCGCTGACTTAAAAATTATAATAAAGGAAAACTTAATTTATGACGTAATAATTGATGTGTAGATATAAATTTTAGTAACATTCTCCAGCCCGGACACGTGTGGGAATTCCAAATTCATGAGGGTTAGGTTAGGTTGGGTTAACACTCATTTTGCGGACTATTAGTTATTTAGTTATCCATAACCACCCCCCCCTCCCGGTAATAGATGAATTTTCAATATTTCACCAGCCCGGCCGCAGATTTTTATGGGTATTTAATAAACGAATGGACCCAAAAACATCAGCAAATCAGTCCGCAAATTCCACGCGTGGTGATGATAAAAATTGGAATTTCCTAACATGTCCGGGCTGACGGAACGCTACTATAAATGATTGTACCGGTAAATATTTAACTATTTATTGTCTACTGCTTAGGTATTATTTTAGGGTACATCTAAGCAATTTAGATTTTGCGAAATAAAGAAAGACCCGTTAAAACTGTCCGCGCTGGGGACCTTTACGTCTCAGTCCGCCACTGTTCGGCTCCACGAAAATCCCCGACAAACTGTCATTTGTATTGTAGTTACAAACGTATTACGCTGTTTACAAATGATAATTTATCGGAACGCTTTTTAATCTTTTTAGATCTTTTTAATTTCGCCCCGGAATCGTCCGCATAACGTATTTACCGTTGCCCGTATGCAGACGAAGTAATGGCAAACAATTCCTTTTGTATACGCCGCCGCGTTTCTGCCGTTCCCATTGCCGTACAGACGTATCGTTCGGACGACGCGATAAATATCTATACGTATATTAATGTATAGTTTTTCGGTTTTTTTTTTTTTGTCCCGATACAACCGCAGTGCCATCCAACCCAACCCAGCCACACTATTTGTATTGTGTGGTCGTCCGAACGAAACGGGTCCCCGGGGTGGCTGTTAGTAGAAAAAATAAAATAGAATAACAATAAAAATAATAAAACCTCCGCGGTAAAACGACCAGAGACGGACGGGGCCGTCGGTCGCGCGCGTTTTGTCGCCTTTTCTCTCGCTCGCTCGCTCTCTGGTTCTTTTTTTTTTTTTTTTTTTTTTTACGCCACCACCGTCCAAACGTTTTTATTGTTTGTTTGCCCGGTCTACACGTGTCCCCACCCTCGGGACGTTACGTATCGCATTTCAATCTATATATCGTAATATATATATATATATATATATATACTACAAGTTTTAGATCATATCGCTTTATGATATTTTCTCGGTAATTCCGACCCGGCGTCGCTTTCGGTGTGAAAATGATTCCAAGATGCCCGACGTACCGTAAACATTTTTACCTACCCGTTACAAAAAAACGCCGGCTGACGATATCCTAAATCTGAAAATTTTATCATTATTCAAATGCATAGGGAACGCCGCCGTGGAATTTCGCATTATTTTTTTTTTTTTTGTTTTTGTTTTTGTTTTTGCCACTACGCCACAATATTCCGTTTTGTCGTGTGCGCGCAAAGTGTGTTCGGGTCGACAGCATTTTGTCGCCTACAACAAATGTCTCCCATTATTTTATCCTAACAGCTGTCGATTTATTACACCGGACGTGTAAGCATTTATTATGGCGCGCACAGCAAAAAAAAAAAAAAAAAAAAAAATGATTATTAGTAACCTTATCTGCAACCCTCAGGATTCGCAATATACTGCGTACGAATAAAATATTGGGTAACGTTGCCCAAGGCATTTATCCTATTCAGAGGTTCCCAACCACCGGTGGTCCGCGAGCCATACCTACACAATTCAATAATATTTCATTTTTCCTCCGGGGCGTGTCACAAATACTAAAAATCGTGTGTAGTACGTCGTTTATTTATAAATTTATATTACATAATGCCACAGTTTGTTATTGTTCAAACACGAAATTCCAATCTTGTTTGTACACCAAAATTAGATTATCGGTACAATACAATAGACTACGTGTTGTGTTTTCGACTACTTATTTACGCCAACAAGAATTTTCCGGGCTGCTTTACATTCAAGACAAACAAAGAAATCAGTTGGACGCCATTATAGACATCCGTGTAGATTTGAGCAGTATTCCCCCAAGAATATCTTTGTTAGTAAAGGAAATGTAAGCCCGAAAATCGCATTAAATTGTTTTTATAATTGTAATTTACCTTTAATAAATATAATAATATGGTGTACATTTTTTTTTTTATAATAGTAATTTGCGGTAAATTGTAAATAAATATACAATTTTTACTTGAAATTCATCAATTATAAGCCTACTATAAGGAATTTCATTGGTTTTTATTTATTCATAATACTAAATTCTTCTAAAATGGTGAAAAAAAAAATTGATTCTTGTTTATAAGAAATATAAGGTCTAAAGTTGTGGTGGTCCGTGACGTATCTAAAGTTCTCCGAGTGGTCCGTAGTGTCGACAAGTTTGGGAACCACTGATCTTATTGATAAACCGCACGCCGTTCCATATACAAATGAACGTTTTAGTAAATCGTTGCCCAGTCAAACAGGATAACAAGTAAGAAACGAGTAACGAACATTGTATTAGAGACTCGATTAAACGATATAAAAATACAGAAAAATATGTAGGAAATGTAGTAGTAAAGTAAATCCCGGAGTATTATATAGGTCGTTTCGATAAATAAACTTAGTTAGATTTATTTTTTATTCT
Organism: Tuberolachnus salignus; assembly: GCA_956483605.1. Classification (NCBI taxonomy): domain Eukaryota; kingdom Metazoa; phylum Arthropoda; class Insecta; order Hemiptera; family Aphididae; genus Tuberolachnus; species Tuberolachnus salignus. Next base: position 11,682,216 of record OY101431.1, read on the forward strand.
CATTTCCGCGGTGTTGTAGCATTAAACACAATATATTGGTTGTTGATAATAATCCGTGCACGTAAAACTATGATCGGTATCGGTTTTTTTTTTTATTAAATTTCGAATCTCACAAGAAATTTCTCCCAATTCGATTTCGAAATCCGGCATGTTTTCATATATTGTCATCGTATAAAAACAATCTAATATTAGAAAACATTTTTTTCGCCGGCATTTTAGTTTTAAAATAATTGTGTAGCGAAACCCGAAAGAATCCGTATAACACAACGGCCGCCGGGCGGCGGATTTTCGTAAACTGCCCGGTTACAAATGTGTTCGCCAAAATATAAACTCGAGAATGAATATTATTGCCGTCCGGCGTAACTTATTATCATTTACATTTTGTACGTTTGTCGAATGTATATAATATTAAATGTAAAATCAACGAAGTGAAATATTATATCTAATAAGAGCGGATTTGTGGCGGGGGGGGGAGGGGAGATGACACACTTTTGCCTCGATTTCTAAACGCGGTACCGGGATCAATATTACCCTCGAGATAATACGATTATCGGTTGCAGACTACGGGAGTGAAACAGTTCGACAAGTTAATAAACGGCTTTGTATTGATAATTAAACGGGACAGAATGGCTCAAGTCAATATACCCGTCCGCCCGAAGGGATTTAGAGTTATCTTAACCGGACAATGAATGAGACCCCGGCCCTAATAGCAATTGCAGTTATTACACTACCCGCCGGCAGCGGCCACGCACCGCGCACAACTCCGGACTTTTATTGATTCCGACAACCCTGGCCACAAGTTTATTATTAACAGCGGAGCGAGCATTTATCTGAATTTTATAAGTTTCCGACAGGGTCGCCGTATTCTGGCGATCGATTCGAGCGGTTAACTGAGCGGCGTGTACGGGTTCTTAACGTAAACTTCCCCTATCGCCGAATTGGTTTTTTTTTTTTTTTTGTCGTAGAACACACGCCAATACGCCAATACGAGATAGATAAAAAGAAAAATACGACCGGTACCTACGGGCAGGACGCGGCGACGCGGCGATTAATTAATTTATCTGATTTAAATCTCACTTCAGTCTGTATTATTATCAATTTACGGTTTACCAAGCACAGCGGAATTGTTTTACATTATAATCAATATTAAATACCTATCGATAAAATATTTAAAGGTTCCGAGCGGAATTATAATTGCAATCAATATAAAAACTTGGGGAATTAATTGTAAATGTATTCGAACATTTGTTCCGAGCAAATCGATCGTATTTTTCAACTGATGGAAATTCCAAAGAACACGACTTCATCTCGGTTCCGGTCAGATCGCCGCATTAGGTATAAATATTAGTTTATAAAAAAAAAAAAAAAACAGTCAATATGTCCAATTTAAGTAAAAGGCGTCGTCTATATAAATATTCATCAAAATCACTATAAACTCTGAACGGTACGTTTTCCCGGTTTACGTGGACGTATTTTTGTACAAATTTCACGATTACATACTAAATAGACAAATATTGTTTCAAACATGTCGTTAGAGGTGCCTATGTGCGACCCCTTGAATATTTGGGATTGTGAAAATATTACGATCCTGTATTGAAAACGGCGTAAACATTATATTACGAAGCGGCAAAAATTATTATTTATTATAAACACCGTGCGTTGTGAACAATTTAATTTATATTTAAGTTATTCGCGGCAAGTGTACGAAGCCATATATTTTCAGCAGCGTGCACCGTGACGATTTTCAACAAATTATTATGTAAGTGCTAAGAACCGTCAGGACCGGCTAAAAATATTGCATTCGGCACCGTACACATCTGGACTTTGATTAAAGCGTCAGAGAGAAGGTTAGAGAAAATTGGTTGAACGACAACTGAAATAAAAATGTAAAAAAAAATATCACCCGGTCCGTAAAACCGACAATGATCATATTCGTCATTGAATCGGGCAGTCGCTTTTCATGTCTGGGGTTTATAATCAAATATAATATGCAAAAATATAACAATAATTACTTTGTCTTGGGCTGCACTGCGGGTATATTGTTATTACATTTTGAATCTGAAGACGCCATTCGAACACCTGAAAAATAATCAATCGATCAGATGTAAATCTATAATAATACATATATAAGAATTGCGTGTGTGGCCTGAAAATAATCACCAAACATTTTGTCTTTATAATATATTTTCCTCAATTATTTCCTTTTTCCCGTCGGTACAAATATTGTAACACTTATTTTAATGCTCTTGTGTTTCCCAACATTTTTTTTCACTCATTTATAGATTTTTTTTTTCTTTTTAAGTATATCGCGGGTCAAATGGCATTTTATTTTGGAATATTCGTTGATAGTTTTTAAATCGGGCATAAAATATCCAGCGTTCTGACAACATGAATGCGTTTCCTTTTTAAGTTTCAACACGTTGTTTTAATCGCAACGAACTTTATATACAATTTATGAAACACTTGTTTCGTTGATCAACAAGTAGGTAGGCACTAAAACTTAAATACAATATTTGTTACACCGTTTATAATAATAAATAATAAAAAAAAAAGAAAAAAAAACCACCGTCGTGTAGGGCTGCGAATATCGTATAGTCAATTATACGATTTATGTTTGCTCCGTGTAAAACAAAATAATACATCATACTTTGTTCGCACAGTGTTCGCGTATATCAAATATAATATATTTAAGTTCGAAACTATATACCTAGTAGGTATTCGACGTTTGTCTGAGTCACGTTTCCAGTATTTGTTCCAATCGTCTCATGTCCGTACCGTTCGGATACAATCCATATTTATTGTCCGGTTTATTTTTTTAGCGAAAAATACAAATAAAAATCCGTCTCGGACGAAAAAGATTACCCGCAAACAACGGTAACAATCAACAACGTACCTACCCGTACCAACAAATATTAAACGTATTATATTATTTGTATAAAATTCGATGTTTACATACAACCGTGTTCTTATATCGAATAATGCATTAGACAACATTCTGGGCTGTGACGGATTGGTAATTTTGGATTCATTTTCGGCCCGGAAAACTATTAAGACCGTCCCACTATATACCAGTCTACTTTTCGTATACGTACACCGTATATGTATCACTGGCAGTCTAGTGCAGGAGGGGTCTGGGTTTACTCCTCTTTTGGTTATTTTTCCTGTTACAATTCTCCCGGGTTCCGGATGTCTAATTCGATAAACAATTTTCATTTTTACCCGGACATTTTTGATTTGGCCATTATTACTCATATAGTATAGGTGTTTAAACGGGGTAATCAACTAAACGCTAGACACTCATTATCTCAGAAAGTATTCCTTTTTTTTTTTCGGGTTTTTTTTTTTAACAATTTAAGAAACAAGCCGCTCTACATTTTTACATTTCAGACATTTTTTGTCACCCATAATTTTGAGGATGTATCAGTAACCGATTTCGATGTTGGTATTGAATTACCGTTTTCCCGTATTAAGTTTATCGTAAACATTTTATGGGTAGGATGAGGTCATCATTTGTGTGGTGGCGTCCCCTCTACCCATAAAACGATAAACTTAAAAGTGGAATGTACGGGAATGTATGTTTCGTCAACGGGTCGACAGAAATCAAAAAATGTATTTAAAATATAATTCCACCTGCACTTAAAAATAAGAGTGACAAAAATTAACGGAAATATAACATTTTAGAGCTGTTCGTTGATTAAAGTTTGTAAAAAAAAAAATTCCAAATAAATGTATGAGATTCCCAGATAGTGAAAGTCTGACGTTATGTCGATCGCACTGTATACAGTCATAATATTAGTACCTTGATTAATGTTCTTCGACCTAGCTGGTCGATAAACATCCACAAAAAATTAAATTATAAATACGCTACTGGAACGAGGAGTATTACATTACTCGATATTTGGCATTTGGCTTGTGTAAAGTGGTGCAGTTATCAGTTTTAGATTAATTAATATTCTATAATGCCCGAGCATTAAGTGAATGATAGTGATCGATATTTGGTTGTTAAATGTGCACGGTGTTGTTTTCTTTTATTTGTTAAGACATTAAGAGGATATTATACCACACGTATTTAAGGAGTTTCGTATAGGCAACTTTATCGACATTGTCGAACAAAATAGTAATTTGTCGACTCGGAATTATTCAAATTCACTATAAAAAAAATGTACAAGTAATATCGTATCAAAATCACAAGTATTTTTTTCCTGTAATCGTGATATAAAATAAAATATATACGAAAAACCGTCGTACCTTAGTAGTAGCGTATCTCTTTCTTTTTTTTTTTTTTAAACATTTTTATTGCATTTTGTATTGTTCAAATGTATATTCACAATTCATTCCGAATATATTTTATAACAATATTATTATATAACCGTTCGGTTATATAATAAAATTGCATTACAATTTGTATATATATATATATATATGTATAAAAAAAATGACATATAAAATATATACAAGAAAATTGTTGTTACGTATTGCTAGCGCAATTGCTTTCAAAAACTAAAACCAACACTATAATATTATAATCGGTTTTAAATTGAATTTCTGCAGATCAATCACCCGAGTAGGACTGTACATCTAAAGCCAACTTTAATCGAACCCTGAAATACTGAAATAATTTGTTACACAAATACACGCGGAAAAGCTTGAAAGTTTTTATTTTTATTTTTTTTTTTTACTTTCGTGTTCTTAACATTTGATTGACTCGTCGGAAATTATATTGGAATATAAAGTACGGTAAAATATGATCCCAGGATATACCCTCGGTAGGTTAATTAATTTACTTAATTCATACACACGTATACTCTCTAATATTACTATGTGTATAAACAACACAAGTTCAGTACATTATTAAACCTCAACCCCATTAGTGTTGGTTAAAAACTGAACAGTGAACGATTATAGTATTAGTAAGTATACTGTTATGACCGCGCTTATAGATAATCGTGATAATAACATAATATAAAGTACCTCAAAAAGCAACGTGATCATAATGAACGCGCCACTCGCCATGTAAGTGTCACGCGATAACGACCACGGGGCACGGCGAGCATTCGACAAACCACCGTTATCATAATCCGATTTAACATCACGCGACACAAAAAAAAAACCATAGTATCACTCCTTACCAGTTATATTACCAGTATATGTTTTTTTTACAAAAATCCTATAATAATGAACCGTAAAAAAGCCACCAAACCGTAAGTGGCGGCTGAAATTTCAGATGCCGGCTGTATTGGTTGCACGTACAGAGTTCTAGAACATCGTGAAACTTAATTTTTTTAAATATTTATGAAAGTTTCAAATCCTCTCAGAATCAAATTCCATTTGCAAATATCGTTGCATATTCTATTCTATTGGTATACGATTAACTAATTCACGCTATACATCTTACCTTCCCAATTTCCCACCTACTTGCTAACACATTGTCGTATACGAGAAGCGTATCAACGTTGTACAAAATACTTTCTTTTTTTTTTTGATTTGTTTTATTTTTTATGTTGACTACAAAAACTTATATACCTGAAGTACGTTGTATGTAAAAGCACTTATATTTTATGTTTCAATTGCATTAACCTGAGTGCTATAGATTGTTTATAGGTAATTATTTAATTTTATACTTTAATCCAGCGGTTCCAAAACTTTTTCGTTTCTAGAACTGAGATTTTCTCATGGCGCCCTTGATAAAACCTATGACCTTTTTTTTTAAACAACCAGAAAAATGTTTACTAGATACTTTGAAAATATTTATTTTATTTTAATTATATACTTATACATTTAATTTAAGTTATTGAGTTTTTTTTTTTTATATTTATTTGTAGAAGACATTTAATTAGTGAGATGGATAAGCCTGGAAATCACTGCATATTTTTTAAAATCTTGGGATCAAACTACAAACAGCCACTCGCATTTCTTTTTCCACGTTGGTTTTTGTCCGATACTTGCTTTTTATCACAGCGATCGCCGAAAACCCAACTTCGCACAAATATGTATAATCTGTTAAAATATATTTAATATTTAATACGTACATAGTGGTTCCCATTATATTTCAGGCCTCATTTAATCATTTTCCGGTACAAAAAAAAAAAGAAGCTAGCGCACGCCTGAATAAAATTATTTCTTATCACAAGGTTGAGACAAAATGATCCCCATGTGGGTAAATTAGTTCCTGTTTTTATCATACGGGGATCTAGTTAACCGTTCAAATAATATTCACCTACTCCCGACGACGACATCGACGCAATATGGTTCTATTTGAGGGGACTAAATTTTCTGCGATTTTGTAAAACTTGAAATTTTGTTTTTTACATTTTAGTAACTACCTCAAAACTCGTCCACTAATCTACTGCCCAATACTCGTTTAAAAGGAAGGGGTACGGCCTATTTATGGACGAACATGACGTTTTCTACCTAAATCCAGACAAATCTGTTGGAATTGCGTTTGACGGATTTCAATTTTAAAAACGTATTACGATTTGTTTTTAGGTTCTTTACTAGAATACGATGGAATCGGTTTTCAAAATTTGAATTTATCAAAAGTAAAGCGGCAAAATAATTTAAATACATTTTAAACAAATTCCGAAATATTATCTTCGTAAAGAACCTGAAAAATCACCATTATTCGTATTCAAAATCGAAAACTGTCAAACACAATTCCTACAGTTTTGTCTGGCTTTTATAGGTGTAAATCGACTAAAATATAATAATATAAATACAATATTTCCATTTAATACAAATCTAAATCCAATCTCTTAAAATAGCTTTTTTTTTTTTTTAACTGCTCGACGACGAGTTCATAACAAACGATTGTTAACGGTGACGGCGTCTTCCGGCCGGTGTACGTATTTTAATATTGAAACGAAATTCTGTTATTTTTTTTTTTTTTTTTATATATGTATTTTTTAACGGTATGGTGGGTATACATATCATCATAAGCATCGTATAATGGTACGTGTATAACGGACCATAAAACCAATTGAAAAAAAATACCTACGCACTGTATAAGTATAGTATATACTACCCATAATATATAATATACGTTTTTTAAAACCGAGATCGCAACTCCAGCGGCGTATGACGGACGATGATTATATTATACTATTATGTAATACATGTACCCGATATAGTATTTACATTGTAATGTAAAAACAAAAAACAAAAATACTCGAACCCCTCGTATATTATAATACCTAGACATACGTAAACGTCATAATGTGAAAAACGATTTATTTACATTTTTTTTTATATATATATATATATATCGAAAAAATATTCGTTATTTTAAGGCGCTTATTTTTGGTATTTAGCGGTAAATACCATAAATGCAATGAATTTAAAATATAATAAACGCGATTAAACGCTATAACAAGGGACTTTTAGGAATTTGCGCGTTCTTCGTAATAATCATTCAAAACACAGCCTATGTAATATAGACATTTGTTTCATAGTACTAGGAGTTTAAAACGATCATTTTTATTTTGTATATTTTGATCTTTTCCCCCTATAAGTGTATATTTTGTTGTATTTATATTTTAAGTACGTATTTCGCATATTTCTATTCAAATTATCAAAATAACAAAATATGGGTATCTATTGACGAGACGACCGACGTCGAAGGAATAAGAACAGGACAATCATCAAACTATTTTTTAAATTTTTGATGAATGTATATTATGGCCACAAGGCGTACAACAATGATCATATTTTGTTAATTCTGAAAAGGAGAAAAGCAATCCAAGCACTTTACTCAAAGATGGTGCATGCGACACGTATAGTACATGGATATCATCGTGTGACCGAAGAAGTACGTTCAAATTTTAACATATTGGACCGACTAATATCTAGTGTAAAAAAAAATTTTTTTTTGGAAAGCGCCATATCGAACTCGTATATTTAAAAATGAAGCTGCCGACGTCCCAATGCCCACCGCATCCGATTTTAACTGTTAGTTGGGTAACAACATGGTTGGATGCGGTTGATTGTTATTGTGAGAACTATGTAGTTATGAAAAATATTTTATACGGGTTAGATGAAAACGACGCGAGCAGCATCCAAAAAGCTAAAGCAATTTTTAACAGCCCATATTTGATAGCAAACTTAGCATTTATTTCTTCAAACTATAGTTTTCGTTTAACTAATTATACACGTTCTAAGATTATTTGGACCACGGAGTGCCCCCGAGCCTAGTTATAACATACTATTACCTACGGCACTAAGCAAACAAATCAATAAAATACGTAATAATTACGTTTTAACTGCGGTATCGTATAAAAAAGCAGCGGTTGCCTACGATATATAGTGGTCTGCGAAAAAACGTTGGTGGTCCGCAGAATATTTTTAACATTATTTGCAATTTTACTAAATTAACTTTCCAGCAGGCGTGTGTTATTGCAATTGTAATTTAAATATGAACGAAAAGAAAATCTCGTCGATTTATTCTCCGACTGCGTTCTCAAAGCTAAATCCCAGGCGTCCTAATCAAAATCTAATTTATGACTGTGCGTTAAAAGTGAACGATTGAGTGAAAAAGCAATGAAAATTTTAATTAAATTTTCAACGATCGTATTTAAGCGATAAAACACTTTTATCTGTCACAGCTATTAAAACTCGGTACCGGTCTCTACTTGAAAAAAAAATTAAAGCTCTCCGTCTTGCAGTAACTTCATTGGAACCAAAAATGTACAAACTCTATCAAAATAAGCAGGAACAAAAATGTCACATTAAGATAAAAATGTTTCATATACTTAATTGTTCCGTACGTGTTCTTTATACTTTGTATTTGTTTTTACTGTTCAATAAATTCTGTTATAAATAAAAAAATCCTTTAATATTATTTTATAAAATGTATTTTTTTTTTTTTTTTTTTTTAATTAGGTATAAGACTTCTGCGTAGTATGATATTTACGAGAGAAATCTGTGGGCTCAAATACTCTAGATAAGGATCTTAGACTTATAGCATTAACACTATAAATGTATAAAGTCAATACTACAGACTATAGAAGTCTAAAGTATAAGTGGTCCGTAAAATTTAGAGTTATTGATTTGGTGGTCCGCGAGGTTCAAAACTTTGGCGACCGCTGGTATAGAGTTCAAGGCTGTATCAGTGCGGCCAAAAGGGTCCGTAGAGATACTTGTAAAAGTCTTAAATCAATTCGCTTTTGAAAATAATAGGAATTTATAATACTATTAGTTAAAAATATATTACGTATTTGGGTATGTTTTATTTTTATCGTCGCCGTATTGTATTTCTCGTGGTTTCCAATGTCGAATTGTCGACATTATTGTTAACTGTACAAGGCGACGAAGAGGTGTCGAGAGGGTGGTGGGTACATTTCGTTTATTTAATTTATATTTATCAAAATAAGAAAAAAATGTTGTTTTTGTCGTATTTTAAAAACTATGTAAAAACTTATATTCAGTATTCGTACACTAGTGATTACAAAATATATACATATATTTTTACAATCGTCTTATTTTTTTTTTTTTTTTTATTCATATTAACAACGCGGTGGACGATTTTATTATTAAAACTTTATTATTTATTATCAGTTAACTCGGGGCGGGACGGTTCGAAAATGGGTAGGTCATCGGAGACGGGCGGCCGATGAACAACAACGCGCCAGACAGGACGGCGTACCGACCAGAGGCGTAGCCGGGAAAATATTTCGTGATGCGGTGGGGGGGGTACATTTGAGATTCTCACTCCTAATAGGATTTTTATTGGTTAAATTAAATAGAAAAATCATCTTAGAAGAAGAATAAAAAAAAAAACGTTTAACAGAATATATTTTGGATTGGGTTTTAACCCCCCCCCCCGCTCATCGGATACGCCGATGATACAGACCGGGAATTTAATCGAAAACGAACCACGGGTTTTTCGCGCAAAACAAGTAGACTTTTATTAATATTTCGCGTACGGTATGTCAATATCGTTTTTCGAAAAACCGTAGAGCGCCGTGATCTATAGACGACACTATAATACGTATAGTGACATCGCTACTCGGCGTTATCGTTTATCAAACATAAAAAACGAAAAAAAAAAAAAAATGAAAAAATACCGCGCATCGCGTGCCTACGTCAAAGTAACGCCAAGTAAAATATAATAAACATCACTATATATAAATTATTTCGATATTTTATAACAAATATTAAAGATAAAGGGGAATGTTAGTTTTGGAGGGCGAAGCGAGAAAAAATCCGTTGTGTTTTTGATTCTCGTCTACAAAATATTACTGAAACCTTTATGGAAATATGGACTCCAGCTATGGGGGAAGTGGGGAAAAAGTCAAACTTAAAACGAATTCAACAATGCCATAACATTGCTCTAAGAAAATTAATAAATTCTCACCCACACATTTCCAACCATACTCTCCACACAGACCTGAATTTAAAAACAGTCCAAGAAGGAGCAAAATGCTCCTATAAAAGATTCCACGGCCGCCTTTCCTCCCACTCAAATCCTTTAATTAAAAACTTCTACTCCCTCTCGATTCCTAGATTCCTAGACGTTTAAAACGCAAATTGGTGCAGAGACCTTTTACAATAATTAACAAATATAAAACATTTCTTAATAAACTCGCATTACAACATTAAAAATCAACAATTGAATTGTCATCATTGGGCGGGTGGCTTCTTTATTTGATATTTTGTTAAATTTCCTTTCATTAATGTTATCAATTCACATGCATTACATAAACTTAGAAATGTCTACCGGTATAGATTGTATATTTCGACTAAATATATAGAAAAAAAAAAAAATTTGTTGATTTGGCGGATTAACGAATTTAATCGTACGTCAACGATTCGCGTCGGTTAACCGCAATAACAATAATGGGGGTTCAGGTTATTATATAATCATTATCGATTAAGTTTCAAAAAGTTGCCATTTTGTGTCACTTTTAAGCCCCGGCAAGTTAATAATATACTTACGAAAAAGCGGCGGCGGCGGCGGCGGCGTCGCGTACGCCGACAATTTGAGTACTACTGCGCAGTGGCGCGGCAGACGGATATGCTGTACAATAATATTATTATTTCGTATGATAATTATAATAATATCTAATGCCCACGGAATACTGTGCGTCCGCGAGACCGGGAATGGACGCGGGAGCCGAAAATCGATAATGCGCGTACCGAGACCGTGGTGATCATAACGTTACCGTCGTCGCCGTCCTCGTCGTGTCGGTACGGATGGACTATAAAACAAACGGTGGAACGAGCGAGTGAGCGCGAGTCGGTGATCGAGCGGCGGCTGCGGCGGCGGCGGCGGCGGCGGCGGCGGCGGCGGCGGCGGCGGCGTCGACGGCCGCCGCGGGTTGCGTGCCGTGTTCGGCGACTTCTTCTCGCCGCCGCGCCACCGTGCCGGGCGGCCCAGCCTCGCCCGGCCCGCCGCCTCGCCGTTGCCGCCCGCCGTTGCCCGCACAAGAGCTCGTCGATAAATAATTGCGGGACCACGGCAAATACCACCACCTGTACGAATCGGACGGCTACCAACAATGCGAACACACCGTATACAAAACAATAATAAATAACAATATTATTATTATTATTATAATACCGGATACGTACGTAAACACGCACAATAAATTAAACCCATTATTCCCGATTATGTCGTTTTCAAATTAAAAATGATTGATATTTGTTTTTGTTTCTAATTACTCTATAGTAGTAATACTAGGTGGTTTAAATTAGTAATATCGATTTGACATTTCTGTTGGCCATTAAAAGTAATGGAGAAAACGGTTTTTTTTTTGTTGAGAAAATTCGACATTTTAAGTATTAGTTATTTAAGTACAACTAGTACAATGTTTGTTTACTCAAATCATTATTCATTTGTATACATTATATTATATTATATACTATTTGTTTTACCTTAAATTTTATTATTTAAAATATACATTATTAAGTTATGTTATTTTACCGGAGCTTGTCCGGTGAATCGTTGAATTTTATTTTGATATACAGAATAACTGGTCATTATACCTACTATAGTTGAATTATCGCATTAACAGTAACACATAGATTGCACAAATTCATTTTTACATCCAATCTTTCACTTGAAAAATATATGCACGATGAATAAAGTGGAAAAATAACAGAAATGTACCCAGTAATACATTTTTGTTAAACGTACCTATGTGCAGTTATGACTTGAAATAATAATAATAATAAAATTAAAAAAAAAAAAAAACAATAAAATAAACAGATAAATTGATTTATTTCAATGATCAATGACTGGTCTCATTTTGTATAGTTTCAATCATCAAAAAAAAAAAAAAAATCACTTGAAAGATTTCCGGTAGAAAAGCCGTTCGCAGACCGGGGAAAAAAATATTCTATAGTAAAACCATATTGGTAAATCCCTAGCAACGAATCTAAAATGCAAAAATAAAAATCAACACCAAATCGCTGTTATCCGAATTTATTATACGTATTGTTCGCCTTATAACTCGATCCGACATATATAAAAATATTATTATTTTTATAACTGCTTTATGTGATGATAACGACATAATTATTTAAGTAGTTTTTCTGGTCCCCGTCCCGCTATAACGACTCGACGACTCCGGCGCCGCCGACGTCCCGTGACGAATTCTCCACGCACGAAAAAAAATCGTTTCCGACATTCCGATACCTACACTTACATAGGTTTATCGACTCTCTCTCTCGCCCTCTCTCTCTCTCTCTCTCTCTCTCTCTCTCTCTCTATCACTCTCTCTTTCTCTCTCTCTGTATAAAATAATATAATAATACTGCATGCTATATAACAGTATAAAACTATAGACGTTGTCAGTGTCAATATATTTCCCCGGGAGTTTTTTTTTTTATATATAAAAACAGAATTATTTTATTAAAATTGATATCTTTATCACGTACGCGTCACCGAGGTAATCCGAAAATAACGAAAACAAAATGTATTGTTTGCATATTAAAATATCGAAAATCGTGAGCGAGCCGTCATCACGTTTTAGGGATTAAATGTCGTGATAAAAAATAGCGACTTTTGAAAGTTCTCTTAGTTTTGAACGTCAACTGTGCAAAGTATCATCATGATCGGAATAATACTGTGGATTCGCATAAGTGTCGTCCGATTTAGCTTTATATTATTTTATAGAATAGAAAAAAAATAAATAAGTGTAAGCAAGGTATTCCCAATTTTCAGTCAATTTCCCCGTGAACTTATTTTTTGAAAAAAAAAAAATGACCAAATCCTTGTTGACGGAAATAAAAATTCTAAAATTTCAAATCATTCTGGCGATATTTAAAATATTTATAGGTTTTGAAATTTCTAATTTGTTTTGTCATTGAAACCATGGGAATTTTAGTTAAATACCGGTAGTGAGTATAATATGTATTAATTATTAACAACGAGTACCTATATATTACAACTGTCATTTACCTGATTTCCTTATATGGTAAAATATCGAACTTGGTATGTGGGTGATGGATGTATATTCTATTTAATAATGATTTCAATTGTTTGCCTTTTTTTAATTAAAAGTTTACAAAATATTTATTTTTCGAAGCGTTTGATATCAGTTTCCCTCACCATCGTATACCTGAACAGTTTCCCGGCTACAACAGTGTAGATACCCACCCACGGTGTGAATGATGTCCGTATTTTTTATATATAAATCATATATACTATAACCTGCAAATGGTTGCTGAGGCGATATCGTTCGTATGCGTTATAATAATATCGCAACCAAATCAATTTAACTGATGTAACAAAACAAACAAAAAAAAAAAAAAAACATAATTAAAATGCAAGTTGAATATACCCGAAATACTTAAAGCCGCAATACAGATAAACTGACGAAGTATATTATAATAGAATCGTGGCATACCTGATTTTTGTAGTGACAGACCTGAAATAAATGGACTAGCGAAATTCAAGCTGTGCAGTAAACAACATTTTTATTATATTGACTATTTCCACACACGACAGAAATATATAGTAATATACGTATACTTCTATAATTATTCATAATTTATACTTATTGTGCTTAAAAATAAATATTAAAAATCTTGATTATAATGACTACATTTTAATATTAAATGTAATGATTGGTGGTCTCAGCATATTTATAATATTAATATTTTTCATTTAATTTTTTTCCATTGATAATTGACAAATCTACACAAATTTCAAATGTTTTATTCTTGTAAATAATTTGATCAAATTTAAAAAGCACTCCAGCTGATGCAACTTTTTGTATAAATTCACACCTACTTTCATATTTAAAATCGAACCATAGAAAGTACCAAACATTTTACTATCTAGATTTACAGCTATTTTACGAAAAAACCGCCGGTATCTCCTTCCCGTTAGATGAATATTGGAATGAAAAAGTCTTAGTATTCTAAGGTGGTCATTAGAATTTAAACAAATAATTTTGAAATTTTACGAAATCGGTGAAAATTTGAAAAACCGAGTGCAATTACCTACCATAAGCAAAAATTCAGAAAATCAAATGAAATGAAATCAATTCAGTTATTATGAACAATCGTAGAAACCTATCAGTTTCAACAAATTATATTAGGTTTTTCTAAACGTGGCACAATTTTCAACAAATTCTTGAGTTTTTTAGTTATGTATATATGTATATCTATTTTAATTTTTCGAGTTCTTTTAGTTTTTATTTTGTTATATATGAAGTAAGTTTGTTTGACTCCTCAAAAATGTGACACATAATTTATGATTTGTTGTTCTTATATAAAAATATCGAAAATCCGTAGTTCGTTAGTTACGATTGGTTTTTTTTTTTTTCATAACCGTTTAAAGTGCAAATTTTGATGAAAATCGTAAAATTCACAGAATTATATTTTTCCCCGATTTCTATATGGATAAAAATTGTTTTTTTTTTTTTTAAATTGTCAACAATTTGAGACGATGATACAATTTATGTTATATAGTTACAAATGAATATAATTAAAACTTGAAATTTCTCAAAACGTGTATTAATCGAACTTCGTTCAGAACAGTTTTTTGTCTACAATGATACGTTGTTGCGTACGGACATAAACTAAATTTTACCCAATAAATACATCCTATTTTCCCAACTTCTCACCTACAACAGTGACCCACCCACGGTGCGAAATATGTCCGTCTCTTTTTAAAAATTGTTTATTTTATTCATTGGCTACGTTGACAGTTTTACAAAACACTCGGGGAGAAAAATAACCAAATAAAACACCCAGAGCAGTGAATGGGCACGGCTATATCGGCGCGCTTTAATAATATTATATTAAATTTTCGACAAGCCATACAGAGTGGGAAAGGTTATTAAAGAATATCAAGCCGTTTGAATTGTTATACGCCCCCGTGAAGGAATTAATATTATACCCGGTATAGGTCTTTTTTTTTCTCTTCTATTTCTTATTTTGTCGGGCTTCGCATACTTTTAGACAGTATGATTATTATTTTTTTTCTTTTTCAAGACATTACAATGTTTTCATATCGCGTCAAATGAAGCACGTAAAATATGTTTTTATAACGGTCATCTCGTAAAAATGCACTTTTTCACCCGGCGCATTGTATGAAACGGACGGTTAATTTAATAATTTAGATCTCATAAACCGAATAATGTTATAATAAACAAATAAGTGCACCTCACCGCCGTGCAGTACGAACTTTTTTAATTTGCACGTGCTCGCCTCTGGCTTGGGCAAAAACAATGGAGGATTTTTAATTACATTTTTTTTTCTTTTATATATATATATACTATATAGTGTACATGTTTTTCTATACGCGTGCTGTTCGCGTACCGATTACGGTCCTGCATTATAACGAGTGTTGAGCAAACATATAACGAACGATTTGACCATCAAACCGACACAAAACGCAAAACCAACGCGATAAACATTCCGGTAGTTCGAAACGAGATATAATAACGAATATGATTATATTCGAGTTATTTTTCTTTGTTCGCATTACAAAATAATAATAATAATATTATTATTATTATTACATTTGACTGTATACATTATGGTAAAGATGCAGCGGAGACCGGAATGCGACAATACGATAACATGCATATACCACTGGGCGTTGAGAGAGGCGTATTTATATTATTGTAGTGACAGCGCGGGTCCTTAATGGATAGAGAGAGACGAAAAAAAGATTTTATTACACATATTTATTTTTGAATGTCGTGGCGTCTACATATTACACAACGTTCCACTATACATTTTTAGCGAGAAAAAAAAAAAAATTTTAATACGAATCAAATAAAATCGTTTATACTGGTGTTTTCTCTCTTCAGTCCTACTGTATAATATATATATATATATAATTATTATTAACATACGTCATTTTTTCTCTTTTTTTTCTCCTAAAATTCTGAGCGAAGGCTTTGAAGCGGTACTACTACAGAGAATTGTATTAGTTTTACTGTGTGTTGTTATTTTTTTTTCTCTCTATGTATATTTCTATCCCGCTCCGATTTTCAATTGTAGCGCCTTATCTAAAGCATTTTGGACTTAGTTGATACATTAGGAAGGTTTTTTTTTTTTTTGATTTTCGTTGTAGTTTTCTTAATAATAGGAGGAAAAATCGTAAAAAAAAAAACTTGCGGCATATCAAAACATAATTAACTGAACTTCGCTCAGAATCGTTTTTCAATGATTTTTACGTTGCATAAATTAAATTCCCCTCCTATATTCCACCTTACCAACTTCCCACCTACAACAGTAATACACCCTTGGTGTGAACTATGTCTGTGTATTTTTTTTTTAACATTTCGAACAAGAATGATTTTATCAAAATGTAGCAAAGAAAACCCCCACAAACGCATTACAGAGTATTCAGGTTTGGGCCGAATAGTGGATAATGGATAAATGCCAAATTTCCCCCTCTTTTTTTTATATTTTTTTTTTTTATGGACTATGAGACGACGTAATAAGATGAAATTAAAAATTAACCTTGCATCGACAGTTTTCTTAAACAATAAAACGAACGATCGTATAATTCGATGCTTACAGATTATACATGCATTTTGTTATTAGCGTCTACTCTTCGATAATTACTGTCCGAGTTTTTTTATTGTACCCGCATATAATAAGTAATAAACAGTAATTTAATTATTGTCGTATACTCGAAAAACAAATAATAATAATAGTAATATACAGAGTGATCAACTAAACATAAAAACACTCACTATCTCGGAAAGCATTAACTTTTTACCTATTATTATTATTATTATTTTTTTTTTTTTTTGACAATTTAAGAAACAAGCAGCACTAAAATGCAGGTGCGTACCCAGGACATTTTTACGGTGGTGACAACAAATTTCAACTTATTTACTAGCGTAGAAATCTGATATGACTCTATAATATATTATATAATAACAAATATACGTTCCGACGTGAACACTATGAAAGCATTATGATTATATTATATGTGTTCATATGTGTGTGACGTGTATATAAAAAAATTAATACAAACAAAATATGATTTACAAGTCGCAATTCTAACAGTATACGAATGTTTAAGAATAATGCGCTTTATGTAAAACCTGATGCCAAAGGTTTCATGGCGAGAGGGAAGGGAACGGAACACGCCACTGATAAAATATTACATTGCCGTTATTTTTGTCCGACCCTAATTTTTTAGGGTGGTTGGATTTATAGTTTAAATACATTTTGGTGTTGACATTTTTCATTTCCGTCTGCCCGTTGACGAGATTTAGTCTATTTTTAAGTTTGTCGTTTTGTGCGTAGGGGTGAGTAGTGGTGCATGATTCAAATGCGCTAATAATATCATCATACTCTCCCCCCCCCCAAAAAAAAAAATATCACAAACTTAAAACGCGAAAACGAAATTAAAAATGTCAATACTAATATTGATTTAAACTTTACACTACTAAGATATAAACTTACATGTAATTTGTTATATAGGTCGCCAATTTCAAGTCGAAATTCGATGGCGGATTCGCCCTCAAAAATAAAAACAACAAAAATATATCGGAAATGTAACATTTTAGAAATAATCGTTTGTTATTATCATAACAAAAAAATTACTATGATCATTCTGTATATACATATATATATACGTATATGTATATATGTATATATGATTAAAAACAATTAATAAAATTGCTTAATAATGATAAAAAAAAAACAATTTCCCATGACCGATAAGACTTATATGTGTTTATATATGATTTATTTGTCGCCAAATTGCTTAACGAGTACCATTGAAAAAGATTTTTTAGCACACCGTCAAAACAAATAAACGTAATTTATGATACGCTCGATTTTATTAGAGATTATTTGATTGGCCGCTGGCGGCGTCGCGATGTCTTCTTGCACGGGAATTCTCGTTCGGATAATCCGATTATCGTTACACGACAATACAAATGTGAAAACATAAACTGTTATTAAACTAAAAGTAGGCCCCGGATTAAAAATCCTTAAAAATCGATGCCCTGAAAAAAAAAAAAAAAAAATCGATTCCAAAAAATGGAAAAACTGGGATAAATTCCGCAATATCCGTTACGTGGATCGAATCTCGTACTAATTGGATTATAACAAATTGATAGACCATTTCCAAACTGTAAAAATACGTACGAAGTAGTATTGCATAGAAGAATCTCGTTCCAAAACAACGGATTCTACGAACGAATCGTTTTTAACAAATAGCACGTAAAACGATTTCCTTTATATCAAGAAAAAAAAAAATATATATATATATATATATATATATAAGTGAAACACGAGGAACGGAACGAAATATTTTTATGCAGGACAAATAATCAAGATTTCTTGTTTCTTTTTTACAATAACAAAAAAAAAATGTAGATTAAAATCGTTTTTATAACGAAAACCATTATAAATGTTATGTATTTATTTATTTACCATTAAAAAATAATCGAAACAGTTTATCAAACTATTAGTTTAACTAAGGTGGAGATTTTTTTTTTTTGATTTTTTTTCCGGGAAAACACTTTTTGGATTAGTAAAAATGCCGTACCTTAAAAAAAAAAAATGATGATTTTTTACCCGATATATTTAATTTGTATTATTTTTACGACAATTTTTCCCAATACTTTTTCAAAAATTGTCTAAAAAATCTGACACTAAATACGACGATACATTGTGGTTTTGGTTTTGTCGATTTCTGCGTCGCCATAACCACAGGCCGAAAAAAAAAAAAAAAAACCGGAGTATCGTCATAAACTTGTCGTTTATTGAGTTCCGTTCGGGACTTTTATTGGATTGCAATTGTTTATCATCGTTGACCAATCGTCGGCATATAGAAAACCAAACTGCCCGACAATACATCGGTCGAACCCACTCACGATATGTGTCCGACCCACGATTGGTCACGTTGCGAAAATTCACGTCCAGTTTAGATAATATAGATCGTTTATATTATTGTCGATTTAATACGGAACGAAATCTTACCACCTCCCGCTCGTCTGCCAAAGATAAATGAACAAATTTTTTTTTCGAAACTCTTCCAGTCTATAAAACGCGATGAACATACAGGGTGACGCGTATCGTCTATGCAGCGGGGTTAGAATCCCGGATATCGATTGAGGGGTTGCTGTACATACGGTATTTCTATACTTATATATATACATCGACGGTCGCGGTTACATTATTTTCTCTCTCTCTCTCTCATACTCTCTCTCACACTTTCTGTCTCACCATCTCTCTCTCTCTTTCTCTTTCTCTCACCCCATCTGTTTATCCATATCCCTATCCGCCTCGGCGATTTTACCTCGGTACCGAGAGGCGACTTACGCGAGTCGATTAATACCGCGTATACAGCTACATTGTATTTTGCCATGAATTACCTCAGACTTACCTCCTGTTAAACTCCTGTTGTTCGAACACCGCGATGGGAACCACGCGAATATATCCCCGCGGGTACACCCCGGCGTCTTCCGTGCGGCCGGTGGCGGCCAGTGGCGGCCGGTGGCGGCAGTGGTTTCTATCGACGGGACAGCCGCGGTGATCGATCGCGACGGGTATTTGAGATATACACCAATTTACGCCGGTCGCGTATTTATTAAACGTTTATTATACGGGCAACGGTGTGTCGGCGTAGTATTTTTTTTTTTTTTTTTTATTCGGTATTACGACTCGCCCAAGGCCAAATTACAGCGTATATTTTTTACACGATATGCGACAATTAATCGACTCGAGGAGTATTGTAATTACAGGTAGGTTACACTCGTAAACTGTTCAAGAATATATTATAAAACTCGTTATTATTGGCCGTCGCAACGAAAAGTTACGTTAATTTCGAAAATATTTATAGTTTCACTTAGCTCAACACAACGTTGCCATGGCGTTTGAACGATAATTCGAACATGACACACACTCGCCCGCGAGACAACATTACCCGCGCCAATAATTTGTGTACGTCCCAAATTGATCAAGTGCGATCAGAAAAAATGCCCTGGAAAATTACGAGTCGTCATTATAATTGTCGTCGAGTCCACTGAAAGTTCTTGTGAAAAAAGAAAAACTAACTCGAAATATACCTAGTCCAAGACTAAAACCATTGGTGGGGGGGAGGGTGAGAGGGAGGGCGTATCGGGGTTGTAGAATACAAACGGACAGAGAACAAAACGCCGACTAGCCATTAAAATCGTGATGTGGGGCGGCAGGTGTTGTTTTTGTATTCGTTTAAAATGCAAACTTTGACGGCAATCGTAAATATTCACGCAGTTCATTAAAAAAAAATAAATAAATAAATAAAAAATCAATATTGTCTACCCGAATTCGTTTTTAATTGCTGACAGTTCGCGGCAAATCGATTGCGCACAGATACAAATTAATATATATATATATATATAATCCCCTCTTTCTCTATCCTATAGGTTAGGTGTCCTATACTTTTTTTTTTTTTTTCCACAAGGTTAGGTTAGGTTGATTATTGTAAACTCGTGCCCTCCTCCCCGGCCCCCTACACACGGGAACACGGTTTGGTTCGGCTTGGTGAGCTCATCAAAACACACGTTTTAGAATAATAATGAATTATTGTTACGAATATTATCAATGAAATATATATATATATATATATATTATAACTTATACCTGGTTGTAGACGAAAAGCCCCGGGCGAACATCGATAATATCCCGGCGGTCGGGTTGTACGAGTGCAAACGGTGTCAGGAGACGACGTCAGCGGTTCACACCGGCAGCAGCGGCGACGACGACGACGACGACGACGGCGGCGGTGGCGGCGGCAGCAGCGGCAGCAGCGGCAGCGTCGGGCACTGCGCGGCGCGCACGTAAACACGACCGACCGACGTTGGGTTAAATGAAGCGACGGACGACATCTGACTGAGGATAAAATAAAAATATATTATTTACGTACGCCGGACCTCATCCGCGTGGCGGCGGCGGCGGCGGCGGCGCAACGCCGGAACGATTTTTTTTTGAACCGTGGGGGCTGAACGACATACGATATATTTTTAAATGCTCGCCGAATGTGACGTCGTGCAATTTAATAATAACCTAACAAATTATTTCGGTTTTTTTTTTTGTTTTTTTGTTTTTTCCTTTATCCGTCTAACTGAATTACGCACACACACACACACACACACACACACACCTATACAAAAATCAATGGGAACCTACACACGTAGGTAAATACGTAATTTTTCCGTTTCCGTCCGGCCGGGACGAATGTAGCAAAAACAAACCGCGTTTTCGTACTTCAATTACCACGGCATTAATAATACACTTGAAACGAAAATTATTTCGCCAAATTCACTGACGACAACGTTTTCCTATACTCGGCGCCCGACAGCTTTTTTTTTTTTTTTGTATCTATCTCCCGGACAATATTTTCATACTTCAAAACTTATTAAAGAATAAGAAAAAAATGTATAATGAAAATATCGAGAAACTCCTCCGCGGAAACATAGTACATTTTTACGTCGTTTTTACTCGGTGAAATTATTTCTTTGTTCAAGTCCACTAGAGTCTATAAAAACTATTGTGAATACGAAAACACATAGACAAGAGACGGCAAATGTCACTGCGACATCCGTAATAAAATAAAAAAAGTTACAACTATAAAACTCCCGTTAGCGTTTAATTAAATTTTTTCGCCAACAGTTTGCAAAAAGTATAATTTAACAGATTTCCCCTCCGCCCACACCGCGTTATTGCTAACTATGTAAAAAAAAGCCATTCGATCGTTTCTACATATTTTTTTCCGCCATTGTTCCAACTCCTCGGTCCGTATTTGGACGTTTCTCCCCCTCACCCAAGTTATTTTTCAAAATGTAAGATGTTTCAGGATACCGATTTTTATAATATCCAAACGAATTGTCGATCTTTTAGATTTCGAACGTATAACAAGGAATTCAGGTATCGGTTTTATTTGATAACAATTTTTTTCTACCATAAATCTTGCACCGGTGGAATACTTTATAGGAACTTTCTCCTAGCGTTTTGCATCTA
This sequence comes from Tuberolachnus salignus, assembly GCA_956483605.1. Taxonomy (NCBI): domain Eukaryota; kingdom Metazoa; phylum Arthropoda; class Insecta; order Hemiptera; family Aphididae; genus Tuberolachnus; species Tuberolachnus salignus. Next base: position 11,704,641 of record OY101431.1, read on the forward strand.
GATGACGATCATATTGATAAGACCATTTTTTTTTTTTTTTTTGATTTTCCGTATAGTTTTTCGTAATAATGGGAATACCGGAATATATTTACGCGACAACAGTGATTATCGATTTTGTTTTGTTTTTATTTTTACAGTTATGTCAGCGTTATCTAAACGTGGTGTAATTGTCATAATATTCTGGCTTCTTTCGAGTTATTTGAAATTTTGGACTTTTTAAAAAAAAATTTAATTTGGTGTTGTGCGGAAAAAATGTTTGCAATTGACTTTTTATCGTCGTGTTTTAAGTACTAATTAAAATGTCTTTACAACACGAATCCAATACATTGATCAATCAAAACATGTACAACTGAATTCCGCTCCGAATCGTTTTTCGTTTGCAATGATGTATCGTTGTGTAAAGCAATAAACAAAATTATCTTAAGTATTATTCTTAAGTAAGAACGAGAATTCTAAAAAAAAAAAAACGCGACAAAATCACCTTGGTTACCAAAATCCCATCTTTTTTTTTATGACGTTTATCATAAAATATATGCGATTGTACCGGATACGGCTATTATATTACAGATTGTTGATAACGATATGTTAATACTGTTACTTATTGGACTAAAAAAAAAATTGCCGCCCGGGGCAACAATAATATACACTCTTGTCCCCGGCCCCATCATCAGAATAGATGCCTAATTTTTCGAGTACGTCGGTCCTGCGGACGGGGGGGACGTTTAGTATTTTACCGAGGGTGCTTCGCGTGCATTCGAGTGTCTCGTCGGGGGTATTTGTCTCGTTTTTATCAGGCGAAATGCCTAAAAATAAATTGCAAATCGCTCGGCCGTCATCGTCGTCGTACTGCCATTAGCCTGTGACGTTAATCCACTTAGTACTGATGGCCGGTAATGTCAAGGGTTTAAAAATTAAATCGTCAATAACGTTTTAGTATTGATATAAGATTACGTGTGCAGTATAAATGATGACAGAAGACACAAAAAAACAAAACGCGATAGACGGTTCGTTCGAAAACGACGGTAATATACTTACTATAATACGACAGAAAAAAAAACAATAAAGACGTCAGAGGATCGTTTATGATTTCGTTGAGTTAGTATATATTAGAAAAGTGTTCGGCTTTGGATCGATATTAAATTTAGATTTTCATTTTTTTTTTTTTTTTTTTTTTTTAACATCAATGATTAATGATGATCAATAGACGGTGAACTGAGGATTGATATTGTTTAAAGACTTGTTCACTTCTGTTACGTTATAATTAATAAATATATTAAATATGTCTATTTCGATTATTGTCATTGATCCATGACATATGTTAATAGGTGCTAACATACACAGTATGTATTTTTTTTTAAACATTGCATGGCAAAACGATATAGACGCAAAGCATATATATTTTCTGAGCCGCAGTATCTAAAATTATAATTAATCTTAAAAATTGAATTAAAAGATTTCGCGGACATAAAGTTTCAGAAATTTTACATCACCTAGTTTGGTCGAATTTGATTAAAATCACATTGTTTTAAAACCAAAGAGCGTTTACGTTTTCAGCAAAAATGAATCTTTTCTTTTTCGCGGCCAAAATAAATATTTTGTCTGTCAATATGTGAAAAACAATTAATTTTAATTTAATATTAATTTTAACTAAATTTCTACTTGCTATTTTAACTTCGGAGTACTGTGCAGTACTCTGCGTGTGTTGTTATTATTATATGCGTATAATTTTATTAATATAAAATACAATGCAGATAATTACTATGAGCAATAAGATCAAATTTGTACAACTATTAGGTACCCGCTACAGTTTTCTATTCTTTTTATTTCATAAATCTTGAATTGTTATAATTGTATGGATATCGTACTTACGAGTATTTATGTATAAATATAGAATTTTTCCGATTGTAAATAATTATTGTACTGATACCGTAATCCGGGTGAGACGCCCCCAAAGAAAACTTCAGTTGGCATTCTAATTTCTATCATTACAATGTACTTAACTATACCAACAACAAATTTTATTTATGAAAAATAACCTATTATAGGAATATTATAGATTTTAAGTATGGACTATTATTGGTATACACATTGAGAACGGCGTATGGAATTTCAATTAAAAAATAAACAACATTTTGTATTCAGATCCCCTGTTATCGGCATACATTTTTTTAGACGACGATCACTAGGAAGCAGTAGCGTCCTGAAGACTTTCAAAAACCGGTGAAGTTTTATTTCTTCACATCCATCGATTCCAGTGGTGTATTTTCATTTTTTTTTTTTTTTTTTTCACAAAAGGATAGCAAGAGTGGATATGTTAAACCTTACAAAAGTGTAACGAAATGTTAAAATATTTATATTTGGTAAGTCATATTTGTTTGTCTTTTGGTTCCGGGGGAAGTTAAGACCCGGGACAATTAACTTCTTCCTCGTAAATATGACACTAACCAAGTTAAAAAAAAAAAAAAGTTAAGTTAGTTGCAAAGGATGGTGGGCACGTGGGCACCACTAGTAGGTAGTATAGGTATTTTTTGTATAATCAGCATTTTTCAGTTTTTCCACCCCATCCCCACATGATTTTCGTCTTCGAGACGGCCCCGATCATTATATTTAATATTACGTTAACTTCACATATTTACGAAATTTATAGGTATCGACAAGCTCAGACATTGTACGGCAATACAAAAAACAATGGTGTGAAATTATTAATAATATATACAGATTTGTAATTGTTTTCCAATCAGTCGATTTCGTACGGACACCCGTTATTTGAGGTAACACGAAAAACTCGAAATTTTATTCGTATTATTACAACGGTATATTACAGCGATTATTATAATATTTCCATTACGAATTTGCGGAATTCGTAATCGAAATATGCGCAGTTCTACTACGACACGCCGTTCGTATAATCGATATGAAAAAGTAGGTAGACGGTTTAAATGCAGTGAAGTGGACTGGAGGGAATTTACGAACATCGGTTTATCGCCGAGTAATATATACCTAATTCGGGAAGTCTAGTTAGGGATTTAATTCATATTACATGTATACCAGCGATGTTATATACGATCGTTTAAAAATTGCGTACAATGTGCGAACTAAAAATAATGAAATATCTATAGGGGGTACCCAAGCGTTTATAACTACCGGGTGCTAAAGACCCAAAGCAACTCCCCTGGGTTATGCTAATCTCCAATGGCAATAAGCATAAATATTAAATTTAAAATACACCAGTAAACGGTAATTATTGTACTCTTGGGTATTTTTTTCTCTGTGTAGAGTTCACATTACATACAAATGCTTGAAGGGAATATACTGATGCTGTCTCAACATATAATTTTTTACAAAGTTAAACATATTATTGTCGCGTACAAATTCGAGTCCGAATGTACTATAAAAAGTAAGTATATATGATTTTTAATAGCTATTTAGATTCCCAGTGTAGTTTTACTAAGACGCGTGTTGTTTTTTCTCTCCAAAAACACTATACCGGTTAGTAAAAGGCTCCAAATTATTCGCATCTTATCGTATTATCTTTCCGAAATGCCAATTTTTAGCACGGTGGTTTTTTTATTTTTAAAACTTACTAGATTTCTCAATAGGTTTTCTATATAATTAAACAAAAACTTACAACAATATTGTCAACACATCGGTTTTAGTTTTGTTGATTTCTGAGTTACGATTGGCTACAAGGGGGAACGAAACACGACCATAATTATACTATACTCCGCTCAGAATCGCTTTTTGATTGCAATTGTTTATCGTTGCTTTTGGTTTATAAAAAACCATATTGGAATTGCCGGTATCCGATATCCGATACATTCCAAACTTCCCACCTACAACAGTGGCCCCACCAATGGTGCGAAGGATTCCCGTATTTTTTATTTAATAAATAATATATATTAGCCGTTGTACGCGCACGGACTTGTATTATAATAATATATTACTTAACAAAAATTCAAAATGAAAGTTGGAAATAGCTGAAACCGTTACTGTAATTGAGAAAAACTGACGAAATAAATATTGTAATTCGTACTTCAGAACGATGTATTTAACGATGAATGAACGAAAATGGTTGTAAAGTTAAATACTTCCATTTCAAACGGGCCCGCTATGAACGGTAAAAGTACATCGTGTGAAATTCAGCTAAATCCCGGTAAATAGTATAATATTTATTAATGTTAAATATGCACACGGGTACATTAAAACCGTATGAACCGTGATTTTTTGGTAGAAAGCGATGTATAAAACGAATAAATCGAATAAAGAAACACCGGCGGTGCGTAAAACAAAATTACCATCGTTTCAATATGATAAAATATCAAGATCGTGCGTTGGTAAAGGTATAGAGTTTAGGCGATAGGCTAAAATCGTCAAACCGCCTCTAACGGTGCCGGATTCCATAGGTGGAATGTAGATAATATGTTGGTTTTCGTTTTTAAAATTTATTAATGTTTCAATTAACTGCGCGTTTTGAGTAAATAATATTTTATATCAATTTTTGCGTGGTTTTTAAAACATTTTTCTAACACGATTGTTCGTTAGTGTTGGTTATCATGGGTATATAATGCTAATATTTACAATATTTAGCATTGACGGACCGTCACGGTTTTGTTTTAATATATATATTTAAAAAAAAAAATATAAAATGTTAATTCGAGTCGATCGGTGGTTCAAAGGGCGAGTGCCGCGATTAATATTCAGACGTACGACAACGCCGGCTAAAATAATAATTCCATAATGTTTTCGAAATATTTACAACGCACGTAACAGTTTAATAACAAAAGCCACACGCCGTAGCTTATATAAGCTACTTGTATATTCCTCGTTTAATTCGCATTGTTTTAAAATTTAAAACCAACATGCCGCTGTTGTAGATGGGAAGTCCGAAGGGTAGATTGTTTGCAACGAAAAACGAAAAGTAAAAAAAAAAAAAAACAAAAAAAAAACGATTCTGAGCGGACATTAATAGGTTATAAGTACTAGTCGTGTTTTTCCTAGTGTTTTCCAATGTTACCCAGAACGAAACCGTCGTCGTTATTATTGTTGGTTTTTTTGATTTTAATCTTTAGTCAAGTGCTACCAGTCAGAAATCCTGTATATTTTTTTAGGAATCCGGATCATTTCTACTAGCCGAAACACGCCCCAGTAAAACTTATCCGTACACACAAAATCTAAAATTGATTTAGAATATATAATATTATATTAATTATGAAAATGTTCAGCTGGGAAATTGCTTATTTTGACGAAAATAATTGTATAACGTAGTCATTCTGAAAACAATGTGTCCACTGAACCGGCGCTAATAAAAATCGATAGAAGGGTTCACCGACTTTAATGATGGATTTACCCATTATTCGGTCCAATAATAAAAAGTTATATGTTAATACGTTATAAATTTCGCATTAAATAGTAAAAAATAAAAATAATACGGTCATTCTGCAAACACCACGGGTGGGCCGCAAGTGTAGCTGGGAAACTGAGAAGAAAGGATATAGAGAGAAATTTAATTTATGTCTGTGCGCAACGATAAAAATCATTATTAACGAAAAACGATTCTGAGCGAAAATTCAGTTGATTATGTTTTGAAATCATTTTTAAGTTTTCTTTTTTTTTTTTTATCAAAATTTGCATTTTTTAGAGAAAAAAAAATTATTAAAAAACATTCGACTTTTTTTGCTTTTAAACCCCGTTAAGAACTTATGATAAACTTTTTCGTGCATTTCGGCTTGAACAGTCTTATTCAATCGATTTGTAAAAAAAAAAAAAAACCCCTTTAGTGCCAATAAATAGTTTAAAAAAACCAGAATGGTTTTGACAATTTGTCCATGCCTAGAAAGACCTAACATTATTATTCTATGCAAATTTCAAGTCCATCCGTTTGTTTTTACACGAGTTTAGAAAAAATCGAAAATTTATGAAACCACTATCGTTCACTATTCCGTTTTTTCCCGTTTCTTAAGATAATCGCAACGAAAAAGTTGCTTTCAGAAAAGGTGATACACATGAAACGCAGAGCACGATGTCCGGTAAAAAGTTGTTCACGGACGGAAATTTTTTCCTAAAACAACACATATTCATAGTAAAAAGAAAATATGTCGTTTGCGTAATGGAAGAAGAACGTTCACTTATTCCATTACAGTGTAATGGACGAACGATGCATGCGAAAGTTTTCACTCGAAGCTCAGTAGCGTGTTTAATCACTCTGTCGTCCTTCGAATCTACGTATTCTTGAAGCCATAAACGAAACGTGAATTGACAATTATTTGAAAAACGCACTGTTAAACGTACCATTCGTACAAATAATATTTCGACCGACAATCGTAGTTTTCTAGCGCGACAAAATTCGATAGGGTGTGACATTAATCCACTCGAGTGAATTGAATTTCTTTCAAATTTATACCCCACCGCGGAATTTTTTATTGTTGTTGATGAAATAATATTAATTTAGTAGACCGTAAATAACGAAACGATCGAGCGACCGCAACGAGAGGCACGGCTAACCTGCGTAAACCGAGTGTCCGTAATTATTATTGGGTGACTTTACCGTTGGATGATCGCAACTAAATATAATACGCATAATTCGATTTTTACCGCAACTAGTAAAATGCAAATAAACTAAATAATAAAACATTTGAAAATACCAATGTATTTACATAAAAAAAATTCGCCGTCCTCCCCCCACCGGTGACCTTTATACGCGATAATTTAATCCATTTATTTAATCCGATAGATGATCGTTTTTCGAGCGTTGTCACGTAATAACAAACGCCGATAGTTAATAAATTCTCCGGGTTCGTGACACGCCTACGTGATTATACTAATACAATAATGTATCTGTTATACACACGGGGGTATTCCAAGGACTACCTACGTTTAATAATATTATTAGCTGACGAATAATAAAAAAAAAAAAAAAAAAAAAAAAAAAAATATTATAATAAAAAATACCAAAGTAGAGATATTAACTAGATTGACGAACGCGTTATCTGCGTTCAGAATATTTGAACCGTAAGTAATGTAGTTATAATAATTATTTTATTGCGTTAAAGATTTTTTTTGTACGCTTTTCACAGCTATATATAACATAGTACTATATAAAATAAATGTATTATTAATTTACGAAAGCAAAAAACTCCTTGACGAGCTTATTCAGCTTTTGACCTTTCTCCGTTTCCCGTCGAAAATATTACTTTTTTTCTTTTAACCCGTCAAATCGGATAAAACCGCATTCCGATTTACGCCGGTAACAAAAAACAAAAAAAAACAATTTTTTTTTTTTTATTTCCTGGCGGACGCTGTAAGTGTTGATTTTTTTCGCTGGGAAATATAATCAAAATACCAATAGCGACACTTTTTTTCACTGATTAAGTTAGCGTAGCGGGAAATGTATTGGTTTTACTATGATGTATAAACAACATTTCTGGTAGAAATCTTGCTTAGATTTTAACATATTTTTCTTAAAGCATTTTGTATCTAGTTGATGCATTAGGGGGGGGGGAGGTTGATTTTCATTGTTTTTATTAAGTAGGGCAAAACCTGGAAAATTTATCAGTTCTTTATATTCGAACTCGGTTAAAAATAATCATAAAAACCTGATATTTCCGTAGAAATTTAATATTGGCCGTTTATAAACGAGGTATAATTTCAAAGACGTGTTGAAGGTTTCTGAGGTATTTGGAATTTCCGAGTAATTGTCGTTTTTGGTTTGGTCGAGCTTGAAATGCTTGAACATTTTACACGAGGTTCATCGTAAGTTATACTACTCGGTAGTGTATGTGCGAAGGATGTCCGCCTTTTTTTTTTCTTTTTTTTCATAGTTCGTACCATTTTGCATAGGTACAAATATTGACACACTACAGAAAGTGATAATAATAATAAAATAATTAATACGTTTTATAATCAATAAAAAGAAAATATATATCGCGTAAACTTTCGTCCCTTATCAATTCGTCGTATTCGTCGTATGCATTAATTATTTATTTTCACTCGAGAGTTGATTGCTAAAAGTGTCGGGCCGATATTTGTACCCCGGGGAAAAAAATAAATGTTGATTTTTCAGGTCATTTTCCGGATTACGGGGAAAAAAAAAAAAAAAAAATTATATTTAAACAAATTGTATTAATAAAATGCAATATTTTTTTTTATCGCATTTTCGAGAGAATGTACACTTGGTAATGAATAAACGAAAAGTGAAAAAAAAAAACTGAAAAAGAACCAAAACATTTTGGAAATTATATCGCCACAGTGTACGATTATATTAATACGGATATAAAAAAAAGTACGACAAAAAATTTGGCGGGCCTGTCCGGGATTTGAACCCGGGACCTCTCGCACCCGAAGCGAAAATCATACCTCTAGACCAACAGGCCGGATGAAAGATACTTATTCTATTTTTACTTATAAACCCAACAATGTATAATATCAAAACGTTCTTTTTTCTATAATTGTTTCAATAATATTCGACAACGATCATTGATTTTGATTATTGTTTGACTATATTTTGAAATTGTTTACCCGAAAGACTTCATTTAACATTTCCCATCTTTTTTACCTAATTTATTAGCTTACAATGAGTTCGAATTAAACCATTTATTTTGCTTTTTGCCGGCATTTTAATTTTTACCGGGTATTATTTCCTTCGTAGTGCATTTTAGATTCATTTTTCATTTTTAAAATAAGTGCCAGCCGTGCATAACTGTCGAAACAATACGGGGGGCAATTGTAATTTATCGATGCGTATAGATAAAAATTCCTCTCTTTATCCTACATTTCCAATTTCCCATTTAGAACAGTGGCTCACACACGGTGTGAATTATGTCTTTTTTTCTTTTCTTTTTTTGTTTGGCGTATTAAATTCACCAGAACAATTATGAAATACGCCTACACCACTTGAAATATTCCTTTCGAAAAATGCACCGATAACAAAGTGTTAATTTAAATGGTCTGAATTTGAATGGCAACATGATTCCGAACAAAATGTCATTAATTTCAAAAACGACAACTAAAAATTATTTCATGATTCGGAAAATAAATATCACTAGAATATTAGTATAAACGATACAAGTAAACTAAAAATGTTATTGAATTTATTTTTGTTGTTATTATTTATCAGTTGAAATATATATGTTTAAAAATCCTTATCAGGAACTGTTCTGTTTTAAATTAATTTTACTTTAAGTTTCACTAGTGCACCGTCTCATTTCCAGTGGTCTTGTGCACTTGGGTGAAACAAAAATGTACAAATTATCTTTGAAATACTTTCGGCGCAATTATTGTGGTCTCCAAACTCCGGGCTGTTGAAACTTTTGATAATAAGTTATTGACCAAAAATCACGGTGTTTTCTCGGAAATATCAGTGCAAGACAGAGACAGACTCGGTGGGTAAATAATATCTAGTGGAAAAAAATAACCGGATAGAAAAATATATTAATTACATTAGTATTGAAACAGATATTTATAAAATAAATACACGACGTGTACAATTACTTTATAAATTTACTCGGTGTATTTTTAAATAAAAAATTACAATATTTCCTGTACTATAAAAATTAGTTAACACGTGTTACATGTATTATTTTAAATATTACGATAATAAATAAAAGCCAATCTGTATTTGATATCAGGCAGGGTCGGACTGGGAATCCGATCAGGCCTGAAATAATATACAAAATCGGTCCTCTATTTTCAATTCATTGTGTAATTATATTTTCTCATAAAAAAAAAAGAAAAATAATAATAAGGCTTTTAATACGCCTAAACAGAATAATCCCTCAGTTTAAAACAAACACATGAGGTCCCAAACCTAAGAGGAGGTCAAATTAAAAAAAAAGGCTACCCAAATAGTGTAAATTGTTAAAAAAGTCGTAAATAACCTATAAAGTATTCATACTACGGCTTTAACATTGGAAAAATGAACATAAAAAAAATATACTATTTTAAATCGGCCCTCCGAGATTTGTTCGGTACCACGCCGGCCCAGACCGATCCTGCTATCAAGCACACGCTTATCATAGTTCATACATTTTTAAACAATTAAAACATTTAGATACAAAGCCGATGTTAGTCATTAGCCGGCCGAGCGACATCATACGCTTTTTTTTCTCGGTTCTGTACTATTCTTCAATTATTTTTTCAAGTAATATAACTTGATTAACATTAAACAAACTTTATTAAATAATTACCTTGAAAACAAAATCTATCTTGATAATTTTGTTTAATACAGAATGAATAATCGAATATATCGCAATAAATAAATAATTATTATTTATATTATTTTCTAATAAATATCAATCATAAACATATTTATATTGAAACAATAACATTTGTTTTGTCATTTAAGCATTTTCTAAAATAAATAGTTTCAATTTGTGTATTATTAACACATAGTACTATGTGTAAATTTCTACTGAAGATACGATCATAGTTTTATATATTTTTATATTTTTCATACAAAAAATGTTTCATAAAATTAAGTCTTTTGAGATTTTGTAACCCTACACTGAACACTGTAAATGATTAATTTGCATATTATCCAATTCGATTACCTGATAGGATAAATGCCATGCAGTTTAAAACATTAACTGTTTAATTTTATTAATAGCCAAACTGATGGCCTATACAATTAATTGTTACAGACATGGACGTTCATTAAGGAAGAATCATAATCCTCTTGGAATATTATATAATATTCTTTTATCCAGTTCTCACGTATATTTTTACGGTCGATTTACGATTATTTAATGAAAAATTTAGAAAATAAAACGCATGGTGGTAATCGATTGGTTACTAAATCAGTTTAACTAAAAAAAAAAAAAAAAAAAATGTATTAACCTTTTAATGTTTTAATAATATATGTATATTAATAATTCTCACACTGATCATTTATTTATTTTTGTAACATTATATGTATATAATTACTTACCCTATATTGTATACCTCTCGGCCGATCTATACTTAAGATTCAAGTGAGTGTTGAATAAACCGAATGATTTCAACCAAAAATCATCACAGCTATGATTTATGATATGTCTTTTAAATCAATTTTTTTTTTCTTCTATTATTATGTGCCCAAAAACATTAAGACATTAGTACATTATCTAAATTTTTTTATTATCTACTAGATTAATTATTATATATAGTTCTATGTATTTGTATGTTTTTTATTTTATTACAAAATGCTTGAAACAACTTGTTAACAAACACTTAAACGAGCATTTTAAACGCATACAATTTGCATTATTTAACAATTCCAAAATAAAGCGATTTATATTTATGATTTCTATGGATATTGGTTATCTATATTAAAATGGAAAAACGACTGGAAACTTACATATTTTATTCGATATATTATTATAAACGTACTTATATTGGGGTGGTCCTTATTCTTAAACTTTCATATTTTCGATATCTCCTCCACCCCTCATTTTGTTTAACACCTCAAGAGAATAATTTTATTAAAATTTGGTAATAATTACTCAATAATTAAAAAAATTGTTAGACGATAGTTTTTTAGTATTTTGTTTATTTTATTAAAATACATAATATTTTATATAATTTCTCATAAATCCATTAGTTTGTGAAAATTGTATATATAAAGAAAAAAAAAAATGTACCTTACATTATATTTCTATTTTTTTTTTTTTTTAATATTATGCTTCTTGAGTAAATACCCAATTTACATGAATAGACATTTTTCAATACAACTAAAAATGTACAGAAATACAAATTTTATTTAAAAAAAAAAATAGAAATAAAATGTGAAATATATTTATTTTCATATATAAGTAAATTATATTAAATTAATGATTGATAGAATGGGATTTTTACGAATTACTTTTATTTTAGGAAATTGAATATTCTACAATTTCCGTATAAGTAGTATTGTGTAATCTTTAACTATTTTTCAAATATAATTAAATAATCGTATAAACATCAAGTTTGACAAATACATGCAATACAATTCAATTTATTAGTTTTTCTGACAAACTAGTGGATTTATGAGAAATTATATAAAATTGTTATTTATATTATATTATTGTTTTTCCGCTCAATCCCGGAAGTGGTAAAATTATAGGTAGCATTTTTTTTTTTTTATATATGTGGCTTACTTTATTTTCGTTGAAAGAGACATGGAAAAAATGGACTAAAAAAATCAAGCTGTGCAGAAAACATAATTGTTATCGGAATGTTACTATGATTTATTACTATTCAAACAGGCCTGCTTTAAACGACCATTCTACTGATGATACATCAGTACATCGTGGGAATTTCATATAAATACCAGAGGTAGGATAATTATATGAATTTTGTATTACGCACGAGTATATTAACGTGTATGATAAACGCTGACGGTGAAGGACCAATCGAAAACTGCCACGCGGCGTTAGGGGTAAGGCAACCCAACGAGTACGTAATTGGTTGCTCCTTAGTCGACTTTGGGTGGGCAATGATAAGAACGCGAAAGCAATATTAATCGAATGCCAATTGCAAAGATATTGATTATATATTACATCATTGTGTTCGTGTTCTTATTACAATTCGAGTTTTTTGCTAGTAAATAATATTTCTGATGATACCGCCTTACTATCAGCTTCTTCCAGCTACACCATCGCGTCCCAACAACTACAAACTCACCTAAACACTCTTTCTCAATGGTTCATCAACTGAAAAATAAAAATCAATGAATCGAAGTCCTCCTTTGTCTCTTTCTCGCTCAGACTCCATAACTGCCCAGCTGTATCTATAAACAACATCATCATTCCTCACTCGAATGAAGTTAAATACCGTGCTCTTACTTTTGACAGGGGCCTAACCTGGTTAGGTTGCCTAATTCAACTCATCTTAAATACTTGAGATCGTAAGAAATTAATACCAGACTCTTTCTGTTAAGGCCACTCCTTTGTCCCAACCTAACCATACCCATCAAAATCATTTTATATAAAACCCTTCTTCAACCAATATGGACATACGGTATCGTAATATGGGGCTCTACCAAGACCTCAAATAAAAGGACAATTCAAGCTTTTCAAAACATCTCTCAACGTCTAATCACTGGTGCACCCTGAATTGTCTCCAATGCCACCTTAAATTCCAACCTCAAATTACCTTCCGTCAATGAAATTGATGCCATCTACCACAAACGCTTCCACGCCAAAATTCTACATATTCCAAACCAATTAATCAATGGGTTAGCTTCATTAGCACTTCCTAGCAACAACAAACAGTCGCCCAAAAAGGAACTGGTGCTGTGATTTGAAAACTTAAGAATCAACAAATTAACAAATTATTAATAATATTATTATGAGGTATCACAACTGTGTGATTCCTTTTCATATGTATATAAATGTTAATTGTATGTAAATTATTATTAATATTTATTGTACAAACTGTACAGATTGTAATTAATTAAATAAAGTCAAATTTTTAGAAAAAAAAAAAAAAGTTATGTCCAAACCCCCTCATCGTTACAACAGATTTCCGTATAAAAATTGCAACGTATTTGTTTTTTTTAATCAATGATTGCTATTTAAAATTTTGAAAATTATTATCACTGAAGTGTAAAAATTATGAAGAAATTGGTGAAGTAAGCAGCATGATTAAACAACCACATGATACGCTGTGGTCGCGAAATTAGTGTAGGATATGGATTATTCGGTTGTTTTTTTTGGGGAAAATATATGTATTATTAATAAAAAAAATAATGAAATCATGAAAAATTCAATACACACACGCGGACAATAATATGCACGGTTAATGTAGAATATGTAGCTATACGGATAATATCAGGTTTATAGGTACACGTGTAATGGTGAGTTTTAGTTTATATACGTCGAAAAGCGGCTATACCTTCCCGGGTCGGGTGTCCAGATCGTCCTCATCAGAGTTGACAGTGTGTTTCAAACGCCGTGTGTCCGAGGTTCGACCACAGCCGACAGACCAAAATTTTTGCAATATTTTTTTTTTTTTTTTTTGGTCTCTGCTATCATAACCGTATTTCGATAATATAAAACAATATTCATTTTTTTTATCGGTTCTGTACTATTCTTCAATTATTTTTTCAAGTAATATAACTTTATTAACAAACTATATTAAATAATTACCTTGAAAACAAAATCTATCTTGATAATTTTGTTTAATACAGAATGAATAATCGAGTATATCGCAATAAATAAATAATTATTATTTATATTATTTTCTAATAAATATCAATCATAAACATATTTATATTGAAATAATAACATTTGTTTTGTAATTTAAGCATTTTCTAAAATAAATAGTTTCAATTTGTGTATTATTCACATATAGTACTATATCTTTGGTATTATTCACCAATATAAATTTCTACTGAAGATACGATCATAGTTTTATATATTTTTATAATTTTCATACAAAAAATATTTCATAAATTTAAGTCTTTTTAGATTTTATAACCCTACACTGAACACTGTAAATGATTAATTTGCATATTATCCAATTCGATTACCTGATAGGATAATTGCCATGCAGTTTAAAACATTAACTGTTTAATTTTATTAATAGCCAAACTGATGGCCTATACAATTAATTGTTACAGACATGGACGTTCATTTAGAAAGAACCATAATCCTCCTGGAATATTATATAATATTCTTGTATCCAGTTTTCACGTATATTTTTACGGTCGATTTACGATTATTTAAGGAAAAATTAAGAAAATAAAACGCATGGTAGTAATCGATTGGTTACTAAATCAGGTAAGTAATTATGCAGGTAGCTATTCTCGTATTATTATTACATTTTTTTGGATAGTTTGCGTTCCTTTGCTCTGATTATGAAGTTTATACATAAAAAAACATTCCTGTTAATGCTGCCAGCTATATAGAGCAGCGTCGGAGATGATAACAGGTCAGAATCAGACGGGTACAAATAATAGAAAAAATAAAAAAGTAATCGGACCTTGGAATTTAGCGTATGTGAAATCAACGGCTAAGAACAATTTTAATTTCCATAAACGTACGGTTCTGGACTGAATATCATAGTTGATTGAAAATACAAAATACAAAATTTTTAATGTTATTTCCAAACCCCTCATCGTTTCAACAGACTTTCGTATAATAATTTGTCATAAAAATTGCAACGTATTTGTTTTTTTAAATCAATGATTGCTAATTAAAATTTTGAAAATTATTATCACTGAAGTGTAAAAATTATGAAGAAATTGGTGAAGTAAGCAGCACGATTAAACAACCACATGATACGCTGTGGTCGCGAAATCAGTGTAGGATATGGATTATTCGGTTGTTTTTTTTGGGGAAAATATATGTATTATTAATAAAAAAAATAATGAAATCATGAAAAATTCAATACACACACACGGACAATAATATGCACGGGTAATGTCGAGTATGTAGCTATACGGATAATATCAGGTTTATAGGTACACGTGTAATGGCGAGTTTTAGTTTATATACGTCGAAAAGCGGCTTTAACTTCACGGGTCGGGTGTCCAGATCGTCCTCATCAGAGTTGACAGTGTGTTTCAAACGCCGTGTGTCCGAGGTTCGACCACAGCCGACAGACCAAAATTTTTGCACTATTTTTTTTTTTTTTTTTTTGGTCTCTGCTATCATAACCGTATTTCGATAATATAATACAATATTCATTTTTTTTATCGGTTCTGTACTATTCTTCAATTATTTTTTCAAGTAATACAACTTTATTAACAAACTATATTAAATAATTACCTTGAAAACAAAATCTATCATGATAATTTTGTTTAATACAGAATGAATAATCGAGTATATCACAATAAATAAATAATTATTATTTATATTATATTCTAATAAATATCAATCATAAACATATTTATATTGAAACAATAACATTTGTATTGTCATTTAAGCATTTTCTAAAATAAATAGTTTTAATTTGTGTATTATTAACACATAGTACTATGTGTAAATTTCTACTGAAGATACGATCATAGTTTTATATATTTTTATATTTTTTATACAAAAAATGTTTCATAAAATTAAGTCTTTTGAGATTTTGTTACCCTACACTGAACACTGTAAATGATTAATTTGCATATTATCCAATTCGATTACCTGATAGGATAATTGCCATGCAGTTTAAAACATTAACTGGTTAATGCATCAAGCAATTGCCAAACTCTCTTATGAAATTAAAAAATCAGCCTTGGACTCATCTACCCCGATTTTTCCCTATTCTCAATCACCCAATTTCTCTCCGGAGTTAAGACAATTTATTGCTGAAAAACGCAGAGCCAGATCTAAATGGCATCAAACACACTACCCGGAGGATAAGGCAAACTACAATCATCTTTCTAACAAACTCAAATTTCTACTCAAAATTCACAAAACCAATCTCTACAATAATTACATACAAAGTCTTTCCTTTAAAAATGGATCTCTATGACGCACAACTAAGTCAACTTTACGGTTTATGGACTCCCCTCCTCCGTTACGCCGCCCAGATAACTCAGTTGCTAACACAGACAAGGAAAAAGATGATGTTCTAGCTGTAGAACTATCAGAAGTATTCAAACCACATATCATTTCCACACCAGAACCGCATATGTCGAGAGTCATGGAGTCTCTTCATTCAACGTTACCTATGGGTTTTCCTGCAAGACCAACCTCCCCAGCAGAGATAAAGCGTATTATAAAAAAATTGGCAAACAAAAAATTCCCTGATCAAGTCTTGATCTCCAACAAAGTCGTTAAAAATCTCCCTGCGAAAGTGATCATTCATCTTTCACATATTTATAACGCTGCTCTTCGTTTATCGTACTTTCCTACTACTTGGAAATCGTCTGTCATTGTCACAGTCCTCAAACCTGGCAAGCTTCCTGAAAATCCCTCCTCTTAAAGGCCCATTAGCCTACTATCGGTATTGGGAAAAATTCTTGAAAATATCATTCTCAAGCGTATCACCAATATAGCACAAGCAAATAACAGTATCCCAAACTTTCAGTTTGGCTTCTGTTCTCACCATGCCACAACTCATCAACTACATCGGGTTGTGGATTTCATCTCATCAGCACTTAAAACTAAACAATAATGCGCCGGAGTCTTCTTGGATGTTGCTAAAGCTTTCGATACCGTTTGGCATGAAGTTCTTCTTTTTAAACTAAAAAAAATTTTTCCTGCTCCTTTATACCTAATACTAAAATCCTATCTTAAAAACTGTTCATTTAACGTTCGTATCAAACTGAAACACTCAAATCAATATCCTATCTTCGCTGGTATCACACAAGGAAGTTACATCACTCCATTTTTATATACCATATATACTTCCGACCTGCCTACCTCTGATAATACCTCAGTCGGAGCCATGTATATTGTTCTTTTGGTTTTTAATGATAGCTTTGAGCGAAATAAGGGTCTGAGAAGGAGTCTTGAATTGAGAGCTTTACGCTTGTTTTTTAAGTGAAGACCCCATTTAAGACGTTTATCAAGAATTAAACCCAAATAATTTGTTTGTGTAGAAGATGGAATTTGTTCATTGCCGATGAAGGTTGCGGGACATTCTAGGGATCGGAGTGTGAAAGTAATTTGAGAAGATTTTGATTGGTTAACTTGAATTTTCCAGTCGGGAAACCAGGTGTTTAGCACAGTTAGGTGGTTTTGGATTTTTTGGGCAGCTTGGATAGGATCCTTGTCAGTAGCAAGAATAGCAGTGTCATCTGCGAATGTACCGAGTAGTGTGTTTTCGTTTAGAGGTAGGTCACTGGTAAAGTCATTGAATAGGAAGGGTTCTATGTCACTGCCTTGGGGAACACCAGCAGTTGCTATTTGAGAGTTGGATAAGGCGCCGTTAATTTTTGAGACAAATGTTCGTTGGTTTAGATAATATTTAATTAGTAGGTAGTATGGAGCAGGCAAGAAGGATTTTAATTTAAAGAGTAGGCCAGGGTGCCAAACTCGGTCAAAAGCCTGTGCGATATCTGGGAAGATACCAATGCAGATTTTTTTGCTCTCGAATGCTGATGAGATTTGATCGACGACTCGATGCAGTTGGTGGATTGTGGAGTGTTTGGATTTGAAGCCGAATTGGAAATCAGGTATAATTTTATTATCCGTGGCAATTTTTATAATTCTTTTTAGTAGTATTTTTTCAAATAGTTTTCCTACGATAGACAGAAGGCTTATAGGGCGGTAAGAGGAAGGGTTTTCGGGAGGTTTGCCTGGTTTGTGTATAAGTATTATTTGAGCATGTTTCCAGATAGATGGCATGTAAAAAAGGCGGAGTATAGATTTGAATATATAAGATAGAAGTAATATTTCCTTGGGTGGTAATTGTTTTAAAAATGGAGCAGTTATCAAATCATGACCAGGAGCTTTGCCAGCCTTTAAATGTTTTATATAGAAGAAAACTTCATCTGGGGTAGGGGTTTTGGCAGGCATAGAGACTGGTAGTGGACTATCTAAGAACTCGAACACTCTGGTAGAGTGCTGCGGATTAGTTTGTATAATGTTTGGTTTAAAAACTGTAGCAAGGTGTTCGGCAAAAACGTTGGACTTTTTAACATCGTCAGTGATTTTGGAGTTGTCAGGGCGACGAATTGGAGGAGTGGGTTCGATGTGTCTAAGGATTTTTTTACTTGCTTTCCAAAGCGAGTCGTTTGTTGGATTTAGGTTAGAGATATAGCTGTCATAGGATTGATTTTTGTGATTTTGAAGTTGTCTTTTAAGTTTGTTGGTAAGGTTGTTAAAGATCCGCTTGTCGTTAGGGTATCCTGTGATTTGCCATTTGGCACGAGCTTTTCTTTTTTGTCTTAAAAGTGCATTAATGTGGCCCGGGAGTGGGTATTTGTCTAGAATTATGTTCGAGGTGTTGGAATAGTTGTTGCTTGGGCGCGAGGACAGTTTAGCTACGGATTGGATCATTTCTACAAATGTGACAGAAGCTTGCTCAAGGTCTTGGGCAGTTTTAAGAGGTATGCCTAATTTTGTATTGTTGCTTAAGTACTTCTTGTAGTGGGTCCAGTTTATTGGGCCTGAGGTCAGAGAAGATCTTTTTGGGATTTGGTTTATTTCACCATCGATGACTAGCTTTACTGGGGAATGATCGGAGGAAAGATCAGTGATGTTATATATAGCGAGGGGTAAGTTACTTGGGGTGGAATATATGAAGAAGTCTGAAATATCTGGATGCCTATTGGTGTGAGTGGGCCAATATGTCGGTCCAATAGGTGCGAGGAGTGACCATTTATGGTCGGTGATTGTTTTGTGTAGGAATTCACCTCTTGGAGAGGTGGAACGGCAGCCCCATACTGGATGTTTGGAATTAAAGTCACCACCAGCAATGAAATTATTCCCTAGTGAGATAAAAAGTTGAGTAAAATCTTGAGTGGTGATTTTTTGGCTGGGAGAACAGTAGACTGAAGCAAGGGTTAATGGAACTTGTTTTAGGGAAATTTGGATAGAAACTGACTGGAGGTTGGTTTGCGGATTGATTGAGTGTAGGTTATGAACTAAGTTTGTGGCAATGATTATGGCAGAGCCTGCATGAGCCGTGCCATCCGGGTGGTCAGCACGGTATATTGAGTAACCAGGTAGATTTAATTTTATTGTTTTAGTTAGGTGGGTTTCAGTAATACAAGCTACGTGGATATTATTTTGAATTAAAAAATTATGTAGTTCATGTTTATGTTAGGATAAGACATTTGCATTCCAGAGAATAATATTTGTTGCATTATTTGTCATTGTGACTGAACAATTTGGTAATTAGTGATGTAAGAAGAGAGATGAGAGGGGTTATTAGTGATTTGAATTCATCGAGGAAGGATGCTAGGGATGGGGCTTGCGGAACTGTTGAATCATGGTTGTCCGAGTTTGAGGCAGTGTTTCTTTTGGAAGTTGTATGGGCGTATGATGGTTTTTTGTTGCTGTTGATCTGGCTTGACACGACCTGGTGTGATGAGTCTTTTGAAGAGCTTTGTGTTGAGACGAAGTTTGGTTTGGAGTTTTGATCCCGCAAGGCGGATTTTGGTGCGGAGTTTCGGTTGAATTTTTGGAGGTCCTTATGTACTTGACACCCTCTATAGTTGGCTGTGTGTGGTTGAGTACATAAGGCACAGCTTGCAGGAGAGTCCTTATCTTTCCTGCATTCACTTGATAGATGGTTATCGCCACATTTCACACATCTAGGTTGGTGATTACAGTATGCTTGGGTATGGCCATAGGACTGGCAGCGCGTGCATTGAATTAGGTTACGTCTGGGACGTGGCTCTTCAATTTTTATTTTTGTGTAATAGAGTGTATCCATTGCAAAAACACCGTTGTTTGATGATGAAGGCTCCAAGTCCACAAAAAAGAGTGGAAGGGGTTTTTTAGTTTGATAATGCAGAACATTTATGATATTCCTGACAGTGAACATTTTGGACTTTAATTCCTCTTTTATAGCGTCGACAGGCGTAGAATGATGGAGGTGCCTTATTACCACTCTATATGATTTTTCATATTTGAGTTGGTATGTGTGAAAGTTGACTTTTTTTTCTTTCAAGAATTTTACAGTTTTGCGATATGAGTCGGTTGTATATGTATTTAATTTTAAACCATTTACGGAAGATTTGCAAAGAAAACCATCAGGCTGAGTGAGTTGATAAATGGATTCGCAGAAAAGATTAAACTGTACTATATTGGTTTTGATAAATATAGGTGGTGGCAATGGGAGTTTTGTCTGCGATATATTTGATGAGGTATCAGTTTCCATCTGAACGACGTCATTGCTTTGAGCAAGTGGAGAGAATCTATTTTTAGAAGTAAACGTAGAGTTTGATTGTTTAGGATTTGGAGAGGTACCCATTGGAGAATTTTGTTTATTTTTCCTCTTGTCTGACTTTTTTGAGCAGGGTGTAGACCAGTCGGAAATATTAACATCATCACTGGTAGAAAGGGTACCTGAAGGTGGCCCGGTTTTCGATAGTATAGAGTTTTGGTTGAGTATTGTTATTGGTGGCACTAATAGCTTTTGTTTATAGCTCTTCCTCGGCGATGGTGCTTTGTTATACATCTCGGTGGTAATTAGTGGGACTAATTAAGAAGCGGTGTTTATGGGGGTTTTTGGGTCCGGGGTGCCCTAACGGAAAATGCTTAAATGACAAAACAAATGTTATTGTTATAATATAAATATTTTTATGATTGACATTTATTAGAAAATAATATAAATAATAATTATTTATTTATTGCAATATACTCGGTTATTCATTCTGTATAAAACAAAATTATCAAGATAGATTTTGTGATCAAGGTAATTATTTAATATAGTTTGTTTAAAGCTAATAAAGTTATATAACTTGAGAAAATGAATGATGAATAGTACAGAACCGAGAAAAAAAAATGATTATTGTATTATATTATCGAAATACGGTTATGTTAGCAGAAACCAAAAAAAAAAAAAAAATATTGCAAAAAATGTGGTCTGTCGGGTGCAAGTCGAACCGGGGCACACAAGTTCGAAGCTGAAACGTAAACACATATTAAGACCATCCTGGACACCCGACCCGTGACGGAAAAAGCGCTTTTCGACGTATATAAACCAAAACTCGCCATTACACGTGTACCTATAAACCTGATATTATCCGTATAGCTACATATTCGACATTACACGTGCATATTATTGTCCGCGTGTATGTATTGAATTTTTCAAGATTTCATTATTTTTTTTATTAATAATACATATATTTTCCCCAAAAAACACAACCGAATAATCCATATACTACGCTGATTTCGCGATCGCAGCGTAGCATGTGGTTGTATAATCGTGCTACTTATTTCACCAATTTATTCATAATTTTTACACTTCGGTGATAATAATATTCAAAATTATCATATGGGTGGTCTAAAGAAAAACCCACACAAATATGATATTTAGGTCCAAATATTGATCTAATCATATGTTATGTGTTTTGTAATAGATACAATATACAAAGTAGGAGGGTATTGGAAACAAAATATTTATTGTATATTATGTATAAATTATTTAAATAAATACATATTATTAGTATTTAGTATTTATCTTAAAGTTAACATTATATTTTTACAATAAGTTTATGCCGTAATGTAGGCGATAAGATAAATTTGGGTTCCATTGTTTAAAAACAGTATAAAATAATTGTATAAAATAATATAATAATACTAATAAGGATAGCGTAGAATTGCAATGGATTAAATAATTTGTATTATGTACCTAATACTAATAACTCATAATTATTTAGGTATCACTTATGTAAATAATAAAAGATATACGATTTTGTAATAATTTTATATATATATTTATTACCTGAATTAATAAAATTACATCGCAGTTCGGTGTTTACATCACAGTTAATAAATCCATTGGTAATGGCCAACGGGCATTAAATACACGTGTATCGGTAAAAAATATCCATGTACAAAAAACACAGATCTTGTATATTTTCAATACGTGTAGACATGAACTCTAATAACCGTGTATAACCACGGCCCCTAAAAAAAACTGATAAAAAGCCTACTGAATTGCAATAGAATATTTCGTCCACAAATATATGTGACGAATTTTAATTAAAGTTCATTGATTGAAAAAAAACAAAGACGTTGGAATTTGTATGACAAATTATTATACAGAAGTCTGTTGAAACGATAGGGGGTTTGGGCATAAAATTAAAAATTTTGTATTTTATATTTTCAATCAACTATGAAATATTAAGTTCAGAAGCGTACGTTTATGATAATATAATTGTCTAAAACGACAATAAAAAAAATATTGTAGTCTATGTAATAATTTGAGTAAATCGATTATCACATAATTTCGTGGATTCAAATATTAATTTTTCTTATCCGTTGATTTCACATACGCTAAATTTCAAGGACCGATTACTTTTTTATTTTTTCTATTATTTGTACCCGTCTGATTCTGACCTGTTATCATCTCCGACGCTGCTCTATATAGCTGGCAGCATTAACAAGAATGTTTTTTTATGTATAAACTTCATAATCAGAGCAAAGGAACGCAAACTATCCAAAAAAATGTAATAATAATACGAGAATAGCTACCTGCATAATTACTTACCTGATTTAGTAACCAATCGATTACCACCTTGCGTTTTATTTTCTTAATTCTTTCTTAAATAATCGTAAATCAACCGTAAAAACTGGATACAAGCATATTATATAATTTTCCAGGAGGATCATGGTTCTTCCTTAATGAACATCCATGTCTGTAACACTTAATTTTATACGCCATCGGTTTGGTTATTA
This sequence comes from Tuberolachnus salignus, assembly GCA_956483605.1. Classification (NCBI taxonomy): domain Eukaryota; kingdom Metazoa; phylum Arthropoda; class Insecta; order Hemiptera; family Aphididae; genus Tuberolachnus; species Tuberolachnus salignus. The sequence continues at coordinate 11,727,884 of OY101431.1, forward strand.
ATAAAAATAACCAGTTAATGTTTTAAACAGCATGGCAATTATCATATCATGTATTCGAATTGGATAATATGCAAATTATTCATTTACAGTGTTCAGTGTAGGGATGTAAAATCTCAAAAGACTTAAATTTATGAAATATTTTTTGTATGAAAAATATAATAATATATAAAACTATGATCGTAACCTCAGTAGAAATTTATATTGGTGAATAATACCAAAGATATAGTACTATGTGTGAATAATAAACAAATTGAAACTATTAATTATAGAAAATGGTTAAATGACAAAACAAATATTATTGTTTTAATATAAATATATTTATGATTGATATTTATTAGAAAATAATATAAATTAGAATTATTTATTTATTGCAATATACTCGGTTATTCATTCTGTATTGAACAAAATGATCAAGATAGATTTTGTTATCAAGGTAATTATATAATATAGTTTGTTTAAAGCTAATAAAGTTATATTACTTGAGAAAATAATTGATGAATAGTACAGAACAGAGAAAAAAAAATGATTATTGTATAATATTATCGAAATACGATTATGTTAGCAGAGACCAAAAAAAAAAAAAAAAAAAATATTGCAAAAAATTTGTGGTCTGTCGGGTGTATGTCGAACCCGGGCACATGTAGGAAACACACTGTCGATTTTTTTATTGAGGCCGACCCGGACACCCGACCCGTGAGGGTAAAGGCGCTTTTCGACGTATATAAACCAAAACTCGCTATTACACGTGTACCTATAAACCTGATATTATCCGTATAGCTACATATTCTACATTAACCGTGCATATTATTGTCCGCGTGAATGTATTAAATTTTTCATGATTTCATTTTTTTTTTTATTATACATATATTTTCCCCAAAAAAAACAACCGAATAATCCATATACCACGCTGATTTCGCGACCGCAGCATATCATGTGGTTGTATAATCGTGCTAATTATTTCACCACTTTATTTATAGTTTTAACACTTTGGTGATTATAATTTTCAAAATTTTAATTGGCAATCATTGATTTAAAAAAACAAAGACGTTTAAAATTTTATACGGAAATCTGTTGTAACTATGAGGGGGTTTGGACATAACTTAGTTTTTTTTTTTTTTTCTAAAAATTTGACTTTATTTAATTAATTGCAATCTGTACAGTTTGTACAATAAGTAATAATAATCATTTACAGACAATTAACATTTATACACCCATGAAAAGGAATCACACAGTTGTGATACTTCCTAATAATATTATTAATAATTTGTTAATTAGTTGATTCTTAAGTTTTCAAATCACAGCACCAGTTCCTTTTGGGGCGACTGTTTGGGTCGCCAGAAAGTGCTAATGAAGTTAACCCATTGATAAATTGGTTTGGAATATGTAGAATTTTGGCGTGGAAGCGTTTGTGGTAGATGGCATCAATTTCATTGACGGAAGGTAATTTGAGGTCAGAATTTAAGGTGGCATTGGAGACAATGCAGGGTGCACCAGTGATTAGACGTTGGGAGATGTTTTGAAAAGCTTGAATAGTCCTTTTATTTGAGGTCATGGTAGAGCCCCATATTAAGATACCGTATGTCCATATTGGTTGAAGAAGGGTTTTATATAAAATGATTTTGATCGGTATAGTTAGGTTGGGACAAAGGAGTGGCTTTAACAGAAAGAGTCTGGAATTAAGTTTATTACGCTTGTCTTTAAGATGAAGAAACCTGTTAAGCGTCTGTCAAAAATAAGACCAAGTTATTTATCTTTTTCCAAGTGAGGAATAATGATGTCGTTAATAGTTATAGCTGGGCAGTTATAGGGTCTAAGCGAGAATGTGACAAAGGAGGACTTTGATTCGTTGATTTTAATTTTCCAGTTGATGAACCATTGGGAAAGAGTATAAAGGTGAGTTTGTTGTTGTTGAGACGCGATCATATAGTCTGAAGAAGCTGATAGAAAGGCGGTATCATCAGCATATGTTCCGACTGAGGTATTATCAGAGGTAGGCAGGTCGGAAGTATATATGGTATATAAAAATGGAGTGATGTCACTTCCTTGTGTGATACCAGCGAAGATAGGATATTGATTTGAGTGTTTCAGTTTGATACGAACGTTAAATGAACAGTTTTTAAGATAGGATTTTAGTATTAGGTATAAAGGAGCAGGAAAAATTTTTTTTAGTTTAAAAAGAAGAACTTCATGCCAAACGGTATCGAAAGCTTTAGCAACATCCAAGAAGACTCCGGCGCATTATTGTTTAGTTTTAAGTGCTGATGAGATGAAATCCGCAACCCGATGTAGTTGATGAGTTGTGGCATGGTGAGAACAGAAGCCAAACTGAAAGTTTGGGATACTGTTATTTGCTTGTGCTATATTGGTGATACGCTTGAGAATGATATTTTCAAGAATTTTTCCCAATACCGATAGTAGGCTAATGGGCCTTTAAGAGGAGGGATTTTCAGGAAGCTTGCCAGGTTTGAGGACTGTGACAATGACAGACGATTTCCAAGTAGTAGGAAAGTACGATAAACGAAGAGCAGCGTTATAAATATGTGAAAGATGAATGATCACATTCGCAGGGAGATTTTTAACGACTTTGTTGGAGATCAAGACTTGATCAGGGAATTTTTTGTTTGCCAATTTTTTTATAATACGCTTTATCTCTGCTGGGGAGGTTGGTCTTGCAGGAAAACCCATAGGTAACGTTGAATGAAGAGACTCCATGACTCTCGACATATGCGGTTCTGGTGTGGAAATGATATGTGGTTTGAATACTTCTGATAGTTCTTCAGCTAGAACATCATCTTTTTCCTTGTCTGTGTTAGCAACTGAGTTATCTGGGCGGCGTAACGGAGGAGGGGAGTCCATAAACCGTAAAGTTGACTTAGTTGTGCGTCATAGAGATCCATTTTTAAAGGAAAGACTTTGTATGTAATTATTGTAGAGATTGGTTTTGTGAATTTTGAGTAGAAATTTGAGTTTGTTAGAAAGATGATTGTAGTTTGCCTTATCCTCCGGGTAGTGTGTTTGATGCCATTTAGATCTGGCTCTGCGTTTTTCAGCAATAAATTGTCTTAACTCCGGAGAGAAATTGGGTGATTGAGAATAGGGAAAAATCGGGGTAGATGAGTCCAAGGCTGATTTTTTAATTTCATAAGAGAGTTTGGCAATTGCTTGATGCATTAACCAGTTAATGTTTTAAACTGCATGGCAATTATCCTATCAGGTAATCGAATTGGATAATATGCAAATTAATCATTTACAGTGTTCAGTGTAGGGTAACAAAATCTCAAAAGACTTAATTTTATGAAACATTTTTTGTATAAAAAATATAAAAATATATAAAACTATGATCGTATCTTCAGTAGAAATTTACACATAGTACTATGTGTTAATAATACACAAATTAAAACTATTTATTTTAGAAAATGCTTAAATGACAATACAAATGTTATTGTTTCAATATAAATATGTTTATGATTGATATTTATTAGAATATAATATAAATAATAATTATTTATTTATTGCGATATACTCGATTATTCATTCTGTATTAAACAAAATTATCATGATAGATTTTGTTTTCAAGGTAATTATTTAATATAGTTTGTTAATAAAGTTGTATTACTTGAAAAAATAATTGAAGAATAGTACAGAACCGATAAAAAAAATGAATATTGTATTATATTATCGAAATACGGTTATGATAGCAGAGACCAAAAAAAAAAAAAAAAAATAGTGCAAAAATTTTGGTCTGTCGGCTGTGGTCGAACCTCGGACACACGGCGTTTGAAACACACTGTCAACTCTGATGAGGACGATCTGGACACCCGACCCGTGAAGTTAAAGCCGCTTTTCGACGTATATAAACTAAAACTCGCCATTACACGTGTACCTATAAACCTGATATTATCCGTATAGCTACATACTCGACATTACCCGTGCATATTATTGTCCGTGTGTGTGTATTGAATTTTTCATGATTTCATTATTTTTTTTATTAATAATACATATATTTTCCCCAAAAAAAACAACCGAATAATCCATATCCTACACTGATTTCGCGACCACAGCGTATCATGTGGTTGTTTAATCGTGCTGCTTACTTCACCAATTTCTTCATAATTTTTACACTTCAGTGATAATAATTTTCAAAATTTTAATTAGCAATCATTGATTTAAAAAAACAAATACGTTGCAATTTTTATGACAAATTATTATACGAAAGTCTGTTGAAACGATGAGGGGTTTGGAAATAACATTAAAAATTTTGTATTTTGTATTTTCAATCAACTATGATATTCAGTCCAGAACCGTACGTTTATGGAAATTAAAATTGTTCTTAGCCGTTGATTTCACATACGCTAAATTCCAAGGTCCGATTACTTTTTTATTTTTTCTATTATTTGTACCCGTCTGATTCTGACCTGTTATCATCTCCGACGCTGCTCTATATAGCTGGCAGCATTAACAGGAATGTTTTTTTATGTATAAACTTCATAATCAGAGCAAAGGAACGCAAACTATCCAAAAAAATGTAATAATAATACGAGAATAGCTACCTGCATAATTACTTACCTGATTTAGTAACCAATCGATTACTACCATGCGTTTTATTTTCTTAATTTTTCCTTAAATAATCGTAAATCGACCGTAAAAATATACGTGAAAACTGGATACAAGAATATTATATAATATTCCAGGAGGATTATGGTTCTTTCTAAATGAACGTCCATGTCTGTAACAATTAATTGTATAGGCCATCAGTTTGGCTATTAATAAAATTAAACAGTTAATGTTTTAAACTGCATGGCAATTATCCTATCAGGTAATCGAATTGGATAATATGCAAATTAATCATTTACAGTGTTCAGTGTAGGGTTATAAAATCTAAAAAGACTTAAATTTATGAAATATTTTTTGTATGAAAATTATAAAAATATATAAAACTATGATCGTATCTTCAGTAGAAATTTATATTGGTGAATAATACCAAAGATATAGTACTATATGTGAATAATACACAAATTGAAACTATTTATTTTAGAAAATGCTTAAATTACAAAACAAATGTTATTATTTCAATATAAATATGTTTATGATTGATATTTATTAGAAAATAATATAAATAATAATTATTTATTTATTGCGATATACTCGATTATTCATTCTGTATTAAACAAAATTATCAAGATAGATTTTGTTTTCAAGGTAATTATTTAATATAGTTTGTTAATAAAGTTATATTACTTGAAAAAATAATTGAAGAATAGTACAGAACCGATAAAAAAAATGAATATTGTTTTATATTATCGAAATACGGTTATGATAGCAGAGACCAAAAAAAAAAAAAAAAAATATTGCAAAAATTTTGGTCTGTCGGCTGTGGTCGAACCTCGGACACACGGCGTTTGAAACACACTGTCAACTCTGATGAGGACGATCTGGACACCCGACCCGGGAAGGTATAGCCGCTTTTCGACGTATATAAACTAAAACTCACCATTACACGTGTACCTATAAACCTGATATTATCCGTATAGCTACATATTCTACATTAACCGTGCATATTATTGTCCGCGTGTGTGTATTGAATTTTTCATGATTTCATTATTTTTTTTATTAATAATACATATATTTTCCCCAAAAAAAACAACCGAATAATCCATATCCTACACTAATTTCGCGACCACAGCGTATCATGTGGTTGTTTAATCATGCTGCTTACTTCACCAATTTCTTCATAATTTTTACACTTCAGTGATAATAATTTTCAAAATTTTAAATAGCAATCATTGATTAAAAAAAACAAATACGTTGCAATTTTTATACGGAAATCTGTTGTAACGATGAGGGGGTTTGGACATAACTTTTTTTTTTTTTTCTAAAAATTTGACTTTATTTAATTAATTACAATCTGTACAGTTTGTACAATAAATATTAATAATAATTTACATACAATTAACATTTATATACATATGAAAAGGAATCACACAGTTGTGATACCTCATAATAATATTATTAATAATTTGTTAATTTGTTGATTCTTAAGTTTTCAAATCACAGCACCAGTTCCTTTTTGGGCGACTGTTTGTTGTTGCTAGGAAGTGCTAATGAAGCTAACCCATTGATTAATTGGTTTGGAATATGTAGAATTTTGGCGTGGAAGCGTTTGTGGTAGATGGCATCAATTTCATTGACGGAAGGTAATTTGAGGTTGGAATTTAAGGTGGCATTGGAGACAATTCAGGGTGCACCAGTGATTAGACGTTGAGAGATGTTTTGAAAAGCTTGAATTGTCCTTTTATTTGAGGTCTTGGTAGAGCCCCATATTACGATACCGTATGTCCATATTGGTTGAAGAAGGGTTTTATATAAAATGATTTTGATGGGTATGGTTAGGTTGGGACAAAGGAGTGGCCTTAACAGAAAGAGTCTGGTATTAATTTCTTACGATCTCAAGTATTTAAGATGAGTTGAATTAGGCAACCTAACCAGGTTAGGCCCCTGTCAAAAGTAAGAGCACGGTATTTAACTTCATTCGAGTGAGGAATGATGATGTTGTTTATAGATACAGCTGGGCAGTTATGGAGTCTGAGCGAGAAAGAGACAAAGGAGGACTTCGATTCATTGATTTTTATTTTTCAGTTGATGAACCATTGAGAAAGAGTGTTTAGGTGAGTTTGTAGTTGTTGGGACGCGATGGTGTAGCTGGAAGAAGCTGATAGTAAGGCGGTATCATCAGAAATATTATTTACTAGCAAAAAACTCGAATTGTAATAAGAACACGAACACAATGATGTAATATATAATCAATATCTTTGCAATTGGCATTCGATTAATATTGCTTTCGCGTTCTTATCATTGCCCACCCAAAGTCGACTAAGGAGCAACCAATTACGTACTCGTTGGGTTGCCTTACCCCTAACGCCGCGTGGCAGTTTTCGATTGGTCCTTCACCGTCAGCGTTTATCATACACGTTAATATACTCGTGCGTAATACAAAATTCATATAATTATCCTACCTCTGGTATTTATATGAAATTCCCACGATGTACTGATGTATCATCAGTAGAATGGTCGTTTAAAGCAGGCCTGTTTGAATAGTAATAAATCATAGTAACATTCCGATAACAATTATGTTTTCTGCACAGCTTGATTTTTTTAGTCCATTTTTTCCATGTCTCTTTCAACGAAAATAAAGTAAGCCACATATATAAAAAAAAAAAAATGCTACCTATAATTTTACCACTTCCGGGATTGAGCGGAAAAACAATAATATAATATAAATAACAATTTTATATAATTTCTCATAAATCCACTAGTTTGTCAGAAAAACTAATAAATTGAATTGTATTGCATGTATTTGTCAAACTTGATGTTTATACGATTATTTAATTATATTTGAAAAATAGTTAAAGATTACACAATACTACTTATACGGAAATTGTAGAATATTCAATTTCCTAAAATAAAAGTAATTCGTAAAAATCCCATTCTATCAATCATTAATTTAATATAATTTACTTATATATGAAAATAAATATATTTCACATTTTATTTCTATTTTTTTTTTTAAATAAAATTTGTATTTCTGTACATTTTTAGTTGTATTGAAAAATGTCTATTCATGTAAATTGGGTATTTACTCAAGAAGCATAATATTAAAAAAAAAAAAAAATAGAAATATAATGTAAGGTACATTTTTTTTTTTCTTTATATATACAATTTTCACAAACTAATGGATTTATGAGAAATTATATAAAATATTATGTATTTTAATAAAATAAACAAAATACTAAAAAACTATCGTCTAACAATTTTTTTAATTATTGAGTAATTATTACCAAATTTTAATAAAATTATTCTCTTGAGGTGTTAAACAAAATGAGGGGTGGAGGAGATATCGAAAATATGAAAGTTTAAGAATAAGGACCACCCCAATATAAGTACGTTTATAATAATATATCGAATAAAATATGTAAGTTTCGAGTCGTTTTTCCATTTTAATATAGGTAACCAATATCCATAGAAATCATAAATATAAATCGCTTTATTTTGGAATTGTTAAATAATGCAAATTGTATGCGTTTAAAATGCTCGTTTAAGTGTTTGTTAACAAGTTGTTTCAAGCATTTTGTAATAAAATAAAAAACATACAAATACATAGAACTATATATAATAATTAATCTAGTAGATAATAAAAAAATTTAGATAATGTACTAATGTCTTAATGTTTTTGGGCACATAATAATAGAAGAAAAAAAAAATTGATTTAGACATAAGACATAACATAAATCATATCTGTGATGATTTTTGGTTGAAATCATTCGGTTTATTCAACACTCACTTGAATCTTAAGTATAGATCGGCCGAGAGGTATACAATATAGGGTAGGTAATTATATACATATAATGTTACAAAAAATAAATAAATGATCAGTGTGAGAATTTTTAATATACATATATTATTAAAACATTAAAAGGTTAATACATTTTTTTTTTTTTTTTTTTTTAACACTGTTAGTACAGAGGTTCCCAAACTACTCACGATACGATCCATTTTCGAATATTTTTTTTTCATTTTGGCGACCCACCACATACTAATGACTTGTATTTTTATCAACAATATTTAAAACTTTATGAAATTCTTCACAAAAATAAATTTATTGATATCTTATATAACTGTATTTAAATATTTAATATGATAAGAAATTACTGTCTAAAATGAATCTAGTTTTATTCTGTAAAAAAAAAAAAATATTTCAAAATTAAAGGCGACCCATACCTTTAGGGTATGATTTTTTTCGGTTCTGTTCTAAAAATAAAAATCAAATCTGTTCCGCTACTTAAAGTTATAAATTTAAGAGAAAAATATTTCTATGGAAAACAGATACTTATTAACAGATATTTATTTGATTAAAACAAAATTCAATTTAAATAAAATGTTCAATTATTTCCTAGAGCCGATAAGAAACGAAAATATTTGTATTGTATTTAAAAGGTTACAGTTCGGGTTTCTTGAATTGCGAAATATGGGTTCCAATAAAGGTTTTGGTTCTCAAATTTTCTTCGGGAACCGGTTTTTTCGGTTCCGGTTCCAGTTCCTGATAACAATTAACTCTTCCATAAAAAAAAAAAAAAAAAAAAAAAAAAAAAAAAAAAAACAATATATGGCTTTGTAAGTAATCAAACTAGATGTGATTACTATCTTCATCTGTATTTGTTGTTGCAAATAATCATGAGATTAACAAAGATAGAAAAGTAGAACAAATTACATCTTATAAATAAAAATAATTTAAACATAAACATTTGTCCAATATTGCACGTTTTTAAAACTGCCCAAAAAGTATAAAACAATATTTCCTAGTTCCACACAGATTTATAACCCCATGTCTTGAAAATTTGTGATTGTGAATTTTTAATACCTATGAAATTACTTGTAAGTTTTAAAACGAATAACGTGTGGCGCAATTTCAGGTGTCTAGTTTATCGGGAGTTCAGTTTAAAATAGATTGCAAAATGTTTACCAAGCAGACAGACAAGAAAATCAATTAATAAAAACATTTCAAAAATCGTAGGTATTTAGAAAACTGTAATTATCATATAAATTATGTAATAATTTGATATTCATAATAATATAGTGATACCTATCACCATCATAATAATATCGCTATATTGATGCCAATTTAGAATCATATTTATGACTTCCTCCTAATTCAACACATATTTAACTAGATTGCACATATCTATTATCATACAAAATTGAAATAAACTAGTTTATAATATTATAATTCGTTTCGATTGAAACATAATAATGTCATATTCAAAATGATATCATAATGGGTATTACTCTGATTTTGAGAAGAATTATTCATATTGATTCACAATCACTAGTGCTAAAATCAGACCGAAGTAGAATCCTATTTGACCATCTCTCTCAGCATTTAAATGTTTATAACTATAGTATTTGGTTGCACATATTTTTAAAATTATAAATAAATAATTTTATTCACTTACGAGCTTGTCTATCCAGGTCGTCCAGCAAAAATATTAAGTGGTACTTCATATCGTGATAAATAGGTATATCATTATAAAGATAAATATATATTTTTTTGAAATATAATAAATTGTTTAGCTTTATGCTTTATGTTAACAAGCACTTAATATTTTTTTGGTAATAGAAACCATCGAGTTCCTTTAACTAACTACGTTGTTACTGTACATTCAAAATTTTAGTATACAAATTTTAGTAAAAGTTTTAAAAAACGATGCAATGGATCCGCCCCAGTTATTACTAAAATAAATTGAAAATAATAATATTAAGGCTGCGCTTTAAATTACCTAAATAATTGTTACATAATTTGAAAAAACTAATTAAATAGGCCCGGGTTATGTATAACCAGTAAATGTTAAAAGTTACAATAGAACTATTGAACTGCTAGCGATTTGTAAAAATAATTATATAATTTTAAACTTCTAGACATTTTCAAACAAAAGGTTTGACAATTTTAATTTGTACTATATTTAATGTACAAGTAATACATGGGAATCATTGTAATATACTTTCAAAATAATGTAATGGTGTTCCATTTGCACCAAGGCCGATTCCAATGTTTTTCAACCCTTCTGGAAGTTGTATTGCTACATGCTCATTACTAGATTGATCAAGACGTATATACATTGGACGATCAAACAAAATTTGTTTGTTTAACATAGCTAAAAGTAATCAGTAAGAAATATTTACATTTTAAATAAAATCCATGAAAAATACCAAAACATATTAAAGGATACAAATAGCTTGAACAGCTTCTACTGGATGAATGTAATGAATTACAGAACATCCTAAACTTTTTCCTTCTTTGTTTAAAAACAAGTCGACTTTTAATACGCGCCCAGCAAGTCCAAATACTTCTTTTAGTTTTGATTCGTCCACTATGTAGTTAATCTAAACGAATTTAAACAATGAAATTGTGAGAACAAAAATTGATTAAAAAAAATTTAAATAACTACATTTGAAACATATATGCGATTGTTAAGAGGGGTATGGATATTAAGTGAACTTAGAAATGTAGGCGAAAGTCCATAAGTATTGCTCCACCGGAAATCATCTGATACAGGCGTACGTTTAATACCTCCGCCAAAATCACTGCGACAATTATCATATTTTTCTTTATCAGCCTACAGCAAAAATGTAATATATGAAAATATAAAAGTTATTATACTAAGAAATAAAATACTGGGATGAAAAGGAAAAAAATATGCGACCTCGACTATAAATTTTCTTCCATTCAACTTATAATTATTCATCTTGTCAATTGCCTTTTGAACAGAATTTGCATTGCCAAACTCAACAGTGCCACGACCTTGAAAATGACCTTTTTCATTTTTATATAAAACTACAAATATCACATCACCTACTAAATAAATGGAAATAAACAAAATGTTAATGGTGATCAATTTTATTACTAATTATTATTATTCATTTTCTATTTCTATTTGTATTATTGCCATTTGTCGGATTTCTACTGCAATTAGGTACTTACCTTCTTTTTCAAATAACACTTTTAAATCTTTCCATTTAAAATTATAAGGTATATTAGACACATATACTTTTTTTAATTCATATTTTCTAAACTCCGTCAGACTAGGGCTTTGTTCATTACTCATCCACTGAATCATGCTCATTTTAACTGGAATAAAAATAAAATTAGGTAGGTGTGTATATAGTAAACCATTATGTATCATGAATAAATAAATATGAAATAGATAAATTATTAAATAAATATTTTTAATATCATAATGGTTTGCTCACCAAACAGAAATCAATGCCAGGAATTAATCCAAAATAATAAACGAAAAACATTTATATTTTCAATTATAGGTCCAAAGCGTAGGTATAAGATCTTGTATTGATTTGTACAGCAAAATAACTGCGACTTCAGTTAACTATTATTAATATTCTGAAATTTATTTCGTCTATTACTGTAGAAACTAAACAATACATTACCTACATTACCATGTTAATAATATAACAAAATTAAAATTAAAAATATTTTTATTTTTTTTTTTTTTTAATCACACCACGATTTTAAAACTAAATAAGAAGTAACATCTATCTATAGCATACCCCATGTAGATTTCCTTGAAAATGTGTGTTAATGAATTATTTATAATGCCTACACTTATAAGATTTAAAACAAAAAACGTGGGGCGCACGTAATAGATAATATTGATGAATGAATAGTTTACATAAGTCACTAAAAATTGTATTGCACTGCAAATTATATGCACTACTGTGTGAAATTTCTCAACGACAATTTCTTCACTTCTTACTATTATCCATATTCTATTAAATGCACCCCACGTTTTAAATCGCACATGCACTTGTATAGGTATTAAACATTTGTATTCACAAATAGTCAGTACAATCTACATGAGGTTATAAATCCATATGGGATTAGGAGTTATTATTTTATACGTTTTAATAAGATTTATAAACGTGATTTATTAAATAAAAAAAAATTTAAAAAAAATGTTTCTATTTACATATTTTATAATGCATTTTCATCCAGTTTTTATGTCTGAGCTATGTTCAAAATGTCAAGTTTCATTGGGATGTCAGTTTAGAATCGATTACAAAATTTGTTTCACAAATGTCTATGTCAACGCGATTTCAGTCAATTGTCCAAAATAAGTACAAACCGTAGATTGGAGAATGTGAATCCAGAGTACCCATCTAAAATATCAGTGTACTTTCCTTAATTATTTTAATTTTATTCTTTGAACTACATCATTACTACTGCCTACTTTATTATTTATGTAATTCTTTAAACGCATTGGTGCTGTCACAATAATTATTTCATTCAATTGTGCATATTTACAGTTTTCAACTTTTGCCAGACTATCTGTATATTATCACTAGAATACGAGCAACATACATTTCATTTAATTTCACATTAAATTCATTTCTGTCCTAATGTCATTAAGATACAAATTATATTAATTTAATCACTAAATTAATAATTATAATTTAAAACAAAAATTAATTCACTTGAACAAATATCAACATTTGTCTTTGCTGTTATATTACCTGGTAATTTTATTTTAAATCGAAGCCAGTCGAATACTTACGCACAAATTCTATAATACTCCAGACTTTTTTTTGTTCTACCTTGGCAAACTTTTATGGATTACAATAATGTCACTATATTTATATTTAAGTATGAATCGTATTAATAATATTATGATAAGTGTTAAAAAGTCTGGTTATAATCAGAGCCATGCTGTGGGTTTGGTGGGGGGGCAAGAGGCCTGTGCCCCGGGCGAAAATTTTAAGGGGCGCCAAAAAATTCATCGGAACGATTTCATAATTCTGTTGCGGTTCACAATATAATTATTTAAATCGCCTATATAGGTACATTATGATAGCGCTGCCATCCATATTTTGTAAGTTATAATTGACTGTGTATGATTTTTTGTAGAGTAAACAATTTAACTTTGAGAGAGTGTAATAATGAAATAGGATAGTCTGGCTGTGAAATATTCTTAAATTTAATTAGTCTTATTAGCAACTATGATTCTGTTTTATCAAGTCATTTAAAATATCATGGTCAAACTATATATTTTTCAAATACAATTCAAAATTAATTTATAAATTTGTTAGGTTCAAAAGTAAGAAAGGAAATAATTTATAAATTAAAATAAGCAAAATATTTGTCTATAATTTCTGATTCTACGTCTCACAAAAAGATCAGCTCAGTCAAATCATTAGATATGTTACTGAAGTTAATAACGAATTAGTAATTGAAGAATGCTTTATTGATTTTATTAAAACAAATGAAAAGACTGGACTTAAAATAGCTACTGATATACATAAAAAACTGGAAGTACATCTACTTCCAGTTTTTGATAGACTTAATTTTAAAAATTGCTGCAGACAATGGTATGGAGCAACAGGGCAAACATGGCGGGAAAGTACTTAGGTGTTCGTGATTGATTGCAAGAAATCAATGAGCGTGCCCAATCTGTACCGTGTGCGGTCCACAGTTTTAATTTCATTGGCGTATATGCTGCTAACGTATCGGTGAAAGTTATTTCATTTTTCGGCGTCGTCCAAAGTATATTTATCTATTTTTCTGGATCAAAAAGTCTATGGGAAGTATAAATGGGTCGTTTGGAAATAACTATAACAACGAATAGTGACACACGCTGGTTATCCAAGTATAATGCAATTCATACGTTATATTATCAATATGGTGAAATGATAAAGGCTTTACGTGAAATATTAACCAATCCAACTTTTGATGACGGAGTGGCTAGTGCAGAAATTTTATTAAAACCACTTAATTTGCAATTTGGTTTTTTTTTAGTCATGTGGGATATAGTATTGAACCAAATTACTCGTGTGAATAAAGTACTACAAAGCTCTAACGATTACCATTGGTCAAGCATCAAAAATGTTTAATTCATTAAATATTGTGTAACATATTAAATAACATTTAATATGGTGGTTTTCGACGATCATATATCGATTTAATACCTATTCGAAATAATATTTACCAGCGAAGAAGGTCGTATGTTTAGATAAGAATAAAAAATAGACCAACATTATGGAGGATTATGTTTTATTGTTTATTATTTTTCATTGACATTAATTTAATATCAATGATTATTTTCATAAATGATTAAAAAAGCGTGTTTATGTTGATAATACGAAAAAGACGACATATATAATAATTTTACCTATTACTGAATTATTTTTACTTTATACATTTTATTTAAGATTTTAACATAAACGTGTTTATTATTATTATTATTATTATTACCAATCTTTACTGATTACTACTATACTAAACTTACAATTATAAAAAATTAACCTAACTAAACTAGCCCTACCTCTAACAATATTAAATCTTGGGTTATAATATTTAAAGTATTCTAGTAAAACATATTTGTTTTAAGCATTTTCATACTAATATGAGCTTTTACCTGGAAGTTATGTGAATCAGTTTAACATGTCATCTTATTTTATATTTATTTAATTTTTTGTAATGTAAAATTTTCATTAAGGTGATAACTGATAACTAATAATTTACTAATAATTAGATTTGTACAACACAAATAAAAAAATAAAAATCAAAGAAAAAATTAACGAGAAAAAGAATTTAAAAAATGAGGGTGAATGGAAAGATGTAAAAAACCATGTAAAAAATGTATGGAAAAATTTAGCGAAGATCTTCGAAAGAATTTGTTCACGGAGTATTGGAAGTTAGGTGACCAATTGGACATCAACTATTGATGGCAGCAAAAATAAATGGAGCTGCATCAAAGAAATTATGGTCACCTATGATAAACCATTTATTTTTAGTATAAAATATAGCCTGACATCACTGGATTTTACAATGATATATAATAAAAAAAAAAAAAAAAAAAAAAAGGTAAGTATCAGGCTAATTGTGAACCTGTACAAGCCTATAGTCAAAAAATACGATTGCTAAAGAAAAGTATGACTTAATATCTTTGTCAAAAAGGTATTATTTCGATGACTTACAAATCTCTTAATTCTAAGTAGTAGTTATAATTATTGGACAATGCTAAATTATTTCAAGTATTTTTTAAAGTATAAAATGTGCTTATTTAATTTAGATAAACTTTTTTTAAATAATTTACATTTGTTATGATTTATGTTAATTATATATGTTATTAAATTCATTATTCAAGTTGAAGAACATTATTATAAATTGATTTAATTTTTTTAATTTCTATTTATCATTGGTGGAAATAGCATACATAGTTGTGTGCCTAACATATATATTATTTAGATTATCAAGGTTATAATTTAATACCATTTTAACAAAAAAAGTACTTAAACGCCATTTTTGACATAATTTTAATTTTACAGAATTAAAAACATAAGATTACGACATTTGATTTTCCCACGGAAAAAGTATTATGTTGAGATACGACTTTTTCATTAGGTCAAATCTCAAAAATAATCTAGTAATAATGACTTTTTTATTTTTTTTATTTTTTAAATAGAAAAATCATAATTTATGGTTTTCTTAAACAGAAGAATAAAACAGTAAAAAAAAAAAAAATTGAAAAACAAAACAAGAAATAATTTTAGTCACACTGAAAAAATAATAAAATGGAGTAACCACTAAATTCGTGTCGAAAAAATAACACAGATTCATCTAATGATATACATGTGATAGGAATTATTTTAGCATATTGTCCATTAATCTTTTTGTATAGATATATTATAGAGACTGTTTCTCTTGATGTTGACAAATGATCGAATTCTTTATTTGATGGATTTTTTACGCTTGTCGATGATACTGGACGATCCTTAATACTCCGATAATTTATAAAAGAACATGTATTGACATTCAATTTGCAGGATGTTTGTTTTTCAGATTATGCTGGAATAAGCATTGTTCATTCATCAGAATCTTCATCATCTGTATCCGACAACGTGAAAACATTTTTAATCATATGATCTATTTCTAGGTTTTTTAAATATTCTTGTTTACACTCATATGATGTATTGTCATTATTTGCAATTTTTGTTTCTTTTGATGTTGATGGAATAGAGTGGTCTATATTTGGTGGATTTTTTGCGTTTGTTGATGCTACTGGACGATACTTAATACTTCGATAATTTCTAAAAGAACATGTATTATTCAATTGACTGGATAATTGTTTTTTAGTTTCTGCTGGAATAAGCATTATTCTTTTTTTAGAATACTGGTAATTATCTTCATCATCAGTATCTGACTTTATGATAATTTCTTTAATCAAAACATCTGGTCGATTTTTTTTTAAATATTTTTGTTTACACTCATATGATGTATTGTCATTATTTGCAATTTTTGTTTCCTTTGATGTTGATGGAATAGAGTGGTCTATATTTGGTGGATTTTTTGCGTTTGTTGATGCTACTGGACGATACTTAATACTTCGATAATTTCTAAAAGAACATGTATTATTCAATTGACTGGATAATTGTTTTTTAGTTTCTGCTGGAATAAGCATTCTTCTTTTTTTAGAATACTGGTAATTATCTTCATCATCAGTATCTGACTTTATGATAATTTCTTCAATCAAAACATCTGGTCGATTTTTTTTTAAATATTTTTGTTCACACTCATATGATGTATTGTCATTATTTGCAATTTTTGTTTCTTTTGATGTTGATGGAATAGAGTGGTCTATATTTGGTGGATTTTTTGCGTTTGTTGATGCTACTGGACGATACTTAATACTTCGATAATTTCTAAAAGAACATGTATTATTCAATTGACTGGATAATTGTTTTTTAGTTTCTGCTGGATTAGGCATTATTCTTTTTTTAGAATACTGGTAATTATCTTCATCATCAGTATCTGACTTTATGATAATTTCTTTAATCAAAACATCTGGTCGATTTTTTTTTAAATATTTTTGTTTACACTCATATGATGTATTGTCATTATTTGCAATTTTTGTTTCTTTTGATGTTGATGGAATAGAGTGGTCTATATTTGGTGGATTTTTTGCGTTTGTTGATGCTACTGGACGATACTTAATACTTCGATAATTTCTAAAAGAACATGTATTATTCAATTGACTGGATAATTGTTTTTTAGTTTCTGCTGGAATAAGCATTATTCTTTTTTTAGAATACTGGTAATTATCTTCATCATCAGTATCTGACTTTATGATAATTTCTTCAATCAAAACATCTGGTCGATTTTTTTTTAAATATTCTTGTTTACACTCATATGATGTACTGTCATTATTTGCAATTTTTGTTTCTTTTGATGTTGATGGAATAGAGTGGTCTATATTTGGTGGATTTTTTGCGTTTGTTGATGCTACTGGACGATACTTAATACTTCGATAATTTCTAAAAGAACATGTATTATTCAATTGACTGGATAATTGTTTTTTAGTTTCTGCTGGAATAAGCATTATTCTTTTTTTAGAATACTGGTAATTATCTTCATCATCAGTATCTGACTTTATGATAATTTCTTTAATCAAAACATCTGGTCGATTTTTTTTTAAATATTTTTGTTTACACTCATATGATGTATTGTCATTATTTGCAATTTTTGTTTCTTTTGATGTTGATGGAATAGAGTGGTCTATATTTGGTGGATTTTTTGCGTTTGTTGATGCTACTGGACGATACTTAATACTTCGATAATTTCTAAAAGAACATGTATTATTCAATTGACTGGATAATTGTTTTTTAGTTTCTGCTGGAATAAGCATTATTCTTTTTTTAGAATACTGGTAATTATCTTCATCATCAGTATCTGACTTTATGATAATTTCTTCAATCAAAACATCTGGTCGATTTTTTTTTAAATATTCTTGTTTACACTCATATGATGTACTGTCATTATTTGCAATTTTTGTTTCTTTTGATGTTGATGGAATAGAGTGGTCTATATTTGGTGGATTTTTTGCGCATGTTGATTCTACAAGAGGATACTTAACATGCCGGTCTTTTGATGTTTCTGTTAGACATTCAGATTGGCGTTTTGTACGTATTTCAGGATACACAGCTTTATTATCAGAATCAGTATTTTTAGTTTTTTTTTTAGTATTACATAAATAGCTTTTATTCTCAGACCACGAACCATTTGAATTAATAATTACTGCTTTGCAATTTTTATTTAAATATTTACTCTGGATAATGCCTAAAAAGTATTCATCAATTTGGAGGTCTTCGATTTGTAATTTCTTTTTACATATTGGACATACCAAATTTTTACGTATTACGTTCATCTCTAAAAAGTTTATTCCATCAAAACATTGCATATGTTTACAATCTACACCTCGGGCAGGTAGTTTCATTTTCATTCCAGTCAATGGGTCCATGAGTGAAGTTGAAAATGAGTCTCTACCTATTCCTTTTTCTCGTCTTAGAGTTTTGATTATCATCTTTTTAGTTAATTCAATTTTAAATAATGGTTTTTTTTTAAGATTGTCAACTAGATCCTCTAGGTATAATTTCTTTACTACAGAAACGATTATCTTAAAATGGGAGGATTTTGAATCCAATTTAATGTAAAGTTCATTAGGTGAACTACTTGTTAAGTTTGATTCTTTAGTGATATTTATAGGAACACTGTATCGCCATGGGTAATAATAATTAGTTTTCGGAATGCTTGACTCAGGTAATTTACATACAGCTCCATTTACGCGAACTATTAGATGTTGAGGCCTGAGTTCAATATTATCCCCTTGAGCGGTTCGTTTTACTCTCAGGGATACTTGAACTGTATGTTCATTCTTCGATGCGTTCCATGATTTTGTGATAATATTTCTAATTTGTTCCGACAGAATAAAATGAGTACAAAAACAAAATGGGTCATCAGTCAGTTTTTGACAGCTTATAGGACCTAATAAAGGTTCTATGACCTTAAACAACAGTAAGTCGACGAATTGTTCATCCGATGAATTATTTTCCAATTCATTAGTTATTAAAGCAGACATTTTTCCAGGTTATTATAACAATGTTTGATGATGTTGAAGCCTAGAAAAAAAATTATTATGATTAGTATAATTATTAAAAAAAAAAATCTTATTTACAATTTAACGTGGAAACATTTTTTAATAGCATTGTATTACAAAGATTCCCAACATTTTAACTTGTGTAGTTTTTTTTTTTGGATTAATTTCAACCAATATTATACTATGAATACTACGAGGAAAACGAATAAAAATTAACACTAGACTAAGAATACTACAGAGAAATGTCTATAAAAGTGAAAAATGAAACTAACGTGTTCACATTTGGGCAAAATTATATATAAAAGTTTTACACATTATAACATATAACGTATAAAATCATTATTATTAAAATTACTATACATTTCATATCACCACAAACCTGTTATCACATAATGACTAGATTATGTCATATAATAGCCCCAACCCTTCCGTAAATATAACAATTTTGTTAAGCCCGAGCCCACGGCAAGCCCATAATAAAATAAGTATTCATACATCAGCCGCAGTAACTAGACAACACACATCACCGTTTTCACTTTTTTACAGTGTTTTGATAATTCATTTAAAAATGGAGACATCTACACCGAAATAATACAATTACGTCGCCCTCGTATAGTCTATTTATAGTCAATGTATAATCAATAAAGGCTGGAAAGGGTATAAGTGTACGGGGAACCCAGAAAATCTCTTTCGCCCTACTCATTATCATAAGTTTAAAAACAAGATAAAATAAATAACAGTACACAACATATTTCATAATAATCCAATAAGATAATAGTCTGTGGAAATTATTACCACTGAAAGCCAACAAAAATACTTTTAATAAGGTAAAAAAAACTAAAGCAATAATATTATGTATTAAAATTTTGAATTTCGGTAAAATAAATATTAGTCTGTAGAAAAAAAAGTTATTAATTGTAAATTGTTTTTTTTTTCCTTATAGGCTATGGTACTCCTTAAGTGGACTCCAATCACCAATTTGTACAATTTAGGAGTCACTGTATTATTAAGTATAAATAATAGGTAAGTAAAATAAATTCAAACATATTATGTTACCTTTGAAAAATTGATCTTGAAAATGGTGAGTGGATTGAAAGATTTAATTATGTGACCATCTTGAACTTAAAAAAAAAAGAAATAAAGTTAGTTTTATATAATAATTTATTCCAAAAATATTAAGAATAATAAGTAATAAATATTAATGGACTCAGAAACCCTCTTTTGACCCTGATCATTTTTATTAGTTAATAAACAAGATAAAATAAATAATGGTACACTACATATTTCATAATATTCCAATAATATAATAGTTGGTAGTAAAAAAAAAATGAATTGATTGTAAATTGTTATTTTTTTCTTATAGGCAGCGGTTCTCCTTAATTGGCCTACAATCACCAATGTGCACAATTTAGGAGTCAATGTATTATTAAGTATAAATAATAGGTAAGTAAAATAAATTCAAACATATTATGTTACCTTTGAAAAATTGATCTTGAAAATGGTGAGTGGATTGAAAGATTTAATTATGTGACCATCTTGAACTTAAAAAAAAAAGAAATAAAGTTAGTTTTATATAATAATTTATTCCAAAAATATTAAGAATAATAAGTAATAAATATTAATGGACTCAGAAACCCTCTTTTGACCCTGATCATTTTTATTAGTTAATAAACAAGATAAAATAAATAATGGTACACTACATATTTCATAATATTCCAATAATATAATAGTTGGTAGTAAAAAAAAAATGAATTGATTGTAAATTGTTATTTTTTTCTTATAGGCAGCGGTTCTCCTTAATTGGCCTACAATCACCAATGTGCACAATTTAGGAGTCAATGTATTATTAAGTATAAATAATAGGTAAGTAAAATAAATTCAAACATATTATGTTACCTTTGAAAAATTGATCTTGAAAATGGTGAGTGGATTGAAAGATTTAATTATGTGACCATCTTGAACCTAAAAAAAAAGAAATAAAGTTAGTTTTATATAATAATTTATTCCAAAAATATTAAGAATAATAAGTAATAAATATTAATGGACTCAGAAACCCTCTTTTGACCCTGATCATTTTTATTAGTTGATAAACAAGATAAAATAAATAATGGTACACTACATATTTCATAATATTCCAATAATATAATAGTTGGTAGTAAAAAAAAAATGAATTGATTGTAAATTGTTATTTTTTTCTTATAGGCAGCGGTTCTCCTTAATTGGCCTACAATCACCAATGTGCACAATTTAGGAGTCAATGTATTATTAAGTATAAATAATAGGTAAGTAAAATAAATTCAAACATATATGTTACCTTTGAAAAATTGATCTTGAAAATGATGAGAGGAAAAAAATCAAATTCAAAATTAATTAAAAGATTTAATCATATGACCAACTTGAACCTAAAAAAAAAAATAAAATTATTATTATATTATAATTTATTCAAAAATATTAAGAAAATTAAATATTAAATATTGATGGACCCAGAAACCCTCATTGACCCTGCTCATTATTATTAGTTAATAAACAAGATAAAATAAATAATGGTACACTACATATTTCATAATATTCCAATAATATAAAATAATAGTACAAAAAAAAAAAAAGTACAAGTTAATAATAATTTTGTTAAAGCGTATATACATAATATTTAGAAGCTGTATTTGTTAATGAATTTATAATTTTTAATAACTTTCAAGAAACTGTACTGTAATGGAATTCTGCTAATGGAATGCTTATGAAGTAAATATATATCAAAATAGTTACAAGTTTTCCAAATGTAAAGTTAACACTTCCCTGACTGTGTATTATTTTTTACACAATACATATGCACTTGTATACAAATTTTTTATTTATTTATAATATTTATTTAATTGTTGATGCTTTAAGATACTACATGGTTTAAAACCCTATAATACATGTTCAATACAATACAAAAAAAAATAGGTATTTTAACAACTCAACCTATGGCTAATATTTAGTTAACAAACAGTGAATAAAATAATAGGTAAGTATTCTATGAGTATATAATTAACAGTATGTATAAATAAATGCATTAAAGATATATTTTTGATAAAATTTACTATCTATAAATATTAAATAATGATGGAAAATATTATTTATATTGTGTATAAAAATAAAAAGTACAATTAACATTTACTGTGGCATTGATTGCATACATTGATTAGTCTTGATAGTTGTCAGTTAATGTTATTAGTTTATTAATAAAGGTTATTTATTATTTAACACCAATGGTAGTTTAGATTGTTAGTTTACATGTAATCACTACTTTTTACATTTATTATTATCAGACATTATACTTTTATTAGTGAGAAAAAAGTTTAAGGCCCTGCGGTTCTATTGTGCTTAACATAGTCTATACAAATTTGTTATTGATGTTGGTTTATTTATTAAAAATTAGTAAAAATTTAATCATATTAATATAAAAACTATACATATGTAGGTGATGTGTATTGTTTGTTTTAGTTATGTAGGTCCCCAATGTAACTTTTTTACTGTGTGTAACTATAAAATGCCTAAACAGTTGTAACAATTGACTAAATATAAGTACAATTACATATTTCATGTTGAGGGTAAAATACATTTTGAACAAAAGTGACTATCGAACAAATACTTCGTTTTAACAAATATGTATACCATAACTATGTTTTTATTCCAGCCCTCCCCTCACCTTGTTTTAGTTATCTCGTCTAAATTAAACACAAGCATATTACAATGGCTGGCATGCCAATACGATGGTACCTATGGATAGAAGTCAAATTATTTTATATATTCGGTATACAAAAAAAATGTTGTTAATAAAATTAATTATTGACTTATGAAGTTGTTCATAGTGCTAGAAGAAACAAATTAACTAATGACCGAGCAGTCCAACTTGTATACATAAGGTACAATATTTAATAACTGAACAAGTTTTCTTACAAAATAAAATAGACTTAAATACTAATTTAGAGAACAGTTATCATTTCACTGAAGTTATAGAAGAAAAAGATGCTAGTATAAACAACTCATCAAATAATGAGATAGATGAGCTAGAAGTATATGAACTATTAAACAAAATCAAGGCATGTAACTTAATAATGAAAAATGAAAATCAATTTCTTTGTACAAAAGACAATAGAGAACATACAGTAACAGAATGTAATAATTTATTTTTTATGTTAATACTTCTTCATTCTTCTAAAATTTATAGCTAATGTATATATATAACTGTGTTAAATAATGGAATTAAATAATTAACATGTTAAGTGATTTGATCATATTATAATGAGCATGTGATAATGTTATTACAATACAAATTTCTAACATACTAGAATATAAAAATAAGTTATTTATTATATCATAATAATGGTAGTTAAGATTATTAAGATGTATTTACTTGGTATGTTTAAATAGCTTATCAAAGATTAAATAATTTAGTTTATATTACTTTACTAAATGTCTGATAATATAGATTGGTGAAAAGGAACAACAAATGAAAAAAGTGGGACCAACATTTTAATAGATATATTTAAATACCCTTGTTAGCATATAATAAACATGCTCAAATTATAATTTATGTACAAAATTTACAACATTCCACAAGATCATTAATTTACTATGAATTGTAACTACATTATTTTATATTAAAACTATTGCTAGTCACTAGGATTGGTGGTACCATCACTTTAAATATTAATTGTCTTAAAAATTATTCTTATATTATTGTTATATTATAATTTATTCCAAAAATATTAAGAATAATAAGTATTAAATATTATTGGACTCAGAAAACCTCTTTTCACCCTACTCATTATTATAAGTTAATAAACAAGAAATAAAAATAATAGTACACTACATATTTCATAATATTCCAATACTATAATAGTTTGTAGTAAAAAAAATTAATTGATTGTAAATTGTTTTTTTTTTCTTATAGGCTGCGGTGCTCCATAAGTGGACTCCAATTACTAATGTGCACATTTTATGAGTCACTGTATTATTAAATATAAATAATAGGTAAGTACAATAAATTCAAACATATTATGTTACCTTTGAAAAATTGATCTTGAAAATGGTGAGTGGATTGAAAGATTTAATTTTTTAACCAACTTGAACCTAAAATAAAAGAAATAAAATTAGTGTTATATTATAATTTATTCTAAAAATATTAAGAATAATAAGTATTAAATATTATTGGACTCAGAAAACCTCTTTTCACCCTACTCATTATTATTAGTTAATAAACAAGAAAAAAATAATAATAGTACACTACATATTTTATAATATTCCAATACTATAGTCTGTATCAAATAAGAGCGCACCGGGCGGCGCACGAAAAACGGTCCTATCTCGCGCATGACAGAGAGCGCTACGGCTGCGCGTTCCAGCGCCGTCAGCGTCAACTGTTCATACAGAGTGTTGTATATTGTCACACTATTTTAACGGTATTACGCGATAACACGTCTTTTTGTTTTTTGTAAATAACATGTGTACAAATGACTATGTGTAATTTTGATAATGAGTAAGAATACAAATAAAATGTGTCCTATTAAATGTTGTTCTTTATAATCTACTCTATCCTATTTATACAAAAAATTTAAATATTATATTAATATTTATATATTATCAAGGTGCATATGAAAATAAATAATAAAACGTACACAAATAAAAAAAAATTGCAGTAGTATCGGTAGTAAAAACGTTTGTATGTTCAATATGTTTTTAAAAAAATTGATAAAAAAGGGTCTATACATATTTTACTATGTAATACGCGGCAGCGCAATATTATATCCGGTAGACCATTATTACTACAACTTTCTGTAGACACGGCGCCGTCGCCGACGGCGGCAACATCGTCGACGACGCCGATCACAGCCGACTACGGCGACCAATCACAGAGCGAATAGATCCGCTCAGGGGGGTCCGGACGTCGCTCGGCAATTCATTTGGATGCGCCAACGCGGTGCGCTCTTATTTGATACAGACTACAGTTTGTAGTAAAAAAAATTATTAATTGTAAATTTATTTTTTTTTTTCTTATATGCTGCCGTGCTCCTTATGTGGGCTCAAAAACCTAACGTGCACAATTTAGGAGCCATAGCATTAGTTTTAGCAAATATGTATACCAAAACTATGTTTTTATTCCAGCCCTCCCCTCACCTAGTTTTGGTTATCATGCCTAAATTAAGCACAAGCAAATTACAAATGCTGGCGTTCCAATACAAACTATTCAATTTATAAATATTGGTTAAGAAAACAACTTTGCATTTCATTGTGGGATGGTTGGGGACAAAAATGTTTTAAGTCTCATTCAGGGCACAATTAATTGTAGGCATTCATACAACTTATCTTATTAAATATTGTACAAATCATTTGTAAGAACGGCATAATTAAATTTAAGTATCATTTGATACCTCATATCTAATTAAACAGTTAAAAAAAAAAAATTAAAAAAAAAAAAAAAAAAAAAAAAAAAAAAAAAAAAAAAAAAAAAAAAACCCGAAAGCTAATATTAGAGTTGCATTGTTATTAAATATTGATGAAAAGAATTGAAAATATATAAAGAAAATTCGTGTAAAAATTGGTTACTAGATAGAAATAGATGTGTGCGATGGTAATGGTAATATTTTTACAGCCCAAAGAATTAAAAAAGAATCGATCAACCTATTGTTTACGGGGGCACCACGTGTTTCGGTTTGTCGTACGGCGACCTAATGCACGTTCAAACTTTTTCTCGTCGTACACGTTGTACTATTGTATGTACCGTACATGACAATCGTTCGTGTCAAACGTTAATAATCAAACAAAGCCGTACAATATGTCGTACGATTAATCGTATTGGGTATGCGACGTTTAATGTGCGACTCCGGTATGTACCCGACCCCAAAACAGTACTAAACACAGTTTCATTTCATTAACATACAGCATTTATTTAAAATAAATTATAATTACTTACGGTGTCACTGCACACTTCTGTTTTTTTTTTTTTTTCAGCGATGAGCGTTTGCAATTGAAAAGATTCAGAACGTCCGAACGAGTACGACGATGGACAAGAAATAAATGGCGGCCGTGTGTAAAAACCAAAACGAGCTCGCACGGCCGTGACTCATCTAAACGATGGATTTTTCGGTCACCGATGTTTTAAATGTGTTTTATACCAGGTTACCATATAGCGTAAACACAGCGAATACTGACGCTCTGGTCTCAGAGCGGTAGCGGTAACCGTTCTGGTCTTATTGCGTTTTATTGTTATGTTTATCACATCCTATCACCTATCACGACAATGATAATAATTTTTTTGGTTTTTTTGTCATACTGCCGGCCGTTGAGGTTTATCGTAACAATTATTTTATTAATATGTAAATTATTTATTATAACATGATTTAACGTTAAAAATTTCTATTTTTAGATTATTAGTTGTGTATATAAAGTCGACGCTTCTCTCTTTAGATTCAGTAAAAATGTCTATGACTTTGTTATTAAAATCGGAAATATTTGTAACGACGTTATTTTTCGATTGATAACATCGCTGAAATTGATCAGTCTTGTTCCATCATATTGCGTAAAACTGTTTTTATTTTTAAAATCGGTTCGTGGTTACTACTGAGTTACAGTATGTGTCACAGTATAGCGCACTGTGTATGTATAATTGCATAACTACTTTTACTTTAGGGGCAATGATATGTTCCCTATATAATAGTTTATTTTTTTATTTTTTATAGCACCCCTTTTATGGAGGCTGTCCAGTGGACAGATCCCTCAGATATTCATATTTAACAATTTATTTATTGATTAGGTTCTAAGAAAAATAAAAAAATATTGTATTGAAAATGGCACGTGGTACGCTTGTACATAAGCACGAGCCGCCACTGATATAACCTATAGTGTCAGTGTTAAATCAGTCAATAAATATATTATGAATAAAGCAACATAGTAAATTGTATAGTACATTTAATGAATCAAATGATTAATAGATAAAAGATAAAATACATTCAATGTCAAGTTTAATTATAAATAATACGTTTAACCTAACAAAATTTTGCTAATTTTTTTTTTTACAATTAATTTTCTTGATTTTTTAGATTTTCTTCTTAAGATAATTAAGATAATGCCCCGTTTTGCATAAATATTATAAAATTGTAAATAACACTGCCCATGGCATACATTTTTATACTCATACAACATTGAATCTAAAATCAAACATAGTGTGGAGTTGCAATATTTTTTATAAATAATGTGTGTTTTAAAAATAATTTTTATAATTTTACCGTCATTGTTGTTTGATATTCACAGTTCTTAAAGAACAATAATATCTTAAATATTAGATACAGATATTATATGTTTTGCCGGGAACCATTCAATTCCTTAACAGTTGATATATTTTGGAGGCGTTGATAAGTGCTGCTATTTGCTGTATATCAATAATAATTTTTGGATTCATTGTTTATTTGTTTAATATCTATATAATATATTTACATTCATTCTTAAATTTCTGATATATTCCATATTTAAATGTTATTTTGTAACATTTTAAATAGTTAATATGATTTGCTATCATAATTTTTAGATAAACTGTATTATACATAATTAATAAAATTACTTTACTTTCCATATTTTCACAAAGTGTACGAAAAATGATTGCGTTAGGTACTATTCAACTAGCGGTTTACTATGATGGAAATTTAATTAAAATTAAAAAAAAAAAATATTACGCCTTAAAATAATACGCCGACCTATTTGTATACACCGACGTAATATAATACAGCGACGTATTATTTTTCAGCCATTGCTGTTTTATTACCTGATGATATTTTAAATCTAAACCTGTAATATTTTGTTATTTTCCAAATAATTTTTTACATTACTTTATAAATATTGTTTTTATTTTTATTTTTTAACTTTAATTAAATTTTGATTTTGACGGTGTGTATTTTTTGTTTGTGAATCAATATTACTTTGGATCTAGTTGTTGGCCTTGATGGAAGCTTCATTTTAGAAACTCCTTGTTATTTTTCATCCTAATAATAGGGAAAAACCTCAACGCCGGTTTCCATCAAAATCGATTCGGTATTTTTATTCATTAAGAAAAAAAATATTAGAAACACGGAATTTTCACCAAGTAGTATTTATTTATTTGCATTGTATTGAAGAATATAATATAATAGATAATAATAATAATAACAAAATAAAATGTTAATAGACGATTTCGATTAATATAATTGTATGACTTAAGTCATAATAATATGTTTTTTATAATTTTACTGAACAGCGCTTTGTCGTGGTTCCTATTAGAATACGTTGTCGAACGCTGTTCGGTCGATTGGATCCATACCCAAAGAGCCCGAACCGAGAATATTATTGCGTGTAGGTTTTGGACGATTGTCGTCTCTATATAAAACAGAAAAATAAACAACAGCAATTTATTTAATTTTATCGGAATAATAAAAATCACTTAAAATATTTTGAGATAATTAATTACACGCGATATACGAGTATAGTACCGACATAAATATTCGGGATACAACTTTTCAGGAACAATTCAAAATATATTTTCAGGTGGGAAACGTTTTAGATAGATATTGGAATAGACGTTGTAGGAATTGGTATATACTACAAAGGAAAATTATAATATATAGTGCAATTTATATTATTATTATTCATGTGCTTGAATGCAGGGACGAACGTGAAATAACATTTGGGCGCGGGGGGGGGGTTTGAAAAAATGTAAAATGTTCACAAATATTGTACTTCATTACTCTTTAGGTACTTGTTTATATATATATTTATAAATCTATTTTATTTGTAAGTCTCATGGAGAACTTTGAAATAGCTATTAAACTTGTAGGTTAGGTAACTTATAATTAAACATTTTCCTGATATTTTGGGAGAAGGGGCGTGACCCCCACCCCTGCGTTTGTCCCTGGCTGAATGTGTTTTTTAATAGTTAAAATGGAATAGGATAATCATAAAATAGTATTTTTTAACTGTATGGTGTAAATTTTATGATTACTTTGAAACAAATGTTGTAGGTTCCCGTAAAATTAGTTAACGTCAACGGTATTCCAGTATTTATCGATTTTTTATTTATATAGACATAATACATAATATTAATTAAATATAATTACTCGGTGAACATCCTTTTTATCCAATCTAATGCGCCAGTAGCTTTCTTTTGGATGTTTAGTACTTGATACCCGTAATGGTCATTATTGATTGACGTTAGTAGACGTGGTTCTATGTCTGAAGAACAACAAAATACAAATAAATAATTAAATAAATTACATCATTGGTGAGCCACTGTTATAGATAGAAGTTGGGAAGCTAGAATAATATATACATTAAATTAGTATTTATATCTGAACACAACGATAAATCACCGTATACCAAAAACGATTTTGAGCGAAGCGTTGAGTTACACGTGTTTCGATAATCTTAAATTAAAAATGATATTAATTTGTAACTAAAAAATAAATGTCAATTGTCCGTTATTATTAGTATTAAATTCTGGAGAATTTTTTTCAAGCAAAATATTTTTATTCCAATAAATCGGAAAATAGTACGCGAAATGTGAAAACGTGATTGTAATGAGTATTATTACTTTTTTTTTAAACAATATTTTATTTTTACGCTTAAAGAAATAATAATAATAAAAAAAAAATACTATATAACGGCTCAACGGCTTTTTCACCGTAAAGTATTTCTTATGTTAAACTGTAAAATCGTCGAACGTTTTTGCTAAAAACTTCAAACACTCATAAAAAAATACGTAAATTAATTATAGTTATCCGTTTTCACGTACTTTCGTTCATCTTACGATTCGGTAAGGCCTCCGACCGCAAGACGTGAAGAGCGACAATGGACAACAAAATTAATGCGACAGTAAATTTCATGGCGAACAAAATAACGAGCCCGTTTCAGAAGTTTAAATTTATGATATCGGTTTAAAAATCGAATAATTTAATTTAGCAGTGGCGTGTAGGTTAGTTACACGATACAATTAACGACGCGAAGACCTCAAGTATGAGTGTGTATAAGTACATAAGAATACACTGATGTCCGAACCGTCCCGTGTCCCATTTAAATAGGTTGGTCGCGAACCCATTATCTATGATGTGTCATACGTGCCTTATCGTTGTTTTTATAAACGATTTTTAATTATTTTTTACTGAAAAGAGTTATTAATACTATAATAATAGTTCTACAGTGCTCGAATTGGAAAATAAAACCAGAGGGACTATACGAATTAGCGCCCCTTGCAATTATTGAACTCGGTCAAAACCGTCGCCCACCCCCCACACCCCCGCTACACAATTTTTCAAACATAATTTATATGAAAGAAAATTATTGGAAAACCAAAAATTTGTTGATTTACTATGGAAACCAAATAGTATAAATAATAATTATACAAAATAAAACGGCGAGTTTGGATAACCAAAACGTAACGCTAAATCGGTAATCCTCTCTCCTCCACAAAATTTGGTTACTTGACTGTAGTTGACAAAGAACAATTTTCATATTAATTTTAATAGCTCAACAATTAAGCTTCCAACTTTCTCTCTACTCATCAAATCGAGTATTTTGGTATATAATTACACGCGATTATACAAATGTAACGTTGTGTCAAAATTTCAAGTTAATCCATCGACTATTTGTTTTAGTTTTATGGATACAAACATACGGATGCAATATTTTAGTATTATACTCTCGAAACGGAGTGAAGCAATTTCATTCCGGCCAATACATACGTAGACCGGACAATCTATCAAAAAATGTATAAGTGAAAAAACGAGGAACCACTGTTGAAGGTAATCTCGGAGTAAAAAGTGGAGGTCCTTGGCAGGACATATTACGTACTTTAACCGAATAAAACAGACGATTTTACTCGGGAATGTTTTCAACGTGATCAAAAGTCCAATGTTCTTTGCAAGGAATCGAAGAATAAAATCTTTAAAAAAAACTATCTAGTTGATTGTACGATCCTTAGTGACCGTGGAGCTGGGAAGACGGTCTTGATCCTCAGAATACCAACGATACCAATGATACTAATAATCAATTATTCCGGTTTAGACGGCTCCGATTTCCCGTAAGAAAATCCTCCTTTTAAACCGATTAGCGACAAGAATGAATAAAATACCACGATGTATTAGGGGTTTATAGTGTTAGGTGGAGGTTAAGGGATAAATCCAAGAGTATTTAATTTTTCACGGGTAACGCCTGCGGGCTCGGATAGATATTGCTGTTGCTTGATCATTATGCCCTGCCCGTGACACTATTTAAAAAAAAAAAAAAATCGGTGAATAATGGTTAGCCCACCAGTTCGGCAGACTAAAAATCTGCTCTATTTTGTCATTTCAACCGCTAATCAACAAAAATAATTAAGTCAGAATAGCATGTCGAACAAATATTTTTGGTTTTGGCATAATCGTTTTTTGTTTTTTTTTTTTTTTTTTGTCTGGCACATAAACAAACAAAGCTAATCGGGTAAAATAATTTTTAAACATGTGCGTGAACATTTTTATTATGCCGAATCCAATACTATAATAATGTACTGAATATTTTCAATAAAATATTTGTCGTCGGAATGTCGACATTACAATGGTATTTTGGCGATTAAAATACAATTTCATCAAACCCAAAACTACCAGTATTAAAAATCGATTTATAATTTCGAAAATTCCGTAAAAAAAAAAAAAAAAAAATACACGTATTTAACAAATTAATCGGTGAAAAGTGTTTACAATTAATATTCGTTGAAAATTTGGTTGAAAATCTTTCGTTGCATAATACACGTGTGAACATAGTTTTTTTTTTTTTTGGATTTTCTCGTATAATTTTGATATTCGTCGCGTGTAATGTAAATAATATTTTATTATAAATTATACAACCGAAAGTTAATTGAAAAGTAAATAGTTAAATACAAATTGATCGTGTGAAATTTTGTTCTTTTCCGGTGCGCAAATAAAATATTCGTATTAAACACACACACACGACTATGGTTATTTGATTAGGAAATGGAATTTGGTCGCGACAGGTTATTTGTACGCATATATTGGTTTTTTTCTATTTACTCAATAGACAATGTTTACCGGGAACAAATTAGAACGTATTGTATTGTACGGTAACATATTGTTGTCATCGAAAATTCGAAATGCCCGCCGGAAATTCGGGACTAAAGGTTGCCCGTGATAAAAATGTATATAACTACGGTCGACCGATTCGGGACGATATGTTATTGGGAGAGGACCGACCCTACGCAGTATAATAATACGCCCGACGCCATAAATAACATTCGCGCCGTGTTGTAAAATCGAAGGGGAGAAAAAAAAAAAAAAAAGTAACCGAAAAATGTATTAGGGAAAAAACATAATGGGGCACGATCGTGCACAATAAATTCTATGGGCTACAGCTCGAAACCGAGCCGCTTTTATTATATTATTATTATACGGACGTCGGTTCTATTATTATCGATCGATTCTATAGAAGACCCAGGGTTTTATATTCAATTCGTATACACGGTCGACAGTGTACCCGTGCACGGGATTAGGCTAAACCCCTACAGAAAAATCATCTGTCCTTCTCCCCAGCCCCCCCCCGTTATATAAACTAAAATATTATTGTCAAACCTTTAATAACGGATGCGAAATTACATTTTCAAAATGTCGGTCACCCCTCAAAAAAAAAAAAAAAAATACAATAATAATAATAACGAATTTTCGTCCTATGCTTACGCCCCGTTCGTCGATTTTAACAATACACCCTCGTGTTGGCCCGTGCGATAAACAGTCTAACGTCGAGTTACAAATTGTTGTCTACGGTGAGCCAAACGCGCGCTAAACGTATTTGAAATCACATTTCCAAAATTTCGGTCTCCCCCCAAAAAAAAAAAAAAAATGAAAAATAAAATAGGGGGAAAAACATAATGGGGCACGGTCGTAATAAATTCTATGGGCTACAGCTCGAAACCGAGCCGCTTTTATTTTATAATTATTATACGGACGTCGGCCCTATTATTATCGATCGATTCTATAGAAGCCCTATTGTATTATGATCAATTGGTATACACGGTCGACAGTGTGTCCGTGCACGGGATTAGGCTAAACCCCTACAGAAAAATCAGCTGTCCTTCTCCCTCCCCCCTGTTAAATAAACTAAAATATTATTGTCAAACCTTTAATAACGGCTGCGAAATTACATTTTTAGAATGTCGGTCACCCCCCCCCCCCCCAAAAAATAATAATAATGACGAATTTTCGTCCTATGCTTACGCCCCGTTCGTCGATTTTAACAATACACCCTCGTGTTGGCCCGTGCGATAAACAGTCTAACGTCGAGTTACAAATTGTTGTCTACGGTGAGCCAAACGCGTGCTAAACGTATTTGAAATCACATTTCCAAAATGTCGGTCACCCCCCCAAAAAAAAAAAAAAAATGAAAAATAAAATAGGGGGAAAAACATAATGGGGCACGGTCGTGCACAATAAATTCTATGGGCTACAGCTCGAAACCGAGCCGCTTTTATTATATTATTATTATACGGACGTCGGCTCTATTATTATCGATCGATTCTATAGAAGACCTAAGGTTTTATATTCGTACACACGGTCGGCAGTGTGTCCGTGCACGGGGTCAGGCTAAACCCATACAGAAAAATCAGCTGTCCTCCCTCCCCCCGCGTTAAATAAACTAAAATATTATTGTAAAACCTTTATATACGGTTCCGAAATCACATTTTTCAAAATGTCGGTCACCCCACCCCCCCCCCCCCACAAAAAAATACAATAATGAAGAATTTCCGTCCTAAGGGTACGTTCTGTTCGTCGATTTTAACAATACACGCTAGTGTTGGCCCGTGCGTAAAAATAATCGTCGAATTACAAATTTGTTGTCTACGATGAGCCAAACGCGCGCTAAACGTATTTGTATCCGAATATTGTATTTTTTTTTTTTTTTTTATATATATACCGATTTCAGAGTTTAAAAGAAAAACTCGGTGTCTATAGTACCACATACAGCCCGTATTATATTATTATAATCCTTATCTGTATTTTTAAGATAAATAAAAACGTATTGGTTTTTAACGAATACGGTTTTCGATTCGGTTGCGAGACGATTTTGTTGTTTGTTTGTTTTTTATTATTATTATTCGAAAACTAACAAAGTGTAAATACAAAATTGATGATAAGTAAAATCCGAAACTGGCGTTGCCGATGGTCATTATCCGCCTATACTGCGCCATAGATAAATAAACGATGACGGTCGTCATCGGAATGCGGATGTAAAATATGGTCTCATATCAGAAAACTTGAAGAAGAAAAAAACACATTGATAACAATAAATACATTGTGCGCGATATTCTCACATCGTTTCTAATTTTTTCGAATGATGATTTGAACACTGTTTAGGACATTCACGACGTACAATAGTCTCCTATAATAAAAGTCGTATTTGCGTTACGTGAGCTCGTGCATTTGCGTGTTTTTTTCACCACACGTGAAAACACGGTAGTGTTGTACAAATCCGTTACACAGTAATAATAATACAAAGTTAAATTGTGTTTTTTATATTTTTTGGGTATTTTGGCGTATAGAGGAGCGTTTTTTTTTTTTTTTTTTTGGGAGGGAGTTATTAGCGCATATTTCGTATAAATTAAGGAAATTATTTTTACTTTCCCGTACATTATCTATTGCATAATCTGAGTATTCGTTCCGGTTGACTATTATTCTTGTAGGACTATGGGTTTTATCATTTTGCGAACAAATCAAATTAAAAAAAAAAAATGAATGGTATGCATATTTTTCAGGTTTTTAGTCCATGGACTTACGAACCCCGATTGTAAAAAAAGACATTTCCAGTGAACAGTGTGCGTGATAATCTCACAAAAATTATTCGTTCATTACCATTATACCAATATCCGAACTTATATATGGAACACGAAAAATACGAACAAACGTGAAATTAATCGCATTTTAAGCATCCAGAATATTTTTCCCAATTGCCCGTATTCATTTTACTACATATGTTTTAACGACAGTTTTTTGTTTTTTTTTTTTAAACATTTATTTGAAAAATATAACAATCTGCAAATGGTATTTTACAATAAGCACGTACGATTAAAACTAATAATTTTGTACATGATTGGCTTGATTCAAGAAAGTACCCAAATGATTTTTAACACCTAAGTGTATATATTCACATACTTACGTCACTAATATGATCCATACATATAAAATTTTATTTTGTGACATTTTCAAATAGCAATATTATTTGTTATCGTAAAAAATAATTGCAATATAACACTAATACATTATAGTACATTACTTATACAATTATTTTTACTCTTCATATTCTCTAATAACGTGCAAAAAACGCATCACTAGCGGTATACTATGGTAGAATTGATTTTATTTTAACTGCGTCATAAATATTTAACACATATGAACATGATTTTATTATCGAAATCGAATTCAAATTTAAAAAAAATTTATATATTACTCCGGCGTATTATTTGTTCACCTTTGCTGTTCTGTTCCCCGATGATGATTTTTCAAATCACAACTTATATAACACTATAATATTTTATTCTTTTCCACACGTATTTGTTTTAATTAATAATTTATATATTTATAATATTTATATAATTTATAATAATAAAATAATTTTTAATATATTTTTTGTATTTAATTTTATTGTTAGTTTAACGTTATGGTTTAACTATGATATGTTTTTCTTCTTTCTGTTTGGGAAACAGAAGTTTCGGACCAGAAAACTTGTTCCGATCAAATACTCGACAGCAGAATTCTCGTTACATTTCGGATCTAGAGTGGTTGGTGCCTTAAAAGAGATCATTTTGTGGAACTCCGTGTACTATTTATCCTAATAGTAGGAAAAAACCAAAAGAATAATGTATAGGTGTATTCAACACAAACGTATAGGTAACCTCAACGCCGCCGATTTTTGTGAAAATCGATTAGGTATTTGTATGGTAATTCATTAACAAAAAAAAAAATATATAGAATAAAATACTAAAGACAGACGCAATTTTCAAAGAGAAAAATTTTTTTATTTTTTTTTTTTTTTAGAGAAGAATAATATAATAATATAATAAAATGTTAATAGACAATATGTAAAGAAATACGATTATAGACAATTTAATAAATAGAATTACATAATGATATGACTTTAATAGTACAAAAATGTTATACAAGAAAAAATGAATATGATGGAAATGTTTTATAATTTGCTCGTACGGCACGTTGTCGGGGTCCTAGAGAGACATTAGAGACCGATGTATTGATCATTAGTTTCTGATGACCTTGTTAAAGACTCCTTGTTGATGGCTTTATCGGCATCGCTATATAAAACAGAGAAATAAATAGTTTTATGGAACTGTCAAAACCGTGTAAAATGCTTTGAAAGGCAAATTTATTACACGCGATAGTAATAAGGTTATCTATGCGATTCGGGAGGAAAAAAACGCTCACGAACATCATAGGTTGTAGGTACCGGAATGAGAAATGTTAAAAAAATTAATATCGTTAAAATACTATTAAGGAAAACGATAACATTAGGATTCTGAATCGCAGGGAAATGTACGATTATTAATAATGACGGTTTCCGTGGGTTGATGGGTTTTTTTTCAAACGGTCAAAAAGGAATCAAACAATCAGCCCATAATTGTATTTTAAACTTAATCGCGTAAACTGCGATTACTATAAAATAAATATCGGTCACCTTTCAAATGGTTTCAAAAACGTGGCATCATCAAGGATAACGTTATCGGGTACATCGAGTGCACGCACTTGTTCGCCATTTCTGTAACAAACAAATAGTAATAAATTCCAACAATGAATTTTTTGTAAAATTACAATTTTATTTAGCACAACGTGACGATGGCGGTGTTCGGTATGTGCAGTTATTTACTGATTATTTTATTCAATTGTCATATATAATTACCCGGATGACGGTATTATTTCGGGCGATATATCTCTTTTCCTTCGGCTGTAGCCAGGCATAACCCAACAACAGTTGGAGTTGAGTTTTTTGTCGTGCGTTTCGTGTACTCCGCCTGTATAACAACGAATACCGTTAAATAATATCGATAACGACGCATTTTATGGATTGGGGGGTCACTGTTGTGGATGCCGAGTAGGACAAAGTAGGGTTGCGCCTTAGGGTTATTCGGTTAGTATTTGCACCGCAATTCGGATACACCAATACGGCACACGATTACCACCTAGCCGTTTCGAATACTTACGGTTTACAGACATTTCGGTCGGCACGGTGTGCGACGGCATGGCATGCAGAGCGCCGACAAACAACGCCACGAACACGACACATAACACGACGGCAGGTTTCATCGTGAATTCAGACGGTTCTGGAAGTTTTTAAATTGTAAAAATCGAACGATTTAGACTCGGAGTAGTCGTGCGGGGCACGTTATATACTGTACAGGCACCGGACGCGATAACACCAGGTGACGAGTAAGTTTATACGGACACACAAGAATACACACGTATGGTCCGAACCGTCCGTGCCTGCATCTTTTATACAGTCTTGAAACCGTTGTTTCATCGTATGGTGCAATAGCCTCGACCCTAACTTTCTATAACAGTGTCTCCCCGCCCATAATAAAAACTACCGGCCTAATATTATTTTATCACGACGGAAAAAACAAGACGTGGCTCGGCGACCTACGGATGTATATGCTATATTTTACATAATTGTTTTAACGAGCAAACAAAAAAATAACATATAATAATTCTCGTCGAACACTTGCACTTTTACACTTTAACAGTATACACCGAGACCTCGTTGTGTGAAAAAATCCCATTACGGATTTCTGATAATTTCATAATCGATCACGTTAACCGTTTATGGTGAATTTTGTTTAAAAATCTCTTATATATTTCAGATGTATTTTAATAAATCCAACATAATTTTTGCTCTTAAAAAACAATTTGTTAATATAGCGTATAAATATTTATTGTAGACAAGTTGTTCGCAGATGGGAAAATATATAAATTACCTCGTAACTCGGTACATATATTTTGAATTTTCAGTTAGTAATTAATTCTACACTCTAAACTATATATTATTAATGAAAAAAAAAAAAAAAAAAATCGATTTTTCGATTCTTGGCTCAGAACAACGGGGGAATTTCTCCCCTTCTCTTTTTTTTAAAAAAATTTTTATTTTAATAAAATATTGAATCGTCAACACTTGGTTTTAATTATTTATTTTGCAGAATTGATTCGTCCGGCCATGATATTATATCACATAATTAGTAAATAATATACAACGAGCCGGAAAGTGAGTAATGTAAACTGTATTTTCCGTTGGTTTTTTTTTTTTTTTACAATATCATAGGAAGACATTTAATTATTTAACCCCCGTCGAAAACGTTGCCGGGGCACGCCACTGGCGACGAAAAATATCGATAATGTAAAATGTCAGAACCGCGTGTTTGGTAAATTATCAAAAAGTTACATAATTTTATTTGATTTTTTCTATCCGAACAATTTGCCTACGCCAAATAACTACTGCTCCTCGGTTCGTCAGCAACCACTCTCCTCTCCTCATAAAGACCTTAATATTGAGACGGTCGGTAATATTACCACAAAAAATTCCACTCCAGAGTATTTCTCCATTATTCCAACCCACTCGTTTCAAATCAATATACTCTCCTTAGGCTTCCGGACGACCATATACGTCCAGGGTCCTATCACTGGACGGCCTCCCTTATCTCCGTTATTTTCGCAAATTTGCTTATTGTGCCAATATTGTACAGATTGTAAATGTTATTTTTCTAATAAAAAATAATAATAGTAATAATTTTTTAGAGATAATTAACGTCTTACGCCTAACGTAGAACGCCCTGTACTTAGATTTTTCGGTTGGTAATTTTTTCTACACTTTACAATGCGTATGTAATAAAGTATTATTACTAAAAATCGGTATTTAGATTCTTGGCTAAGACGAATGTGTGTACAAAACGGGCGCGAGAGTCTGTAAAAAAAAAAAAAAATTATACGCATTTAGTTTCCCATGCCGCCCGTCCACCGGCCGTGTATTGTATTACCTACCCTCAGTGTTTTTTTTTCTTATTTTTTTTTTTCTTTCTATACAACGACGACGGCGTATTATGTTTCCAAAGAGACCACCAAAGAGTAAAAATATACGGTAACAATATCCGAGTGTCCAGACTATACGTATACGGAGCGACGGGTGATTACGGTCGCGGGCCGTCGGAAAAAAAAATTAATGGAAATAATACATTATCATAAATGTCTCGTCTTCAACGTACTTTTTTATTATCATTATTATAATTTTTTTTTTTTTTTTTACCGTGGGTAATTGAGTTTAAAATAACCGGTTCCTAGAATGCCAGAGCCCCGTCGACAATACAATACCGGCCGGCGGCCGTCGTCGTAAAAAAAAAAAAAAAAAACCGAGAAGATCCAAGATACGGAGTTTTACGAGCCAAGCCTTAGAGTAAAAAAAAAAAAACGAAAAAAAAAAAAAACACTATAACCTTTGTTCTTCTAACACGTACGCATTACGTTGATATTTTATTGGTACCCATTTAATTTTATACTGTGGAGCCGAACGGAACGAGTTTATTTTTTCGATTAGTTTTAACCCAAACCCCGATTACCATACCCGCAGGCCGATAATAACAAAACCCGTGACGTCGAGTCGAGTAAAAATGATTAACGATAACCATAACTGAACGATTATATTAATTTATGAACTATAAATATCGTGTGTTTCTACTAGGGCCACAAAAAAAAAAAAAAAAAAAAATGATTTTAAATTCCTATAGAATAGTACCTATGTACGCGAAATACCGTGATTTTTACGTTTTCCGACAGCGTTCTGAATTTTAAACGATAAAAAATAAAAAATACTACGGATTTTTGAAATTTTTATATGGATAGCAGAACAATTTATAGCGAATCTCGTGTCAGATTTTCGAGCAGTTTTGAGAAACCGAGCAAATTCTATTCTCATAAAATCAAATAAAATCTATATACTTATAGTTTTTTTTTTTTTTTATTTATAATATTTACATCTACAATCTATACAATTCTTAGTACAATAATTAGATTTGACAAAAAAAAAAAGAAGAGAATATAAAATGACGGTGAATAATAAGGATGGGAAGTTATCCATTGATAACACGTGCGTTGGTTATTGACTAATGACCATTAATGTAAAAGATCCCTACACCATTTTCTTTTAAGTCTACGTCGAGGGTTATCGGGTAGTGTTTTAGATGAGGTATACTTATAGTTGCGTATAACACAAAAAACGCCAGTAAATTTTAAAAATTGTTCCAGGGCTAGCATAAGTATATTTGGTGAATATTTCAGGTCTTTACGATTATTTTCAACTGTACTACAACAAACGAATTTAAACGGAAAATAACAGAAAACCGTTATTGTGTAAATAATTCGGGTTTTACCCAATTGTTAAAGAAACTACAAGAAAAAAAAAAAAATAGCCTACTCAGTAAATAACCGTTTAGATTTAAAACGCAACAAAAAAAAACTCCCGTTCGCCATTTCCACAACAGTTTAGTAGTAGTTAGCAAATAATAGCAAATCTATTTTTTGAAGTTAGCAAATAAAAATATTTTCAGATGTTTCTACAATCAATTCGTTATTCGCTTATACTCAATGTAATTATTTCTTATTCTTCAATCGAGTACCTAACAAAAGTCAAATCATTTTTCATTTTTTTTTTTTTTTTTTTTATACTAATTACTTTTTTGTTATACTAATCACCTCAACCACATTTTACTTCTATCATTTTTGTATTAATACTCGTATAAAAATATTGAAATGTTTGTTGTATGCAAACATCGATTTAAATATAATTATTTCTCCTTGTGTCTATCGGTGGTATAAAGAGAATATGAAACAAATACATTAGTACAATAGTAGTTAAAACACCATAAATCATAATGTATTTCAAAAACGTTAAATCCTAGAGGTATATGATTTTTACATTTAACAATATATTTGAACTATACAACAACAAAAAAAAAAAAAACATAATAAAATAATTTAAAAACATATTGTATTTATAATATATAAAATTAAAAGAATTAAATACTCGCCTTAAATAATTGTTATAACCATTCAAATTTTTTTCTAAAAATCATCTTTACAAATTGGCTATTTTTAATTTTTCAAAAAATGTAATAATTTTGTTTTTAGTATTAAACAAATTATAAAATGTCTAGTTAAAATATTATACTCGCCATTGTAACAACGAGAAAGTTACTGTTATATTCAAATATAATAAATAATAATAATAATACGACATAATTCACATCGAGTGTGGAGAAACATCTATAGAAAAATCACCGAAAATACAATTTTGATTTGCTAACTTCTTCAATAAATTGCTTTATATTTGCTAACTACTTGCTAACTATCGGTATTGGTTTGGAAAAAAGTGGTTCATGGTATCCATGAACGTAAAAAAAAAAATTTGTTATATCTTAGTTAATAATAAAATATGTGTTAAAATTACACCCCACCCTCCCTATCACACACACAATAATATTAATAATTCAATTATATTAAATATACACAAATATTTTTCACTTATAGGAGTGATTGTTATAATGGATTTAAAATGAATGATTGGGCTGCACGGTAATAAAAAAAATATGTTCTGGAAATAAAATAATAATTTCATTTTTTTCCTCGTGACTCATCTAAACTACGAATAGATCGTGTTAAAATAATTATTTTGTTAACCAATTGGTTCACATTTTATCTATTAATTAGAACCAAATTTGTACAAATAAACAATTATGTCTTTTATTTTTCTTTAATATTATGTTTCAGATGCTGAATTGTAAAAAAAAAAAAAAAAAACCCGCTTATCGTGGGATTTCCACTTAGACCGCAGTCCGACTGAGAATAAAAAAAACGAAATAAATCATAATACAGGAACAACGTTGTCGAGTAAAAAAAAAATAAAAAAATATAATGATATATTAACATTACATCGTTGCAGCAGTAAAATCTTTTCAGACAGTACCAACTTAAGATTTATTTACTATTTTTTATATACGAATAGGATTTTGATATTTTGAAATGTAATATCAAATACAAATTTTAAAATTATATTTATTTACATGTAATAATTTCAAGATTATATCGAGTTGGAAGTATTGTATTTACGTAATATTATGATTTTAACCGTGGTGTTCGTGGGTGACTGGGCAATGTTAAATTTTTTTTTTCTTAACTATAGAAAAGTAGTTAGTTATTTTTTTTTTTTCTATATGGACGGGGTATTTAATTTATATCTTTACGCAACGATAAACCATTGTTAACAAAAAAAAAAAAAACGATTCTGAGTACAGTCCAGATAAAAACGTTTGGAAAAATGTTTAATAGAAAAAATTCCAAATAATATATTATAATAATTTGTAACTATAAAAAATAAATTACAATAGTATTGAT
The DNA here is from genome assembly GCA_956483605.1 of Tuberolachnus salignus. NCBI lineage: Eukaryota > Metazoa > Arthropoda > Insecta > Hemiptera > Aphididae > Tuberolachnus > Tuberolachnus salignus. The sequence continues at coordinate 11,770,866 of OY101431.1, forward strand.
TTTACGTGTTTTTTTTCGTCTTAAACGTTCGACTGTTTATTTATTTATTTTTTGTTAGAGTCAAACAAATATTATCCACATATGCAATTCGGAAAATCGTGAGAACGTGTACGACCACGGGTAGGCGTGAGATTTAAAAAACCAAAAAAAACCTGTACCTGTATCTGCCTACATAAAAAAGGCTCGACGAGAAGTCATAAACAACGACATGAATATTAGAGATTTCGGTTCATCGGACGATTATTAGTCTGCCGGTTTCTACACACCATACAAGGGGGAAAAAAAAAAAAAACTATAACCTATACGCATTAAGGGCGTGTACGGATGACGCATGACTTTGGTATTTTATCGGTACATTATACAGCCGAAGAAGACAGGTTTTGTTATTTCTTTCCCCCAACTAACACAATAGGATGAAAAAAAAAAAAAATTAAAAAAAAAACACGTCTCCCGCTGCGTATACGACCAAAATAATATTACGTCGTACCATAAAATTATAGAGCGCCGTACGATAATAATATAGTGCCTGGTGAGGCCGGCCGTGACCCTGAGTCGAGTTTTATAAAGACGACAACACGTTACGGATACTTGGAAAAAAAATAAAAACATTTGGACGGACAATGGTTTAAGTTTGGAATGTTTTTACCTAAAACGAATTCCCTAGCCGCTAAACAGAATCTCATTATCTAGATACATCTAGCCACAAATATAAATATATTGAGAATACAGGTATATAAAATTTTCCAGAACGTTTAAACGCCATGAGCACCCTGCCTATGATAATATACAGAATTGTAAAATTATTAATTTTTGTATTTGGCAGTTTAATAAACATCAAATCATATAACTGTCTTATTCAGCATAGGTATAGGCTTGAGCTTAAACCATATTCAAGTGCGTATGGCGTTTAAACGTTCTGGTGAATTTTAAATTATTTATGAAGGAGGAAGTTGTTATCGGTACCCACAAAAATCCACATGTAGCATTCTTCTTATATATTCCTCCATTTATTTAGCACAAATACCTATAAGACAAATGCAATCATTATATTACTTGATAATTACGCATATGAGTTAAAAATACTGCAAAAAAAAGAAAATGATATTTTCATTTTTAACGTACCCTATGATAATATGCAGAATTATTAAATTTTAAATTTTGGTGTTTGGCAGTAAAATGAACATCAATCATACAACTGTCTTATTCAGCATAGGTATAGGCTTGAGCTTAAGCCATATTCAAGTGCTCACGGCGTTTACACGTTCTGGTGAATTTTAATTTATTTATGAAGGTGGAAGTTGTTATCGGTACCCACAAAATTCTATATGTAGCAATCTTCTTATCAATTCCTCCATTAATTCAGCACAAATACCTATAAGACAAATGCAATCATTATATTACTTGATAATTACACGTATGAGTTAAAAATACTGCAAAAAAAAGAAAATGATATTTTAATTTTTAACGTACCCTATGATAATATGCAGAATTATTAAATTTTAAATTTTGGTTTTTGGCAGTTAAATGAACATCAATCATTCAACTGTCTTATTCAGCATAGGTATAGGCTTGAGCTTAAGCCATATTCAAGTGCTTACGGCGTTTACACGTTCTGGTGAATTTTAATTTATTTATGAAGGTGGAAGTTGTTATCGGTATCCACAAATTTCCACATGTAGCATTCTTCTTATCAATTCCTCCATTAATTCAGCACAAATACCTATAAGACAAATGCAATCATTATATTACTTGATAATTACACGTATGACTTAAAAATACTGCAAAAAAAAGAAAATTATATTTTCATTTTTAACGTACCCTATGATAATATGCAGAATTATTAAATTTTAAATTTTGGTTTTTGGCAGTAAAATGAACATCAATCATACAACTGTCTTATTCAGCATAGGTATAGGCTTGAGCTTAAGCCATATTCAAGTGCTCACGGCGTTTACACGTTCTGGTGAATTTTAATTTATTTATGAAGGTGGAAGTTGTTATCGGTACCCACAAAATTCTATATGTAGCAATCTTCTTATCAATTCCTCCATTAATTCAGCACAAATACCTATAAGACAAATGCAATCATTATATTACTTGATAATTACACGTATGAGATAAAAATACTGCAAAAAAAAGAAAATGATATTTTCATTTTTAACGTACCCTATGATAATATGCAGAATTATTAAATTTTAAATTTTGGTTTTTGGCAGTTAAATGAACATCAATCATACAACTGTCTTATTCAGCATAGGTATAGGCTTGAGCTTAAGCCATATTCAAGTGCTCACGGCGTTTACACGTTCTGGTGAATTTTAATTTATTTATGAAGGTGGAAGTTGTTATCGGTATCCACAAATTTCCACATGTAGCATTCTTCTTATATATTCCTCCATTTATTTAGCACAAATACCTATAAGACAAATGCAATCATTATATTACTTGATAATTACACATATGACTTAAAAATACTGCAAAAAAAAGAAAATTATATTTTCATTTTTAACGTACCCTATGATAATATGCAGAATTATTAAATTTTAAATTTTGGTGTTTGGCAGTAAAATGAACATCAATCATACAACTGTCTTATTCAGCATAGGTATAGGCTTGAGCTTAAGCCATATTCAAGTGCTCACGGCGTTTACACGTTCTGGTGAATTTTAATTTATTTATGAAGGTGGAAGTTGTTATCGGTACCCACAAAATTCTATATGTAGCAATCTTCTTATCAATTCCTCCATTAATTCAGCACAAATACCTATAAGACAAATGCAATCATTATATTACTTGATAATTACACGTATGAGTTAAAAATACTGCAAAAAAAAGAAAATGATATTTTCATTTTTAACGTACCCTATGATAATATGCAGAATTATTAAATTTTAAATTTTGGTTTTTGGCAGTTAAATGAACATCAATCATTCAACTGTCTTATTCAGCATAGGTATAGGCTTGAGCTTAAGCCATATTCAAGTGCTCACGGCGTTTACACGTTCTAGTGAATTTTAATTTATTTATGAAGGTGGAAGTTGTTATCGGTATCCACAAATTTCCACATGTAGCATTCTTCTTATATATTCCTCCATTTATTTAGCACAAATACCTATAAGACAAATGCAATCATTATATTACTTGATAATTACACATATGACTTAAAAATACTGCAAAAAAAAGAAAATTATATTTTCATTTTTAACGTACCCTATGATAATATGCAGAATTATTAAATTTTAAATTTTGGTGTTTGGCAGTAAAATGAACATCAATCATACAACTGTCTTATTCAGCATAGGTATAGGCTTGAGCTTAAGCCATATTCAAGTGCTCACGGCGTTTACACGTTCTGGTGAATTTTAATTTATTTATGAAGGTGGAAGTTGTTATCGGTACCCACAAAATTCTATATGTAGCAATCTTCTTATCAATTCCTCCATTAATTCAGCACAAATACCTATAAGACAAATGCAATCATTATATTACTTGATAATTACACGTATGAGTTAAAAATACTGCAAAAAAAAGAAAATGATATTTTCATTTTTAACGTACCCTATGATAATATGCAGAATTATTAAATTTTAAATTTTGGTTTTTGGCAGTTAAATGAACATCAATCATTCAACTGTCTTATTCAGCATAGGTATAGGCTTGAGCTTAAGCCATATTCAAGTGCTCACGGCGTTTACACGTTCTAGTGAATTTTAATTTATTTATGAAGGTGGAAGTTGTTATCGGTACCCACAAAATTCCATATGTAGCAAACTTCTTATCAATTCCTCCATTAATTCAGCACAAATACCTATAAGACAAATGCAATCATTATATTACTTGATAATTACACGTATGAGTTAAAAATACTGCAAAAAAAAGAAAATGATATTTTCATTTTTAACGTACCCTATGATAATATGCAGAATTATTAAATTTTAAATTTTGGTTTTTGGCAGTTAAATGAACATCAATCATACAACTGTCTTATTCAGCATAGGTATAGGCTTGAGCTTAAGCCATATTCAAGTGCTCAAGGCGATTACACGTTCTGGTGAATTTTAATTTATTTATGAAGGAGGAAGTTGTTATCGGTACCCACAAATTTCCACATGTAGCATTCTTCTTATATATTCCTCCATTTATTTAGCACAAATACCTATAAGACAAATGCAATCATTATATTACTTGATAATTACACATATGACTTAAAAATACTGCAAAAAAAAGAAAATTATATTTTCATTTTTAACGTACCCTATGATAATATGCAGAATTATTAAATTTTAAATTTTGGTGTTTGGCAGTAAAATGAACATCAATCATACAACTGTCTTATTCAGCATAGGTATAGGCTTGAGCTTAAGCCATATTCAAGTGCTCACGGCGTTTACACGTTCTGGTGAATTTTAATTTATTTATGAAGGTGGAAGTTGTTATCGGTACCCACAAAATTCTATATGTAGCAATCTTCTTATCAATTCCTCCATTAATTCAGCACAAATACCTATAAGACAAATGCAATCATTATATTACTTGATAATTACACATATGACTTAAAAATACTGCAAAAAAAAGAAAATTATATTTTCATTTTTAACGTACCCTATGATAATATGCAGAATTATTAAATTTTAAATTTTGGTTTTTGGCAGTAAAATGAACATCAATCATACAACTGTCTTATTCAGCATAGGTATAGGCTTGAGCTTAAGCCATATTCAAGTGCTCACGGCGTTTACACGTTCTGGTGAATTTTAATTTATTTATGAAGGTGGAAGTTGTTATCGGTACCCACAAAATTCTATATGTAGCAATCTTCTTATCAATTCCTCCATTAATTCAGCACAAATACCTATAAGACAAATGCAATCATTATATTACTTGATAATTACACGTATGAGATAAAAATACTGCAAAAAAAAGAAAATGATATTTTCATTTTTAACGTACCCTATGATAATATGCAGAATTATTAAATTTTAAATTTTGGTTTTTGGCAGTTAAATGAACATCAATCATACAACTGTCTTATTCAGCATAGGTATAGGCTTGAGCTTAAGCCATATTCAAGTGCTCACGGCGTTTACACGTTCTGGTGAATTTTAATTTATTTATGAAGGTGGAAGTTGTTATCGGTATCCACAAATTTCCACATGTAGCATTCTTCTTATATATTCCTCCATTTATTTAGCACAAATACCTATAAGACAAATGCAATCATTATATTACTTGATAATTACACATATGACTTAAAAATACTGCAAAAAAAAGAAAATTATATTTTCATTTTTAACGTACCCTATGATAATATGCAGAATTATTAAATTTTAAATTTTGGTGTTTGGCAGTAAAATGAACATCAATCATACAACTGTCTTATTCAGCATAGGTATAGGCTTGAGCTTAAGCCATATTCAAGTGCTCACGGCGTTTACACGTTCTGCTGAATTTTAATTTATTTATGAAGGTGGAAGTTGTTATCGGTACCCACAAAATTCTATATGTAGCAATCTTCTTATCAATTCCTCCATTAATTCAGCACAAATACCTATAAGACAAATGCAATCATTATATTACTTGATAATTACACGTATGAGTTAAAAATACTGCAAAAAAAAGAAAATGATATTTTAATTTTTAACGTACCCTATGATAATATGCAGAATTATTAAATTTTAAATTTTGGTTTTTGGCAGTTAAATGAACATCAATCATTCAACTGTCTTATTCAGCATAGGTATAGGCTTGAGCTTAAGCCATATTCAAGTGCTTACGGCGTTTACACGTTCTGGTGAATTTTAATTTATTTATGAAGGTGGAAGTTGTTATCGGTATCCACAAATTTCCACATGTAGCATTCTTCTTATCAATTCCTCCATTAATTCAGCACAAATACCTATAAGACAAATGCAATCATTATATTACTTGATAATTACACATATGACTTAAAAATACTGCAAAAAAAAGAAAATTATATTTTCATTTTTAACGTACCCTATGATAATATGCAGAATTATTAAATTTTAAATTTTGGTTTTTGGCAGTAAAATGAACATCAATCATACAACTGTCTTATTCAGCATAGGTATAGGCTTGAGCTTAAGCCATATTCAAGTGCTCACTGCGTTTAAACGTTCTGGTGAATTTTAATTTATTTATGAATGTGGAAGTTGTTATCGGTACCCACAAAATTCTATATGTAGCAATCTTCTTATCAATTCCTCCATTAATTCAGCACAAATACCTATAAGACAAATGCAATCATTATATTACTTGATAATTACACGTATGAGATAAAAATACTGCAAAAAAAAGAAAATGATATTTTCATTTTTAACGTACCCTATGATAATATGCAGAATTATTAAATTTTAAATTTTGGTTTTTGGCAGTTAAATGAACATCAATCATACAACTGTCTTATTCAGCATAGGTATAGGCTTGAGCTTAAGCCATATTCAAGTGCTCACTGCGTTTAAACGTTCTGGTGAATTTTAATTTATTTATGAAGGAGGAAGTTGTTATCGGTACCCACAAAATTCTATATGTAGCAATCTTCTTATCAATTCCTCCATTAATTCAGCACAAATACCTATAAGACAAATGCAATCATTATATTACTTGATAATTACACGTATGAGATAAAAATACTGCAAAAAAAAGAAAATGATATTTTCATTTTTAACGTACCCTATGATAATATGCAGAATTATTAAATTTTAAATTTTGGTTTTTGGCAGTTAAATGAACATCACTCATACAACTGTCTTATTCAGCATAGGTATAGGCTTGAGCTTAAGCCATATTCAAGTGCTCACGGCGTTTACACGTTCTGGTGAATTTTAATTTATTTATGAAGGTGGAAGTTGTTATCGGTATCCACAAATTTCCACATGTAGCATTCTTCTTATATATTCCTCCATTTATTTAGCACAAATACCTATAAGACAAATGCAATCATTATATTACTTGATAATTACACATATGACTTAAAAATACTGCAAAAAAAAGAAAATTATATTTTCATTTTTAACGTACCCTATGATAATATGCAGAATTATTAAATTTTAAATTTTGGTGTTTGGCAGTAAAATGAACATCAATCATACAACTGTCTTATTCAGCATAGGTATAGGCTTGAGCTTAAGCCATATTCAAGTGCTCACGGCGTTTACACGTTCTGGTGAATTTTAATTTATTTATGAAGGTGGAAGTTGTTATCGGTACCCACAAAATTCTATATGTAGCAATCTTCTTATCAATTCCTCCATTAATTCAGCACAAATACCTATAAGACAAATGCAATCATTATATTACTTGATAATTACACGTATGAGTTAAAAATACTGCAAAAAAAAGAAAATGATATTTTCATTTTTAACGTACCCTATGATAATATGCAGAATTATTAAATTTTAAATTTTGGTTTTTGGCAGTAAAATGAACATCAATCATACAACTGTCTTATTCAGCATAGGTATAGGCTTGAGCTTAAGCCATATTCAAGTGCTCACGGCGTTTACACGTTCTGGTGAATTTTAATTTATTTATGAAGGTGGAAGTTGTTATCGGTACCCACAAAATTCTATATGTAGCAATCTTCTTATCAATTCCTCCATTAATTCAGCACAAATACCTATAAGACAAATGCAATCATTATATTACTTGATAATTACACGTATGAGATAAAAATACTGCAAAAAAAAGAAAATGATATTTTCATTTTTAACGTACCCTATGATAATATGCAGAATTATTAAATTTTAAATTTTGGTTTTTGGCAGTTAAATGAACATCAATCATACAACTGTCTTATTCAGCATAGGTATAGGCTTGAGCTTAAGCCATATTCAAGTGCTCACGGCGTTTACACGTTCTGGTGAATTTTAATTTATTTATGAAGGTGGAAGTTGTTATCGGTATCCACAAATTTCCACATGTAGCATTCTTCTTATATATTCCTCCATTTATTTAGCACAAATACCTATAAGACAAATGCAATCATTATATTACTTGATAATTACACATATGACTTAAAAATACTGCAAAAAAAAGAAAATTATATTTTCATTTTTAACGTACCCTATGATAATATGCAGAATTATTAAATTTTAAATTTTGGTGTTTGGCAGTAAAATGAACATCAATCATACAACTGTCTTATTCAGCATAGGTATAGGCTTGAGCTTAAGCCATATTCAAGTGCTCACGGCGTTTACACGTTCTGGTGAATTTTAATTTATTTATGAAGGTGGAAGTTGTTATCGGTACCCACAAAATTCTATATGTAGCAATCTTCTTATCAATTCCTCCATTAATTCAGCACAAATACCTATAAGACAAATGCAATCATTATATTACTTGATAATTACACGTATGAGTTAAAAATACTGCAAAAAAAAGAAAATGATATTTTCATTTTTAACGTACCCTATGATAATATGCAGAATTATTAAATTTTAAATTTTGGTTTTTGGCAGTTAAATGAACATCAATCATTCAACTGTCTTATTCAGCATAGGTATAGGCTTGAGCTTAAGCCATATTCAAGTGCTTACGGCGTTTACACGTTCTGGTGAATTTTAATTTATTTATGAAGGTGGAAGTTGTTATCGGTATCCACAAATTTCCACATGTAGCATTCTTCTTATCAATTCCTCCATTAATTCAGCACAAATACCTATAAGACAAATGCAATCATTATATTACTTGATAATTACACGTATGACTTAAAAATACTGCAAAAAAAAGAAAATTATATTTTCATTTTTAACGTACCCTATGATAATATGCAGAATTATTAAATTTTAAATTTTGGTTTTTGGCAGTAAAATGAACATCAATCATACAACTGTCTTATTCAGCATAGGTATAGGCTTGAGCTTAAGCCATATTCAAGTGCTCACTGCGTTTAAACGTTCTGGTGAATTTTAATTTATTTATGAATGTGGAAGTTGTTATCGGTACCCACAAAATTCCATATGTAGCAAACTTCTTATCAATTCCTCCATTAATTCAGCACAAATACCTATAAGACAAATGCAATCATTATATTAATTGATAATTACACGTATGAGTTAAAAATACTGCAAAAAAAAGAAAATTATATTTTCATTTTTAACGTACCCTATGATAATATGCAGAATTATTAAATTTTAAATTTTGGTTTTTGGCAGTAAAATGAACATCAATCATACAACTGTCTTATTCAGCATAGGTATAGGCTTGAGCTTAAGCCATATTCAAGTGCTCACTGCGTTTAAACGTTCTGGTGAGTTTTAATTTATTTATGAATGTGGAAGTTGTTATCGGTACCCACAAAATTCCATATGTAGCAAACTTCTTATCAATTCCTCCATTAATTCAGCACAAATACCTATAAGACAAATGCAATCATTATATTAATTGATAATTACACGTATGAGTTAAAAATACTGCAAAAAAAAGAAAATTATATTTTCATTTTTAACGTACCCTATGATAATATGCAGAATTATTAAATTTTAAATTTTGGTGTTTGGCAGTAAAATGAACATCAATCATACAACTGTCTTATTCAGCATAGGTATAGGCTTGAGCTTAAACCATATTCAAGTGCTCACGGCGTTTACACGTTCTGGTGAATTTTAATTTATTTATGAAGGTGGAAGTTGTTATCGGTACCCACAAAATTCTATATGTAGCAATCTTCTTATCAATTCCTCCATTAATTCAGCACAAATACCTATAAGACAAATGCAATCATTATATTACTTGATAATTACACGTATGAGTTAAAAATACTGCAAAAAAAAGAAAATGATATTTTCATTTTTAACGTACCCTATGATAATATGCAGAATTATTAAATTTTAAATTTTGGTTTTTGGCAGTTAAATGAACATCAATCATTCAACTGTCTTATTCAGCATAGGTATAGGCTTGAGCTTAAGCCATATTCAAGTGCTTACGGCGTTTACATGTTCTGGTGAATTTTAATTTATTTATGAAGGTGGAAGTTGTTATCGGTATCCACAAATTTCCACATGTAGCATTCTTCTTATCAATTCCTCCATTAATTCAGCACAAATACCTATAAGACAAATGCAATCATTATATTACTTGATAATTACACGTATGAGTTAAAAATACTGCAAAAAAAAGAAAATTATATTTTCATTTTTAACGTACCCTATGATAATATGCAGAATTATTAAATTTTAAATTTTGGTTTTTGGCAGTTAAATGAACATCAATCATACAACTGTCTTATTCAGCATAGGTATAGGCTTGAGCTTAAGCCATATTCAAGTGCTCAAGGCGATTACACGTTCTGGTGAATTTTAATTTATTTATGAAGGAGGAAGTTGTTATCGGTACCCACAAATTTCCACATGTAGCATTCTTCTTATATATTCCTCCATTTATTTAGCACAAATACCTATAAGACAAATGCAATCATTATATTACTTGATAATTACACGTATGACTTAAAAATACTGCAAAAAAAAGAAAATTATATTTTCATTTTTAACGTACCCTATGATAATATGCAGAATTATTAAATTTTAAATTTTGGTTTTTGGCAGTAAAATGAACATCAATCATACAACTGTCTTATTCAGCATAGGTATAGGCTTGAGCTTAAGCCATATTCAAGTGCTCACTGCGTTTAAACGTTCTGGTGAATTTTAATTTATTTATGAATGTGGAAGTTGTTATCGGTACCCACAAAATTCTATATGTAGCAATCTTCTTATCAATTCCTCCATTAATTCAGCACAAATACCTATAAGACAAATGCAATCATTATATTACTTGATAATTACACGTATGAGATAAAAATACTGCAAAAAAAAGAAAATGATATTTTCATTTTTAACGTACCCTATGATAATATGCAGAATTATTAAATTTTAAATTTTGGTTTTTGGCAGTTAAATGAACATCACTCATACAACTGTCTTATTCAGCATAGGTATAGGCTTGAGCTTAAGCCATATTCAAGTGCTCACGGCGTTTACACGTTCTGGTGAATTTTAATTTATTTATGAAGGTGGAAGTTGTTATCGGTATCCACAAATTTCCACATGTAGCATTCTTCTTATATATTCCTCCATTTATTTAGCACAAATACCTATAAGACAAATGCAATCATTATATTACTTGATAATTACACATATGACTTAAAAATACTGCAAAAAAAAGAAAATTATATTTTCATTTTTAACGTACCCTATGATAATATGCAGAATTATTAAATTTTAAATTTTGGTGTTTGGCAGTAAAATGAACATCAATCATACAACTGTCTTATTCAGCATAGGTATAGGCTTGAGCTTAAGCCATATTCAAGTGCTCACGGCGTTTACACGTTCTGGTGAATTTTAATTTATTTATGAAGGTGGAAGTTGTTATCGGTACCCACAAAATTCTATATGTAGCAATCTTCTTATCAATTCCTCCATTAATTCAGCACAAATACCTATAAGACAAATGCAATCATTATATTACTTGATAATTACACGTATGAGTTAAAAATACTGCAAAAAAAAGAAAATGATATTTTCATTTTTAACGTACCCTATGATAATATGCAGAATTATTAAATTTTAAATTTTGGTTTTTGGCAGTTAAATGAACATCAATCATTCAACTGTCTTATTCAGCATAGGTATAGGCTTGAGCTTAAGCCATATTCAAGTGCTCACGGCGTTTACACGTTCTAGTGAATTTTAATTTATTTATGAAGGTGGAAGTTGTTATCGGTACCCACAAAATTCCATATGTAGCAAACTTCTTATCAATTCCTCCATTAATTCAGCACAAATACCTATAAGACAAATGCAATCATTATATTACTTGATAATTACACATATGACTTAAAAATACTGCAAAAAAAAGAAAATTATATTTTCATTTTTAACGTACCCTATGATAATATGCAGAATTATTAAATTTTAAATTTTGGTTTTTGGCAGTAAAATGAACATCAATCATACAACTGTCTTATTCAGCATAGGTATAGGCTTGAGCTTAAGCCATATTCAAGTGCTCACTGCGTTTAAACGTTCTGGTGAATTTTAATTTATTTATGAATGTGGAAGTTGTTATCGGTACCCACAAAATTCTATATGTAGCAATCTTCTTATCAATTCCTCCATTAATTCAGCACAAATACCTATAAGACAAATGCAATCATTATATTACTTGATAATTACACGTATGAGATAAAAATACTGCAAAAAAAAGAAAATGATATTTTCATTTTTAACGTACCCTATGATAATATGCAGAATTATTAAATTTTAAATTTTGGTTTTTGGCAGTTAAATGAACATCAATCATACAACTGTCTTATTCAGCATAGGTATAGGCTTGAGCTTAAGCCATATTCAAGTGCTCACGGCGTTTACACGTTCTGGTGAATTTTAATTTATTTATGAAGGTGGAAGTTGTTATCGGTATCCACAAATTTCCACATGTAGCATTCTTCTTATATATTCCTCCATTTATTTAGCACAAATACCTATAAGACAAATGCAATCATTATATTACTTGATAATTACACATATGACTTAAAAATACTGCAAAAAAAAGAAAATTATATTTTCATTTTTAACGTACCCTATGATAATATGCAGAATTATTAAATTTTAAATTTTGGTGTTTGGCAGTAAAATGAACATCAATCATACAACTGTCTTATTCAGCATAGGTATAGGCTTGAGCTTAAGCCATATTCAAGTGCTCACGGCGTTTACACGTTCTGCTGAATTTTAATTTATTTATGAAGGTGGAAGTTGTTATCGGTACCCACAAAATTCTATATGTAGCAATCTTCTTATCAATTCCTCCATTAATTCAGCACAAATACCTATAAGACAAATGCAATCATTATATTACTTGATAATTACACGTATGAGTTAAAAATACTGCAAAAAAAAGAAAATGATATTTTAATTTTTAACGTACCCTATGATAATATGCAGAATTATTAAATTTTAAATTTTGGTTTTTGGCAGTTAAATGAACATCAATCATTCAACTGTCTTATTCAGCATAGGTATAGGCTTGAGCTTAAGCCATATTCAAGTGCTTACGGCGTTTACACGTTCTGGTGAATTTTAATTTATTTATGAAGGTGGAAGTTGTTATCGGTATCCACAAATTTCCACATGTAGCATTCTTCTTATCAATTCCTCCATTAATTCAGCACAAATACCTATAAGACAAATGCAATCATTATATTACTTGATAATTACACATATGACTTAAAAATACTGCAAAAAAAAGAAAATTATATTTTCATTTTTAACGTACCCTATGATAATATGCAGAATTATTAAATTTTAAATTTTGGTTTTTGGCAGTAAAATGAACATCAATCATACAACTGTCTTATTCAGCATAGGTATAGGCTTGAGCTTAAGCCATATTCAAGTGCTCACTGCGTTTAAACGTTCTGGTGAATTTTAATTTATTTATGAATGTGGAAGTTGTTATCGGTACCCACAAAATTCTATATGTAGCAATCTTCTTATCAATTCCTCCATTAATTCAGCACAAATACCTATAAGACAAATGCAATCATTATATTACTTGATAATTACACGTATGAGATAAAAATACTGCAAAAAAAAGAAAATGATATTTTCATTTTTAACGTACCCTATGATAATATGCAGAATTATTAAATTTTAAATTTTGGTTTTTGGCAGTTAAATGAACATCAATCATACAACTGTCTTATTCAGCATAGGTATAGGCTTGAGCTTAAGCCATATTCAAGTGCTCACTGCGTTTAAACGTTCTGGTGAATTTTAATTTATTTATGAAGGAGGAAGTTGTTATCGGTACCCACAAAATTCTATATGTAGCAATCTTCTTATCAATTCCTCCATTAATTCAGCACAAATACCTATAAGACAAATGCAATCATTATATTACTTGATAATTACACGTATGAGATAAAAATACTGCAAAAAAAAGAAAATGATATTTTCATTTTTAACGTACCCTATGATAATATGCAGAATTATTAAATTTTAAATTTTGGTTTTTGGCAGTTAAATGAACATCACTCATACAACTGTCTTATTCAGCATAGGTATAGGCTTGAGCTTAAGCCATATTCAAGTGCTCACGGCGTTTACACGTTCTGGTGAATTTTAATTTATTTATGAAGGTGGAAGTTGTTATCGGTATCCACAAATTTCCACATGTAGCATTCTTCTTATATATTCCTCCATTTATTTAGCACAAATACCTATAAGACAAATGCAATCATTATATTACTTGATAATTACACATATGACTTAAAAATACTGCAAAAAAAAGAAAATTATATTTTCATTTTTAACGTACCCTATGATAATATGCAGAATTATTAAATTTTAAATTTTGGTGTTTGGCAGTAAAATGAACATCAATCATACAACTGTCTTATTCAGCATAGGTATAGGCTTGAGCTTAAGCCATATTCAAGTGCTCACGGCGTTTACACGTTCTGGTGAATTTTAATTTATTTATGAAGGTGGAAGTTGTTATCGGTACCCACAAAATTCTATATGTAGCAATCTTCTTATCAATTCCTCCATTAATTCAGCACAAATACCTATAAGACAAATGCAATCATTATATTACTTGATAATTACACGTATGAGTTAAAAATACTGCAAAAAAAAGAAAATGATATTTTCATTTTTAACGTACCCTATGATAATATGCAGAATTATTAAATTTTAAATTTTGGTTTTTGGCAGTAAAATGAACATCAATCATACAACTGTCTTATTCAGCATAGGTATAGGCTTGAGCTTAAGCCATATTCAAGTGCTCACGGCGTTTACACGTTCTGGTGAATTTTAATTTATTTATGAAGGTGGAAGTTGTTATCGGTACCCACAAAATTCTATATGTAGCAATCTTCTTATCAATTCCTCCATTAATTCAGCACAAATACCTATAAGACAAATGCAATCATTATATTACTTGATAATTACACGTATGAGATAAAAATACTGCAAAAAAAAGAAAATGATATTTTCATTTTTAACGTACCCTATGATAATATGCAGAATTATTAAATTTTAAATTTTGGTTTTTGGCAGTTAAATGAACATCAATCATACAACTGTCTTATTCAGCATAGGTATAGGCTTGAGCTTAAGCCATATTCAAGTGCTCACGGCGTTTACACGTTCTGGTGAATTTTAATTTATTTATGAAGGTGGAAGTTGTTATCGGTATCCACAAATTTCCACATGTAGCATTCTTCTTATATATTCCTCCATTTATTTAGCACAAATACCTATAAGACAAATGCAATCATTATATTACTTGATAATTACACATATGACTTAAAAATACTGCAAAAAAAAGAAAATTATATTTTCATTTTTAACGTACCCTATGATAATATGCAGAATTATTAAATTTTAAATTTTGGTGTTTGGCAGTAAAATGAACATCAATCATACAACTGTCTTATTCAGCATAGGTATAGGCTTGAGCTTAAGCCATATTCAAGTGCTCACGGCGTTTACACGTTCTGGTGAATTTTAATTTATTTATGAAGGTGGAAGTTGTTATCGGTACCCACAAAATTCTATATGTAGCAATCTTCTTATCAATTCCTCCATTAATTCAGCACAAATACCTATAAGACAAATGCAATCATTATATTACTTGATAATTACACGTATGAGTTAAAAATACTGCAAAAAAAAGAAAATGATATTTTCATTTTTAACGTACCCTATGATAATATGCAGAATTATTAAATTTTAAATTTTGGTTTTTGGCAGTTAAATGAACATCAATCATTCAACTGTCTTATTCAGCATAGGTATAGGCTTGAGCTTAAGCCATATTCAAGTGCTTACGGCGTTTACACGTTCTGGTGAATTTTAATTTATTTATGAAGGTGGAAGTTGTTATCGGTATCCACAAATTTCCACATGTAGCATTCTTCTTATCAATTCCTCCATTAATTCAGCACAAATACCTATAAGACAAATGCAATCATTATATTACTTGATAATTACACGTATGACTTAAAAATACTGCAAAAAAAAGAAAATTATATTTTCATTTTTAACGTACCCTATGATAATATGCAGAATTATTAAATTTTAAATTTTGGTTTTTGGCAGTAAAATGAACATCAATCATACAACTGTCTTATTCAGCATAGGTATAGGCTTGAGCTTAAGCCATATTCAAGTGCTCACTGCGTTTAAACGTTCTGGTGAATTTTAATTTATTTATGAATGTGGAAGTTGTTATCGGTACCCACAAAATTCCATATGTAGCAAACTTCTTATCAATTCCTCCATTAATTCAGCACAAATACCTATAAGACAAATGCAATCATTATATTAATTGATAATTACACGTATGAGTTAAAAATACTGCAAAAAAAAGAAAATTATATTTTCATTTTTAACGTACCCTATGATAATATGCAGAATTATTAAATTTTAAATTTTGGTTTTTGGCAGTAAAATGAACATCAATCATACAACTGTCTTATTCAGCATAGGTATAGGCTTGAGCTTAAGCCATATTCAAGTGCTCACTGCGTTTAAACGTTCTGGTGAGTTTTAATTTATTTATGAATGTGGAAGTTGTTATCGGTACCCACAAAATTCCATATGTAGCAAACTTCTTATCAATTCCTCCATTAATTCAGCACAAATACCTATAAGACAAATGCAATCATTATATTAATTGATAATTACACGTATGAGTTAAAAATACTGCAAAAAAAAGAAAATTATATTTTCATTTTTAACGTACCCTATGATAATATGCAGAATTATTAAATTTTAAATTTTGGTGTTTGGCAGTAAAATGAACATCAATCATACAACTGTCTTATTCAGCATAGGTATAGGCTTGAGCTTAAACCATATTCAAGTGCTCACGGCGTTTACACGTTCTGGTGAATTTTAATTTATTTATGAAGGTGGAAGTTGTTATCGGTACCCACAAAATTCTATATGTAGCAATCTTCTTATCAATTCCTCCATTAATTCAGCACAAATACCTATAAGACAAATGCAATCATTATATTACTTGATAATTACACGTATGAGTTAAAAATACTGCAAAAAAAAGAAAATGATATTTTCATTTTTAACGTACCCTATGATAATATGCAGAATTATTAAATTTTAAATTTTGGTTTTTGGCAGTTAAATGAACATCAATCATTCAACTGTCTTATTCAGCATAGGTATAGGCTTGAGCTTAAGCCATATTCAAGTGCTTACGGCGTTTACATGTTCTGGTGAATTTTAATTTATTTATGAAGGTGGAAGTTGTTATCGGTATCCACAAATTTCCACATGTAGCATTCTTCTTATCAATTCCTCCATTAATTCAGCACAAATACCTATAAGACAAATGCAATCATTATATTACTTGATAATTACACGTATGAGTTAAAAATACTGCAAAAAAAAGAAAATTATATTTTCATTTTTAACGTACCCTATGATAATATGCAGAATTATTAAATTTTAAATTTTGGTTTTTGGCAGTTAAATGAACATCAATCATACAACTGTCTTATTCAGCATAGGTATAGGCTTGAGCTTAAGCCATATTCAAGTGCTCAAGGCGATTACACGTTCTGGTGAATTTTAATTTATTTATGAAGGAGGAAGTTGTTATCGGTACCCACAAATTTCCACATGTAGCATTCTTCTTATATATTCCTCCATTTATTTAGCACAAATACCTATAAGACAAATGCAATCATTATATTACTTGATAATTACACGTATGACTTAAAAATACTGCAAAAAAAAGAAAATTATATTTTCATTTTTAACGTACCCTATGATAATATGCAGAATTATTAAATTTTAAATTTTGGTTTTTGGCAGTAAAATGAACATCAATCATACAACTGTCTTATTCAGCATAGGTATAGGCTTGAGCTTAAGCCATATTCAAGTGCTCACTGCGTTTAAACGTTCTGGTGAATTTTAATTTATTTATGAATGTGGAAGTTGTTATCGGTACCCACAAAATTCTATATGTAGCAATCTTCTTATCAATTCCTCCATTAATTCAGCACAAATACCTATAAGACAAATGCAATCATTATATTACTTGATAATTACACGTATGAGATAAAAATACTGCAAAAAAAAGAAAATGATATTTTCATTTTTAACGTACCCTATGATAATATGCAGAATTATTAAATTTTAAATTTTGGTTTTTGGCAGTTAAATGAACATCACTCATACAACTGTCTTATTCAGCATAGGTATAGGCTTGAGCTTAAGCCATATTCAAGTGCTCACGGCGTTTACACGTTCTGGTGAATTTTAATTTATTTATGAAGGTGGAAGTTGTTATCGGTATCCACAAATTTCCACATGTAGCATTCTTCTTATATATTCCTCCATTTATTTAGCACAAATACCTATAAGACAAATGCAATCATTATATTACTTGATAATTACACATATGACTTAAAAATACTGCAAAAAAAAGAAAATTATATTTTCATTTTTAACGTACCCTATGATAATATGCAGAATTATTAAATTTTAAATTTTGGTGTTTGGCAGTAAAATGAACATCAATCATACAACTGTCTTATTCAGCATAGGTATAGGCTTGAGCTTAAGCCATATTCAAGTGCTCACGGCGTTTACACGTTCTGGTGAATTTTAATTTATTTATGAAGGTGGAAGTTGTTATCGGTACCCACAAAATTCTATATGTAGCAATCTTCTTATCAATTCCTCCATTAATTCAGCACAAATACCTATAAGACAAATGCAATCATTATATTACTTGATAATTACACGTATGAGTTAAAAATACTGCAAAAAAAAGAAAATGATATTTTCATTTTTAACGTACCCTATGATAATATGCAGAATTATTAAATTTTAAATTTTGGTTTTTGGCAGTTAAATGAACATCAATCATTCAACTGTCTTATTCAGCATAGGTATAGGCTTGAGCTTAAGCCATATTCAAGTGCTTACGGCGTTTACACGTTCTGGTGAATTTTAATTTATTTATGAAGGTGGAAGTTGTTATCGGTATCCACAAATTTCCACATGTAGCATTCTTCTTATCAATTCCTCCATTAATTCAGCACAAATACCTATAAGACAAATGCAATCATTATATTACTTGATAATTACACGTATGACTTAAAAATACTGCAAAAAAAAGAAAATTATATTTTCATTTTTAACGTACCCTATGATAATATGCAGAATTATTAAATTTTAAATTTTGGTTTTTGGCAGTTAAATGAACATCAATCATTCAACTGTCTTATTCAGCATAGGTATAGGCTTGAGCTTAAGCCATATTCAAGTGCTCACGGCGTTTACACGTTCTGGTGAATTTTAATTTATTTATGAAGGTGGAAGTTGTTATCGGTATCCACAAATTTCCACATGTAGCATTCTTCTTATATATTCCTCCATTTATTTAGCACAAATACCTATAAGACAAATGCAATCATTATATTACTTGATAATTACACATATGACTTAAAAATACTGCAAAAAAAAGAAAATTATATTTTCATTTTTAACGTACCCTATGATAATATGCAGAATTATTAAATTTTAAATTTTGGTGTTTGGCAGTAAAATGAACATCAATCATACAACTGTCTTATTCAGCATAGGTATAGGCTTGAGCTTAAGCCATATTCAAGTGCTCACGGCGTTTACACGTTCTGGTGAATTTTAATTTATTTATGAAGGTGGAAGTTGTTATCGGTACCCACAAAATTCTATATGTAGCAATCTTCTTATCAATTCCTCCATTAATTCAGCACAAATACCTATAAGACAAATGCAATCATTATATTACTTGATAATTACACGTATGAGTTAAAAATACTGCAAAAAAAAGAAAATGATATTTTCATTTTTAACGTACCCTATGATAATATGCAGAATTATTAAATTTTAAATTTTGGTTTTTGGCAGTTAAATGAACATCAATCATTCAACTGTCTTATTCAGCATAGGTATAGGCTTGAGCTTAAGCCATATTCAAGTGCTCACGGCGTTTACACGTTCTAGTGAATTTTAATTTATTTATGAAGGTGGAAGTTGTTATCGGTACCCACAAAATTCCATATGTAGCAAACTTCTTATCAATTCCTCCATTAATTCAGCACAAATACCTATAAGACAAATGCAATCATTATATTACTTGATAATTACACGTATGAGTTAAAAATACTGCAAAAAAAAGAAAATGATATTTTCATTTTTAACGTACCCTATGATAATATGCAGAATTATTAAATTTTAAATTTTGGTTTTTGGCAGTTAAATGAACATCAATCATACAACTGTCTTATTCAGCATAGGTATAGGCTTGAGCTTAAGCCATATTCAAGTGCTCAAGGCGATTACACGTTCTGGTGAATTTTAATTTATTTATGAAGGAGGAAGTTGTTATCGGTACCCACAAAATTCTATATGTAGCAATCTTCTTATCAATTCCTCCATTAATTCAGCACAAATACCTATAAGACAAATGCAATCATTATATTACTTGATAATTACACGTATGAGATAAAAATACTGCAAAAAAAAGAAAATGATATTTTCATTTTTAACGTACCCTATGATAATATGCAGAATTATTAAATTTTAAATTTTGGTTTTTGGCAGTTAAATGAACATCACTCATACAACTGTCTTATTCAGCATAGGTATAGGCTTGAGCTTAAGCCATATTCAAGTGCTCACGGCGTTTACACGTTCTGGTGAATTTTAATTTATTTATGAAGGTGGAAGTTGTTATCGGTATCCACAAATTTCCACATGTAGCATTCTTCTTATATATTCCTCCATTTATTTAGCACAAATACCTATAAGACAAATGCAATCATTATATTACTTGATAATTACACATATGACTTAAAAATACTGCAAAAAAAAGAAAATTATATTTTCATTTTTAACGTACCCTATGATAATATGCAGAATTATTAAATTTTAAATTTTGGTGTTTGGCAGTAAAATGAACATCAATCATACAACTGTCTTATTCAGCATAGGTATAGGCTTGAGCTTAAGCCATATTCAAGTGCTCACGGCGTTTACACGTTCTGGTGAATTTTAATTTATTTATGAAGGTGGAAGTTGTTATCGGTACCCACAAAATTCTATATGTAGCAATCTTCTTATCAATTCCTCCATTAATTCAGCACAAATACCTATAAGACAAATGCAATCATTATATTACTTGATAATTACACATATGACTTAAAAATACTGCAAAAAAAAGAAAATTATATTTTCATTTTTAACGTACCCTATGATAATATGCAGAATTATTAAATTTTAAATTTTGGTTTTTGGCAGTAAAATGAACATCAATCATACAACTGTCTTATTCAGCATAGGTATAGGCTTGAGCTTAAGCCATATTCAAGTGCTCACGGCGTTTACACGTTCTGGTGAATTTTAATTTATTTATGAAGGTGGAAGTTGTTATCGGTACCCACAAAATTCTATATGTAGCAATCTTCTTATCAATTCCTCCATTAATTCAGCACAAATACCTATAAGACAAATGCAATCATTATATTACTTGATAATTACACGTATGAGATAAAAATACTGCAAAAAAAAGAAAATGATATTTTCATTTTTAACGTACCCTATGATAATATGCAGAATTATTAAATTTTAAATTTTGGTTTTTGGCAGTTAAATGAACATCAATCATACAACTGTCTTATTCAGCATAGGTATAGGCTTGAGCTTAAGCCATATTCAAGTGCTCACGGCGTTTACACGTTCTGGTGAATTTTAATTTATTTATGAAGGTGGAAGTTGTTATCGGTACCCACAAAATTCTATATGTAGCAATCTTCTTATCAATTCCTCCATTAATTCAGCACAAATACCTATAAGACAAATGCAATCATTATATTACTTGATAATTACACGTATGAGTTAAAAATACTGCAAAAAAAAGAAAATGATATTTTCATTTTTAACGTACCCTATGATAATATGCAGAATTATTAAATTTTAAATTTTGGTTTTTGGCAGTTAAATGAACATCAATCATTCAACTGTCTTATTCAGCATAGGTATAGGCTTGAGCTTAAGCCATATTCAAGTGCTCACGGCGTTTACACGTTCTAGTGAATTTTAATTTATTTATGAAGGTGGAAGTTGTTATCGGTACCCACAAAATTCCATATGTAGCAAACTTCTTATCAATTCCTCCATTAATTCAGCACAAATACCTATAAGACAAATGCAATCATTATATTACTTGATAATTACACGTATGAGTTAAAAATACTGCAAAAAAAAGAAAATGATATTTTCATTTTTAACGTACCCTATGATAATATGCAGAATTATTAAATTTTAAATTTTGGTTTTTGGCAGTTAAATGAACATCAATCATACAACTGTCTTATTCAGCATAGGTATAGGCTTGAGCTTAAGCCATATTCAAGTGCTCAAGGCGATTACACGTTCTGGTGAATTTTAATTTATTTATGAAGGAGGAAGTTGTTATCGGTACCCACAAAATTCTATATGTAGCAATCTTCTTATCAATTCCTCCATTAATTCAGCACAAATACCTATAAGACAAATGCAATCATTATATTACTTGATAATTACACGTATGAGATAAAAATACTGCAAAAAAAAGAAAATGATATTTTCATTTTTAACGTACCCTATGATAATATGCAGAATTATTAAATTTTAAATTTTGGTTTTTGGCAGTTAAATGAACATCACTCATACAACTGTCTTATTCAGCATAGGTATAGGCTTGAGCTTAAGCCATATTCAAGTGCTCACAGCGTTTACACGTTCTGGTGAATTTTAATTTATTTATGAAGGTGGAAGTTGTTATCGGTACCCACAAAATTCTATATGTAGCAATCTTCTTATCAATTCCTCCATTAATTCAGCACAAATACCTATAAGACAAATGCAATCATTATATTACTTGATAATTACACATATGACTTAAAAATACTGCAAAAAAAAGAAAATTATATTTTCATTTTTAACGTACCCTATGATAATATGCAGAATTATTAAATTTTAAATTTTGGTTTTTGGCAGTAAAATGAACATCAATCATACAACTGTCTTATTCAGCATAGGTATAGGCTTGAGCTTAAGCCATATTCAAGTGCTCACGGCGTTTACACGTTCTGGTGAATTTTAATTTATTTATGAAGGTGGAAGTTGTTATCGGTACCCACAAAATTCTATATGTAGCAATCTTCTTATCAATTCCTCCATTAATTCAGCACAAATACCTATAAGACAAATGCAATCATTATATTACTTGATAATTACACGTATGAGATAAAAATACTGCAAAAAAAAGAAAATGATATTTTCATTTTTAACGTACCCTATGATAATATGCAGAATTATTAAATTTTAAATTTTGGTTTTTGGCAGTTAAATGAACATCAATCATACAACTGTCTTATTCAGCATAGGTATAGGCTTGAGCTTAAGCCATATTCAAGTGCTCACGGCGTTTACACGTTCTGGTGAATTTTAATTTATTTATGAAGGTGGAAGTTGTTATCGGTACCCACAAAATTCTATATGTAGCAATCTTCTTATCAATTCCTCCATTAATTCAGCACAAATACCTATAAGACAAATGCAATCATTATATTACTTGATAATTACACGTATGAGTTAAAAATACTGCAAAAAAAAGAAAATGATATTTTCATTTTTAACGTACCCTATGATAATATGCAGAATTATTAAATTTTAAATTTTGGTTTTTGGCAGTTAAATGAACATCAATCATTCAACTGTCTTATTCAGCATAGGTATAGGCTTGAGCTTAAGCCATATTCAAGTGCTCACGGCGTTTACACGTTCTAGTGAATTTTAATTTATTTATGAAGGTGGAAGTTGTTATCGGTACCCACAAAATTCCATATGTAGCAAACTTCTTATCAATTCCTCCATTAATTCAGCACAAATACCTATAAGACAAATGCAATCATTATATTACTTGATAATTACACGTATGAGTTAAAAATACTGCAAAAAAAAGAAAATGATATTTTCATTTTTAACGTACCCTATGATAATATGCAGAATTATTAAATTTTAAATTTTGGTTTTTGGCAGTTAAATGAACATCAATCATACAACTGTCTTATTCAGCATAGGTATAGGCTTGAGCTTAAGCCATATTCAAGTGCTCAAGGCGATTACACGTTCTGGTGAATTTTAATTTATTTATGAAGGAGGAAGTTGTTATCGGTACCCACAAAATTCTATATGTAGCAATCTTCTTATCAATTCCTCCATTAATTCAGCACAAATACCTATAAGACAAATGCAATCATTATATTACTTGATAATTACACGTATGAGATAAAAATACTGCAAAAAAAAGAAAATGATATTTTCATTTTTAACGTACCCTATGATAATATGCAGAATTATTAAATTTTAAATTTTGGTTTTTGGCAGTTAAATGAACATCACTCATACAACTGTCTTATTCAGCATAGGTATAGGCTTGAGCTTAAGCCATATTCAAGTGCTCACAGCGTTTACACGTTCTGGTGAATTTTAATTTATTTATGAAGGTGGAAGTTGTTATCGGTATCCACAAATTTCCACATGTAGCATTCTTCTTATATATTCCTCCATTTATTTAGCACAAATACCTATAAGACAAATGCAATCATTATATTACTTGATAATTACACATATGACTTAAAAATACTGCAAAAAAAAGAAAATTATATTTTCATTTTTAACGTACCCTATGATAATATGCAGAATTATTAAATTTTAAATTTTGGTGTTTGGCAGTAAAATGAACATCAATCATACAACTGTCTTATTCAGCATAGGTATAGGCTTGAGCTTAAGCCATATTCAAGTGCTCACGGCGTTTACACGTTCTGGTGAATTTTAATTTATTTATGAAGGTGGAAGTTGTTATCGGTACCCACAAAATTCTATATGTAGCAATCTTCTTATCAATTCCTCCATTAATTCAGCACAAATACCTATAAGACAAATGCAATCATTATATTACTTGATAATTACACATATGACTTAAAAATACTGCAAAAAAAAGAAAATTATATTTTCATTTTTAACGTACCCTATGATAATATGCAGAATTATTAAATTTTAAATTTTGGTTTTTGGCAGTAAAATGAACATCAATCATACAACTGTCTTATTCAGCATAGGTATAGGCTTGAGCTTAAGCCATATTCAAGTGCTCACGGCGTTTACACGTTCTGGTGAATTTTAATTTATTTATGAAGGTGGAAGTTGTTATCGGTACCCACAAAATTCTATATGTAGCAATCTTCTTATCAATTCCTCCATTAATTCAGCACAAATACCTATAAGACAAATGCAATCATTATATTACTTGATAATTACACGTATGAGATAAAAATACTGCAAAAAAAAGAAAATGATATTTTCATTTTTAACGTACCCTATGATAATATGCAGAATTATTAAATTTTAAATTTTGGTTTTTGGCAGTTAAATGAACATCAATCATACAACTGTCTTATTCAGCATAGGTATAGGCTTGAGCTTAAGCCATATTCAAGTGCTCACGGCGTTTACACGTTCTGGTGAATTTTAATTTATTTATGAAGGTGGAAGTTGTTATCGGTATCCACAAATTTCCACATGTAGCATTCTTCTTATATATTCCTCCATTTATTTAGCACAAATACCTATAAGACAAATGCAATCATTATATTACTTGATAATTACACATATGACTTAAAAATACTGCAAAAAAAAGAAAATTATATTTTCATTTTTAACGTACCCTATGATAATATGCAGAATTATTAAATTTTAAATTTTGGTGTTTGGCAGTAAAATGAACATCAATCATACAACTGTCTTATTCAGCATAGGTATAGGCTTGAGCTTAAGCCATATTCAAGTGCTCACGGCGTTTACACGTTCTGGTGAATTTTAATTTATTTATGAAGGTGGAAGTTGTTATCGGTACCCACAAAATTCTATATGTAGCAATCTTCTTATCAATTCCTCCATTAATTCAGCACAAATACCTATAAGACAAATGCAATCATTATATTACTTGATAATTACACGTATGAGTTAAAAATACTGCAAAAAAAAGAAAATGATATTTTCATTTTTAACGTACCCTATGATAATATGCAGAATTATTAAATTTTAAATTTTGGTTTTTGGCAGTTAAATGAACATCAATCATTCAACTGTCTTATTCAGCATAGGTATAGGCTTGAGCTTAAGCCATATTCAAGTGCTTACGGCGTTTACACGTTCTGGTGAATTTTAATTTATTTATGAAGGTGGAAGTTGTTATCGGTATCCACAAATTTCCACATGTAGCATTCTTCTTATCAATTCCTCCATTAATTCAGCACAAATACCTATAAGACAAATGCAATCATTATATTACTTGATAATTACACATATGACTTAAAAATACTGCAAAAAAAAGAAAATTATATTTTCATTTTTAACGTACCCTATGATAATATGCAGAATTATTAAATTTTAAATTTTGGTTTTTGGCAGTAAAATGAACATCAATCATACAACTGTCTTATTCAGCATAGGTATAGGCTTGAGCTTAAGCCATATTCAAGTGCTCACTGCGTTTAAACGTTCTGGTGAATTTTAATTTATTTATGAATGTGGAAGTTGTTATCGGTACCCACAAAATTCTATATGTAGCAATCTTCTTATCAATTCCTCCATTAATTCAGCACAAATACCTATAAGACAAATGCAATCATTATATTACTTGATAATTACACGTATGAGATAAAAATACTGCAAAAAAAAGAAAATGATATTTTCATTTTTAACGTACCCTATGATAATATGCAGAATTATTAAATTTTAAATTTTGGTTTTTGGCAGTTAAATGAACATCAATCATACAACTGTCTTATTCAGCATAGGTATAGGCTTGAGCTTAAGCCATATTCAAGTGCTCACTGCGTTTAAACGTTCTGGTGAATTTTAATTTATTTATGAAGGAGGAAGTTGTTATCGGTACCCACAAAATTCTATATGTAGCAATCTTCTTATCAATTCCTCCATTAATTCAGCACAAATACCTATAAGACAAATGCAATCATTATATTACTTGATAATTACACGTATGAGATAAAAATACTGCAAAAAAAAGAAAATGATATTTTCATTTTTAACGTACCCTATGATAATATGCAGAATTATTAAATTTTAAATTTTGGTTTTTGGCAGTTAAATGAACATCACTCATACAACTGTCTTATTCAGCATAGGTATAGGCTTGAGCTTAAGCCATATTCAAGTGCTCACGGCGTTTACACGTTCTGGTGAATTTTAATTTATTTATGAAGGTGGAAGTTGTTATCGGTATCCACAAATTTCCACATGTAGCATTCTTCTTATATATTCCTCCATTTATTTAGCACAAATACCTATAAGACAAATGCAATCATTATATTACTTGATAATTACACATATGACTTAAAAATACTGCAAAAAAAAGAAAATTATATTTTCATTTTTAACGTACCCTATGATAATATGCAGAATTATTAAATTTTAAATTTTGGTGTTTGGCAGTAAAATGAACATCAATCATACAACTGTCTTATTCAGCATAGGTATAGGCTTGAGCTTAAGCCATATTCAAGTGCTCACGGCGTTTACACGTTCTGGTGAATTTTAATTTATTTATGAAGGTGGAAGTTGTTATCGGTACCCACAAAATTCTATATGTAGCAATCTTCTTATCAATTCCTCCATTAATTCAGCACAAATACCTATAAGACAAATGCAATCATTATATTACTTGATAATTACACGTATGAGTTAAAAATACTGCAAAAAAAAGAAAATGATATTTTCATTTTTAACGTACCCTATGATAATATGCAGAATTATTAAATTTTAAATTTTGGTTTTTGGCAGTTAAATGAACATCAATCATTCAACTGTCTTATTCAGCATAGGTATAGGCTTGAGCTTAAGCCATATTCAAGTGCTCACGGCGTTTACACGTTCTAGTGAATTTTAATTTATTTATGAAGGTGGAAGTTGTTATCGGTACCCACAAAATTCCATATGTAGCAAACTTCTTATCAATTCCTCCATTAATTCAGCACAAATACCTATAAGACAAATGCAATCATTATATTACTTGATAATTACACATATGACTTAAAAATACTGCAAAAAAAAGAAAATTATATTTTCATTTTTAACGTACCCTATGATAATATGCAGAATTATTAAATTTTAAATTTTGGTTTTTGGCAGTAAAATGAACATCAATCATACAACTGTCTTATTCAGCATAGGTATAGGCTTGAGCTTAAGCCATATTCAAGTGCTCACGGCGTTTACACGTTCTGGTGAATTTTAATTTATTTATGAAGGTGGAAGTTGTTATCGGTACCCACAAAATTCTATATGTAGCAATCTTCTTATCAATTCCTCCATTAATTCAGCACAAATACCTATAAGACAAATGCAATCATTATATTACTTGATAATTACACGTATGAGATAAAAATACTGCAAAAAAAAGAAAATGATATTTTCATTTTTAACGTACCCTATGATAATATGCAGAATTATTAAATTTTAAATTTTGGTTTTTGGCAGTTAAATGAACATCAATCATACAACTGTCTTATTCAGCATAGGTATAGGCTTGAGCTTAAGCCATATTCAAGTGCTCACGGCGTTTACACGTTCTGGTGAATTTTAATTTATTTATGAAGGTGGAAGTTGTTATCGGTATCCACAAATTTCCACATGTAGCATTCTTCTTATATATTCCTCCATTTATTTAGCACAAATACCTATAAGACAAATGCAATCATTATATTACTTGATAATTACACATATGACTTAAAAATACTGCAAAAAAAAGAAAATTATATTTTCATTTTTAACGTACCCTATGATAATATGCAGAATTATTAAATTTTAAATTTTGGTGTTTGGCAGTAAAATGAACATCAATCATACAACTGTCTTATTCAGCATAGGTATAGGCTTGAGCTTAAGCCATATTCAAGTGCTCACGGCGTTTACACGTTCTGGTGAATTTTAATTTATTTATGAAGGTGGAAGTTGTTATCGGTACCCACAAAATTCTATATGTAGCAATCTTCTTATCAATTCCTCCATTAATTCAGCACAAATACCTATAAGACAAATGCAATCATTATATTACTTGATAATTACACGTATGAGTTAAAAATACTGCAAAAAAAAGAAAATGATATTTTCATTTTTAACGTACCCTATGATAATATGCAGAATTATTAAATTTTAAATTTTGGTTTTTGGCAGTTAAATGAACATCAATCATTCAACTGTCTTATTCAGCATAGGTATAGGCTTGAGCTTAAGCCATATTCAAGTGCTTACGGCGTTTACACGTTCTGGTGAATTTTAATTTATTTATGAAGGTGGAAGTTGTTATCGGTATCCACAAATTTCCACATGTAGCATTCTTCTTATCAATTCCTCCATTAATTCAGCACAAATACCTATAAGACAAATGCAATCATTATATTACTTGATAATTACACGTATGACTTAAAAATACTGCAAAAAAAAGAAAATTATATTTTCATTTTTAACGTACCCTATGATAATATGCAGAATTATTAAATTTTAAATTTTGGTTTTTGGCAGTAAAATGAACATCAATCATACAACTGTCTTATTCAGCATAGGTATAGGCTTGAGCTTAAGCCATATTCAAGTGCTCACTGCGTTTAAACGTTCTGGTGAATTTTAATTTATTTATGAATGTGGAAGTTGTTATCGGTACCCACAAAATTCCATATGTAGCAAACTTCTTATCAATTCCTCCATTAATTCAGCACAAATACCTATAAGACAAATGCAATCATTATATTAATTGATAATTACACGTATGAGTTAAAAATACTGCAAAAAAAAGAAAATTATATTTTCATTTTTAACGTACCCTATGATAATATGCAGAATTATTAAATTTTAAATTTTGGTGTTTGGCAGTAAAATGAACATCAATCATACAACTGTCTTATTCAGCATAGGTATAGGCTTGAGCTTAAACCATATTCAAGTGCTCACGGCGTTTACACGTTCTGGTGAATTTTAATTTATTTATGAAGGTGGAAGTTGTTATCGGTACCCACAAAATTCTATATGTAGCAATCTTCTTATCAATTCCTCCATTAATTCAGCACAAATACCTATAAGACAAATGCAATCATTATATTACTTGATAATTACACGTATGAGTTAAAAATACTGCAAAAAAAAGAAAATGATATTTTCATTTTTAACGTACCCTATGATAATATGCAGAATTATTAAATTTTAAATTTTGGTTTTTGGCAGTTAAATGAACATCAATCATTCAACTGTCTTATTCAGCATAGGTATAGGCTTGAGCTTAAGCCATATTCAAGTGCTTACGGCGTTTACATGTTCTGGTGAATTTTAATTTATTTATGAAGGTGGAAGTTGTTATCGGTATCCACAAATTTCCACATGTAGCATTCTTCTTATCAATTCCTCCATTAATTCAGCACAAATACCTATAAGACAAATGCAATCATTATATTACTTGATAATTACACGTATGAGTTAAAAATACTGCAAAAAAAAGAAAATTATATTTTCATTTTTAACGTACCCTATGATAATATGCAGAATTATTAAATTTTAAATTTTGGTTTTTGACAGTTAAATGAACATCAATCATACAACTGTCTTATTCAGCATAGGTATAGGCTTGAGCTTAAGCCATATTCAAGTGCTCAAGGCGATTACACGTTCTGGTGAATTTTAATTTATTTATGAAGGAGGAAGTTGTTATCGGTACCCACAAATTTCCACATGTAGCATTCTTCTTATATATTCCTCCATTTATTTAGCACAAATACCTATAAGACAAATGCAATCATTATATTACTTGATAATTACACGTATGACTTAAAAATACTGCAAAAAAAAGAAAATTATATTTTCATTTTTAACGTACCCTATGATAATATGCAGAATTATTAAATTTTAAATTTTGGTTTTTGGCAGTAAAATGAACATCAATCATACAACTGTCTTATTCAGCATAGGTATAGGCTTGAGCTTAAGCCATATTCAAGTGCTCACGGCGTTTACACGTTCTGGTGAATTTTAATTTATTTATGAAGGTGGAAGTTGTTATCGGTACCCACAAAATTCTATATGTAGCAATCTTCTTATCAATTCCTCCATTAATTCAGCACAAATACCTATAAGACAAATGCAATCATTATATTACTTGATAATTACACATATGACTTAAAAATACTGCAAAAAAAAGAAAATTATATTTTCATTTTTAACGTACCCTATGATAATATGCAGAATTATTAAATTTTAAATTTTGGTTTTTGGCAGTAAAATGAACATCAATCATACAACTGTCTTATTCAGCATAGGTATAGGCTTGAGCTTAAGCCATATTCAAGTGCTCACTGCGTTTAAACGTTCTGGTGAATTTTAATTTATTTATGAATGTGGAAGTTGTTATCGGTACCCACAAAATTCCATATGTAGCAAACTTCTTATCAATTCCTCCATTAATTCAGCACAAATACCTATAAGACAAATGCAATCATTATATTAATTGATAATTACACGTATGAGTTAAAAATACTGCAAAAAAAAGAAAATTATATTTTCATTTTTAACGTACCCTATGATAATATGCAGAATTATTAAATTTTAAATTTTGGTTTTTGGCAGTAAAATGAACATCAATCATACAACTGTCTTATTCAGCATAGGTATAGGCTTGAGCTTAAGCCATATTCAAGTGCTCACTGCGTTTAAACGTTCTGGTGAATTTTAATTTATTTATGAATGTGGAAGTTGTTATCGGTACCCACAAAATTCCATATGTAGCAAACTTCTTATCAATTCCTCCATTAATTCAGCACAAATACCTATAAGACAAATGCAATCATTATATTAATTGATAATTACACGTATGAGTTAAAAATACTGCAAAAAAAAGAAAATTATATTTTCATTTTTAACGTACCCTATGATAATATGCAGAATTATTAAATTTTAAATTTTGGTTTTTGGCAGTTAAATGAACATCAATCATACAACTGTCTTATTCAGCATAGGTATAGGCTTGAGCTTAAGCCATATTCAAGTGCTCACGGCGTTTACACGTTCTGGTGAATTTTAATTTATTTATGAAGGTGGAAGTTGTTATCGGTACCCACAAATTTCCACATGTAGCATTCTTCTTATATATTCCTCCATTAATTCAGCACAAATACCTATAAGACAAATGCAATCATTATATTACTTGATAAATACACGTATGAGTTAAAAATACTGCAAAAAAAAGAAATTGATATTTTCATTTTTAACGTACCCTATGATAATATGCAGAATTATTAAATTTTAAATTTTGGTTTTTGGCAGATTAATAAACATCAAATCATACAACTGTCTTATTCAGCATAGGTATAGGCTTGAGCTTAAGCCATATTCAAGTGCTCACTGCGTTTAAACGTTCTGGTGAATTTTAATTTATTTATGAATGTGGAAGTTGTTATCGGTACCCACAAAATTCCATATGTAGCAATCTTCTTATCAATTCCTCCATTAATTCAGCACAAATACCTATAAGACAAATGAAATCATTATATTACTTGATAATTACACGTATGAGTTAAAAATACTGCAAAAAAAAGAAAATGATATTTTCATTTTTAACGTACCCTATGATAATATGCAGAATTATTAAATTTTAAATTTTGGTTTTTGGCAGTTAAATGAACATCAATCATTCAACTGTCTTATTCAGCATAGGTATAGGCTTGAGCTTAAGCCATTTCAAGTGCTCAAGGCGTTTACACGTTCTGGTGAATTTTAATTTATTTATGAAGGTGGAAGTTGTTATCGGTACCCACAAAATTCCACATGTAGCATTCTTTTTATATATTCCTCCATTTATTTAGCACAAATACCTATAAGACAAATGCAATCATTATATTACTTGATAATTACACATATGACTTAAAAATACTGCAAAAAAAAGAAAATTATATTTTCATTTTTAACGTACCCTATGATAATATGCAGAATTATTAAATTTTAAATTTTGGTTTTTGGCAGTAAAATGAACATCAATCATACAACTGTCTTATTCAGCATAGGTATAGGCTTGAGCTTAAGCCATATTCAAGTGCTCACGGCGTTTACACGTTCTGGTGAATTTTAATTTATTTATGAAGGTGGAAGTTGTTATCGGTACCCACAAATTTCCACATGTAGCATTCATCTTATATATTCCTCCATTTATTGAGCACAAATACCTATAAGACAAATGCAATCATTATATTACTTGATAATTACACATATGACTTAAAAATACTGCAAAAAAAAGAAAATTATATTTCCATTTTTAACGTACCCTATGATAATATGCAGAATTATTAAATTTTAAATTTTGGTTTTTGGCAGTAAAATGAACATCAATCATACAACTGTCTTATTCAGCATAGGTATAGGCTTGAGCTTAAGCCATATTCAAGTGCTCACGGCGTTTACACGTTCTAGTGAATTTTAATTTATTTATGAAGGTGGAAGTTGTTATCGGTACCCACAAATTTCCACATGTAGCATTCTTCTTATATATTCCTCCATTTATTTAGCACAAATACCTATAAGACAAATGCAATCATTATATTACTTGATAATTACACATATGACTTAAAAATACTGCAAAAAAAAGAAAATTATATTTTCATTTTTAACGTACCCTATGATAATATGCAGAATTATTAAATTTTAAATTTTGGTTTTTGGCAGTAAAATGAACATCAATCATACAACTGTCTTATTCAGCATAGGTATAGGCTTGAGCTTAAGCCATATTCAAGTGCTCACGGCGTTTACACGTTCTGGTGAATTTTAATTTATTTATGAAGGTGGAAGTTGTTATCGGTACCCACAAATTTCCACATGTAGCATTCTTCTTATATATTCCTCCATTAATTCAGCACAAATACCTATAAGACAAATGCAATCATTATATTACTTGATAATTACACGTATGAGTTAAAAATACTGCAAAAAAAAGAAATTGATATTTTCATTTTTAACGTACCCTATGATAATATGCAGAATTATTAAATTTTAAATTTTGGTTTTTGGCAGATTAATAAACATCAAATCATACAACTGTCTTATTCAGCATAGGTATAGGCTTGAGCTTAAGCCATATTCAAGTGCTCACTGCGTTTAAACGTTCTGGTGAATTTTAATTTATTTATGAATGTGGAAGTTGTTATCGGTACCCACAAAATTCCATATGTAGCAATCTTCTTATCAATTCCTCCATTAATTCAGCACAAATACCTATAAGACAAATGAAATCATTATATTACTTGATAATTACACGTATGAGTTAAAAATACTGCAAAAAAAAGAAAATGATATTTTCATTTTTAACGTACCCTATGATAATATGCAGAATTATTAAATTTTAAATTTTGGTTTTTGGCAGTTAAATGAACATCAATCATTCAACTGTCTTATTCAGCATAGGTATAGGCTTGAGCTTAAGCCATTTCAAGTGCTCAAGGCGTTTACACGTTCTGGTGAATTTTAATTTATTTATGAAGGTGGAAGTTGTTATCGGTACCCACAAAATTCCACATGTAGCATTCTTTTTATATATTCCTCCATTTATTTAGCACAAATACCTATAAGACAAATGCAATCATTATATTACTTGATAATTACACATATGACTTAAAAATACTGCAAAAAAAAGAAAATTATATTTTC
Source organism: Tuberolachnus salignus (assembly GCA_956483605.1). Taxonomy (NCBI): domain Eukaryota; kingdom Metazoa; phylum Arthropoda; class Insecta; order Hemiptera; family Aphididae; genus Tuberolachnus; species Tuberolachnus salignus. The sequence continues at coordinate 11,805,731 of OY101431.1, forward strand.
ATTTTTAACGTACCCTATGATAATATGCAGAATTATTAAATTTTAAATTTTGGTTTTTGGCAGTTAAATGAACATCAATCATACAACTGTCTTATTCAGCATAGGTATAGGCTTGAGCTTAATCCATATTCAAGTGCTTACGGCGTTTACACGTTCTGGTGAATTTTAATTTATTTATGAAGGTGGAAGTTGTTATCGGTATCCACAAATTTCCACATGTAGCATTCTTCTTATCAATTCCTCCATTAATTCAGCACAAATACCTATAAGACAAATGAAATCATTATATTACTTGATAATTACACGTATGAGTTAAAAATACTGCAAAAAAAAGAAAATTATATTTTCATTTTTAACGTACCCTATGATAATATGCAGAATTATTAAATTTTAAATTTTGGTTTTTGGCAGTTAAATGAACATCAATCATACAACTGTCTTATTCAGCATAGGTATAGGCTTGAGCTTAAGCCATATTCAAGTGCTCACTGCGTTTAAACGTTCTGGTGAATTTTAATTTATTTATGAATGTGGAAGTTGTTATCGGTACCCACAAAATTCCATATGTAGCAAACTTCTTATCAATTCCTCCATTAATTCAGCACAAATACCTATAAGACAAATGCAATCATTATATTAATTGATAATTACACGTATGAGTTAAAAATACTGCAAAAAAAAGAAAATTATATTTTCATTTTTAACGTACCCTATGATAATATGCAGAATTATTAAATTTTAAATTTTGGTTTTTGGCAGTTAAATGAACATCAATCATACAACTGTCTTATTCAGCATAGGTATAGGCTTGAGCTTAAGCCATATTCAAGTGCTCAAGGCGATTACACGTTCTGGTGAATTTTAATTTATTTATGAAGGAGGAAGTTGTTATCGGTACCCACAAATTTCCACATGTAGCATTCTTCTTATATATTCCTCCATTTATTTAGCACAAATACCTATAAGACAAATGCAATCATTATATTACTTGATAATTACACATATGACTTAAAAATACTGCAAAAAAAAGAAAATTATATTTTCATTTTTAACGTACCCTATGATAATATGCAGAATTATTAAATTTTAAATTTTGGTTTTTGGCAGTAAAATGAACATCAATCATACAACTGTCTTATTCAGCATAGGTATAGGCTTGAGCTTAAGCCATATTCAAGTGCTCACGGCGTTTACACGTTCTGGTAAATTTTAATTTATTTATGAAGGTGGAAGTTGTTATCGGTACCCACAAATTTCCACATGTAGCATTCTTCTTATATATTCCTCCATTAATTCAGCACAAATACCTATAAGACAAATGCAATCATTATATTACTTGATAATTACACGTATGAGTTAAAAATACTGCAAAAAAAAGAAATTGATATTTTCATTTTTAACGTACCCTATGATAATATGCAGAATTATTAAATTTTAAATTTTGGTTTTTGGCAGATTAATAAACATCAAATCATACAACTGTCTTATTCAGCATAGGTATAGGCTTGAGCTTAAGCCATATTCAAGTGCTCACTGCGTTTAAACGTTCTGGTGAATTTTAATTTATTTATGAATGTGGAAGTTGTTATCGGTACCCACAAAATTCCATATGTAGCAATCTTCTTATCAATTCCTCCATTAATTCAGCACAAATACCTATAAGACAAATGAAATCATTATATTACTTGATAATTACACGTATGAGTTAAAAATACTGCAAAAAAAAGAAAATGATATTTTCATTTTTAACGTACCCTATGATAATATGCAGAATTATTAAATTTTAAATTTTGGTTTTTGGCAGTTAAATGAACATCAATCATTCAACTGTCTTATTCAGCATAGGTATAGGCTTGAGCTTAAGCCATTTCAAGTGCTCAAGGCGTTTACACGTTCTGGTGAATTTTAATTTATTTATGAAGGTGGAAGTTGTTATCGGTACCCACAAAATTCCACATGTAGCATTCTTTTTATATATTCCTCCATTTATTTAGCACAAATACCTATAAGACAAATGCAATCATTATATTACTTGATAATTACACATATGACTTAAAAATACTGCAAAAAAAAGAAAATTATATTTTCATTTTTAACGTACCCTATGATAATATGCAGAATTATTAAATTTTAAATTTTGGTTTTTGGCAGTAAAATGAACATCAATCATACAACTGTCTTATTCAGCATAGGTATAGGCTTGAGCTTAAGCCATATTCAAGTGCTCACGGCGTTTACACGTTCTGGTGAATTTTAATTTATTTATGAAGGTGGAAGTTGTTATCGGTACCCACAAATTTCCACATGTAGCATTCATCTTATATATTCCTCCATTTATTGAGCACAAATACCTATAAGACAAATGCAATCATTATATTACTTGATAATTACACATATGACTTAAAAATACTGCAAAAAAAAGAAAATTATATTTCCATTTTTAACGTACCCTATGATAATATGCAGAATTATTAAATTTTAAATTTTGGTTTTTGGCAGATTAATAAACATCAAATCATACAACTGTCTTATTCAGCATAGGTATAGGCTTGAGCTTAAGCCATATTCAAGTGCTCACTGCGTTTAAACGTTCTGGTGAATTTTAATTTATTTATGAATGTGGAAGTTGTTATCGGTACCCACAAATTTCCACATGTAGCATTCTTCTTATATATTCCTCCATTAATTCAGCACAAATACCTATAAGACAAATGCAATCATTATATTACTTGATAATTACACGTATGAGTTAAAAATACTGCAAAAAAAAGAAAATGATATTTTCATTTTTAACGTACCCTATGATAATATGCAGAATTATTAAATTTTAAATTTTGGTTTTTGGCAGTTAAATGAACATCAATCATACAACTGTCTTATTCAGCATAGGTATAGGCTTGAGCTTAAGCCATATTCAAGTGCTCACGGCGTTTACACGTTCTGGTGAATTTTAATTTATTTATGAAGGTGGAAGTTGTTATCGGTACCCACAAAATTCCATATGTAGCAATCTTCTTATCAATTCCTCCATTAATTCAGCACAAATACCTATAAGACAAATGAAATCATTATATTACTTGATAATTACACGTATGAGTTAAAAATACTGCAAAAAAAAGAAAATGATATTTTCATTTTTAACGTACCCTATGATAATATGCAGAATTATTAAATTTTAAATTTTGGTTTTTGGCAGTTAAATGAACATCAATCATACAACTGTCTTATTCAGCATAGGTATAGGCTTGAGCTTAAGCCATATTCAAGTGCTCACGGCGTTTACACGTTCTGGTGAATTTTAATTTATTTATGAAGGTGGAAGTTGTTATCGGTACCCACAAATTTCCACATGTAGCATTCTTCTTATATATTCCTCCATTTATTGAGCACAAATACCTATAAGACAAATGCAATCATTATATTACTTGATAATTACACATATGACTTAAAAATACTGCAAAAAAAAGAAAATTATATTTCCATTTTTAACGTACCCTATGATAATATGCAGAATTATTAAATTTTAAATTTTGGTTTTTGGCAGTAAAATGAACATCAATCATACAACTGTCTTATTCAGCATAGGTATAGGCTTGAGCTTAAGCCATATTCAAGTGCTCACGGCGTTTACACGTTCTAGTGAATTTTAATTTATTTATGAAGGTGGAAGTTGTTATCGGTACCCACAAATTTCCACATGTAGCATTCTTCTTATATATTCCTCCATTAATTCAGCACAAATACCTATAAGACAAATGCAATCATTATATTACTTGATAATTACACGTATGAGTTAAAAATACTGCAAAAAAAAGAAATTGATATTTTCATTTTTAACGTACCCTATGATAATATGCAGAATTATTAAATTTTAAATTTTGGTTTTTGGCAGATTAATAAACATCAAATCATACAACTGTCTTATTCAGCATAGGTATAGGCTTGAGCTTAAGCCATATTCAAGTGCTTACGGCGTTTACACGTTCTGGTGAATTTTAATTTATTTATGAAGGTGGAAGTTGTTATCGGTACCCACAAATTTCCACATGTAGCATTCTTCTTATATATTCCTCCATTTATTGAGCACAAATACCTATAAGACAAATGCAATCATTATATTACTTGATAATTACACATATGACTTAAAAATACTGCAAAAAAAAGAAAATTATATTTCCATTTTTAACGTACCCTATGATAATATGCAGAATTATTAAATTTTAAATTTTGGTTTTTGGCAGTAAAATGAACATCAATCATACAACTGTCTTATTCAGCATAGGTATAGGCTTGAGCTTAAGCCATATTCAAGTGCTCACGGCGTTTACACGTTCTAGTGAATTTTTATTTATTTATGAAGGTGGAAGTTGTTATCGGTACCCACAAATTTCCACATGTAGCATTCTTCTTATATATTCCTCCATTAATTCAGCACAAATACCTATAAGACAAATGCAATCATTATATTACTTGATAATTACACGTATGAGTTAAAAATACTGCAAAAAAAAGAAATTGATATTTTTATTTTTAACGTACACTATGATAATATGCAGAATTATTAAATTTTAAATTTTGGTTTTTGGCAGATTAATAAACATCAAATCATACAACTGTCTTATTCAGCATAGGTATAGGCTTGAGCTTAAGCCATATTCAAGTGCTCACTGCGTTTAAACGTTCTGGTGAATTTTAATTTATTTATGAATGTGGAAGTTGTTATCGGTACCCACAAAATTCCATATGTAGCAATCTTCTTATAAATTCCTCCATTAATTCAGCACAAATACCTATAAGACAAATGAAATCATTATATTACTTGATAATTACACGTATGAGTTAAAAATACTGCAAAAAAAAGAAAATGATATTTTCATTTTTAACGTACCCTATGATAATATGCAGAATTATTAAATTTTAAATTTTGGTTTTTGGCAGTTAAATGAACATCAATCATACAACTGTCTTATTCAGCATAGGTATAGGCTTGAGCTTAAGCCATATTCAAGTGCTCACGGCGTTTACACGTTCTGGTGAATTTTAATTTATTTATGAAGGTGGAAGTTGTTATCGGTACCCACAAATTTCCACATGTAGCATTCTTCTTATATATTCCTCCATTTATTGAGCACAAATACCTATAAGACAAATGCAATCATTATATTACTTGATAATTACACATATGACTTAAAAATACTGCAAAAAAAAGAAAATTATATTTTCATTTTTAACGTACCCTATGATAATATGCAGAATTATTAAATTTTAAATTTTGGTTTTTGGCAGTAAAATGAACATCAATCATACAACTGTCTTATTCAGCATAGGTATAGGCTTGAGCTTAAGCCATATTCAAGTGCTCACGGCGTTTACACGTTCTGGTGAATTTTAATTTATTTATGAAGGTGGAAGTTGTTATCGGTACCCACAAATTTCCACATGTAGCATTCATCTTATATATTCCTCCATTTATTGAGCACAAATACCTATAAGACAAATGCAATCATTATATTACTTGATAATTACACGTATGACTTAAAAATACTGCAAAAAAAAGAAAATTATATTTTCATTTTTAAAGTACCCTATGATAATATGCAGAATTATTAAATTTTAAATTTTGGTTTTTGGCAGTAAAATGAACATCAATCATACAACTGTCTTATTCAGCATAGGTATAGGCTTGAGCTTAAGCCATATTCAAGTGCTCACGGCGTTTACACGTTCTGGTGAATTTTAATTTATTTATGAAGGTGGAAGTTGTTATCGGTATCCACAAATTTCCACATGTAGCATTCTTCTTATATATTCCTCCATTTATTTAGCACAAATACCTATAAGACAAATGCAATCATTATATTACTTGATAATTACACGTATGAGTTAAAAATACTGCAAAAAAAAGAAAATGATATTTTCATTTTTAACGTACCCTATGATAATATGCAGAATTATTAAATTTTAAATTTTGGTGTTTTGCAGTAAAATGAACATCAATCATACAACTGTCTTATTCAGCATAGGTATAGGCTTGAGCTTAAGCCATATTCAAGTGCTCACGGCGTTTACACGTTCTGGTGAATTTTAATTTATTTATGAAGGTGGAAGTTGTTATCGGTACCCACAAAATTCTATATGTAGCAATCTTCTTATCAATTCCTCCATTAATTCAGCACAAATACCTATAAGACAAATGCAATCATTATATTACTTGATAATTACACGTATGAGTTAAAAATACTGCAAAAAAAAGAAAATGATATTTTCATTTTTAACGTACCCTATGATAATATGCAGAATTATTAAATTTTAAATTTTGGTTTTTGGCAGTTAAATGAACATCAATCATACAACTGTCTTATTCAGCATAGGTATAGGCTTGAGCTTAAGCCATATTCAAGTGCTCACGGCGTTTACACGTTCTGGTGAATTTTAATTTATTTATGAAGGTGGAAGTTGTTATCGGTACCCACAAAATTCCATATGTAGCAATCTTCTTATCAATTCCTCCATTAATTCAGCACAAATACCTATAAGACAAATGAAATCATTATATTACTTGATAATTACACGTATGAGTTAAAAATACTGCAAAAAAAAGAAAATGATATTTTCATTTTTAACGTACCCTATGATAATATGCAGAATTATTAAATTTTAAATTTTGGTTTTTGGCAGTTAAATGAACATCAATCATACAACTGTCTTATTCAGCATAGGTATAGGCTTGAGCTTAAGCCATATTCAAGTGCTCACGGCGTTTACACGTTCTGGTGAATTTTAATTTATTTATGAAGGTGGAAGTTGTTATCGGTACCCACAAATTTCCACATGTAGCATTCTTCTTATATATTCCTCCATTTATTGAGCACAAATACCTATAAGACAAATGCAATCATTATATTACTTGATAATTACACATATGACTTAAAAATACTGCAAAAAAAAGAAAATTATATTTCCATTTTTAACGTACCCTATGATAATATGCAGAATTATTAAATTTTAAATTTTGGTTTTTGGCAGTAAAATGAACATCAATCATACAACTGTCTTATTCAGCATAGGTATAGGCTTGAGCTTAAGCCATATTCAAGTGCTCACGGCGTTTACACGTTCTAGTGAATTTTAATTTATTTATGAAGGTGGAAGTTGTTATCGGTACCCACAAATTTCCACATGTAGCATTCTTCTTATATATTCCTCCATTAATTCAGCACAAATACCTATAAGACAAATGCAATCATTATATTACTTGATAATTACACGTATGAGTTAAAAATACTGCAAAAAAAAGAAATTGATATTTTCATTTTTAACGTACCCTATGATAATATGCAGAATTATTAAATTTTAAATTTTGGTTTTTGGCAGATTAATAAACATCAAATCATACAACTGTCTTATTCAGCATAGGTATAGGCTTGAGCTTAAGCCATATTCAAGTGCTTACGGCGTTTACACGTTCTGGTGAATTTTAATTTATTTATGAAGGTGGAAGTTGTTATCGGTACCCACAAATTTCCACATGTAGCATTCTTCTTATATATTCCTCCATTTATTGAGCACAAATACCTATAAGACAAATGCAATCATTATATTACTTGATAATTACACATATGACTTAAAAATACTGCAAAAAAAAGAAAATTATATTTCCATTTTTAACGTACCCTATGATAATATGCAGAATTATTAAATTTTAAATTTTGGTTTTTGGCAGTAAAATGAACATCAATCATACAACTGTCTTATTCAGCATAGGTATAGGCTTGAGCTTAAGCCATATTCAAGTGCTCACGGCGTTTACACGTTCTAGTGAATTTTTATTTATTTATGAAGGTGGAAGTTGTTATCGGTACCCACAAATTTCCACATGTAGCATTCTTCTTATATATTCCTCCATTAATTCAGCACAAATACCTATAAGACAAATGCAATCATTATATTACTTGATAATTACACGTATGAGTTAAAAATACTGCAAAAAAAAGAAATTGATATTTTTATTTTTAACGTACCCTATGATAATATGCAGAATTATTAAATTTTAAATTTTGGTTTTTGGCAGATTAATAAACATCAAATCATACAACTGTCTTATTCAGCATAGGTATAGGCTTGAGCTTAAGCCATATTCAAGTGCTCACTGCGTTTAAACGTTCTGGTGAATTTTAATTTATTTATGAATGTGGAAGTTGTTATCGGTACCCACAAAATTCCATATGTAGCAATCTTCTTATAAATTCCTCCATTAATTCAGCACAAATACCTATAAGACAAATGAAATCATTATATTACTTGATAATTACACGTATGAGTTAAAAATACTGCAAAAAAAAGAAAATGATATTTTCATTTTTAACGTACCCTATGATAATATGCAGAATTATTAAATTTTAAATTTTGGTTTTTGGCAGTTAAATGAACATCAATCATTCAACTGTCTTATTCAGCATAGGTATAGGCTTGAGCTTAAGCCATTTCAAGTGCTCAAGGCGTTTACACGTTCTGGTGAATTTTAATTTATTTATGAAGGTGGAAGTTGTTATCGGTACCCACAAAATTCCACATGTAGCATTCTTTTTATATATTCCTCCATTTATTTAGCACAAATACCTATAAGACAAATGCAATCATTATATTACTTGATAATTACACATATGACTTAAAAATACTGCAAAAAAAAGAAAATTATATTTTCATTTTTAACGTACCCTATGATAATATGCAGAATTATTAAATTTTAAATTTTGGTTTTTGGCAGTAAAATGAACATCAATCATACAACTGTCTTATTCAGCATAGGTATAGGCTTGAGCTTAAGCCATATTCAAGTGCTCACGGCGTTTACACGTTCTGGTGAATTTTAATTTATTTATGAAGGTGGAAGTTGTTATCGGTACCCACAAATTTCCACATGTAGCATTCATCTTATATATTCCTCCATTTATTGAGCACAAATACCTATAAGACAAATGCAATCATTATATTACTTGATAATTACACGTATGAGTTAAAAATACTGCAAAAAAAAGAAAATGATATTTTCATTTTTAACGTACCCTATGATAATATGCAGAATTATTAAATTTTAAATTTTGGTTTTTGGCAGTTAAATGAACATCAATCATACAACTGTCTTATTCAGCATAGGTATAGGCTTGAGCTTAAGCCATATTCAAGTGCTCACGGCGTTTACACGTTCTGGTGAATTTTAATTTATTTATGAAGGTGGAAGTTGTTATCGGTACCCACAAAATTCCATATGTAGCAATCTTCTTATCAATTCCTCCATTAATTCAGCACAAATACCTATAAGACAAATGAAATCATTATATTACTTGATAATTACACGTATGAGTTAAAAATACTGCAAAAAAAAGAAAATGATATTTTCATTTTTAACGTACCCTATGATAATATGCAGAATTATTAAATTTTAAATTTTGGTTTTTGGCAGTTAAATGAACATCAATCATACAACTGTCTTATTCAGCATAGGTATAGGCTTGAGCTTAAGCCATATTCAAGTGCTCACGGCGTTTACACGTTCTGGTGAATTTTAATTTATTTATGAAGGTGGAAGTTGTTATCGGTACCCACAAATTTCCACATGTAGCATTCTTCTTATATATTCCTCCATTTATTGAGCACAAATACCTATAAGACAAATGCAATCATTATATTACTTGATAATTACACATATGACTTAAAAATACTGCAAAAAAAAGAAAATTATATTTCCATTTTTAACGTACCCTATGATAATATGCAGAATTATTAAATTTTAAATTTTGGTTTTTGGCAGTAAAATGAACATCAATCATACAACTGTCTTATTCAGCATAGGTATAGGCTTGAGCTTAAGCCATATTCAAGTGCTCACGGCGTTTACACGTTCTAGTGAATTTTAATTTATTTATGAAGGTGGAAGTTGTTATCGGTACCCACAAATTTCCACATGTAGCATTCTTCTTATATATTCCTCCATTAATTCAGCACAAATACCTATAAGACAAATGCAATCATTATATTACTTGATAATTACACGTATGAGTTAAAAATACTGCAAAAAAAAGAAATTGATATTTTCATTTTTAACGTACCCTATGATAATATGCAGAATTATTAAATTTTAAATTTTGGTTTTTGGCAGATTAATAAACATCAAATCATACAACTGTCTTATTCAGCATAGGTATAGGCTTGAGCTTAAGCCATATTCAAGTGCTTACGGCGTTTACACGTTCTGGTGAATTTTAATTTATTTATGAAGGTGGAAGTTGTTATCGGTACCCACAAATTTCCACATGTAGCATTCTTCTTATATATTCCTCCATTTATTGAGCACAAATACCTATAAGACAAATGCAATCATTATATTACTTGATAATTACACATATGACTTAAAAATACTGCAAAAAAAAGAAAATTATATTTCCATTTTTAACGTACCCTATGATAATATGCAGAATTATTAAATTTTAAATTTTGGTTTTTGGCAGTAAAATGAACATCAATCATACAACTGTCTTATTCAGCATAGGTATAGGCTTGAGCTTAAGCCATATTCAAGTGCTCACGGCGTTTACACGTTCTAGTGAATTTTTATTTATTTATGAAGGTGGAAGTTGTTATCGGTACCCACAAATTTCCACATGTAGCATTCTTCTTATATATTCCTCCATTAATTCAGCACAAATACCTATAAGACAAATGCAATCATTATATTACTTGATAATTACACGTATGAGTTAAAAATACTGCAAAAAAAAGAAATTGATATTTTCATTTTTAACGTACCCTATGATAATATGCAGAATTATTAAATTTTAAATTTTGGTTTTTGGCAGATTAATAAACATCAAATCATACAACTGTCTTATTCAGCATAGGTATAGGCTTGAGCTTAAGCCATATTCAAGTGCTCACTGCGTTTAAACGTTCTGGTGAATTTTAATTTATTTATGAATGTGGAAGTTGTTATCGGTACCCACAAAATTCCATATGTAGCAATCTTCTTATCAATTCCTCCATTAATTCAGCACAAATACCTATAAGACAAATGAAATCATTATATTACTTGATAATTACACGTATGAGTTAAAAATACTGCAAAAAAAAGAAAATGATATTTTCATTTTTAACGTACCCTATGATAATATGCAGAATTATTAAATTTTAAATTTTGGTTTTTGGCAGTTAAATGAACATCAATCATTCAACTGTCTTATTCAGCATAGGTATAGGCTTGAGCTTAAGCCATTTCAAGTGCTCAAGGCGTTTACACGTTCTAGTGAATTTTTATTTATTTATGAAGGTGGAAGTTGTTATCTGTACCCACAAATTTCCACATGTAGCATTCTTCTTATATATTCCTCCATTAATTCAGCACAAATACCTATAAGACAAATGCAATCATTATATTACTTGATAATTACACGTATGAGTTAAAAATACTGCAAAAAAAAGAAAATGATATTTTCATTTTTAACGTACCCTATGATAATATGCAGAATTATTAAATTTTAAATTTTGGTTTTTGGCAGTTAAATGAACATCAATCATTCAACTGTCTTATTCAGCATAGGTATAGGCTTGAGCTTAAGCCATTTCAAGTGCTCAAGGCGTTTACACGTTCTGGTGAATTTTAATTTATTTATGAAGGTGGAAGTTGTTATCGGTACCCACAAATTTCCACATGTAGCATTCATCTTATATATTCCTCCATTTATTGAGCACAAATACCTATAAGACAAATGCAATCATTATATTACTTGATAATTACACATATGACTTAAAAATACTGCAAAAAAAAGAAAATTATATTTCCATTTTTAACGTACCCTATGATAATATGCAGAATTATTAAATTTTAAATTTTGGTTTTTGGCAGTAAAATGAACATCAATCATACAACTGTCTTATTCAGCATAGGTATAGGCTTGAGCTTAAGCCATATTCAAGTGCTCAAGGCGTTTACACGTTCTGGTGAATTTTAATTTATTTATGAAGGTGGAAGTTGTTATCGGTATCCACAAATTTCCACATGTAGCATTCTTCTTATATATTCCTCCATTTATTTAGCACAAATACCTATAAGACAAATGCAATCATTATATTACTTGATAATTACACATATGACTTAAAAATACTGCAAAAAAAAGAAAATTATATTTTCATTTTTAACGTACCCTATGATAATATGCAGAATTATTAAATTTTAAATTTTGGTGTTTTGCAGTAAAATGAACATCAATCATACAACTGTCTTATTCAGCATAGGTATAGGCTTGAGCTTAAGCCATATTCAAGTGCTCACGGCGTTTACACGTTCTGGTGAATTTTAATTTATTTATGAAGGTGGAAGTTGTTATCGGTACCCACAAAATTCTATATGTAGCAATCTTCTTATCAATTCCTCCATTAATTCAGCACAAATACCTTTAAGACAAATGAAATCATTATATTACTTGATAATTACACGTATGAGTTAAAAATACTGCAAAAAAAAGAAAATGATATTTTCATTTTTAACGTACCCTATGATAATATGCAGAATTATTAAATTTTAAATTTTGGTTTTTTGCAGTTAAATGAACATCAATCATACAACTGTCTTATTCAGCATAGGTATAGGCTTGAGCTTAAGCCATATTCAAGTGCTCAAGGCGTTTACACGTTCTGGTGAATTTTAATTTATTTATGAAGGTGGAAGTTGTTATCGGTACCCACAAAATTCCACATGTAGCATTCTTCTTATATATTCCTCCATTTATTTAGCACAAATACCTATAAGACAAATGCAATCATTATATTACTTGATAATTACACATATGACTTAAAAATACTGCAAAAAAAAGAAAATTATATTTTCATTTTTAACGTACCCTATGATAATATGCAGAATTATTAAATTTTAAATTTTGGTTTTTGGCAGTTAAATGAACATCAATCATACAACTGTCTTATTCAGCATAGGTATAGGCTTGAGCTTAAGCCATTTCAAGTGCTCAAGGCGTTTACACGTTCTGGTGAATTTTAATTTATTTATGAAGGTGGAAGTTGTTATCGGTACCCACAAAATTCCACATGTAGCATTCTTCTTATATATTCCTCCATTTATTTAGCACAAATACCTATAAGACAAATGCAATCATTATATTACTTGATAATTACACATATGACTTAAAAATACTGCAAAAAAAAGAAAATTATATTTTCATTTTTAACGTACCCTATGATAATATGCAGAATTATTAAATTTTAAATTTTGGTTTTTGGCAGTAAAATGAACATCAATCATACAACTGTCTTATTCAGCATAGGTATAGGCTTGAGCTTAAGCCATATTCAAGTGCTCACGGCGTTTACACGTTCTGGTGAATTTTAATTTATTTATGAAGGTGGAAGTTGTTATCGGTACCCACAAATTTCCACATGTAGCATTCATCTTATATATTCCTCCATTTATTGAGCACAAATACCTATAAGACAAATGCAATCATTATATTACTTGATAATTACACATATGACTTAAAAATACTGCAAAAAAAAGAAAATTATATTTCCATTTTTAACGTACCCTATGATAATATGCAGAATTATTAAATTTTAAATTTTGGTTTTTGGCAGTAAAATGAACATCAATCATACAACTGTCTTATTCAGCATAGGTATAGGCTTGAGCTTAAGCCATATTCAAGTGCTCACGGCGTTTACACGTTCTAGTGAATTTTTATTTATTTATGAAGGTGGAAGTTGTTATCGGTACCCACAAATTTCCACATGTAGCATTCTTCTTATATATTCCTCCATTAATTCAGCACAAATACCTATAAGACAAATGCAATCATTATATTACTTGATAATTACACGTATGAGTTAAAAATACTGCAAAAAAAAGAAATTGATATTTTCATTTTTAACGTACCCTATGATAATATGCAGAATTATTAAATTTTAAATTTTGGTTTTTGGCAGATTAATAAACATCAAATCATACAACTGTCTTATTCAGCATAGGTATAGGCTTGAGCTTAAGCCATATTCAAGTGCTCACTGCGTTTAAACGTTCTGGTGAATTTTAATTTATTTATGAATGTGGAAGTTGTTATCGGTACCCACAAAATTCCATATGTAGCAATCTTCTTATCAATTCCTCCATTAATTCAGCACAAATACCTATAAGACAAATGAAATCATTATATTACTTGATAATTACACGTATGAGTTAAAAATACTGCAAAAAAAAGAAAATGATATTTTCATTTTTAACGTACCCTATGATAATATGCAGAATTATTAAATTTTAAATTTTGGTTTTTGGCAGTTAAATGAACATCAATCATTCAACTGTCTTATTCAGCATAGGTATAGGCTTGAGCTTAAGCCATTTCAAGTGCTCAAGGCGTTTACACGTTCTGGTGAATTTTAATTTATTTATGAAGGTGGAAGTTGTTATCGGTACCCACAAATTTCCACATGTAGCATTCATCTTATATATTCCTCCATTTATTGAGCACAAATACCTATAAGACAAATGCAATCATTATATTACTTGATAATTACACATATGACTTAAAAATACTGCAAAAAAAAGAAAATTATATTTCCATTTTTAACGTACCCTATGATAATATGCAGAATTATTAAATTTTAAATTTTGGTTTTTGGCAGTAAAATGAACATCAATCATACAACTGTCTTATTCAGCATAGGTATAGGCTTGAGCTTAAGCCATATTCAAATGCTCACGGCGTTTACACGTTCTGGTGAATTTTAATTTATTTATGAAGGTGGAAGTTGTTATCGGTATCCACAAATTTCCACATGTAGCATTCTTCTTATATATTCCTCCATTTATTTAGCACAAATACCTATAAGACAAATGCAATCATTATATTACTTGATAATTACACATATGACTTAAAAATACTGCAAAAAAAAGAAAATTATATTTTCATTTTTAACGTACCCTATGATAATATGCAGAATTATTAAATTTTAAATTTTGGTGTTTTGCAGTAAAATGAACATCAATCATACAACTGTCTTATTCAGCATAGGTATAGGCTTGAGCTTAAGCCATATTCAAGTGCTCACGGCGTTTACACGTTCTGGTGAATTTTAATTTATTTATGAAGGTGGAAGTTGTTATCGGTACCCACAAAATTCTATATGTAGCAATCTTCTTATCAATTCCTCCATTAATTCAGCACAAATACCTATAAGACAAATGCAATCATTATATTACTTGATAATTACACGTATGAGTTAAAAATACTGCAAAAAAAAGAAAATGATATTTTCATTTTTAACGTACCCTATGATAATATGCAAAATTATTAAATTTTAAATTTTGGTTTTTGGCAGTTAAATGAACATCAATCATTCAACTGTCTTATTCAGCATAGGTATAGGCTTGAGCTTAAGCCATATTCAAGTGCTCACGGCGTTTACACGTTCTAGTGAATTTTAATTTATTTATGAAGGTGGAAGTTGTTATCGGTACCCACAAAATTCCATATGTAGCAATCTTCTTATCAATTCCTCCATTAATTCAGCACAAATACCTATAAGACAAATGCAATCATTATATTACTTGATAATTACACGTATGAGTTAAAAATACTGCAAAAAAAAGAAAATGATATTTTCATTTTTAACGTACCCTATGATAATATGCAGAATTATTAAATTTTAAATTTTGGTGTTTGGCAGTAAAATGAACATCAATCATACAACTGTCTTATTCAGCATAGGTATAGGCTTGAGCTTAAGCCATATTCAAGTGCTCACGGCGTTTACACGTTCTGGTGAATTTTAATTTATTTATGAAGGTGGAAGTTGTTATCGGTACCCACAAAATTCTATATGTAGCAATCTTCTTATCAATTCCTCCATTAATTCAGCACAAATACCTTTAAGACAAATGAAATCATTATATTACTTGATAATTACACGTATGAGTTAAAAATACTGCAAAAAAAAGAAAATGATATTTTCATTTTTAACGTACCCTATGATAATATGCAGAATTATTAAATTTTAAATTTTGGTTTTTTGCAGTTAAATGAACATCAATCATACAACTGTCTTATTCAGCATAGGTATAGGCTTGAGCTTAAGCCATATTCAAGTGCTCAAGGCGTTTACACGTTCTGGTGAATTTTAATTTATTTATGAAGGTGGAAGTTGTTATCGGTACCCACAAAATTCCACATGTAGCATTCTTCTTATATATTCCTCCATTTATTTAGCACAAATACCTATAAGACAAATGCAATCATTATATTACTTGATAATTACACATATGACTTAAAAATACTGCAAAAAAAAGAAAATTATATTTTCATTTTTAACGTACCCTATGATAATATGCAGAATTATTAAATTTTAAATTTTGGTTTTTGGCAGTTAAATGAACATCAATCATACAACTGTCTTATTCAGCATAGGTATAGGCTTGAGCTTAAGCCATTTCAAGTGCTCAAGGCGTTTACACGTTCTGGTGAATTTTAATTTATTTATGAAGGTGGAAGTTGTTATCGGTACCCACAAAATTCCACATGTAGCATTCTTCTTATATATTCCTCCATTTATTTAGCACAAATACCTATAAGACAAATGCAATCATTATATTACTTGATAATTACACATATGACTTAAAAATACTGCAAAAAAAAGAAAATTATATTTTCATTTTTAACGTACCCTATGATAATATGCAGAATTATTAAATTTTAAATTTTGGTTTTTGGCAGTAAAATGAACATCAATCATACAACTGTCTTATTCAGCATAGGTATAGGCTTGAGCTTAAGCCATATTCAAGTGCTCACGGCGTTTACACGTTCTGGTGAATTTTAATTTATTTATGAAGGTGGAAGTTGTTATCGGTACCCACAAATTTCCACATGTAGCATTCATCTTATATATTCCTCCATTTATTGAGCACAAATACCTATAAGACAAATGCAATCATTATATTACTTGATAATTACACATATGACTTAAAAATACTGCAAAAAAAAGAAAATTATATTTCCATTTTTAACGTACCCTATGATAATATGCAGAATTATTAAATTTTAAATTTTGGTTTTTGGCAGTAAAATGAACATCAATCATACAACTGTCTTATTCAGCATAGGTATAGGCTTGAGCTTAAGCCATATTCAAGTGCTCACGGCGTTTACACGTTCTAGTGAATTTTAATTTATTTATGAAGGTGGAAGTTGTTATCGGTACCCACAAATTTCCACATGTAGCATTCTTCTTATATATTCCTCCATTAATTCAGCACAAATACCTATAAGACAAATGCAATCATTATATTACTTGATAATTACACGTATGAGTTAAAAATACTGCAAAAAAAAGAAATTGATATTTTCATTTTTAACGTACCCTATGATAATATGCAGAATTATTAAATTTTAAATTTTGGTTTTTGCCAGATTAATAAACATCAAATCATACAACTGTCTTATTCAGCATAGGTATAGGCTTGAGCTTAAGCCATATTCAAGTGCTCACTGCGTTTAAACGTTCTGGTGAATTTTAATTTATTTATGAATGTGGAAGTTGTTATCGGTACCCACAAAATTCCATATGTAGCAATCTTCTTATCAATTCCTCCATTAATTCAGCACAAATACCTATAAGACAAATGAAATCATTATATTACTTGATAATTACACGTATGAGTTAAAAATACTGCAAAAAAAAGAAAATGATATTTTCATTTTTAACGTACCCTATGATAATATGCAGAATTATTAAATTTTAAATTTTGGTTTTTGGCAGTTAAATGAACATCAATCATACAACTGTCTTATTCAGCATAGGTATAGGCTTGAGCTTAAGCCATATTCAAGTGCTCACGGCGTTTACACGTTCTGGTGAATTTTAATTTATTTATGAAGGTGGAAGTTGTTATCGGTACCCACAAATTTCCACATGTAGCATTCTTCTTATATATTCCTCCATTTATTGAGCACAAATACCTATAAGACAAATGCAATCATTATATTACTTGATAATTACACATATGACTTAAAAATACTGCAAAAAAAAGAAAATTATATTTCCATTTTTAACGTACCCTATGATAATATGCAGAATTATTAAATTTTAAATTTTGGTTTTTGGCAGTAAAATGAACATCAATCATACAACTGTCTTATTCAGCATAGGTATAGGCTTGAGCTTAAGCCATATTCAAGTGCTTACGGCGTTTACACGTTCTAGTGAATTTTAATTTATTTATGAAGGTGGAAGTTGTTATCGGTACCCACAAATTTCCACATGTAGCATTCTTCTTATATATTCCTCCATTAATTCAGCACAAATACCTATAAGACAAATGCAATCATTATATTACTTGATAATTACACGTATGAGTTAAAAATACTGCAAAAAAAAGAAATTGATATTTTCATTTTTAACGTACCCTATGATAATATGCAGAATTATTAAATTTTAAATTTTGGTTTTTGGCAGATTAATAAACATCAAATCATACAACTGTCTTATTCAGCATAGGTATAGGCTTGAGCTTAAGCCATATTCAAGTGCTCACTGCGTTTAAACGTTCTGGTGAATTTTAATTTATTTATGAATGTGGAAGTTGTTATCGGTACCCACAAAATTCCATATGTAGCAATCTTCTTATCAATTCCTCCATTAATTCAGCACAAATACCTATAAGACAAATGAAATCATTATATTACTTGATAATTACACGTATGAGTTAAAAATACTGCAAAAAAAAGAAAATGATATTTTCATTTTTAACGTACCCTATGATAATATGCAGAATTATTAAATTTTAAATTTTGGTTTTTGGCAGTTAAATGAACATCAATCATTCAACTGTCTTATTCAGCATAGGTATAGGCTTGAGCTTAAGCCATTTCAAGTGCTCAAGGCGTTTACACGTTCTGGTGAATTTTAATTTATTTATGAAGGTGGAAGTTGTTATCGGTACCCACAAAATTCCACATGTAGCATTCTTCTTATATATTCCTCCATTTATTTAGCACAAATACCTATAAGACAAATGCAATCATTATATTACTTGATAATTACACATATGACTTAAAAATACTGCAAAAAAAAGAAAATTATATTTTCATTTTTAACGTACCCTATGATAATATGCAGAATTATTAA
Source organism: Tuberolachnus salignus (assembly GCA_956483605.1). Taxonomy (NCBI): domain Eukaryota; kingdom Metazoa; phylum Arthropoda; class Insecta; order Hemiptera; family Aphididae; genus Tuberolachnus; species Tuberolachnus salignus. The sequence continues at coordinate 11,824,913 of OY101431.1, forward strand.
ATTTTAAATTTTGGTTTTTGGCAGTAAAATGAACATCAATCATACAACTGTCTTATTCAGCATAGGTATAGGCTTGAGCTTAAGCCATATTCAAGTGCTCACGGCGTTTACACGTTCTGGTGAATTTTAATTTATTTATGAAGGTGGAAGTTGTTATCGGTACCCACAAATTTCCACATGTAGCATTCATCTTATATATTCCTCCATTTATTGAGCACAAATACCTATAAGACAAATGCAATCATTATATTACTTGATAATTACACATATGACTTAAAAATACTGCAAAAAAAAGAAAATTATATTTCCATTTTTAACGTACCCTATGATAATATGCAGAATTATTAAATTTTAAATTTTGGTTTTTGGCAGTAAAATGAACATCAATCATACAACTGTCTTATTCAGCATAGGTATAGGCTTGAGCTTAAGCCATATTCAAGTGCTCACGGCGTTTACACGTTCTAGTGAATTTTAATTTATTTATGAAGGTGGAAGTTGTTATCGGTACCCACAAATTTCCACATGTAGCATTCTTCTTATATATTCCTCCATTAATTCAGCACAAATACCTATAAGACAAATGCAATCATTATATTACTTGATAATTACACGTATGAGTTAAAAATACTGCAAAAAAAAGAAATTGATATTTTCATTTTTAACGTACCCTATGATAATATGCAGAATTATTAAATTTTAAATTTTGGTTTTTGGCAGATTAATAAACATCAAATCATACAACTGTCTTATTCAGCATAAGTATAGGCTTCAGCTAAAGCCATATTCAAGTGCTCACTGCGTTTAAACGTTCTGGTGAATTTTAAATTATTTAAGAAGGTGGAAGTTGTTATCGGTACCCACAAAATTCTATATGTAGCAATCTTCTTATCAATTCCTCCATTAATTCAGCACAAATACCTATAAGACAAATGCAATCATTATATTACTTGATAATTACACGTATGAGTTAAAAATACTGCAAAAAAAAGAAATTGATATTTTCATTTTTAACGTACCCTATGATAATATGCAGAATTATTAAATTTTAAATTTTGGTTTTTGGCAGTTAAATGAACATCAATCATACAACTGTCTTATTCATCATAGGTATAGGCTTGAGCTTAAACCATATTCAAGTGCTCATGGCGTTTAAACGTTTGGGTGAATTTTAATTTATTTATGAAGGTGGAAGTTGTTATCGGTACCCACAAAATTCTATATGTAGCAATCTTCTTATCAATTCCTCCATTAATTCAGCACAAATACCTATAAGACAAATGCAATCATTATATTACTTGATAATTACACGTATGAGTTAAAAATACTGCAAAAAAAAGAAAATGATATTTTCATTTTTAACGTACCCTATGATAATATGCAGAATTATTAAATTTTAAATTTTGGTTTTTGGCAGTAAAATGAACATCAAATCATACAACTGTCTTATTCAGCATAGGTATAGGCTTGAGCTTAATCCATATTCAAGTGCTCACGGCGTTTAAACGTTCTGGTGAAATTTTAAATTATTTATGAAAGAGGACATTGTTATCGGTACCCACAAAATTCTATATGTAGCAATCTTCTTATCAATTCCTCCATTAATTCAGCACAAATACCTATAAGATAAATGCAATCATTATATTACTTGATAATTACACAAATGAGTTAAAAATACTGCAAAAAAAAGAAAATTATTTTTTTCATTTCTAACATACCCTATGATAATATGCAGAATTATTAAATTTTAAATTTTGGTTTTTGGCAGTAAAATGAACATCAATCATACAACTGTCTTATTCAGCATAGGTATAGGCTTGAGCTTAAGCCATATTCAAGTGCTCACGGCGTTTACACATTCTGGTGAATTTTAATTTATTTATGAAGGTGGAAGTTGTTATCGGTACCCACAAAATTCCATATGTAGCAAACTTCTTATCAATTCCTCCATTAATTCAGCACAAATACCTATAAGACAAATGCAATCATTATATTACTTGATAATTACACGTATGAGTTAAAAATACTGCAAAAAAAAGAAAATGATATTTTCATTTTTAACGTACCCTATGATAATATGCAGAATTATTAAATTTTAAATTTTGGTTTTTGGCAGTTAAATGAACATCAATCATACAACTGTCTTATTCAGCATAGGTATAGGCTTGAGCTTAAACCATATTCAAGTACTCATGGCGTTTAAACGTTTGGGTGAATTTTAATTTATTTATGAAGGTGGAAGTTGTTATCGGTACCCACAAAATTCTATATGTAGCAATCTTCTTATCAATTCCTCCATTAATTCAGCACAAATACCTATAAGACAAATGCAATCATTATATTACTTGATAATTACACGTATGAGTTAAAAATACTGCAAAAAAAAGAAAATGATATTTTCATTTTTAACGTACCCTATGATAATATGCAGAATTATTAAATTTTAAATTTTGGTTTTTGGCAGTAAAATGAACATCAATCATACAACTGTCTTATTCAGCATAGGTATAGGCTTGAGCTTAAGCCATATTCAAGTGCTCAAGGCATTTAAACGTTCTGGTGAATATTAATTTATTTATGAAGGTGGAAGTTGTTATCGGTACCCACAAAATTCCATATGTAGCAAACTTCTTATCAATTCCTCCATTAATTCAGCACAAATACCTATAAGACAAATGCAATCATTATATTACTTGATAATTACACGTATGAGTTAAAAATTCTGCAAAAAAAAGAAAATTATATTTTCATTTTTAACGTACCCTATGATAATATGCAGAATTGTTACATTTTAAGTTTTGGTTTTTGGCAGTATAATAAACATCAAATCATACAACTGTCTTATTCATCATAGGTATAGGCTAGAGCTTAAGCCATATTCAAGTGCTCACGTCGTTTAAACGTACTGGTTAATTTTGAATTTTTTTATGAAGTGGAAGTTGTTATCGGTACCCACAAAATACCCTGTGTAGCATTCTTCTTATAACTACATCCAATAATTAAGCAGAAATACCTATAAAACAAATGCAATCATTATATTTCATGATAATTAAACATATGACTTTATAAAAGTGCAAATAAAAAATTATTATATATTTTTTTTTACCCTCTGATTGGTAATATGCAGGATTAATAAATTTCCAAATTTTGGACAATTAAAAACTTGTGGTATACTATGGTAGAATTGATTTTATTCGAATTGCATTAGAAATATTTAATACTTTTGAACATTATTTTACTATCAAAATTGAATTTAAATTTTAAAAATACATATTACGCTTTGTTATACATAATTTATATTATGCCTTATTTTTCTATCTATGCTGTTCTGTTCCCTGATGATGTTGTCTGAAGTCTAAACAGTTCGTCCCTACACATAATTTTTATCTTTTCCACATATTTTTAAATTAATTGTTTGTTTCACGTTATTGTATGGTAATTGTGTGAATTTTTTCGTTCTGTTAGCCAACATTTTTTTGACCAGCAAACTTGTTTCATTCAAAAACTTGATAGTAGCATTCTTGTTACATTTTGGATATTTTGTGAAACTTTTAATATTGTTTAACCTTTTATAAGATAAATACCGAAATAATAATGTATTGATAATCAATATACTATTATAATAGTTGATAACCTCATCGCCGCCAATTTTTGTGATAATCGATTTGGTAATTCACTATGAGATAAATGCAAATTAGACAGATTAATATTTTTTTTTTTTTTTTTAAATATGAATAATATAATAATAAAATAAAATGTTTATAGACAATGCGTCGTAAAATATTAATATAGTCAATTTGTAGATAGAATTATATAGTGTTATGACTTTTCTAATCAATATATGTTTTATTAGAGAAAATTAATATGATAAAAATGTTTTATAATTTGCTCATACGGCACCCCGTCGCAGTGTAGGGTATAGAGATATTAAAGATTGATGTATTGATCATTACTTCCTAAATACCTAGACTCCTTGGTAATGTGGTCATCTGCTTTATCGTTATCACTATATAAAACAGATACAAACAATATTATTGAAATGTTAAAACCGTGTAAAATACTCCAAGGCAATTTATTTCACACGATAGTATTATCACAAGAAAGTATATAATTTTTCATATGAACGGTTTGTACGGGTTGAAAATGATTTTCAATAGTTGAAAAAGGATCGAAAATCAATAAATTGTATAATTAACTAAATCACGTAAATTGTGATTACTATAAAACAAATATGGGTTACCTGTCAATTGGTTCATCGTAATTTCATTGTGAATTATATAGAAACTTCTGAAAATTTGTAACTTATGAACTCAAATAATTTAATTTTGAGTAGTCTTGTAGGTGAGTTATACATACTATACATGTAGCGGATGCGATAACACCAGGGACGAGTGAGAATAAATAAGAACACATGAGAATTCACTGATAGTCCTAACCATCTATCCGGCCCCCATTATACATAGGTAGCCATCTCAAAGTCATTTTCGGTAATATCTATTCCTATTAATCCAATGATAATAATTACTAATGGACTTTCACAGGGATTTTTTTTATATTTCTAGACATAATCCGGTCAATGTTGATAATATTTTATATTTTATTACAATAAAAACTGGACACAGCTTAAAATGCAGATTCATATACAATATTCCAATATTCAAGGGAGCGAAAAAGAAAATTGGATTTATTTCTATCCGGGAACACTTAAGCCAATATAAACCAAGACGGTTTTACTGATTAAACTATTTTGGTATTTGATTAATTTATAATAGAAGAATATTTATGGGCGATTTTTCGAAATGATTAGTTGGTATAAATAATATAAAATACCAGCCATCATATTTCTTAAATCAATATAATTTTGTTGATTGGTTTGTGTTCATTATCACCATTCACGTTTAATTCTATTTAAAATTTGACGATCAATAAACCAAATTCAAAGTCACTACTAACGAAATACAATTCTAAGCGAAGTTCGGTCAAACATGATTTAAAATGCCATGATTTTTCATTTTTCGTAAAAATTTAAAAAAAAAAAACTATACACTACACCTAGCTTTATTTTTACCACTATGTACAATTTATGATGAACCTCGAATAAAATATTCAAGTATTTCTGTTCCGTCAATAAACTTCAAACCAAAAATATTATTAAAATACATTTTTTGCGAAAGATTGACAAATAATATTGAAACAATGAAATTATGTAAAATAAAATTAATTTTATATAAATAACGATGATTTAAAATTTTAAGTGTTTGATTAGCACACATAGTTCTCAGATTATATATCATTTTTTATACCGACGTTTTGCTCTGACACACATGTTTGGGTAAAACATTTCTAACAAATATTTGTGAACGTTATTAGTTTTATTATTATGTGCATTCCAATATTGTACAGCAATACGAGCAATACGCACGGAATGTACTAAATATTTTCTAAAATAATCTGTCGTCGGAATGTTTACCTTAGTATTTTGGCCATAATTGCATATTATTATAATAAAAATAATGATGTTCACAAAAATGTGTAAAAATTCTTTTACGCGAGACCGAGTGTGGAAGCAAGCAAAACGCCCGTAAATACAAATACAATACGCAAATTCGTATACACATACGTATGTTTATTAAAATAAGTTGTATTATTTTTTTAACGCCATTTTTTTATACTTTGTTTATAATATAGGTATTTGTTTTAGTTATCCACTAATAAAAAAAAAAAAAATATTTCTGAAATTATATTGAGATTATTAAACTACATCCTTTTTCTCAAGCGTTATAGCGTTGGTCATAGTTACTATACACTATAATAATAATGACGTATTTTTAAAGCAGAATGGGGGAAATACAATATAATAATCAAACACACACAATTCTTATCGAAAGTAATGGTGTAGATATTAACGTGATACGGGTGTGTTGCCTGCCAAAACACAATATTTTCTTGAGATTATTCGTTTATTAGATTATGACTCAGACGATAGATATGGAATGGGTGCCTTTAGCGACCGTCACCGATATCGCCACTCGGCAATGCCAGAAATAAAATCATTTCTGACTTCTTTAAACCAAAAATATTATGAAAATACATTTTTAGTGAACTAATAACATTCAAACAATGAAATTATGCAAAATATAATTGATTTTATATTAATAACGATGATTTAAAATTTATATAATCTGTTGTCGGAACGTTCACCTTGGTATTTTGACCATCAAAATACAATTACAATCACAATTTATTAGAAGTATTTAGTTATAGAGAATAGATTTATAAACGTTCAAAATACCTATTTGAAATATGACGTGCTTAAATGATTGAAAAGTAAATTAATTATAATTTGCTCGTTGTTACTTCACCACCCGACAGTATAACCATCCCAATGAGCGAAAAGTAATCACACGTATAAAAAAATGAATAATAACAGTTACTCCTTCGTATCTTGTTTTCTATTATAGTGATACGCTGGGAAGTCTGTGTTGCTCGTAACTTTAAAATAATGATAATTCCAAAACGTAACCTAAATTATGCAAAATACATAATAGTATATCCAGATATTTATAAATTGATATTATACAAATACAAAAATATTCGCAAAATAAATTCCAAATTGTTTAAAACAAATTAAATTGTGTAAAATAGATTTAATATATTTTTTTTTTTTTTTATAATTATGGTTTAAATCGTACTTATACATTTGTGCCCAGATTTTAAATAGTTTACCCTAATTCCAATAAACAAACGTAGATTAGTATGTGTATACGAATTTGTGTATGGTATTTGTACTTCGGGTGCTTTGCTTGCTTCCACACTCGGTCTCGCGTAAAAGAATTTTTACACATTTTTGTCAACATTATTATTTTTATTATAATAATATGCAATTATGGCCAAAATACTAAGGTAAACATTCCGACGACAAATTATTTTAGAAAATATTTAGTACATTCCGTGCGTATTGCTCGTATTGCTGTACAATATTGGAATGCACATAATAATAAAACTAATAACGTTCACAAATATTTGTAAGAAATGTTTTACCCAAACATGTGTGTCAGAGCAAAACGTCGGTATAAAAAATGATATATAATCTGAGAACTATGTGTGCTATTCAAACACTTAAAATTTTAAATCATCGTTATTAATATAAAATCAATTTTATTTTACATAATTTCATTGTTTCAATGTTATTTGTCAACCTTTCGCAAAAAATGTATTTTAATAATATTTTTGGTTTGAAGTATTCACCGATGATTTTTTTGTAAGCACTTAATAAAATAGAACGATTCGCAGCACATGCTGCTATGAACAATAGTAAAATAAATAAATAAAAATTATTTAAACAATAAAATATTGTATAATGGTAAAAGTACTAAAATAAGCATATGACAATCAAATTATTGCAATTTTTTTTTTTGAATCATTGTAGCACGGTTACGAATATGTTGTTTTCTTCACAAACGCCAATGACGTTTTTCGTTAGCTTTTTCTGTATACAGTTATAAATTCAATTCCGCACCATATCCCACCTTCCCAACTTCCCTCCTACAATAGTAACCCTCATTAATGATGTGTCCAATGTGCGTGCTACAATGTGTAGCACGGTAATGTAACAGCTGTTGTCATAATTCATTGTCTTGCTCAAACAAGTAAAACAAATTACTATATTATAATTTATATATTACACTTCTGTGTTTACTCTTTTTCATTTTTTTTTTTTTATTTAAACGTCCGATTTTAGACGACTCACACAGTCAGAAAACTTTTCAGATATTACAATGATACTTATATTTTTATATTTCACAAAGTGTGATAAAAGCATTTCTTATTCACGAAATGTACCTATTTTCAAAATCTTTCCATGAAAAGACCGATTTCACGAATCGGTTGTGATATGTAATAGTGTTTGACAATTTCATAAAATATACATTTTTTAAATTTATTTATTTTTTTTTTTTTCAATTGATTACAGAGAAAATAATACCTAATAATATAATATAAAAATACAAATAAAAGGTTTCACTAATTTGAACATTTTTATCGCGTTTAAGGAATGTAACACATTGGAGCACGCACTGAAATTATCTCTTTTAAGTATTGGGTTTTGAACTGTGTGTACGTGTGTGAACAAAGTACAAAAATTTCGATACAGATTAATATATATATATATATATATATTGATGGTATTTAAAATTGTAATTATTTCACATGAAGTTCTATTATAGAATTTTATGTGGCGTATAAATATTTCCGTATAGTTACCTATTTCACAATATATATAAAATAATGATTTTTTTTTGATATTTTGCATAATACCAAAATTATACAATGGTGGACAATATTATACAATCAATGAGAAATTTATATCAATGACAAAATAATCCCTATATGTAGATGTATTAGTATTTTTTCAAGGATATCTAATCTATATAGCCAAACCACGGGAACGCTTCGCGGTTGAGCGGTGTCCGTATAGGTCGCAGAAAAAATGGGAAAATGTATGCGAAAACAATGTACGGCAATAGCGGTTCCAATATTTTCGATTTTATTTTTTTGTTGTAATTCAGTTAAAAATAATATAAGATGACTGCTATATTAACAGAATAAGTCCTTTCTGAGCGATTTTGAACTATATACAAACATTTTAAATGTCCGATTCATTTTAGTTTTTATTTGATTTTATATGGATGAATATAAGTTTTTTATTTCTACCAAATATATAAGTTAATCAACTATTTAATTAACAAATACATGGGTAAAATAGTCAAAAATATATAGAGAGAAATCAGTTAGCGTAACGAAAAAATTCTAAATAGTTAAAAAAAATCGAAATAAACCAATGTTATTATATCACTGAGGGAGAATTGTAATAAAATAGGCTTGTCGAAATGTTCGACTCCCCGACAATCACGACTCCTCCGGCATATATCTCTGTGGGTGGTAGTTGAAAAAAAAAAAAGGCGAGATTCGGGTAAAAATCGTATACGACAGAGATCATTAATATACGTTGGTAAAACGTCAACATTTTTTCGGCCGGCGAACACAATGCATGAGACGATGTCCGGCAGAAGAAACATATTTATTTGTATATAAATTATTATTATTATTTTTTCCGATCATCGTCAAACACCGGTGTCTTCTCACGAAAAATCGGCATCGAAAACGTGTTTTTTCTTTCTTCTTTTGTCAATAGTTCGTTTTATACAATATAGTCGCCCGGGTCGTCTTATACATATGTATGATATTAATAGATTCCAGAAAAACGCAGCCAATAAGAGATTCTGTCTTGGACACGTGTACAATGTACATAGAGGGTCGGTCCTAATGGATTTTCCCGCGACGAAAATATATGCCAATCCGTCCATGTAGCCAACATTAATTAATTTTTTTTTTTATTAAAATTATAATCGAAATGTAAATTAAATACTAATAATACGTATATAATAATTTGTTGCCTAATGAAATCACGACGGTACGGGCAACAATTATATTAATACGTTTTATTAAAACATAATTATAATAAGATAATGAGGTAAAATTAATAAAAAAAACAAAATCAATAATTCACACTTCAAACACTAGATATTTCATACGATATCTAGTTATTGTATACAATTTTAATTTGATTTCCGTTCAATTTTACAAACCATAGCACATTGTACCGAGTTTAATACATTTTTAACCGAAGCAATTATAATTATTTATTATTTATTTGTACATGTAGAGCTATGTGGCATTTAGAATCGCGCAATACCTTACGTTTCCTACAAACACATAGTTTTGTTTCCCATTTTTTATTGCAAGAACACTTAAAAAGAAAACCACTGATCAGTTCCAAGTCTTTATTTTATTGTTATATTCAGATCAGCTTATACTGTTAATAAATATATATACAGAGTGTCTTACGCAAATCTGTATCTCCTGATAATCGAAATCTGTTTTTTTTATTAGAATCTCAGGCATAAGGACTAAATATATTCATATTTTAATTTAATACGTATGTTTGGGTAAAAAAAGGATAAAAAAATAACTTTCTATTTTATTACTTTCGCAAATTTGAAGATAGCCCATAGAGTTATAAAGTTTATTATTCTGAAAATGTTGTTGTTTCACCTTTTTATTATTATTAAGCTGGTGATTTTTAATATTTTATTTAGTTTACAGCAAAATAGTATACAATTTATTTTATTACACTGGTATTAATAATAATAATAATAATAATAATAATATTTAATAATAGTGTTATATTTCACAACACTATTATCCCGTCTCGTTTTCTGATTCTATGTTTTTTTCTTTCTGTAAACTAAACAAAAATATTAAAAACCACGAGGTTATAAAAAAAAAAAAAAAAAAAGATTAAATGATTATTATTTTTTCTTTAAATTCTAAAAGCAGGCCCGTCGTCGTGCGTACAATCAAAATCCTTTGTCCCTCTATACACGTTTCAAAACAACTTCTCCTCATAAATGGAACCCTCCGACTATAATACACTTACCCACTATAAATTATAACATATAGGATTATAAACGTATACACAAACACACACATGGCCGCGTCTCTCAAATCCATTGTATGGCCGACTCGTATCTCAAAGTAACGATCTCTACGTTATATAATTATACAGTCGGGCCTCTCTTCACTAAAAAGTTATTTCGTTTTTGTACACGATTACATTCCCTGCGGGCGGTGGTGTCGGCGACGCGATGGCGGCGGTGTCGGCGACGCGGTGGCGGCGGCGACGGTGGTGGCGGCGGCGACGGTGGCGGCGGCGTGGTGGAGGCGGCGGTGGAGGCGGCGGCGTCGGTTCCCCGTCGATCGTCTGTATAAGTACGCGTTCTTATACCTAACCCAATATACCTGGCCCCCAATAGCAATGTATTTTTTTTTTTCCTTTTCCAGTAGGTTTTTTTTTTTTTCTTTTATTTATTTCATAATGGGTTTTCATGGAACGAGGGTGAATTGCCGGTTCTCACGCTGTCTACAGACACAAACGTTCCGCCGCCATAAAAACTTATATACATATATCATGAGAACTCCGATGTTTTCGACAGTAACGAAATTTATCTACGGTTCGGGAGATAAAGAGTAAAATAAAATGACCGCAGGGGTTCCCGTTCTATAGATTATAATTCTACGTCGGTGCGCGTTAGATAATATTAATAACGGTAGAGCCGACCGCGTATTTTTATACCGAGGACCACGGTGTTTGTATGGACGTGAAATGATTATTTTTTTTTTTTTTGTTCCTCTCTCCACTTCACGTTTTCCGTACCCGGATTATTATTCGTTCTCACGTCCCCTATCGAAAACACGCACAAAAACGAAGGGGCGTATAACGCACGTGCTGTACAAACACACAAATGGTCCCCACAACGCACGCACCAAACACAAAGGAACGCACGCCGCCCTCGCCCTCGCCGTTAAAAGCAGATGGCAGATGGCCGCTCCGAAACCGTTGACAATGACGGGCGTACACAGTAAAATACTGTTTTAACATTGCCGGGTCGGAAAGAGAGTATAATATTTCAAAAACACTATTTTCAGAATACTGAAAACAACCGTCTCTACAATATTCAAATATAGATTATAATTATGTATATATGTATATAATTATAATCAATATGGTCCGACCGTAGAATTACTAACAAGGAAACAAAAAAGTCCTAATTTAATTTATTTTTTTTCATAAACAAATTCTTAACAATAAACATATTAATTAAATAAACGACGAGCTGTAAAACACCGGGTTAGGTTGAGTTAACCAAAAACATACAACCCTGCCCGGAACGAACAAACTCTTATTGATTAGTAGATAATTTTTTATGATGACTTTTTCAGGCCGAAATTTACGCACCGCATAAATAATACTATTCGCAAATGTCAGGAAAAATCCTACGGATTTTAAATAATTATCGGAATTGCATATACAAAAACCTATTTTTACATAATATACCGTAACCATCTGTAACTAATTTTTTTCGCCTGTTTACGACGACATTACCAAGTGAACTCGGCAATAAACATACAAAAACAAAACAAACAAAATACTATGTCCGAATTTTAATGCTAATGTTTTGTTTTTTGTTTTGTCAAACCACCGAAATTTGTTTTATAATAATAATTGTACAGATTAATACAAAATAACAAAAATTATTGACATTCCTTAATTCTTATTTTTTCGCTTCCCTCTCCCTTACCAGACATTTTGTCTACGTTTGCAGGGTGGAGGAGATATATATATATATAAATTCCGACTGGGATTGTGCCCTTAGCCATTATCGGATGAGTCCTAAGGTCGGAATTTTTTCCGGGATTCCTATTATGTTGCGGGATTTTCGGTTTACATTCATGTTATTATTAAAACGCATACCGTACATTATCGCGTTCGACAAACGCCAGTGCAATGGAAAAATTCACCAACATAAATAACACAAACTCGTGTTGGTATTTTAAAGGCAACATCAACGACGATCATATCTATCGTCTGAGTCATAAACTAATAAACGAATAATCTCGAGGAAATATTGTGTCTTGGCAGGCAACACACCCGTATCACATTAATGTGTACACCATTACTTTCGATAAGAATTGTGTGCGTTTGATTATTATATTGTATTTCCCACATTCTGCTTTAAAAATACGTCATTATTATTATAGTGTATAGTAACTATGACCAACACTATAACGCTTGAGACAAAGGACATAGTTTAATAATCTCAATATTATTTCAGAAATATTTATTTTTTTTGTTAGTGGATAACTAAAACAAATACCTATATTATAAACACAGTATAAAAAAATAATACAACTTCTTTTAATAAACATACGTATGTGTATACGAATTTGCGTATAATTAGGTTCGGTTAGGTTGTAAAGAATTTTTACACATTTTTGTGAACATTATTATTTTTATTATAATAATATGCAATTATGGCCAAAATACTAAGGTAAACATTCCGACGACAAATTATTTTAGAAAATATTTAGTACATTCCGTGCGTATTGCTCGTATTGCTGTACAATATTGGAATGCACATAATAATAAAACTAATAACGTTCACAAATATTTGTAAGAAATGTTTTACCCAAACATGTGTGTCAGAGCAAAACGTCGGTATAAAAAATGATATATAATCTGAGAACTATGTGTGCTATTCAAACACTTAAAATTTTAAATCATCGTTATTAATATAAAATCAATTTTATTTTACATAATTTCATTGTTTCAATGTTATTTGTCAACCTTTCGCAAAAAATGTATTTTAATAATATTTTTGGTTTGAAGTATTCACCGATGATTTTTTTGTAAGCACTTAATAAAATAGAACGATTCGCAGCACATGCTGCTATGAACAATAGTAAAATAAATAAATAAAAATGACTACGTTATTTAAACAATAAAATATTGTATAATGGTAAAAGTACTAAAATAAGTATGTATTTACCTACTAGTATATATTGACATGATTTTAAAATAATAAATATTAATCATTATAATTTAAATTTTATTTTTTAAATTTTTAATTGTTTGGATAACCCGAAGTTTTTACTGGTCCCTTCGACTTTACAATAAAATGTATAAATCATAGAAAGTCAATAATTTTCAATAACTATATTGGCATCAATAAAAAATACCGCCTACCTCCACTGTCCATTTTCTCAAAAAATAAATATGTACGAGTATACATATACATAAATAAATCAAACCATTTTCCACCATTACTATTATGAGCCCGGGTAATAATACAACTATTATTTTAAATTTGTATAAATTATAGAATAATGTTATTAATAAAACCAATTATTTTTGACAATAGATAATATCATACCCATCACATGGTTAATATTGTTGCTTTATTACACATTTTGGACTATACGTTTTACAATATCTATAATATATTATGAAAAATAGCTATGATATACATTGTATTATAAAGCTGCTTGTTTCTTAAATTGCCAAAAAAAAAAAAAAAAAAATAACCCCGAAAAAAGTTAATACTTTTAAATATATCTAGAATTTTACAGTCAGTTAGGATCATCACATAAATCGAAGTTTTATTGTAGACCTAATCGATGATATAATTTATTTCTGTTAAACTCAAAAATTATAAGAAAAAAAACCATACCGATAAAATCTTCTCTGTAATGTGTATTTTTTTTTAGAAATAGGTAGTGTCCTAAATAAAAAGCTTAAGTAAATTAAAATGTATTTGTTTTAATAGAAACGACTGGCACGATGTTTTAAAATTACTTGAATTTGTGGAATTGTCGATAATTTTTGTATTTATCAAATAACATTAATAAAAAATTATGAGAAATATTCTTTTTCGATATTTTACAAATATAAGCAATGAAATGTACGATACGTTTAAACCCGGATCAGAAGTTACTTAAATAAATTATTTAGAATATTGATATTAGTTGCTATTTTTGGATAGGGGTTGTTAATGACTTTATATTACATTGTATTTCTTAATAAACGACTTAAAAGATAATAGTAATGTTATTGATTTGCAGTCAATTAAAAGTTTATTGTTATAGTCAAGTTTCGTTGGTTGTCACGAAAATCATATACGGTTCAAGTATACAGTATGTACCTAACTATAGTACGATAAAAAAAAAAACTCGTAAGAGTGTTTGTTAAAAATTTCAGGTCTCTACGATTTTTTTTACACCGTATGGAAAACAAGGAGGTTCTAGATTCCGGTTTATCTTTATAGGAAAAAAATGTTACCTATACAGTATTATAACTGTTATATACGTGCACTCAGCGTGCGTGCTCGCGTGTAGTGTATAATGTCTACGATTTATATGCATACGGCCTAAGAAATGCACCATGCAAACGGGTTTTTTTTTTCTCTCCGAAAATGAGAATTAAAAATTCTGGCCGACGGAATGTAAAATATATAGTAGGTAATCCGATTACCTCTGGCGGGCAGCTGAACATGGAAATGCGTTTAATTTCGTCGATGTTTATGTAGATAAAAAAAAAAACACGTTCTCCCAAACAATTTCAAACGATAAAAAAAAAACATTAATTAATATTGTTATTATGCAATCGCGTCTTATAGACCAAAACGACCGTGACCCCGAGTGCGTCGGTCTTGTATATCGGCCGACAACCTGTTACGTTATTCTACAGTATTCAGTAAAATATTATGAATTATGATGTAATAAACAAAAGGGGGAAACGGAAATGTAGCCAACTGTCATTGAAGGTTTATTAAGTTTAGTAAGTTTATAACGATTTCTTGTTATATAAATAAAAATTAAATGCTGTCCGTTGGTAAGCGCATCACTCGACAACGACTGGACCGATTTGGCTCATTTTTTTTTTTTAAATAAAAAATGTTCATAATAATCCGAGTAAGGATTTTACAAAAAGAAAAATTAGAAAAGTTTCCGGGAAATTTGAAAAATTCTGAGTGTTTTTTTTCGTGGGATTTTCATATGAACTCGCGATCATATGCATGGAATTACTGAAATTCGTCATACAAGTAGAGTTCTGATGATAACACTATATTATGGTTTAATATTTAATCATAAATACTTTTTACACTTTTTAACTCTCAATATGCAAAACCACAATTTGAATCACTCTGCATATATGTTTACGTATGTCAGCAGGGTTCTAAAGAGTCCACTCCGGGAATCGAGACTACAATGCATAGGCAAATTTCGAATAAATAGATTCTAATGATCTAGAAGAATCGTGTGTTTTTAAGCACGTAATACTACCGCTCGAACATTCTCGAATATTCTATTGCGTGTCACCCATACCTGTATTTCGTGTACAGGCTGCTCTTGTGGGATGGTTGTAAATGACTACCCTAAAACAAAATGCAGACTAGTTCATGCTGTAATTCAATATACACTATGAACAATTATTACTAGAGTACGCATTTAAAATATGTTCTACAAAACAAGTAAAGTGCCTTGGATAAATACGAATTAATACGGATTTTCAGTATTACGCTTAAAAATAAATTCCATTTAAAATTATGTTTTACATTAAATAAAATATAACTACAATACGACCGCTGCTGCCACCACATCTGTCTGTTACATAATTAAAGCCATTAAACATTCTAAAAGTAAAACGCTGAGGACATTATTTGCATCATTGGTAAGATATTTCGGGTAATTTATTAATTTATATCCGTACTCAAACGCTACGATAAATCACTGCAAACGAAAAACGATTCTGAGCGTATCACGGGTAAACACGTTATAATAAATTTAAATTGAAAATCATATTAATTCATAATTATAAAATAAATAACAGTTTATTCGGGTCTTTAACAAAAATTTGAAATTAAAATATGCTAATAAAAATAAGTTATAACATTTTTATCCACATAAAACCAAACTTTTCCAAAAGCTATAAATACTTAAAAACGCCAGAATGTTTGAAAATAATACTACGTGTAGAAAGTTTTAGATCCCTGCGATTATTTTTTCCCATTCAATTTTCCTAAAAATATAAGGAATATAAAAACAAAATGCACCAAATGAACAAAATTGTCCATCATTTCTTTTAAAGTTTTTGATTGTAGCAAGATTAGTGGACAAATAGTGATTTAATCATAAAAAAAAAATAAAAAATACATTTGTCGCTACGTTCAGAATCTAAAATATAACCATTTTTTATAACCAAATTTAATCAAAATAAATAATATACATTTTAAGTAATAAACATAGTACGAGTCAGTGGTATCAAAATGCGTCTCCCGGATATCTCACCGATAGAGATTCACTGACTGTAATAAAATAATATTATGAATAGAAAAAACACAAATTGATTGTAAAATTTGTGTTATTCAAGAAAAACTGGAAATAATATTTTTTTAAATGACTTCAGGTCAATGAGTTCATTCTAATAACAAAAGTTAAAAACAACAACATTATCTAGGAGTTGAACATGGTTGATTTTCAGTTTTCTCGAATGAGTCGGTAAATATGTGAGATTAAAAATGACTTTTTTCCAATTCACACGTGCCGCTATATTTTTTTTGTAAATAAGAGTCAATGTTTCTTTAATTTCCATCATAGGTTGTTTTACGCTAAATCATACTAAGAATTAATGTATGTACAATGATTGCAAAATGCGTCCCGCGTCAGAACATATTTTCCTATTGGAGGAAGACTCAATGTTTATAATGACGGCAAAATGAAATTTATAATGTAATAGTTTAAAAAACAAACTGCATGGGTGGACCGATTTAGGTGGGAAATTCGGTAAGTAGGATATAGATAGGAATTTCATATATATCTGTACCCCAAGACAAATTATTGCTAACAAAAATAATGTTTTGAACGAAGTTTCGTTAAAAATGTTTTGATAAAGCTAAAATTAAAATTTGTATTAATTTGTATTTATAAAATAAATAACAATTCGTTTAAAATTTTTGAAGTATTTTTAGGGAACCAAACAAATTGCATCCACATAAATCAGAAAATAGCAGCAGGTACGCGAAATGTATACGATTTCCGTCAAAATCTGAACTTCGAACGATTAATACAAAAAAATCGCGTCATTACTTTTTTTTTTATTTGTACATTGTCATACAACAACTCACGACCAACTTTGGGTCAAATTTAATAAGCCAAACAAATTGTGTCCGGATAAAAACTTAAAAACAGGAAAATTCAAAAAAAACTATATACATAATATAAGGAACCAATATACACCAGAATGCCGTATATTACGTCAAGAAAGGGCTAGAAACTGTTACAAAAAAAAAGAAAATTACAAATAAATTAAATTATATATAATTTTCTATCAAAAATTACCGGTAAAGTCGATGATCGAAGTAATTATCTTATAGAACATTTGTTCACAGGCGGGGAAAACAAATAAAAAGGTATAACATACATTAACTTGTATAGAAATTGCATTATACAAATTATGTGTGGTTTTTAAGTAATATATAGTTATGAGTTTTAAATTATTTTAAAACCTCGTAAATTTATAAACTAATAATAATTATTATTGAATACAAATTGTGTATTTTTTTCCCATATTACCCAATTAAAAATTGTATTTCTTGCATAGTTTTACGATTTTGATTTCATATTATTTGGAATATTTTGATACTTTTTAGTGCAAACAAATATTTTCTCTAAATATCATTCATCGAAGTAGACAATTTATGTAACATAGTAACACTATAGTAAGAAAAAAAAAATATTATTTGTTTAAAACAAAATATATAATACATATACAGTGTTCCACGAAAAAATAAAACTTGCGATATCTTCTGAGATAATAAAAATAATCAAATTCTGTTTATTATTTTATATGATTCACAGAGATAAGGCGTACAATTATTTATATTTTAATTACATTTATATATTTTTGTAAAACATTTAAATAAAACTTTTTATTTAATTGTTTTCCAAAAATTTGAAGATTTTGTGAAATTTATTCTGAAAATGTTGGCGTTTACACTTTTTAATTTCATTAATCTCGTATTTTTTTTTTTTTTTTTTGTAGGTTACAGACAAATGTAGTGTATAATTCAGTACCATAGTAGTGTTTTAAAATGATTTTATATCTCATTTCGTCTTTTGATAAGTTTTATAATCAAAACACTATTAAGTTTAATACCCTTTTTTCCTATTTTATTATTATTTATAACAATGCTATGAACCACGGAATTAACTTAGATTCAACTTAACTCTTCAACGAGTTGACGAATATTACAAATTTCAACACTAAAATGTATTTTCTATGTATCATCTATGTGTGGAATTTAAAATATAAGTTGCTGTTTGAATATCAAAAGCGGCTGGTGGTTTCACCGTTGAAAATAAGGGAGAGGGGACAAAAAAAATTAATCGATAAAATAATTAATGACATAACCATTTTAGAGCGGTTTTTTTCTTAAATATTCGAGAAAAAAAAAATCAATACTTTCGCAGATAACGAGCGTTTTATATAGTTGTAATAATATTATTCTACAATTCAGTATTTCGATTCTTGGCTACGACGATAGCGCACTACGCACAGGAGCGCGTCACTATACAACGAATTATAAATTATACGGTTCCCCGTCCTCCGCCCGGCAACGCCATGTATTTTTTCGTTTTAAATATATATATTTTTTTTTTTTGTACCAACTGGTGGTGTTTTTTTCTTATCTAACGACGACGACGAAAACGTACATAATGATATTCAATGTTCAACGGTCAAGGTTATACGTATATATCTATACACAATACCGACAGACTCCGCCGACGTGTAGTTATTATACACACGTACAATGTTCAAAAAAACTCGCCTCCAACCGTGGTGTTTTTTTTTTCCTTCTTTTTAATAACGATAATATTTTCGAACGGAAACGACACACTATCGCGTTGTATTGATTCTAGCCGTACACCGTTGCCAGTGGTAGGGGCGAAGGAGTGAGGCGAATGACGAAACGGGTCGGGCAACAAAATTCTAACCGACCGCCAGCGTACAGCCACGCCGTGTGTTCTGTAATATTATATAATGCAGTGGTTCCCAAACATCTTTTTTTTTTTCGTTCGGCCGCGGCATATTATTACTGGTAATCATAGGTTTATCGAACATAATAAAATAATACTATACCAGTAATATTATTTTTTTTCCCCGATATCGAACAAGGGCATTTGGTTCTATCCCGGGGCCGGTGCGATGCATTTTTCCGGGGCTTAGGGGAGGGTGTAACAAACAATTTGCTGACTAATTATTTTGAAAAATTGCCGACTACATTTTCTAATATTTTGTTCCTAAGGTATTTGGTTATGTTAAAATAGATTTGTGCGTTTGTTTTTGGTCTACCTCGTTTTTTAACGAGATAATAATTCCTACAATTCATAAACATAATGCAGAATTTACGTATGTGATAAATTGTTTATCTGATAAATTAAGTTTAACAAGTATAATGAACACATAAAAAATAAAAAAATGTACTTACTGGAGTTTTTTTTTGTTTTGTCACGGCGATGGCAGAAGCGTCTTAAAATTAATTATCGGATACCCCAAAAAATATTTGACCGATACTTTTTTTACGGGCATTTTGTTTTATTTCGTGTTTTTTTTTTTTTTTTATAATCAATTTTATTTGTATTAATATATACTCAAGACGATTTCTGTGTGAAAATGTCAGATTTACCGACTGATATTAAACAAAATGTGTTTAACACATACACCTTCTAAATCTGGGCCTGATTCAATCGTATGAAACGGTAACGTTCAAAACTGTCACGGCAGTGGTAACGGTGTAAATTTTAATCGATTTAGACCAAAAAGCCAGAGAAAACTGTGGGAATTGTGTTTGACGAATTCCAATTTTGAAAACGGATAATGACCTAAACAGGATCTTTACTAGGATACGGTGGAAATAGAAATTTAATTTAATTATTTTACTGGTAATCGTAAAATTGTTGTATCTTTGAAAATGTACATAAAGTATTTTGTCTTTTACCTATGATAATTAGAATTAAAAATAATAATTCCATCATATCCCAGTAAAGAAAATAAAGAATCATAAACTATTTTCAAAATTTAAATCTGTCACACCACAAGTCCTATGGTTTTCTCTGGCTTTTAGGTCTAAATATAATTTACTTCAATTGAACAATTTTTGATCACAATTTACATTGACTTGTGTCGGTGAGCGCGTATAGAACCCCCTCGCATCATGCCATCGTCGTCAGCGACGTGATATCCGCTAAGTGAATATACAAGGATATCCTTTTTAAATAATCAAATTATTACTGTAACCTCATTGTTAAAAGCCATACGAATAAATAAATAAAATGTATTATACGTGTATGTTAAAATTAAAAAATATTGTGTCTACGTTTAAAAAATATATATATACATATATTTATGAAATATTTTAAAGATGTTGACTAAAACGAATTATACGAATTATTCATTTTAATGTTTCAAATTCGGATTAACTAATTATAAATGTTATAAATGTTGTTCTTATTGTATTACAAGTAATCGAAATAAGTTACGTAATTTATCCTAGAACAATTTTCGTAACTTTCAGTTTAATATTTTATGAAGTTATAATATCGGTGGTGGGTAAGTAAACGGAAGTGTAACCTATGATAATTTACTGCGTACACAGACCACGAATAAAATTATAAACGTCATCTATACATACAGACTTTTAAAACATTTTTATTTTATCATTAATTACACTACATCTATGACCTTTTTCGAGTTTGAGAATAATAATCGCGTTAATAGCAATTAAAAGCATCGTAGTTGTTCTGTTTTTAATTATCTGTCGGACCTAAATTCAGAATAATATTACAACAAAAATTTATTGTTACTTAATGATAAGAAATGTATATATATTTTTAACTACTTATTCTACGAAAATAAAAGAACTATATGATTTTTTTTTTCTTCTCGCGTTGATAATTACACATTACGAAATATTCCTCTGACAAGGTTAATAATCTGTTAGATAATATGTATTATAATACAGATAATATAAAATAATAAAATATAAATCAAACATGTTTGATAGATTGATGCGACAATGTATTTCTACATGACAATAATATTAGTGGTAATAATTTTGTAACTGATATTAATTTCGCCACACGAAATGACAAATTTATCTTGCTGAGAACAGAGAGTATAAATGAATCTCTTAGTAACAAAAAAAGAGGAAAAACAACACCGGTATACCAATAAAGTCAGTTTGGGTAAAATAAAATGAAAACATGTTATGATAAACATGTATATTAACTTTAACATTTACTATATTATAAGTAGGTATTAAATATTCCCTGGTCTCACAACGGCGCGTCGCCGCACGTTAGAATGTCGGCCGGGCCGTCGCGACGGCCGGGTGAGTGGCGGTGGCTGGGAACCGACGTTTCAATAGCAATTAACGAAATAGTGAGGGGTCGAGTTCAGCGGGCCGTGCCGCCCGCCGACCGTTTTCGTGTTCAAATACTCAAGCGCTGACGTCACTAAGATAATATTTTACCATGCGGTCTATACCCACTGCGCGGCGGCAGCGGCGGCGGCCACCGTTCCGGTGTTGGACGAACCGTAGCAATCGATGGTCGTGTGGCGGTTGCGTGGGGGAGTCGTCAACGACCGTTCGGGTAGCGGTGGCGGGGGGGGAGTCGACAACGACCGTTCGGGCGGCGGGCGGGCCGTCACGGCGGATGGATTGCTTTGTTCGAAAAAGCGGTAGATATATTATTTTGTTCGCGCGCTCGACATCGAAAACGGTGGAGTGTGCATGACCGTGCGTGAGTGCCTCTTCCTGTTACCGTCATCAAAATTCGAAACGAATATTAACAACTAACAGTTGCGACAATGTGATATTTGTGAATACTAAATATTATTATTATTAAGTCTGTGCGACTATAATACTTGTACACTGTTGTTTATAACCTTGAGTTATACTCGTATTTGTAATATCGTAATATCGTATAATTTAAAAAATAAAAAATAAAAACAAAATGGACAACATTAATAACAATAAAAGTTAGATTTTATTTACCAACATGTACAATGGACATGTATTATTATAGCCATTAGAAATTGTCCTAATTTTTTATTTAAAATCGTAAAAAAATCGCGGTATTTCAAATAGCTCAACATTAAGCAAAATGTTTTGAAAATTTTACTACGTTTAGAAAGTAACAAAAACGTTAGTAAAACGCAAAATCGAAAATAACAGAAATCTACGCAATAACGAATTCCGTAATTTTCCCGTGTCCCCGACGTTAAAAAAACAAACCCAACATAACCTTATTTACCTTAGATTCGTAGGCCGAAATTTTATATAATTTTTTTTGGGGACATGGAGCTAAAATAATCCTAAACAAATTATCTATAGGGGGGATTATATCCCTGTGCCTCCCTTGACTTATAATACAAATAGTTGCAGAACTGTATTAATTGTTTCCATAACCGCAATCAAGAATATTAAAAATACAAAAAAAAATAGGACCTCGAGGTGAACTGAGCAATTTTACTAACCGAAAAAGTATTTTCCGAGAACAAAAACTTGATTTTGTAAAACTAATAGCTTATTCGCTACACTGAATTATTATTATCTATACGGGCTAAACATAATAATAATAATAATATGTATAATGTACATATTAGAGAGAAATGAATAATAAAAAAAAAATGTTTACGTAAGTTATATACGACGTATAACGTATTTCTATAGATCGCTTTGTTTATGTATTATTACTCCAAAAATGTAATATCTGTACGTAACGATAAATCGTTGCTAACGAAAAACGATATTCTAAACCATAATCCGGGTATAAATGTTTTAATATAAATATTAAAATTAAAAACCGTATTAGTTTGTAACTACAATTGTTCGTGATTTTTCGTCTCGAATTACCGGGTATTTCTGGTGGGCCAAAATAATTGTATTTAGGATGATAATAATAATAATAATAATTTAGGTACGCGAAACTCCGCGATTTTTTAGATTGCAGACAAAATCTGAAATTCAAACGCTTACATAAAACAATTGTGTTTACGGATATTCGATAAATTTATATGGCCATAAGAGAAAAACGAACGAAGAATATTTGATCAAATTTTCTAGCAGTTTTGAGAAACCTAGAAAATTGTAATCCACAAATAATAAAACCGAATAAAAACTAAAAGAAAAAAAACCCCGAACAGTTTAAATAGCTATATATGTATATATAACATAAAAACATCAAATTATTTCAGGTCCTGACTTTTGGATGGACGAACTGTGAGACGCGTGTAACGTATTAAGAGGAGAACGAAAGAACACAGAGGAATGATTACAAAATAAAGAGATACTGTCACACAAATAATAATAGTTTATGCCATAAATATATGCCACTGCACATAATTGTATATTTTGTTTTTATACATATACACTTGCCTAAAATAAAATTCGTATAGACGATGTATGTATGTATGTATGTCGATTAACGTTCGAAGACAACCTTGTCGACGTTTTTCTTCGAAATATCAAAAAAAAATATATTTATTATTTTGAAAATTTACAGTTATTCAAAAATATAAAATGTGAAATACGATTTATGCAATATGTTTAATTGTACCTAAACCTACGTTCGATAATGAGATGAATGTTTAAATAATCTAGAAAAACCCCGACGAAGTTGCATACTTCAAAAATGTTGTCAACAACAAAATGTATATAAAATGCGATTTATCTTCAAAATCGATTTTAAAGGCATTTTCGTTTATTTTACTGAACACATTACACATAATATATGTATTGATATTATTACTATATTGCCCTTTTCAGAAAGGCAGAGACGACAAATGCCACTAATAATTTTATTTTAAATTAAATTTCTTTTTAAACCAATAATTCAAGTATTGGATATTTCAACTCTTCGAACTGATAAAAAAAAAAAAAAGCTATAACTCGATTTAGAAAGCCGGCGCAAGTTTCAGCCGCGGCGGCGGCCACAAAGAAGGCTGGTGCGGTTAAACTTAGCAGGGGGTGAGGTGCGCGGGGGCTCAGGAACCCTCTTTTTTTATACTATTACTATTATTATTATTATTATATGTTGTATATTGTAAAGAACGCTCTTTGTAATATATTTTACACGTATATAATATTATTTTGTTGAGCGGCTGGAATTTGTGTGCGTCCGCCTACCCGCCCGTCGGTATCCCGACATTCTATTAACTCCTATTATACACTCTCCTACTACCCACATTCGGTCGATACAATAACTGAAAAGAAAAGAAACTATCCAACCACGACGATCTTTATTATTGACGAGAGTTCTAACCTTGGAACGAAACGTCAAACGCGCGCAGCAAGGCACTTTTTATATTTTATGCTCGTATACATCGAAAACGTCACAGGTTAGTATATATATATAAAAAAAAAAAAAAAAAAAAATAAAAAAAATAGCGGCGGTACCGACAAGATTCGTAGCTCGTTCAATAAATCGAAACGGTCAAAATGCCCCGGCGAAGAAACTCGTAATCCCCAAACAACTCCGCATCGCGTATAATAATATAATCGAAAATAATATTCTAGACGAAACGCGTGTATGTAGTGTTTAAACTACAAAATAAACGTTTTAAAATGTATTTTTTATTTATTGTTTTAAATTACAAAGAAAATAATACTTGCTAACAATATATATAAACTCGAGTATATGTGCGTATTTTTTTTTTATCACTCGGCTCCGTAACGGTCGAACAGATTTTCATGAAATTCTTCGGTACAATATAGTAATGACTTTAGGCCCTGGACATTCGATCCCGACAAAATGATTAGTTCCTACGGGATAGTGGTTAAGTCTGGTTAGACCAACGCAATAATAATAATAATAATAATAATAAAAATAGTATATATAAATTTGTTTGAAAGTCGGAACGATTTTTCTACCGAAATCATCGACATCGCGTGCGGTAATATATTTTTTTTTCGATTTCCCTTGTAGTTTTCTTAATAACGCGGAAAAACTGGGAATATATGTACGCAACACCGCGGTATCAGAACTTTTCGCAGAACGCTCATCAGATTAGACGCATTCTAAAACGCGGATGTAATTTACAAAAATATGCTCGGGTTATTATTATTATTATTTTTTACGGATAATATAACAGTGTATGTAATTTTTATCGGCGTTTTAAGAATACACGCGTATATTAAAATTCGGGTCGAAGGGCGAAATAATAGAAGAAAAATAAAAGATTGATAGCACAATATACAGGTGTGGGCCCGCGGTGTAATTGGTGGAAAGCGTGAAAGGTATAAAATACTTAAGGAAAGGAATTTTGTTTATACGACTGCTGTGCGCGCACTGATGAACCGACGGAAAACAATAATCGGTGAAAACCGTTTCCGTCCGTAATAAATTCCAATCGTATTTAGTAGTAACTTAAAATATATTACAACTACGTATTTGAAAAACCTGTAATACAATAACGAACAAAGCGAGAACACAAAACGTATTAAACTAGATACAAATTCGAGATTTTGGTTTAGATTCGGTCGATTAATCCGTAGAGTTCACGACAAAAAAAAAAAAACTGTAGAATAAAAAATATACTGGTTATACTTATCATTTATACTTTGATGATTAATAGATTTTAAAATTATTTTCTTCGAGTTTTAATCTAATGTTTTTTTTTTTCTTTTGTTTTATAGTTAATTAAATCCACCGGATTTAAAAATATCGACATGGTTTAATTTTTTAATTACGGGCATTTATTTTGTCACGGGCAACGGTGTATGGGTTCAGCTAGTACTAATATATATATATTTTTTTTAGATACTAAGTTTAGGAAAACTATAGTTAAAGCTAGGTCTACTATTCTAGTATATTAAATTACAGAGCCTGTAATGTAAAATTATTTGATTATATAATATAATTTGATTTATAAATTAAAATTAATTATAATTTTAAAAACAATAATTTAAGTGATTGAAATATAATTTAATTTTAAATGCCTAATTGTCTGACACTGACAGTGTAACTGAACCAATATCTGAGATTTATGGAAAAAAAACCATAATGATAATAACAAGTAAATAAATAAAACAACAGTGAAAGTCTTATCATTATAAGCTGGTCAAAGATTTTGAAAACCGCCATCAGCCTTCTTATGTTTAGTAGTAGAAATAATTTTAGTTTGGTTTTTTTCTGGAATTCGTTCATAATTCTATGTTGGTAAATTATGAAAGATGAACGTTACGCATGAATTGATTTTGCAATATTACAAGTAACAATGCATCAGTAATAGCAAAAACTTATTTTATTTAATGCCCATTCCGCGTATACAATGAAAGAATTGTAAGAAAAACAATTTGTTATATTAAAAGATATTAAATCAAATAATATAATATCAGATAGATTTTACTTAGTAGCACATAAGAATTTTTTTTCAGTTTTGTAACATTTACAACGGTACATTTTATTTTATTAATTTTATATTCAACAATGACATGATAATTAATATATTCCTAAATATTTTATTTTGTTGTTTTATATGTATTTTATAATTTTATCTTATATATTAAAAAAAAAAAAAATTTAATTGTTTTTATATCAATATTCATTTGAGTTATAATTATTAATTATGATTTTAATAGGTACTATTAAAATTATTATTTAATTATTGTCTAATATATATATATATATACAATAATTAATTATTGTCTTATATTATAGACTTTACTTCAAAATTAGTTATTGGCTTGGGTACCAAGCTACAGTTCAAAATTAAATTAAAATATTCAAAACTATTTGTTTAGTTAAATAATAAGTATATAAACGTTACAAGTATACTATATACATTAAGTATACACTATACACAATGTTTATCAAAGAAAGCTTATGTGTAAATTTTAATAGGAAATTTTACCTGCGTTGAAAACTTGAGGAATGATAAGTATGCCAGTACATATATATTAAGTCACAATACACAGTATACACAATTTCTGGATCTAAAACAAGATGATTATTTAATAAATATTATGAACAGAGTTAACAGCATTTAATCCTGGAGAAATTCAGTAATGATGTTATCGGTATAGATGAAATTTGGTATATGAACTTATATTACTTCAACTTGGTCACTCCGGTTGAATATTATTGTTTTATCGGTAAATTTGCAATTTATAAACGTGTGTAAAAACACTATTTAAAATGATTGCAAACAATCCCATTTTCATATTATTATTTTACTATAATCTAGTTAGAGTGTGTATACCATAAATTGGTTGTTACTATTATTATTAAGAGATATATAACTCATTATTTAACACTTGTCTTTTTGAATTTTAGGACTGTGTAGTGTCAACATAAAAAAAAATAATAACTTACCTATTCTCGGTTTTGTTTGTGTTCAAAAAATGAAAGTTGTAGACAGTTTACTAACTGTATAGTGGTTTTGTGCCCGATATTAATTACATAATAAACAAACGCTATACAATAACATAGATAACGTCATGGATTTTCTTATCAAACTCATTGATAAGTATCATATTTCGATTCCGTTGGTTTTGGAACGATAACAGAGATAGAGGGGATTTGTTCCATTATTCCGCTAGAAGCGCGCGATGCCGACCGTTCGATAATTATTCACTTCGAGCTGCCCTCCATTCCACGACCGTGCCACTCAGTTCGAGACCGTTGCGCGTTCTGTTCCTGCGTTTCTCCTGTTGCCGCTGGTTCGTTTATTGTCCGTTGTGGTCGTCTTTGCGCATTACTGCTCGTCCGTGTGCGTGTATATTTCTTTCGCTGTTGTACGCGTGTGAGTGTTGTGTTACGTCAAAATTAAATTTGTCTGTTAGCGTTCCTTCGTGTCGGTCATTTTTGTTCTTGACGCGCCGCCATCCCATCCCATCACATACGTACACGCCGATCGCTGTCAACCATTTCCAAACGAAACGACTGCCGTTCAGATTCTATTGTGTAAGTATTGGACACAGTTCTTATAATAATAATAATAATAATAATAATAACGTTCCGTTTACTGTATTACGCGATGTTAGATTTATATAAACACTAGCGAATAGTTGTGCTCGCAAAGCGAATTCTCTAGTCGGGTTCGCGAATTTAAACGAGTGCCGTTTTCGCTCGTATATCCGATTGTTACGACAACGTCGTAATATTTTAATGTACCCATACGAAATATACAGATACTAAACTTGTACTGCGATATTGTTAGATGACGATAATATTGTCTAAAATATACCTATTTATTGATAAGTACGCAATCGGACGCAATAATAGTTTTTTTATAAAAGAATTCTATACGTTCGAACAATTTGTATTGGCCATAAAACCACCACGATAGTTGTGTACACGTACAATAATATTAGCTGACAGATTTTTCTCTTCTAATTTATTAATTACCCTGTCCATCATTGAAAATATAATCAAATACTGTGCATTGTCTGTGTCGAGTAAAGAAATTACAGTACCTACAACAGTTTGGGTGATCCTGTATATCTGTCGCATCCTGTACGACATCACGGTCAAATAATAATAGGCTAATATTAATATAGGCTAATTTACATACAAAACTTTTTAAAATTAATACCTAGTTTACAGTATTTGTTATTTATTATTATTATTATTTTTTTTTTTTTTGCTAAACAAATACATTTTTTTAAATCAATTACATATCACTTTATCGAAGTAAACAATATTGTATAATAAATCTCAAATGATATCTAAACGTTGAATAGTGTAATATGTTCGATTATTTTGAATGTTTAGAATAGGTATGTACCTAAAACTTAATTTTATTATGAAACTCCCAATGTATATTATTGTTTGTGGCTTTAATGTTATCTATAAACGTATATTTATATATTGAATGTATGTTTATAAATATTTTTATTTGTCAAATTGAAACATTTGCTTAACTACTAGTTTGTCTACCTAAATGTGTTGAATAAAGTAAACTTCCGATTATCTTCGGAATAGGCTGAAAATTAACACAACATGATTTAAACATGTTATATTAGCATTAAATTACATTCTTATAATTTACATTTTTGTTTTTATTTTTTTACAAAACATATTGTTGGCTTTGTTTTATTGTGTCGAATTACCTCTTCTTTTTTTGTGACTGGAGTGTTTTTAATAACATTGTATCACAAAGCGTTGCGTCGTCTTCCTCCATACACTGAAAAAGTCCAACAATATGTGCCAGAGCTACGTCATGGCTATTTCGCTTTTGGTTCAAGTCCTTTTATTTTTTCAAAACTAATGCTTTTTTCTTCACTAGTCACTTTTTCACACATTTATTCACCAGTCAATTGTTCAAATCCTGGGTCGTAGGCGTCACAATTAATCCACTCTACTATATTATCTCTGTCGACTCATCGCCTGCATTAATAAGTATAGAATTAGTAATCGAGAATTTATTGTATTATATAATAATATTATTGTATTATACTAGGTATATTCACTGGTGAATATTGTGTACACCAGATAAAATGATTTTCCAACAATTATCAAACATTTGTACACTTATTTCACTTTAATTCCCATTGTTTTAACCATTTTAAAGCAAAATAATCTTTCCAAAAACCGAAATTAGTAAAAGAAATCATATCTACTTACAACAAGTGTTTTTTTTAAATTCATCTGCATCCAAAATTCTAAATACTCTGTTGAGCCACCCTATACAGGATGAATTTGGGAAATCCAGCTTAAGACCCATTCATCCAGTTTTGTATGTAAATTCGCAGACCTTTTAGTTCCTTATTTGGGTTGAACAAATACTTATAATAATATAATAGATGAAGTGTTCTCAACATAGGAAGGCGTGAAAATTTAAACAAAAAAAACACAAAAAATGAAAACGTAATTTTTAATTTGTTATATTTTATCCGAAAAATAATATATTACATAAACATTGATATAGGATGAAGGTACAATAGTTAGATTACTAGATCTGAAAGTTGATAATAAAGCTGCGAGGCTGTTAGTGCAGTTTTCCTCTGATGTGTATGTTTAAAAAAACTCAAAATCAATTTTATGAGTACATAACCTAGCCTGAGTATTTATTTTAACTGCTCAAATTAAAATTTGGAAAAATTCCATAGCTAAAGGATAATAATTTTCCAATTATGATGAAATAATTGAAATTGATTGTCATGTTATTTGTGTAAAATATTTCATATTTTTGTTTTCTCTCAGGTAAACTATTTTAAAAATCATAAAATATAGGGAGATTATATATTTTTATTATTTTTTATTAGAGTGCCATAATTGACCAAAACGGTCAATTAGGTATCCTATCTATATATTAAGTCGCTGTTCAAAATCTTTTTGAGCATTTATGTATACTAATTGAAGTGTTTTCTAAATACATTGTTCTAAATCAGAGGTTCCCAACCTATGGTCCGCGGACCACCGGTGGTCCGCAAGACAATGTATGGTGGTCCGCGAGCCATACCTACAAAATTTCATAATATTTCATTTTTTTTTCCTCTAGGGCGCGACATGAATACCGACAATCGTGTATGACACGTCGTTTATTTATACATTTAAATTACATAATGCCACTTATTTTATTATTTTAACCGATAATCAAATCTTGTTTGTACAGCATGATTAGATTATCGGTAGAATACAATAGACTATTCGTTATGTTTTCAACAAGGATTTTCCGGGCGGCTCTACATTCAAAACAAACAAAGAAATCAGTTTAATCACATTAAATTGTTTTTATAATTGTAATTTACCTTTAATAAATATAATAATATGGTGTACATTTTTTTTTATAATAGTAATTTGCGTTAAATTGTAAATAAATATAAAACTTTTACTTAGAATTCATCAATTATAAATAATATTATTAGACTGCTCTGAGGAATTTCATTGGTTTTTATTTATTCATAATCTAAATTTTTCTAAAATGGTGAAAAAAAATTGATTCTTGTTTATAAGTAATATAATGTCTAAAGTTGTGGTGGTCCATGACCGTATCTAAAGTTCTCCAAGTGGTCCGTAGTGTCAAAAAGGTTGGGAACCACTGTTCTAAATTGAATATACTTACTGTAGTTACTTATTATCAGGGTTTGTAAGTACATGCTTTCGCATGTTTATTTTGTTTGATAGGAAAACATGCTAAGTGAAGTACAAATCTGTTTCATAATAATTATACAAAGTATAAAAGTGTATGTTTTTACACATTTCAGGTATTTTGACATTTTTGGAATAAAGTCAATTTTTTGGAATAATTTGTGCATATTTCGTATTAATTGAGAAAATTATATTTCTTAGTTTCTTTCCAAAACATTTTTACATAATCTTAGTATTTGTTTTGGTTTGTTTTTATTCTTGTATACTTTAAGAGTTATACAGTTTTCAATACAAATCAAGATTGGTAAAGATGAGAAAGCTTTGAAGACTAGTATTATAATAACAATTACAATGAAAATCAAAGGAACTAAAATTTAACGTTCAAAAACCAAATTTTCAATAAACTGAATATTTTGAGTATTTTTCAAATGCATATTTTTAGAATTTTTAGATATTTTTATAAATGTATATTTTCGAACTTTTAAGTGCATGATTATTCATGCTTTTTTTAGTGCATGAACTTATAAGCCCCGCTCATTATGATCTTAAGTAAGTTGCCTTAGGCGTACATACTAATTTAAAGTTTTGGCATACCCACATACCTATTAACAAACTTGATGCTAGTAATTTTTATAATTTTCAATCTATAAATCTAGGGCAAATACTAAGAATAATGTAATTTAATTTAATAACAATAATACCTAATAATATGTGTATTGCTAGTGTATTACCTATATAAATAGATACAAATTATAGTACACATTTATTATTATTATTATTATTATTATTGTTATTATTTTATTTTTTCAGCTAAATTCAAACGCTATACAAAATGAGTGACAATACAAATCCCTACAGTTTTGGCACCTATGTGTGGACAAATTTAGTAAGAGATGTTTGGTGGCCTTGTAAAGTTGTGGATCCTAGTAAAGCTCCGAAAGAAATGCAAGACCTAATGAAAAAAAAAAAGAATCCTATTGCTTTAGTACATTTTATAGGAGATAAAAAGTAGTAAGTTTAAATTTTAATATTTTGTTGTTTATAATATATTTATACCAATTAAAAATACGCATATACATAACATATAAATAATGGTGTTTTATTATATTAATAGTGACGTTGTCATTAACATGGACAAGATTTACTTATATAACTCCTCTCGAAAAATTGAATTCATAGATTGGGGATATGGTAAGAATTCTTATTCTAATTATGTACTCGTATGACTGATTTATACCATTGATTTACATTATTTGAATTTTTTTTATAGTCATGTATAAGAAACAAAAAAAAGCATCATCGATTAAAGGTCTTAACATGAGCTCTTTTGTAGATGATGTAATATCAATTGAGAAGGAAACCAACGGCGATGTAGATATTTTTAGTCAGTTCCCAGCAGAAAACGATGGAAACTTTTCATTTAATATTAGAAGCCTTATAAAAGGTCTATTTGTTTCATCAAACGATGCTAATAAGAAAAAGGCGACAGCAAAGAAAGCGGTACCAAAGAAAGCGGTACCAAAGAAAGCGGTACCAAAGAAAGCGGTAGCAAAGAAGACTGTAAAAACTAAAAAACAACCAGCAGAAACAGTAGTAAAAACTAAAAAACAACCAGCAGAAACAGTAGTAAAAACTAAAAAACAACCAGCAGAAACAGTAGTAAAAACTAAAAAACAACCAGCAGAAACAGTAGTAAAAACTAAAAAACAACCAGCAGAAACAGTAGTAAAAACTAAAAAACAACCAGCAGAAACAGTAGTAAAAACTAAAAAACAACCAGCAGAAACAGTAGTAAAAACTAAAAAACAACCAGCAGAAACAGTAGTAAAAACTAAAAAACAACCAGCAGAAACATTAGTAAAAACTAAAAAACAACCAGCAGAAACAGTAGTAAAAACTAAAAAACAACCAGCAGAAACAGTAGTAAAAACTAAAAAACAACCAGCAGAACCAGTAGTAAAAACTAAAAAACAACCAGCAGAAACAGTAGTAAAAACTAAAAAACAACCAGCAGAAACAGTAGTAAAAACTAAAAAACAACCAGCAGAAACAGTAGTAAAAGAAACTGAAGCTACAACTAGCCAAATGACTATAATGACATCATCAGATACTAATCAAGTTGGAAGTAGTGTGTTCACACCAGATAGTACAAACATAACAATTAATGTTTGTAAATTGTCCAAAAATTGCGCTTTTTACATGGAATGTTGTGAGTTGACAAAACAGCATATATGTGGCCACCAAATTATTGATGAGCAAGCTATTGTTGTCCCGCCGAAAAATCGAAAGAGGACTTATACTAAAAGACAACAACCTAAAGGACAACAACCTAAAGGACAACAACCTAAAGAACAACAACCTGAAGGACAACAACCTAAAAGACTTAAAATACACGATGAACTCTTAAAAGATTGGATAGATGATGATGAAGATGAATGTACAGTTTAAGGAGATAGTAGAGATGGTTTATTGATAAGAATCACTGAATCACTACAAAATACAGTTATATTTATTGTATTATTGTATAGCAGTTTATGAATCTTAATTTTCTTAATCTTAATCTTAAAAAAACTCTATTAATAATAATCCTATAGCCTACTCCGGTGATAATAGCTAAGAAAGTGATAGTAAACCGGTAAATCAGCATGAAACTCATTCTCTAGCTCAATTCCAGCAACTGCATTGTATATAGATAAAAATGTAAAACATATATAACATGAAGAAGCATTGAGACAAAAATAATTTATACATTTATTTTATTGTTGATAGTAGATAGATATTAAACTATTCTTGGAACTTTAGGATCCTTTAATACCGCCTATATTGTGTACTGGGGCCCCATCTCAATTCTATATAGATTCATGTTTTTTTAATTTTTACTACAAAAAAAAAAATTAAATTTTGCAAACCGCAATATCATTTACCGCAGAATGGATTTGCCAACTTTAATCGAACCCTTTTATCCAGCATTGTGTAGGCATATACATATATGGGTTTTTTTTTTTTAAATATTTGATATAGATTATGTATTGTTAAAAATTATAGATTATGTAAATTGTTTACGTTAATAATTTAGCAGACTCTAAGCACATGTTTTGATCATACTGTGATTAAGGACAAACAAGTACAAACAGTATTTCAAATTATAATTAATTTTAATCAATAATAGTTTATTATTGTAATATATTCATTCCATTCCACATACAAAAAATATGTAGTTAAATAACAAAATAAAGCCTGAATTATTTTATAAGTAGTGTGTAAGCATAATTTTGAATTTAAACAAATCTTCAGGTAGTGTAGGAAAGGTGAATAAAAAATATTATTTGTTCGCTTTTCTGTTCTATTACTCAATGCTAATTTGTTTAAGTTCAAAGCATTCATTACTTACATAATACTTCTTTAATACACCAGGCATTTGTATGTTAATTTACTAAATATTTGCTTCGTTTTGTATATATACATGAACTTACAAGTATATATATCTCCACCCTAAAATTAAGTTAGTATTTTATTAGTTACAATGATAATAATTTATATATTTTTATTGTTTTATTTGTATTTGTATTTTTTCAGAAAGAAGAAATAGTCCCCACAAAATAATTTGTAAATTGGTCAAGTAAAAATATTCTAATATATATTCTCTAATCCAAAAGGGATGTGTGCCCCCAAGTTACAGATTATTGACTTGCACTTTTGTTTTTCCCAGATTATTGGCCTTTCCCGGAGCCATTCCAACCTTCCCCTACCACTTATTGAATAGCATCTGTATCAATAAATATTATCAATTTATTATCTTCATTATTAGGGAAAATAAAAATTACATAATTTTAAATTATAGAGCAGTAGTTTTCATACTGTTTTGTTCATAGTTTAACCCCCAAAATATTAAAACTATATTATACATAATGTAATTTTAACAAACCAGTTAGGGAACCATTGTTTTGGAGAAACCCAAGAAATAATATAACAATTTATTTTTAGGAATAATTACTTTTTTTAAATTCTAATATTCTTCAATAAGTAAAATTAGTTTTTTTTTTTTCAATAATGTCAACAATTTTTTTTGCTGTATATATGTATAACTTATTAGTACTAAGTTTAAAAAAAGACTTTTTTTTTGAATATATAATGTCAATAATTATATTTTAGCATTATTAACTCAACTCTAATTATAGTTATATTATTAGATCTAATTGTAATAAATGTCAACATAATACTGAATCTAAAAAAACAATTAAGGTAATTTGTTTGCAAATTATTTCAGCTGTTAAGGTTAAGTTAAGTTATTTACATATTTTTTTTTTTTTTAGAATTAACTATATAAATTCAAAATAATGCTTTTAAATTAAGTTATAAAAAATTATGCAAATTGCGGTTGTAAAATAAATGTATTACGATTCATTTTTATATTAAACTATTACTCGATATTATGCATATTTATTTTTTAAATTCTATATTCCTATATATTCGATATATATGTATAACTTATTAGTACTAAGTTTAAAAAAGGACTTTTTTTTTGAATATATAATGTCAATAATTATATTTTAGCATTATTAACTCAACTCTAATTATAGTTATATTATTAGATCTAATTGTAATAAATGTCAACATAATACTGAATCTAAAAAAACAATTAAGGTAATTTGTTTGCAAATTATTTCAGCTGGTAAGGTTAAGTTAAGTTATTTACATATTTTTTTTTTTTTTTTTTAGAATTAACTATATAAATTCAAAATAATGCTTTTAAATTAAGTTATAAAAAATTATGCAAATTGCGGTTGTAAAATAAATGTATTACGATTCATTTTTATATTAAACTATTACTCGATATTATGCATATTTATTTTTTAAATTCTATATTCCTATATATTCGATTTTTAATAATTGAAATTTGATCTTATCATGATGAAATTTTACATAAAACTTGAAATCTAAAAATGGAACAATAGATATAAAAAGCAAATATGAAATTTAAAAATTAACTTAAATACAATTTGTAGTAATATAATATGATCCATAAAGAAGTCGGGTATTTAAACAAATGCCTGAGAATCATGATTTGAGAAATAAGTATTTAGACAAAAACTAAAAACAAAATTTGATTTGATTAATTTAATACTCGCAGCTGCAAGAAATCATAATATGATCTGATAATTTGTAGGAAACGTGGATCGCAATCGTAGGTTTCGCCACTTATGTTTCCATAGACATTTCCGGACCATCTACGTTTATTTAAGGTAAAATAAAAGAAAAAAAAGCGTAGGGTAGTAAATCGATTGGTTATTAAATCTGGTAAGTAAATATGGAGGTTGCAATTCTCTTTATTCAGCGTTATTACATTTTCTTGGATGGTTTGCGTTCCCTTGCCACGATTATGAAGTTTATACATAAAGGCACATCCCCGTTATTGCTGCTTCCTTTACAGAGCAGCGTCGGAGACGATAAAAGGTCAAAATCAGACGGGTTAAAAAAAAATAGAAAAAATAAAAAAGTAATCGGACCTTGGAATTTAGCGTAAGTGAAATTAAAGGCTAAGAACAATTACTATTTGAATACACGATAATATGAAAATCACTTTACTCAAATTTATACATAGATTACAATATTTTAGCTGTTTAGACAATTTTAATTTTCATAAACGTACGGTTCTGAAATTAATATATCATACTAGATTGAAAATACAAAATACAAAAGTTTAAAAATTATGTCCACACATATCCTCGTTTCCACAAACATCCATATAATAATTTGTCATAAAAATTGCAACGTCTTTGTTTTATTAAATCAATGATCGTTAATAAACATTATGAAATTTATTATTACCGAAGTGTTAAATTTGTGAATAAAGTCGTGAAATAAGTAGCACGATTAAATATGCTACGCTGCGGTCAGGAAATCTGCGTAGTATATGGATTATTCGGTTGTTTTTTTAGGAAAATATATGTATTATTAATAAAAAAAATAATGAAATCATAAAAAATTCAATACATACACGCGGACAAAAATATGCACGGGTAATGTCGAGTATGTAGGTATACGGATAATATCAGGTTTATAGGTACACGTGTAATAGCGAGTTTTGGTTTATATACGTCGAAAAGCGTTTTTTCCTTCACGGGTCGGGTGTCCGGGACAGCCAGAATTAAATGATTTAGATATGATACTCTTACAATCGCATGCCCGGGTTCGACATGCACCCGACAGACCACACATTTTTTGCAATATTTTTTTTTTTTTTTGGTCTCTGCTAAAATAACCGTTGATAATATAATACAATAATCATTTTTTTTTTTTTGATTCTGTAGTATTCATCAATTATTTTCTCAAGTAATATAACATCTCTCTTCGTCTAATCACTGGTGTTCCCTGATTTGTCTCAAATGCCACCTTAAATTCCGACCTCAAATTACCTTCCGTCAATGAAATTGCTGCCATCTACTACAAACGCTTCCACGCCAAACTTTTACATATTCCAAACCAATAAATCAACGAGTTAGCAATAAATAAATCATTATTATTTATATTATTTTCCAATAAATATCAATCATAAAAATATTTAAATTAAAACTATAACATTTGTTTTGTCATTTAACCATTTTCTATAGTTAATAGTTTCAATTTGTGTATTATAAACACATAGTACTATATCTATGGTATTATTCACTTATATAAATTTCTACAGA
Source organism: Tuberolachnus salignus (assembly GCA_956483605.1). NCBI lineage: Eukaryota > Metazoa > Arthropoda > Insecta > Hemiptera > Aphididae > Tuberolachnus > Tuberolachnus salignus. The sequence continues at coordinate 11,863,156 of OY101431.1, forward strand.
AGATACGATCATAGTTTTATATATTTTTTTTATATTTTTCATACAAAAAATATATCATAATTTAAGTCTTTTGAGATTGTATAACCCTACACTGACCACCGTAATTGGTTAATTTGAATATTATCCAATTCGAATACCTGATATGATAATTGTCATGCAGTTTAAAACATTAACTGGTTATTTTTATTAATAACCAAACCGAGGGCCTATACAATTAATTGTTACAGACATGGACATTCATTAAGGAAGAACCATGATCCTCCTGGAAAATTATATAAAATGCTTGTATCCAGTTTTCACGTATATTTTTACGGTCGATTTACGACTATTTAAGGAAAAATTAAGAAAAAAAAAACGCAAGGTGATAATCGATTGGTTACTAAATCTGGTAAGTAAATATGCAGGTTGCAATTCTCATATTATTATTACTTTTTCTTGGATAGTCTGCGTTCCCTTGCGTCGATTATGAAGTTTATACATAAAATACCATCTCCGTTATTGCTGCTTTTTATATAGAGCAGCGTCGGAGACGATACCAGGTCAAAATCAGACAGGTTCAAATAATAGAAAGAATAATAAAGGAATCGGACCTTGGAATTTAGTGTATGTGAAAACAACGGCTAAGAGCAATTAATATTTGAATACACGAAAATATGTGAAAATCGATTTACTCAAATTTTTATATAGACTACATTTTTTTTTTTATTGTTGTTTTAGACAATTTTAATTTTAATAAACGTACGGTTCTGAACTTAATATATCATTGTTTAATGAAAATACAAAATACAAAATTTTTTTGCTATGTCCGAACCCCTCGTCGTTTCAACAGACTTCAGTATAATAATTTTTCATACAAATTAAAACGTTTTTGTTTTTTTAATCAATGGTCGTTAATTAAAATTATGAAATTTATTATCACCGAAGTGTTAAATTTGTGAATAATGTCGTAAAATAAATAGCACGATTAAACATGCTACGCTGCGGTCGCGAAATCGGCGTAGTATATGGATTATTCGGTTGTTTTTTTGGGAGGAAATATATGTATTATTAATAATAAAAAAAAATGAAATCATTAAAAATTCAATACATACACGCGGACAATAATATGCACGGGTATAGTCGAGTATGTAGCTATACGGATAATATCAGGTTTATAGGTACACATGTAATGGCGAGTTTTGGTTTATATACGCCGAAACCGCTATTACCTTCACGGGTCGGGTGTCCAGGTCTGTTTAAATTTGTTTTCGTTTCAACGTCTTAAATAAATTAGCGTCCCGGGTTCGACACGCTCCCGACAGACCCCACGTTTTTTGCAATATTTTTTTTTTTTTTCTTGGTTTTTGCTAACATAACCGTATTTTGATAATATAATACAATAATCTTTTTTTTTTCTCGGTTCTGTACTATTCATCAATTATTTCCTTAGTAATATAACTTTATTAACTTTAAACAAACTATATTAAATAATTATCTTGATAACAAAATGTATCTTGATAATTTTGTTTAATACAGAAGGAATTAGGGAGTATATTGCAACAAATTAATAATTATTATTTATATTATTTTCCAATAAATATCAATCATAAAAATATTTATATTAAAACAATAACATTTGTTTTTTCATTTAACCATTTTCTATAATTAATAGTTTCAATTTTTGTATTATAAACACATAGTACTATATTTATGGTATTATTCACCAATATAAATTTCTACAGAAGATACGATCATAGTTTTATATATTTTTTTTATATTTTTCATACAAAAAATATTTCATAAAATTAAGTCTTTTGAGATTGTATAACCCTACACTGAACACTGTTAATGATTAATTTGCCACGAAAAGAATACTATAACAAAGAGACACTATTCCTCCCCTCAAATCCGGACTAGCAAAATACGATACAAACATTGACAAATGCAAAATTTTTGCCCAGCACTTTGAAAATTGCTTTACTACTGAGGCCACTACCACAAATATAACACAAAAAATAGACTCTATTATTGCACATTCTACGGAAACAAATACTATCCACCAATGCAGTCCCAAGGAAATACAACAGTTAATAGACAGACCAAACAGTTTCCCGGAGAGCTACAGACCTATAAGTTTACTACCTATCCTCTCCAAATTACTTGAAAGGCTACTGTTGCAGATAATGAAACCATACCTAAAAATTATTCCACCTCACTAATTTGGCTTCAAACCTCACCACTCCACATATCATCAACATCAGCGTATTTCAGAAATAATAGTAGACGGATTTGAAAATAAAAAATATACAACCACTGCCTTTCTTGACGTTGCACAGGCCTTCGACAAGGTCTGACACTAAGGCCTCATGTCCAAGCTAACAAAACTAAAACTGCCAACGTACCTATACAATATATTATCCTCATTTATCATAAATCGCTTGTTCAAAGTGCGAATAGATTCTGATACCTCTGAAGAACACCCGATTAAAGCAGGGGTTCCACAGGGGTCAGTTCTTGGTCCCACCTTGTTTAATATCTTCAGCTACAATATCCCAATCCTACAAAAATGATAGCTAGCGATGTATGAAGACGATACAGTTATCATAACATAACACAAAAAACTTGAAAACTCAATCACAGATCTACAAATTTCTTTAGACCTAATCGCAGACTGGTTCACAAAAAGGAAACTCGTTCTTAATCCAACTAAGAGCGAAGCGAAAATATTTACCTTAAAGAGATATACAAATCCAACTCAACTAAAAATCAAAAATCAGACTATATTATGGAATAATAAAGATCAATCAATAAAATATCTCGGAGTCTACTTTGACGAAAAATTAACATGGAAAATGCATTTAAATAAAAAATTAAACCAAGCCTACGCACGACTAAAAATCTTATACCCCCTAGTAAATTATAACTCAACACTTCGGATTAAATGCTCACTTCTAATTAACGCATCAATCAGAAGACATTATTAACAAATGCATGCCCAATATGGGCAGCCGCATCCCAAACAAAAATTACAAAAATGCAAACGATACAAAACAAATTTCTCAGAATAGCTCTTAAAGCCCCATGGTACATGCGAAACACACAACTCCACAACGACACTGGTATACCATACTTAAACACATGGATAGTAGAACAATTTAAAAAATTTCCTTCAAAAGTAAACACAACAGAAGGAGCCCTTCACTTCAAAATTGGGAAAAGAACCAAAAACCACAGACTAAAGCCACGTCTTCCACAAGATGTCCTTCTACCTCCTGAAACATCATCATCATCCTCAGATGACATCGTTATCATCAGAACATTGACCTAATTAAACAACTCAATTAAAGTACAATTTTCTAAATTAAAACAATTTATAAATTATATAACTGCTCTGTTATGACTACCTAATTATGTATTTAGCTATAAATAATATCTAAAAAAAAAAAAAAAAAATTGTAAAAACAAATATTTATGTTGAAACAATAATATAAACCTAATTAAATAAAAAAAAAAAATTAATTTGTATATTATCCAATTCAAATACCTGATATGATAAATGCCATGCAAATTAAAAACGTCAACTGGTTATTTTACTTAAAAAACAAACCGATGACCTATACAATTAATTGTCACAGACATAGACGATCATTTTGGAAGGACCATGATCCTCCTAGAAAATTAAAAAATATGCTTGTATCCAGATTCACGTATATTTTTAGGGTCGATTTACGATTATTTAAGGAAAAATTAAGAAAATAAAACGCAAGGGGGTAATCGATTGGTTACTAAATCAGGTAAGTAAATATGCAGGTTGCAATGTATTTTTATTAATTCAGGTAGTAAATATATATATAAAATTATTACAAAATCGTATATATTTATTATTATTTAGATAAGTGATACCTAAATAATTATGAGTTATGAGCGTTTGGTACATAATACAAATTATTTAATCCATTGCAATTATACGCTATCTTTATTAGTAATATTATATTATTTTATACAATTATTTTATATTGGTTTAAAACAAAGGAACCGAAAGTTATCTTATCGCCTACTTTACGGCTTATACTGTTTGTAAAAATATAATGTTAACTTTAAGATAAATACTAAATATTAATAATAATATGTTTTTATTTAAATAATTTATACATAATATACACAAAATATTTTGTTTTCAATACACTCCTACTTTGTATAGTGTATCCATTACAAAACACATAACATACAAATTAGATCAATATGTGGACCTTAATATCATATTTGTGAGGGTTTTTGTTTAGACCACCCATATGATAATTTTGAATATTATTATTACCGAAGTGTTAAAATTATGAATAAAGAGCTGAAATAAGTAGCACGATTAAACAACCACATGATACGCTGCGGTCGCGTATCGGTTGTTTTTTTTGGGGAAAATATATGTATTATTAATAAAAAAAAAAAAGAAATCATTAAAAATTCAATACATACACGCGGACAATAATATGCACGGGTATTGTCGAGTATGTAGCTATACGGATAATATCAGGTTTATAGGTACACGTGTAATGGCGAGTTTTGGTTTATATACGTCGAAAACCGCTATTACCTTCACGGGTCGGGTGTCCAGGACGGTCTAAATCTGTGTTTTCGTTTCAACTTCGTAAATAAATTAGCGTCCCGGGTTCGATACGCTCCCGACAGACCCCTCGTTTTTTGCAATATTTTTTTTTTTTTTTTTTTGGGTTTCTGCTTACATAACCGTATTTTGATAATATAATACAATAATCATTTTTTTTTTCTGGGTTCTGTACTATTCATCAATTATTTTCTTAGTAATATAACTTTATTAACTTTAAACAAACTATATTAAATAATTACCTTGATAACAAAATCTATCTTGATAATTTTGTGTAACACAGAAGGAATTAGGGAGTATATTGCAACAAATTAATAATTATTATTTATATTATTTTCCAATAAATATCAATCATAAAAATATTTATATTAAAACAATAACATTTGATTTGTCATTTAACCATTTTCTAAAATAATAGTTTCAATTTGTGTATTATAAACACATAGTACTATATCTATGGTATTATTCACCAATATAAATTTCTACAGAATATACGATCATAGTTTTATATATTTTTTCTATATTTTTCATACAAAAAATATATCATAAAATTAAGTCTTTTGAGATTGTATAACCCTACACTGACCACCGTAATTGGTTAATTTGAATATTATCCAATTCGAATACCTGATATGATAATTGCCATGCAGTTTAAAACATTAACTGGTTATTTTTATTAATAACCAATCTGATGGCCTATACAATTAATTGTTACAGGCTTGGACGGTCATTTAGGAAGGACCATGATCCTTTTGGAAAATTAATAAATATGCTTGTATCTAGTTTTTCCGTATATTTTTACGGTCGATTTACGATTATTTAAGGAAAAATTAAGAAAAAAAAAACGCAAGGTAGTAATCGATTGGTTACTAAATCAGGTAAGTTAATATGCAGGTTGTTATTCTCGTATTATTTTTACTTTTTCTTGGATAGTTTGCGTTCCCTTGCGCCGATTATGAAGTTTATACATAAAAAACCTTTTCCGTTGTTGCTGCTTCCTATACAGGGCAGCGTCGGAGACGATAACATGTCAAAATCAGTCGGATTCAAATAATAGAAATAATAAAAAAGTAATCGGACTTTGGAATTTAGCGTATGTGAAATCAACGACTAAGAATAATTAATATTTGAATACACGAAAATGTGTGAAACTCGATTTACACAAATTTTCATATAGACTACAATATTTTTTTTATTGTTGTTTTAGACAATTTTAATTTTCATAAACGTACGGTACTGAGCTTAATATATCATAGTTGATTGAAAATGCAAAATACAAAATTTTTAATGTTATGTCCAAACCTCTCGTCGTTTCAACAGACATCAGTATAATAATTTTTCATACGAATTGAAACGTTTTGTTTTTTTTTAATCAATGATCGTTAATTAAAACTATGAAATTAATTATCACCGAAGTGTTAAATTTGTGAATAAAGTCGTGTAATAAGTAGTAATAATTTATAAAAAGAATAATGAAATCATGAAAAATTCAATACCTACACGCGAACAATAATATGCACGGGTAATGTCAAGTATGTAGGTTTACGGATAATATCATGCTTATAGGTACACGTGTAATGGCGAGTTTTGGTTTATATACGTCGAAAAGCGCTTTTTCCTTCACGGGTCGGGTGTCCAGGATGGTCCTAATATGTGTTTACGTTTCAGCTTCGAACTTTGTGTGCCCCGGTTCGACTTGCACCCGACAGACCACATTTTTTGCAATATTTATTTATTTTTTTTGGTTTCTGCTAACATAACCGTATTTCGATAATAAAATACAATAATCATTTTTTTTTTTTTGGGTTCTGTAGTATTCATCAATTATTTTCTCAAGTAATATAACATCTCTTAACGTCTAATCACTGGTGTACCCTGGTTTGTCTCAAATGCCACCATAAATTCCGACCTCAAATTACCTTTCGTCAATGAAATTGCTGCCATCTACTACAAACGCTTCCACGCCAAACTTATACATATTCCAAACCAAAAAATTTATGAGTTAGCAATAAATAAATAATTATTATTTATATTATAAAATACCTTGGAATTTAGCGTATGTGAAATCAACGGCTAAGAACAATTAATATTTGAATACACGAAAATATGTGAAAATCGATTTACTCAAATTTTCATATAGACTACAATAGTTTTTGTATTGTTGTTTTAGACAATTTTAATTTTCATAAACGTACGGTTCTGAACTTAATATATCATACTTGATTGAAAATACAAAATACAAAATGTTTAATGTTATGTCCAAACCTCTCGTCGTTTCAACAAACTTCAGTATAATTTGTGATACAAATTGCAAAGTCTTTGTTTTTTACAATCAATGAACGCTAATTAAAATTCGTCACTTATATTCGTGGACGAAAAATTCTATTGCAATTCAGTAAGCATTTTATCAGTTTATTTTAGGGGCCGTGGTTATACATGGTTATTAGAGTTTATGTGTATACGTATTGAAAATATATTAAGATCTGTGTTTTTTGTACATGGATATTTTTTACCGATACACGTGTATTTAATGCCCGTTGGCTGATACCAGTGGATTTATTAACTGTGAAGTAAACACTGAACTGCAATGTAATTTTATTAATTCAGGTAGTAAATAGATATATAAAATTATTACAAAATCGTTCATCTTTTATTATTTAGATAAGTGATACCTAAATAATTATGAATTATGAGCGTTTGGTACATAATACAAATTATTTAATCCATTGCAATTATACGCTATCTTTATTAGTAATATTATATTATTTTATACAATTATTTTATATTGGTTTAAAACAAAGGAACCGAAAGTTATCTTATCGCCTACTTTACGGCTTATACTGTTTGTAAAAATATAATGTTAACTTTAAGATAAATACTAAATATTAATAATAATATGTTTTTATTTAAATAATTTATACATAATATACACAAAATATTTTGTTTTCAATACACTCCTACTTTGTATAGTGTATCCATTACAAAACACATAACATACAAATTAGATCAATATGTGGACCTTAATATCATATTTGTGAGGGTTTTTGTTTAGACCACCCATATGATAATTTTGAATATTATTATGACCGAAGTGTTAAAATTATTTTAAGTTGGTTATCAGTAGCCGCCGCGACAGGTTGTTCTCAGCGCTCCGATCAATCCCAACGTTTGTGTTCTTATAATTAAGCTTATTCAATGAATCCTAAAAATAATAGTATTTCTGCTCAAGATCGCAATCTACCAGATACTTCAAAAAAGAAAAATACAAGAACTAGTAGTGATGCTCTCACTCCTCCTTATACAAGTAAAAACAGATTCGCCCCACTTCTAACTCTCCAAAACAGCGACAAAACGGACGGCACCGACGACGAAGTCAGCTCTCAACAATCACAGGTTAGACCAAAAATACCACCTATTTACATATACAACATTTCTGATTATCAAAACTTCCACACTTAATTAACCAATATAACTTTTGGCGAATTCTCCATCGTCAACACAAAATCTGCTCTCAAATTAAACATGGATTCTATTGACGATTATAGAACCCCAACAAAACTTTTTGACGATTCCGGTATAGAATACCACACTTACCAATTCCCAGAAAACAAACAACTATCTGTCATCATTAGGAACCTCCCAGTAAATATATCTGAAGCTTGTATATATAAAGAACTCGTAGAACTGAAATTCGAAGTAGCCTCAGTCACTAGTCTGCAAAATAAATTCAAAACTCCAATACCTATCGTAGCTGTACTGCTATCCAAATCATCTACTGCGATTTACTCTCTAAACAGACTCTTGCATTGTGTAGTAGCGGTAGAACTAAGGCAACCTTCCAAGGGCATTCCTCAATGTACTAACTGCCAGCGTTTTTCGTATACAAAAAAGTTTTGTCATTTACCACCCAGATGCGTCAAATTCACAGGTGACCACCACTATAGTTCTTGTTCAAAAGACATAAACACTCCACCAAAATGTGTAAACTGCCTTAGCGATCACCCAGCGAGCTACAGAGGCTGTACTTTCTATAAAGATATTTCAAAAAAAAACAATAATAACAAAAATAACGCTACCCAACTTCCAAGCAATTATACGAAATTCAAATTCCCGGTGAACATCTCTAATAGTACACAAAATGACGTAACCGATAAACGTTCATATGCTGTCGCAACTAAAAATAAATTGCAAGATAAACCATTAAACAACACAGATAACGACTTCACGAAAACGCTGTTACCCTTAATTAACACATTCGTTTCTCAATTATTGCAGAAAATAATAGAAAATCTGCCAGCCATCCTTAACAGCGTACTTCTAAACTCAAATGGATCCCCATAATACCATTCTATTAAACTGGAACGCCAACGGATTAAAAAATAAAAGGAACACTCTACTAGCCTTCCTTACTCATCATAACATTGATATCGCTTGTATAACAGAAACACACTTATCAAGTGTAGACAAAATTAAATTCCCTGGTTATATCATACACCGCGCAGATCGTGTTACACAGTCACGAGCTATGGGGGAGTTGTTATTCTTGTTCGTGCCCAAATTAAACAACAAGAAATTCCTAATCATAACCTGTTGTGCCTAGAAGCCGTAGCAGTGCTAATTAAATTAAATAATAGATATGTTACCATCGTTAGCGCTTATCAACCTCCCAGTCGCCAAATGCACATCTCGGATTACGTTAAAGTAATGAGTCTAGATAACTCAATTATAATGACAGGCGATCTAATCGCAAAACACACTAATTGGAGCTGTCGCGCTATTAATCCGAATGGCACCAAATTACTATCTTTCATAGTTAACACGCCTTATACAATTTATGCTCCAAATGAGCCTACTTATTTTCCTTCAGATGCCAATAGACAGCCAGATATCTTAGATATTTTATTAATAAAATCATTTCCTTTTAATTGCATGCAAGAAGCCCTCGCTGAGCTCGACTCAGACCATATCCCAGTTAAAATCACAATTAATTCATCTTCACAATCTTATCGATCAAACAACTCTCTAATTAAAGGCAAACCTAACTGGGATATATTCTCAAATCAAATTAATATCAACTTAATAATACCTAAAACTATACACACGATCCAAGCTGCAGAACAAATGTCCGAACACTTAACCACAGTCATTGCTGACGCCGCACGAGCGTGCTCCAAGCCCACGCCACATTATACCAAAAATATCGGCTTTCTACCTCAATATATACTTTCCTTAATCCAACGTAAACACCATGCTAGACGAATTTGGCAAAACCAAAGAAATACGGAAAACAAAAAGTCACTGAATAAACTCACCAAGGGCGTGAGTACGGCCCTACAAAACTACCGTGTGTTGTCGTATAATAGCTATCTCCTAAATATGTACCCGGGAGATTCAAATTTATGGAAGGAGACCAAACCACTACTGAACCAAGAAATAAACACGATTCCCCCTCTCCGTATTGCAAATCAACTGGTGATATCCGACGCAGATAAATGTAATGTTTTTTCAGAAATGTTATACAACACATTTTCTACCAAACAAACTACAGATATAAATAATGAACGGCGGGTCCATAAGTTATTAGATCCATCTGATTATTCAGTTCAAACATGCATGGATTATTTTACATCCAATGAAATTAAGATAATTGTCAAAAATTTACCAAACAAAAAGCCCCGGGCCATGACCACCGTACCAACCTTATGTTTAAGAAACTTCCTGCCAAAGGACTCGTCTTTATGACTTCCTTATTTAATTTTTTGTTACGCGTTGGTCATTTTCCACTGAATTGGAAATTAGCAACAGTTATACTAATAAAAAAACCGGGTAAGGATAAATCAAATCCTGATAGCTACAGACCGATAAGTCTACTTACCTCCCTATCAAAAATATTTGAAAAAGTTATCCACACAAGACTACAAAATTTTTTGTACAGCGCAGATGTTATCCCAAAATTTCATTTCGGGTTTAGGTCTAACCACTTGACCGTACAACAACTTTTCCGTATAACAGAACATATTAGCACTTCATTTGAAAAACATTGCCATACTGGTGCTGTATTTATAGATGTCTCAAAAGCGTTTGATAAAGTATGGCACGAAGGTCTTTTATTCAAACTAAAATCTTTCAACATAACGAAGTACTTATTGAATATAATCAATTCCTTTCTAACAAATAGACAATTCTCAGTTAAAATAAACGAAAATCTCTCTGACCCCGGTCCATCTCTGCTGGTGTACCTCAAGGGTCCAAACTCGGACCTATATTCTTCAACATATTCATATCTGATATACCGCAATCACCACGCACAAACATCGCCCTATTCGCGGAAAACACAACTATCTACAGTGAATCCCGCAACGTTGAAGCGATAACAAACAACTTACAAAATCATCTAAATCTACTGGCAAAATGGTGCAATAGCTGGAAAATACACATAAACGCTTCAAAAAGCACAGCTGTCATATTTAGCATACGTCGCTATTCCACTCCACCACCATTAAGATTCGTTAACGATTCCATACCTTGGCAGCCCTCTGTCAAGTACCTTGGTGTCACGTTAGACAAGAGGTTAACCTATGGGCCTCACATAGCTTCTAAACTACAACAAGCCTACCAGCGCCTCTCTATGCTATACCCTATCCTATACAAAAAAATCAATTATACAAAATAATGCTCAATATTAATTTACAAGCAATTACTACGCTCACTAATAACCTACGCCTGTCCTATCTGGGGTAACTGCGCAGCGACACACTTAAGAAAAATACAAATCTTCCAAAACAAAATATTAAGGATAATAACAAACGCACTATGGTTCATACGCAACGAAAATCTTCATAAAGACCTCCGAATCATTAAAATCCAAGATCACATAAGAGCTCTTGCTGAAAATTTCCACAGTTCATTCCATAAATCAACTGGCTCAGTACATTTCAACCTACACATACGTCCACCACCTCAAAAACGTCTAAAACGCGGTCGTCCGCAAGATCTTATTCTATAATGACTATTTAATAAATATCAAACTATAACGTAATAATTAAAAATAATATTATATTCATTATCCACACTTTCATTATTGTCTACATGCCTGATCATTCTTAAATTAATTACCATTGTTTGTCACTATTGTTATTACTTATAATCGCTATTACTACTTAGCTATTATCATGATAAAATAATCAAAAATTAATGTTACTAAGTATACATAGATGTGAATAGCCTTACAGGCTAGGAATGTCTTATTATAAAATAAACAAAAAAAAAAAAAAAAATTAATAAAAAATAATGAAATCATGAATAATTCAATACATATACGCGGACATTAATATGAACGGGTATTGTCGAGTATGTAGCTATACGGATAATATCAGGTTTATATGTACACGTGTAATGGCGAGTTTTGGTTTATATACGTCGAAAACCGATATTACCTTCACGGGTCGGGTGTCCAGGACGGTCTAAATCTGTGTTTTCGTTTCAGCTTCTTAAATAAATTAGCGTCCCGGGTTCGATACGCTCCCGACAGACCCCTCGTTTTTTGCAATATTTTTTTTTTTTTTTTTTTGGGTTTCTGCTTACATAACCGTATTTTGATAATATAATACAATAATAATTTTTTTTTTCTCGCTTCTGGATTATTCATCAATTATTTTCTTAAATAATATAACTTTAATAACTTTAAACAAACTATATTAAATAATTACTTTGATAACAAAATCTATCTTGATAATTTTGTTTAATACAGAATGAATAACCGAGTATATTGCAACAAATAAATAATTCTAATTTATATTATTTTCTAATAAATATCAATCATAAAAATATTTATATAATAACAATATCATTTGTTTTGTCATTTAAGCATTTTCTATAATAAATAGTATCAATTTGTGTATTATTAAAACATAGTACTATATCTATGGTATTATTCAACAAAATAAAAGCTACTGAATATTTTAGACAATATTAATTTTCATAAACGTACGGTTCTGAACTTAATATATCATAGTTGAGTGAAAATACAAAATACAAAATTTTTAATGCTATGTCCGAACCCCTCGTCGATTCAACAGACTTCAGTAAAATAATTTTTCATACAAATTGAAACGTTTTTGTTTTTTTTAATCAATGAACGAAAATAAAAATTATGAAATTTATTATCACCAGTGTTAAATTTGTGAATAATGTCGTGAAATAAATAGCACGATTAAACATGCTACGCTGCGGTCGCTAAATCGGCATAGTATATGATTACTCGGTTTTTTTTTTGGGAATATGTATGTATTATTTATAAAAAAAATAATGAAATCATGATAAATTCAATACATACAGGCGAATAATATGCACGGGTAATGTCAAGTATGTAGGTTTACGGATAATATCATGCTTATAGGTACACGTGTAATGGCGAGTTTTGGTTTATATACGTCGAAAAGCGCTTTTTCCTTCACGGGTCGGGTGTCCAGGATGGTCCTAATATGTGTTTACGTTTCAGCTTCGAACTTTGTGTGCCCCGGTTCGACTTGCACCCGACAGACCACATTTTTTGCAATATTTATTTATTTTTTTTGGTTTCTGCTAACATAACCGTATTTCGATAATAAAATACAATAATCATTTTTTTTTTTTTGGGTTCTGTAGTATTCATCAATTATTTTCTCAAGTAATATAACATCTCTTAACGTCTAATCACTGGTGTACCCTGGTTTGTCTCAAATGCCACCATAAATTCCGACCTCAAATTACCTTTCGTCAATGAAATTGCTGCCATCTACTACAAACGCTTCCACGCCAAACTTATACATATTCCAAACCAAAAAATCAATGAGTTAGCAATAAATAAATAATTATTATTTATATTATAAAATACCTTGGAATTTAGCGTATGTGAAATCAACGGCTAAGAACAATTAATATTTGAATACACGAAAATATGTGAAAATCGATTTACTCAAATTTTCATATAGACTACAATAGTTTTTGTATTGTTGTTTTAGACAATTTTAATTTTCATAAACGTACGGTTCTGAACTTAATATATCATACTTGATTGAAAATACAAAATACAAAATGTTTAATGTTATGTCCAAATCTCTCGTCGTTTCAACAAACTTCAGTATAATTTGTGATACAAATTGCAAAGTCTTTGTTTTTTACAATCAATGAACGCTAATTAAAATTCGTCACTTATATTCGTGGACGAAAAATTCTATTGCAATTCAGTAAGCATTTTATCAGTTTATTTTAGGGGCCGTGGTTATACATGGTTATTAGAGTTTATGTGTATACGTATTGAAAATATATTAAGATCTGTGTTTTTTGTACATGGATATTTTTTACCGATACACGTGTATTTAATGCCCGTTGGCTGATACCAGTGGATTTATTAACTGTGAAGTAAACACTGAACTGCAATGTAATTTTATTAATTCAGGTAGTAAATAGATATATAAAATTATTACAAAATCGTTCATCTTTTATTATTTAGATAAGTGATACCTAAATAATTATGAATTATGAGCGTTTGGTACATAATACAAATTATTTAATCCATTGCAATTATACGCTATCTTTATTAGTAATATTATATTATTTTATACAATTATTTTATATTGGTTTAAAACAAAGGAACCGAAAGTTATCTTATCGCCTACTTTACGGCTTATACTGTTTGTAAAAATATAATGTTAACTTTAAGATAAATACTAAATATTAATAATAATATGTTTTTATTTAAATAATTTATACATAATATACACAAAATATTTTGTTTTCAATACACTCCTACTTTGTATAGTGTATCCATTACAAAACACATAACATACAAATTAGATCAATATGTGGACCTTAATATCATATTTGTGAGGGTTTTTGTTTAGAACACCCATATGATAATTTTGAATATTATTATTACCGAAGTGTTAAAATTATGAATAAAGAGCTGAAATAAGTAGCACGATTAAACAACCACATGATACGCTGCGGTCGCGTATCGGTTGTTTTTTTTGGGGAAAATATATGTATTATTAATAAAAAAAAAAAAGAAATCATTAAAAATTCAATACATACACGCGGACAATAATATGCACGGGTATTGTCGAGTATGTAGCTATACGGATAATATCAGGTTTATAGGTACACGTGTAATGGCGAGTTTTGGTTTATATACGTCGAAAACCGCTATTACCTTCACGGGTCGGGTGTCCAGGACGGTCTAAATCTGTGTTTTCGTTTCAACTTCGTAAATAAATTAGCGTCCCGGGTTCGATACGCTCCCGACAGACCCCTCGTTTTTTGCAATATTTTTTTTTTTTTTTTTTTGGGTTTCTGCTTACATAACCGTATTTTGATAATATAATACAATAATCATTTTTTTTTTCTGGGTTCTGTACTATTCATCAATTATTTTCTTAGTAATATAACTTTATTAACTTTAAACAAACTATATTAAATAATTACCTTGATAACAAAATCTATCTTGATAATTTTGTGTAACACAGAAGGAATTAGGGAGTATATTGCAACAAATTAATAATTATTATTTATATTATTTTCCAATAAATATCAATCATAAAAATATTTATATTAAAACAATAACATTTGATTTGTCATTTAACCATTTTCTAAAATTAATAGTTTCAATTTGTGTATTATAAACACATAGTACTATATCTATGGTATTATTCACCAATATAAATTTCTACAGAAGATACGATCATAGTTCTATATATTTTTTTTATATTATTCATACAAAAAATATATCATAAAATTAAGTCTTTTGAGATTGTATAACCCTACACTGACCACCGTAATTGGTTAATTTGAATATTATCCAATTCGAATACCTGATATGATAATTGCCATGCAGTTTAAAACATTAACTGGTTATTTTTATTAATAACCAATCTGATGGCCTATACAATTAATTGTTACAGGCTTGGACGTTCATTTAGGAAGGACCATGATCCTTTTGGAAAATTAATAAATATGCTTGTATCTAGTTTTTCCGTATATTTTTACGGTCGATTTACGATTATTTAAGGAAAAATTAAGAAAAAAAAAACGCAAGGTGGTAATCGATTGGTTACTAAATCAGGTAAGTTAATATGCAGGTTGTTATTCTCGTATTATTTTTACTTTTTCTTGGATAGTTTGCGTTCCCTTGCGCCGATTATGAAGTTTATACATAAAAAACCTTTTCCGTTATTGCTGCTTCCTATACAGGGCAGCGTCGGAGACGATAACATGTCAAAATCAGTCGGATTCAAATAATAGAAATAATAAAAAAGTAATCGGACTTTGGAATTTAGCGTATGTGAAATCAACGACTAAGAATAATTAATATTTGAATACACGAAAATGTGTGAAACTCGATTTACACAAATTTTCATATAGATAATACAATATATACAATATTTTTTTTATTGTTGTTTTAGACAATTTTAATTTTCATAAACGTACGGTACTGAGCTTAATATATCATAGTTGATTGAAAATGCAAAATACAAAATTTTTAATGTTATGTCCAAACCTCTCGTCGTTTCAACAGACTTCAGTATAATAATTTTTCATACGAATTGAAACGTTTTTGTTTTTTTTAATCAATGTTTGTTAATTAAAACTATGAAATTTATTATCACCGAAGTATTAAATTTGTGAATAAAGTCGTGTAATAAGTAGCACGATTAAACATGCTACGCTGCGGTCGCGAAATCGCGAAATCGGCGTAGTATATGGATTATTCGGTTTTTTTTGGGGGGGGGGGAATATATATGTATTATTTATAAAAAGAATAATGAAATCATGAAAAATTCAATACCTACACGCGAACAATAATATGCACGGGTAATGTCAAGTATGTAGGTTTACGGATAATATCATGCTTATAGGTACACGTGTAATGGCGAGTTTTGGTTTATATACGTCGAAAAGCGCTTTTTCCTCCACGGGTCGGGTGTCCAGGATGGTCCTAATATGTGTTTACGTTTCAGCTTCGAACTTTGTGTGCCCCGGTTCGACATGCACCCGACAGACCACATTTTTTGCAATATTTTTTTTTTTTTTATGGTTTCTGCTAACATATTCGTATTTCGATAATATAATACAATAATTATTTTTTGACATGTAAATGTGTTTATGGCTGGGGGTCATTCTGTTAATTTGTCCGACACCGAGAATGTTACCATGACGTCATTGGTGCGTTCATGTGTGCGTGCGTGTGTGTTTGTGTGTGCGTCGACTGGTGGGGACCAGTTTCCGGAAATTAGCGATTATACGAACATTATCGGAATCGCGGTGGCTTGTGATCTATTAGTAACATTAGGTATAGCACGTTGTATAATAAATGTATTGACGATAAAAATAACTCGTTGTAAATTATATAATATAACTAATGTTGGTTAATAGTTTGTTCATCGATTTCAGTAGCCATTATCGGTGTTTGTAATTTTAATAACTAGTAAGCTTATAATTCTTCGTAAATATATTTATATTATTTACATTATATATATATATATATACACACCAATTATCACCGCTGCTATACCGTATTTTACCACCATCGTGGAATAGTGAATCGAGAATTAAGGAATGAGTTTGCTCGTCTCGAATGCCATCGTTTAATTACAATAGGGCCTACATGTTGCGATTTTCCCGATTGTTCTTTGCCGTCAGATTTCACCTCGCTTTCTCTTTGCACGTTCAGTGCGCAATCTTTAAACGCTCACTCGATTGATATAACTACAGATTTTGTACTTCCGCGCTGTAAATTACTTTCTATTTCCGAAACATGGATCGAAAATGATCAAACTGTCGTAATACCGGGTTTTCGCACGCTTTCGCGTTTCAAACGAAATGCGATTCGTTCGCACGCTTTCGCGTTTCAAACGAAATGCGATTCGTTCGGGCGGTGTTGCTATATGCGTAAATAAGAACATGAGTTCTCCCGATGGAGTACAAATCGATCGAGTACAATTTGTGCGAATGTAATCGAGAAAATAAGAACGTGAAGCGAACTGCGACATCTCATGACGATATCGGCGTGACATTTGTGCTGTTGAGACGACGATCAATAGTGAACGAACCGTACGGTTCATTTCACACTACACGGTTTTGACCGTATGGCAAAAAATCGGACGGCGAAATTTTGTTAGAGGCGCGACGAAGAGCATATACGCTTTCATATTATACGGTCACGGCAAAACGCCGGCGCCGTGCCGTGCCAGTTGGCCAGTCTACTGCCACTACAGTATACGGCAGCCGGACGGCGCGATAAGCGTAGTGGCGTACGTGACCAAATGCACATTTTCACATTATACGATTTTTTTTATTCGTGCGGCCGAGTTCGATCAGTCACTTCGAGACGCGAATAAACTTAAACTTGCAATTAAACTTGTAATACATCAAAAGGAGCACACGACATACGGAAATAATTAAAATAGTTATTTTCATCGTTTCGTTAGTCATTAAATAAAGTATAAAACAATACCACTTGTTCTCTCCTAGCCATTAATAGGATGTACCCAAAAAACACGATTTTTCTGTTGTCTTTTGCGGCGACGATTGTATAACCGTAGTGCAATAATTTGTGTGTCGTTCATTACAACAACGCGCGACTTGAGTGTTCTTATAATACTAAACCTGTACAAAAGTATACTAACCATAGCATATCTGCATAAATCGTGTTTTACCGTACGGTCAAAACCGTATAATGTGTAATGAGCCACTGATCCGGTTTATGCCGTCCGGTTTATTGCCGTACGGTCGAAACCGTGTAGTGTGAAATAAGCCTGCTTGTGACGGTTTACACCTCTCCGAACACACCGTTTGAAAGAATTAGAGAATTTTTCGTCTTACATCTAATGGCATACAGCCCTAAATCAAAAGGAATGTTCGAGGTGCTCAAAAAGTATAATAATCACGATTTACCCATGATCGTTGGCGGAGAATTAAATTTGGATTAACGAGGATCACGCGGAACTGGATTCATCGAATTTATGCGTACCGAACTTGGATTAGAATTAAGTAACGATCTCGCAACCTCTACTTCGTGCAATTCAACTTGTATCGACGCCGTATTTTATCGACACACCGAGAAGCTTGAAACTCGTGAGTACGTTTCATATTTCAGTACACACCGTCCTTTATTATCCACCACTAAAAGTATTGTAAATGACGATTATGTAGTTTAAATTAAAAATTTAGAAAAATGTATACTAAATAAAAATAACTGCTGTCATTGAAAAATAAATAAATAATTACTGTCTTTGAAAATTGTTTATTTTTTACACGTGTTAAAAAAGTTACCTACAGTTTAATCCTCGTCTCCTCGTATCTAATACCTTATTGACATCGACATTCTTATGTCAACTATATTCAGTAGAAACAAGACATATACATGTACCGATGTATCTGTATGTAGTGTAGATACTCTTGGCTTTTTTTTTCTCGCTTCTGGATTATTCATCAATTATTTTCTTAAGTTATATAACTTTATTAACTTTAAACAAACTATATTACATAATTACCTTGGTAATTTTGTTTAATACAGAATGAATAATCGAGTATATTGCAACAAATAAATAATTCTAATTTATATTATTTTCTAATAAATATCAATCATAAAAATATTTATATTATAACAATATCATTTGTATTGTCATTTAAGCATTTTCTATAATAAATAGTTTCAATTTGTGTATTATTGACACATAGTACTATATCTATGGTATTATTCAACAAAATAAATGCTACTAAATATTTCAGACAATATTAATTTACATAAACGTACGGTTCTGAACTTAATATATCATAGTTGAATGAAAAAACAAAATACAAAATTTTTAATGCTATGTCCAAACCCCTCTTCGTTTCAACAGACTTCAGTATAATAATTTTTCATACGAATTGAAACGTTTTGTTTTTTTTAATCAATGATCGTTAATTAAAACTATGAAATTAATTATCACCGAAGTGTTAAATTTGTGAATAAAGTCGTGTAATAAGTAGTAATAATTTATAAAAAGAATAATGAAATCATGAAAAATTCAATACCTACACGCGAACAATAATATGCACGGGTAATGTCAAGTATGTAGGTTTACGGATAATATCATGCTTATAGGTACACGTGTAATGGCGAGTTTTGGTTTATATACGTCGAAAAGCGCTTTTTCCTTCACGGGTCGGGTGTCCAGGATGGTCCTAATATGTGTTTACGTTTCAGCTTCGAACTTTGTGTGCCCCGGTTCGACTTGCACCCGACAGACCACATTTTTTGCAATATTTATTTATTTTTTTTGGTTTCTGCTAACATAACCGTATTTCGATAATAAAATACAATAATCATTTTTTTTTTTTTTGGGTTCTGTAGTATTCATCAATTATTTTCTCAAGTAATATAACATCTCTTAACGTCTAATCACTGGTGTACCCTGGTTTGTCTCAAATGCCACCATAAATTCCGACCTCAAATTACCTTTCGTCAATGAAATTGCTGCCATCTACTACAAACGCTTCCACGCCAAACTTATACATATTCCAAACCAAAAAATTTATGAGTTAGCAATAAATAAATAATTATTATTTATATTATAAAATACCTTGGAATTTAGAGTATGTGAAATCAACGGCTAAGAACAATTAATATTTGAATACACGAAAATATGTGAAAATCGATTTACTCAAATTTTCATATAGACTACAATAGTTTTTGTATTGTTGTTTTAGACAATTTTAATTTTCATAAACGTACGGTTCTGAACTTAATATATCATACTTGATTGAAAATACAAAATACAAAATGTTTAATGTTATGTCCAAACCTCTCGTCGTTTCAACAAACTTCAGTATAATTTGTGATACAAATTGCAAAGTCTTTGTTTTTTACAATCAATGAACGCTAATTAAAATTCGTCACTTATATTCGTGGACGAAAAATTCTATTGCAATTCAGTAAGCATTTTATCAGTTTATTTTAGGGGCCGTGGTTATACATGGTTATTAGAGTTTATGTGTATACGTATTGAAAATATATTAAGATCTGTGTTTTTTGTACATGGATATTTTTTACCGATACACGTGTATTTAATGCCCGTTGGCTGATACCAGTGGATTTATTAACTGTGAAGTAAACACTGAACTGCAATGTAATTTTATTAATTCAGGTAGTAAATAGATAGATAAAATTATTACAAAATCGTTTATCTTTTATTATTTAGATAAGTGATACCTAAATAATTATGAATTATGAGCGTTTGGTACATAATACAAATTATTTAATCCATTGCAATTATACGCTATCTTTATTAGTAATATTATATTATTTTATACAATTATTTTATATTGGTTTAAAACAAAGGAACCGAAAGTTATCTTATCGCCTACTTTACGGCTTATACTGTTTGTATAAATATAATGTTAACTTTAAGATAAATACTAAATATTAATAATAATATGTTTTTATTTAAATAATTTATACATAATATACACAAAATATTTTGTTTTCAATACACTCCTACTTTGTATAGTGTATCCATTACAAAACACATAACATACAAATTAGATCAATATGTGGACCTTAATATCATATTTGTGAAGGTTTTTGTTTAGAACACTCATATGATAATTTTGAATATTATTATTACCGAAGTGTTAAAATTATGAATAAAGAGGTGAAATAAGTAGCACGATTAAACAACCACATGATACGCTGCGGTCGCGTATCGGTTGTTTTTTTTGGGGAAAATATATGTATTATTAATAAAAAAAAAAAAAGAAATCATTAAAAATTCAATACATACACGCGGACAATAATATGCACGGGTATTGTCGAGTATGTAGCTATACGGATAATATCAGGTTTATAGGTACACGTGTAATAGCGAGTTTTGGTTTATATACGTCGAAAACCGCTATTACCTTCACGGGTCGGGTGTCCAGGACGGTCTAAATCTGTTTTCGTTTAAACTTCTTAAACAAACTAGCGTCCCGGGTTCGATACGCTCCCGACAGACCCCTCGTTTTTTGCAATATTTTTTTTTTTTTTTTTTTGGGTTTCTGCTTACATAACCGTATTTTTATAATATAATACAATAATCATTTTTTTTTTCTGGGTTCTGTACTATTCATCAATTATTTTCTTAGTAATATAACTTTATTACCTTTAAACAAACTATATTAAATAATTACCTTAATAACAAAATCTATCTTGATAATTTTGTGTAACACAGAAGGAATTAGGGAGTATATTGCAACAAATTAATAATTATTATTTATATTATTTTCCAATAAATATCAATTATAAAAATATTTATATTAAAACAATAACATTTGATTTGTCATTTAACCATTTTCTAAAATTAATAGTTTCAATTTGTGTATTATAAACACATAGTACTATATCTATGGTATTATTCACCAATATAAATTTCTACAGAAGATACGATCATAGTTTTATATATTTTTTCTATATTTTTCATACAAAAAATATTTCATAAAATTAACACATTGACGGACCGTTTTCATTTATCTAAATTCCTATAACTTGCTTTTAAAACGCACTTTTTTATTACTGCTATAGCAGTACAAAAATTATTACTGCTATAGCAGTGCTGCTGTACGCACATTGAAAAGTCGATGTAAGTTGACATTACTGCTATAGCTGTAATCATTTTTTTGATTATAATACATCAAATTCATAAATTATTTCATAATATATAACCAATAAATCTGTATTATTATTATAAGAAATTAAATATAAACAATAGTTATTATAATTGTATGATTATAAAAACATTTTAAACAAATAGCACATAAATGCTTTATAAATTATAGTACAATTGTATATTTGTATGATTATATAAACATTTTAACATAAATATAAACCTCATTGAAAAAAAAATCTTTTAAATACAATTATAACACTCAATCATATTAATTGCAACTTTTTGTGATAAGCTTCAAAACAAAATCCTGCACAAAGTTGTTTTGCGCATTGCTTGCACTGGAAAGACGTTTGTTTTCTGGTTTTATTGGTCTTGTAGCACTGTAAACAATTTTTGTAGTAAAGAGTTCTCTTATAATTTTCTGGTATTGGTATTCTCTCTTGATAGTGATTGGTTGCTAGAGGTATTGACGGCTTTTTCTTTAGTACAAAGAGTTCATTTGCAGTCACATTGTTCGGAATATTGAACAAATTTTTAATGAGTAAATCACGAAAAGCTTTAAATTTCATATTTGGAGTGTCAAAATGTTTTTTATAGATAAAAAACGAGTTCCAAACTGTAACATCGAGTAAATGAAAAATTACCTTTTTATACCATTTACATGTCTTTCTTGGACTGCTATAGTAACTAGCCATCTGGTCTGACCGATCAACACCACTCATATAGTTGTTGTACTCGACGATCTCCGACGGTTTGTTCTTTTGTTGGCCGTACCGATTTTCTGATTGTATTAATTTTGGATGTACTCTAGTTGTTATACACAAAACATCACGCTTATCCTTCCATTTACTTACGTAAACATTATTTTTACGTCTCCATACATGTTGTCCTTTTTTTAGTTTATTATCAATTACAACTTTTGGATTTCCTTTACGATTTTTTCTTAAAGACCCAGTTGTGTGCGTTTTTAGTTCAATTAAATTATTTGAAAGTGTCACACTGTTATAATAGTTGTCCATGTATAGAGAGAACCCCTTATTTAGGTAATTATTCATTAACCTTAAATCAATACTATCTATTTTTGATGTCCTAGATGGTACAGCTAATTGTTCTTGCTTTCCTTGGTACATTTCTATGTTGAGCACATACCCATCATATGAAGTGAGTTCGTAAAATTTAATGCCATACCTAGCCTTCTTGTTTTTTATATATTGCCTAAATATAATTCGACCACGGTGTAACAATAACGATTCATCTATTGATAAATGTTCGGTAGGAATAAAAACTGTCTGAAAATTTTGAATTAATGTGTCAAATAATGGTTGGACTTTCATCATAGGTCCAATCACTTCATTATTATAACGGTCAGTATACTGTACTCTAAAGCAATTGAGTATTTGATCAAACCTTCTACCAGACATAATGTGATTAAAAACCGGATGGTAATATATTGGATTTTGTGAAAACATGTCTCGAATATCAGAAAACTTAACTGCTCCACCAAGTAAACAAATACCAAGAAAGCGTTTGATTTCATCTAAATCTACTGGTTTGAATGTCGAAGCTCGTGCATTTTTTTTATGAGGTCGATTACCTTTACTCAAATTTTCCCCATATTTATTAGTTATATCAATTACCATGTCAAAAATGTCATCTGTCCAAAATTTAGTAAAAATTTCAATTGGAAATTCACGAGAAGTTTCAGAAATATTTAATTTTATACCACTGTCACTATCATCAAATGTATAGTCTGGAATATCGGCGTAATATTCAACCCAACTATCAGTATCAGAATTATCATCACTAGACACACTTAAACTGTCATCCACCGATAAGTTGTCATCTGAATTTTGGTCGTCACCAGAATCAAACGAACGACGTACGGGTGGCAAACATTGAGAATAAGGTGGCCTTGGTTGTTCATAACTCGGATCATTATCCGAATCGTCCCCACAAGAAAACGAACTAGAACTACTAACACTCTCATTTAAATAATTTTGAATTTCACTAATCTGTCTTCGGTTTATATTTGAAAGGACGAAAATATATAAAATATGACAAAAGTACAATTGCGTATGTTCGTCGACTGTCGTTCTTTTGGTTCGAACAATCTCATATTAGATTAAATTATTGTTAAATAATCAATTCTGCGGTTTTATTTCATTGAAACACGGACTATACTTCACATTAGTTAATAAATATATCGCGAGTCAATAGAATTAACAACATAAACAATAATAAACCCGAATTCTAAAAATAGAAAATAGTATATTTTATTGGTATTTTTTCCGTATAAAAAATATGAGTGCCTAATTATCTAACCTAACACGGTGCGGCAGTCTGATGTCTACTTTCATTTGATACTATTAGAATAAGTACAGCTATAACAGTAATGCCGTAATATGAAATGTTTCACATTACTGCTATAGCAGTCATGCCACCTAACATCAAAATTATAAATTACTGCTATAGCAGTAGTGTCCGTCAATGTGTTAAGTCTATTGAGATTGTATAACCCTACACTGAACACCGTAAATGGTTAATTTGAATATTATCCAATTCGAATACCTGATGTGATAATTGCCATGCAGTTTAAAACATTAACTGGTTATTTTTATTAATAACCAAACCGATGGCCTATACAATTAATTGTTACAGGCACGGACGGTCATTTAGGAAGGACCATGATCCTCTTGGAAAATTAAAAAATATGCTTGTATCTAGTTTTCACGTATATTTTTACGGTCGATTTACGATTAATTAAGGAAAAATTAAAAAAATAAAACGCAAGATGGTAATCGATAGATTACTAAATCGGGTAAGTAAATATGCAGGTTGTTATTCTCGTATTATTATTACTTTTTCTTGGATAGTTTGCGTTCCCTTGCGCCGATTATGAAGTTTGTACATAAAAAACCATTTCCGTTATTGCTGCTTCCTATACAGGGCAGCGTCGGAGACGATAACAGGTCAAAATCAGTCGGGTTCAAATAATAGAAAGAATAAAAAAGTAATCGGACTTTGGAATTTAGCGTATGTGAAATCAACGGCTAAGAATAATTAATATTAGAATACACGAAAATGTGTCAAACTCGATTTACACAAATTTTCATATAGACTACAATATTTTTTTTATTGTTGTTTTAGCCAATTTTAATTTTCATAAACGTACGGTTCTGAACTTAATATATCATAGTTGATTGAAAATGCAAAATACAAAATTTTTAATGTTATGTCCAAACCTCTCGTCGTTTCAACAGACTTCAGTATAATAATTTTTCATACGAATTGAAACGTTTTGTTTTTTTTAATCAATGATCGTTAAATAAAACTATGAAATTTATTATCACCGAAGTGTTAAATTTGTGAATAAAGTCGTGTAATAAGTAGCACGATTAAACATGCTACGCTGCAGTCCCGAAATCGGCGTAGTATATGGATTATTCGGTTTTTTTTGGGGGGGGGGGAATATATATGTATTATTTATAAAAAAAATAATGAAATCATGAAAAATTCAATACCTACACGCGAACAATAATATGCACGGGTAATGTCAAGTATGTAGTTTTACGGATAATATCATGCTTATAGGTACACGTGTAATGGCGAGTTTTGGTTTATATACGTCGAAAAGCGCTTTTTCCGTCACGGGTCGGGTGTCCAGGATGGTCTTAATATGTGTTTACGTTTCAGTTTCGAACTTTGTGTGCCCCGGTTCGACTTGCACCCGACAGACCACATTTTTTGCAATATTTATTTATTTTTTTTGGTTTCTGCTAACATAACCGTATTTCGATAATAAAATACAATAATCATTTTTTTTTTTTTGGGTTCTGTAGTATTCATCAATTATTTTCTCAAGTAATATAACATCTCTTAACGTCTAATCACTGGTGTACCCTGGTTTGTCTCAAATGCCACCATAAATTCCGACCTCAAATTACCTTTCGTCAATGAAATTGCTGCCATCTACTACAAACGCTTCCACGCCAAACTTATACATATTCCAAACCAAAAAATTTATGAGTTAGCAATAAATAAATAATTATTATTTATATTATAAAATACCTTGGAATTTAGCGTATGTGAAATCAACGGCTAAGAACAATTAATATTTGAATACACGAAAATATGTGAAAATCGATTTACTCAAATTTTCATATAGACTACAATAGTTTTTGTATTGTTGTTTTAGACAATTTTAATTTTCATAAACGTACGGTTCTGAACTTAATATATCATACTTGATTGAAAATACAAAATACAAAATGTTTAATGTTATGTCCAAACCTCTCGTCGTTTCAACAAACTTCAGTATAATTTGTGATACAAATTGCAAAGTCTTTGTTTTTTACAATCAATGAACGCTAATTAAAATTCGTCACTTATATTCGTGGACGAAAAATTCTATTGCAATTCAGTAAGCATTTTATCAGTTTATTTTAGGGGCCGTGGTTATACATGGTTATTAGAGTTTATGTGTATACGTATTGAAAATATATTAAGATCTGTGTTTTTTGTACATGGATATTTTTTACCGATACACGTGTATTTAATGCCCGTTGGTTGATACCAGTGGATTTATTAACTGTGAAGTAAACACTGAACTGCAATGTAATTTTATTAATTCAGGTAGTAAATAGATATATAAAATTATTACAAAATCGTTCATCTTTTATTATTTAGATAAGTGATACCTAAATAATTATGAATTATGAGCTTTTGGTACATAATACAAATTATTTAATCCATTGCAATTCTACGCTATCTTTATTAGTAATATTATATTATTTTATACAATTATTTTATATTGGTTTAAAACAAAGGAACCGAAAGTTATCTTATCGCCTACTTTACGGCTTATACTGTTTGTAAAAATATAATGTTAACTTTAAGATAAATACTAAATATTAATAATAATATGTTTTTATTTAAATAATTTATACATAATATACACAAAATATTTTGTTTTCAATACACTCCTACTTTGTATAGTGTATCCATTACAAAACACATAACATACAAATTAGATCAATATGTGGACCTTAATATCATATTTGTGAGGGTTTTTGTTTAGAACACTCATATGATAATTTTGAATATTATTATTACCGAAGTGTTAAAATTATGAATAAAGAGGTGAAATAAGTAGCACGATTAAACAACCACATGATACGCTGCGGTCGCGTATCGGTTGTTTTTTTTGGGGAAAATATATGTATTATTAATAAAAAAAAAAAAAAGAAATCATTAAAAATTCAATACATACACGCGGACAATAATATGCACGGGTATTGTCGAGTATGTAGCTATACGGATAATATCAGGTTTATAGGTACACGTGTAATGGCGAGTTTTGGTTTATATACGTCGAAAACCGCTATTACCTTCACGGGTCGGGTGTCCAGGACGGTCTAAATCTGTGTTTTCGTTTCAACTTCGTAAATAAATTAGCGTCCCGGGTTCGATACGCTCCCGACAGACCCCTCGTTTTTTGCAATATTTTTTTTTTTTTTTTTTTGGGTTTCTGCTTACATAACCGTATTTTGATAATATAATACAATAATCATTTTTTTTTTCTGGGTTCTGTACTATTCATCAATTATTTTCTTAGTAATATAACTTTATTAACTTTAAACAAACTATATTAAATAATTACCTTGATAACAAAATCTATCTTGATAATTTTGTGTAACACAGAAGGAATTAGGGAGTATATTGCAACAAATTAATAATTATTATTTATATTATTTTCCAATAAATATCAATCATAAAAATATTTATATTAAAACAATAACATTTGATTTGTCATTTAACCATTTTCTATAATTAATAGTTTCAATTTGTGTATTATAAACACATAGTACTATATCTATGGTATTATTCACCAATATAAATTTCTACAGAAGATACGATCATAGTTCTATATATTTTTTTTATATTTTTCATACAAAAAATATATCATAAAATTAAGTCTTTTGAGATTGTATAACCCTACACTGACCACCGTAATTGGTTAATTTGAATATTATCCAATTCGAATACCTGATATGATAATTGCCATGCAGTTTAAAACATTAACTGGTTATTTTTATTAATAACCAATCTGATGGCCTATACAATTAATTGTTACAGGCTTGGACGTTCATTTAGGAAGGACCATGATCCTTTTGGAAAATTAATAAATATGCTTGTATCTAGTTTTTCCGTATATTTTTACGGTCGATTTACGATTATTTAAGGAAAAATTAAGAAAAAAAAAACGCAAGGTGGTAATCGATTGGTTACTAAATCAGGTAAGTTAATATGCAGGTTGTTATTCTCGTATTATTTTTACTTTTTCTTGGATAGTTTGCGTTCCCTTGCGCCGATTATGAAGTTTATACATAAAATACCTTTTCCGTTATTGCTGCTTCCTATACAGGGCAGCGTCGGAGACGATAACATGTCAAAATCAGTCGGATTCAAATAATAGAAATAATAAAAAAGTAATCGGACTTTGGAATTTAGCGTATGTGAAATCAACGACTAAGAATAATTAATATTTGAATACACGAAAATGTGTGAAACTCGATTTACACAAATTTTCATATAGATAATACAATATATACAATATTTTTTTTATTGTTGTTTTAGACAATTTTAATTTTCATAAACGTACGGTACTGAGCTTAATATATCATAGTTGATTGAAAATGCAAAATACAAAATTTTTAATGTTATGTCCAAACCTCTCGTCGTTTCAACAGACTTCAGTATAATAATTTTTCATACGAATTGAAACGTTTTTGTTTTTTTTAATCAATGTTTGTTAATTAAAACTATGAAATTTATTATCACCGAAGTATTAAATTTGTGAATAAAGTCGTGTAATAAGTAGCACGATTAAACATGCTACGCTGCGGTCGCGAAATCGCGAAATCGGCGTAGTATATGGATTATTCGGTTTTTTTTGGGGGGGGGGAATATATATGTATTATTTATAAAAAGAATAATGAAATCATGAAAAATTCAATACCTACACGCGAACAATAATATGCACGGGTAATGTCAAGTATGTAGGTTTACGGATAATATCATGCTTATAGGTACACGTGTAATGGCGAGTTTTGGTTTATATACGTCGAAAAGCGCTTTTTCCTCCACGGGTCGGGTGTCCAGGATGGTCCTAATATGTGTTTACGTTTCAGCTTCGAACTTTGTGTGCCCCGGTTCGACATGCACCCGACAGACCACATTTTTTGCAATATTTTTTTTTTTTTTATGGTTTCTGCTAACATATTCGTATTTCGATAATATAATACAATAATTATTTTTTGACATGTAAATGTGTTTATGGCTGGGGGTCATTCTGTTAATTTGTCCGACACCGAGAATGTTACCATGACGTCATTGGTGCGTTCATGTGTGCGTGCGTGTGTGTTTGTGTGTGCGTCGACTGGTGGGGACCAGTTTCCGGAAATTAGCGATTATACGAACATTATCGGAATCGCGGTGGCTTGTGATCTATTAGTAACATTAGGTATAGCACGTTGTATAATAAATGTATTGACGATAAAAATAACTCGTTGTAAATTATATAATATAACTAATGTTGGTTAATAGTTTGTTCATCGATTTCAGTAGCCATTATCGGTGTTTGTAATTTTAATAACTAGTAAGCTTATAATTCTTCGTAAATATATTTATATTATTTACATTATATATATATATATATACACACCAATTATCACCGCTGCTATACCGTATTTTACCACCATCGTGGAATAGTGAATCGAGAATTAAGGAATGAGTTTGCTCGTCTCGAATGCCATCGTTTAATTACAATAGGGCCTACATGTTGCGATTTTCCCGATTGTTCTTTGCCGTCAGATTTCACCTCGCTTTCTCTTTGCACGTTCAGTGCGCAATCTTTAAACGCTCACTCGATTGATATAACTACAGATTTTGTACTTCCGCGCTGTAAATTACTTTCTATTTCCGAAACATGGATCGAAAATGATCAAACTGTCGTAATACCGGGTTTTCGCACGCTTTCGCGTTTCAAACGAAATGCGATTCGTTCGCACGCTTTCGCGTTTCAAACGAAATGCGATTCGTTCGGGCGGTGTTGCTATATGCGTAAATAAGAACATGAGTTCTCCCGATGGAGTACAAATCGATCGAGTACAATTTGTGCGAATGTAATCGAGAAAATAAGAACGTGAAGCGAACTGCGACATCTCATGACGATATCGGCGTGACATTTGTGCTGTTGAGACGACGATCAATAGTGAACGAACCGTACGGTTCATTTCACACTACACGGTTTTGACCGTATGGCAAAAAATCGGACGGCGAAATTTTGTTAGAGGCGCGACGAAGAGCATATACGCTTTCATATTATACGGTCACGGCAAAACGCCGGCGCCGTGCCGTGCCAGTTGGCCAGTCTACTGCCACTACAGTATACGGCAGCCGGACGGCGCGATAAGCGTAGTGGCGTACGTGACCAAATGCACATTTTCACATTATACGATTTTTTTTATTCGTGCGGCCGAGTTCGATCAGTCACTTCGAGACGCGAATAAACTTAAACTTGCAATTAAACTTGTAATACATCAAAAGGAGCACACGACATACGGAAATAATTAAAATAGTTATTTTCATCGTTTCGTTAGTCATTAAATAAAGTATAAAACAATACCACTTGTTCTCTCCTAGCCATTAATAGGATGTACCCAAAAAACACGATTTTTCTGTTGTCTTTTGCGGCGACGATTGTATAACCGTAGTGCAATAATTTGTGTGTCGTTCATTACAACAACGCGCGACTTGAGTGTTCTTATAATACTAAACCTGTACAAAAGTATACTAACCATAGCATATCTGCATAAATCGTGTTTTACCGTACGGTCAAAACCGTATAATGTGTAATGAGCCACTGATCCGGTTTATGCCGTCCGGTTTATTGCCGTACGGTCGAAACCGTGTAGTGTGAAATAAGCCTGCTTGTGACGGTTTACACCTCTCCGAACACACCGTTTGAAAGAATTAGAGAATTTTTCGTCTTACATCTAATGGCATACAGCCCTAAATCAAAAGGAATGTTCGAGGTGCTCAAAAAGTATAATAATCACGATTTACCCATGATCGTTGGCGGAGAATTAAATTTGGATTAACGAGGATCACGCGGAACTGGATTCATCGAATTTATGCGTACCGAACTTGGATTAGAATTAAGTAACGATCTCGCAACCTCTACTTCGTGCAATTCAACTTGTATCGACGCCGTATTTTATCGACACACCGAGAAGCTTGAAACTCGTGAGTACGTTTCATATTTCAGTACACACCGTCCTTTATTATCCACCACTAAAAGTATTGTAAATGACGATTATGTAGTTTAAATTAAAAATTTAGAAAAATGTATACTAAATAAAAATAACTGCTGTCATTGAAAAATAAATAAATAATTACTGTCTTTGAAAATTGTTTATTTTTTACACGTGTTAAAAAAGTTACCTACAGTTTAATCCTCGTCTCCTCGTATCTAATACCTTATTGACATCGACATTCTTATGTCAACTATATTCAGTAGAAACAAGACATATACATGTACCGATGTATCTGTATGTAGTGTAGATACTCTTGGCTTTTTTTTTCTCGCTTCTGGATTATTCATCAATTATTTTCTTAAGTTATATAACTTTATTAACTTTAAACAAACTATATTACATAATTACCTTGGTAATTTTGTTTAATACAGAATGAATAATCGAGTATATTGCAACAAATAAATAATTCTAATTTATATTATTTTCTAATAAATATCAATCATAAAAATATTTATATTATAACAATATCATTTGTATTGTCATTTAAGCATTTTCTATAATAAATAGTTTCAATTTGTGTATTATTGACACATAGTACTATATCTATGGTATTATTCAACAAAATAAATGCTACTAAATATTTCAGACAATATTAATTTACATAAACGTACGGTTCTGAACTTAATATATCATAGTTGAATGAAAAAACAAAATACAAAATTTTTAATGCTATGTCCAAACCCCTCTTCGTTTCAACAGACTTCAGTATAATAATTTTTCATACGAATTGAAACGTTTTGTTTTTTTTAATCAATGATCGTTAATTAAAACTATGAAATTAATTATCACCGAAGTGTTAAATTTGTGAATAAAGTCGTGTAATAAGTAGTAATAATTTATAAAAAGAATAATGAAATCATGAAAAATTCAATACCTACACGCGAACAATAATATGCACGGGTAATGTCAAGTATGTAGGTTTACGGATAATATCATGCTTATAGGTACACGTGTAATGGCGAGTTTTGGTTTATATACGTCGAAAAGCGCTTTTTCCTTCACGGGTCGGGTGTCCAGGATGGTCCTAATATGTGTTTACGTTTCAGCTTCGAACTTTGTGTGCCCCGGTTCGACTTGCACCCGACAGACCACATTTTTTGCAATATTTATTTATTTTTTTTGGTTTCTGCTAACATAACCGTATTTCGATAATAAAATACAATAATCATTTTTTTTTTTTTTGGGTTCTGTAGTATTCATCAATTATTTTCTCAAGTAATATAACATCTCTTAACGTCTAATCACTGGTGTACCCTGGTTTGTCTCAAATGCCACCATAAATTCCGACCTCAAATTACCTTTCGTCAATGAAATTGCTGCCATCTACTACAAACGCTTCCACGCCAAACTTATACATATTCCAAACCAAAAAATTTATGAGTTAGCAATA
Source organism: Tuberolachnus salignus (assembly GCA_956483605.1). NCBI lineage: Eukaryota > Metazoa > Arthropoda > Insecta > Hemiptera > Aphididae > Tuberolachnus > Tuberolachnus salignus. The sequence continues at coordinate 11,896,192 of OY101431.1, forward strand.
AATAAATAATTATTATTTATATTATAAAATACCTTGGAATTTAGCGTATGTGAAATCAACGGCTAAGAACAATTAATATTTGAATACACGAAAATATGTGAAAATCGATTTACTCAAATTTTCATATAGACTACAATAGTTTTTGTATTGTTGTTTTAGACAATTTTAATTTTCATAAACGTACGGTTCTGAACTTAATATATCATACTTGATTGAAAATACAAAATACAAAATGTTTAATGTTATGTCCAAACCTCTCGTCGTTTCAACAAACTTCAGTATAATTTGTGATACAAATTGCAAAGTCTTTGTTTTTTACAATCAATGAACGCTAATTAAAATTCGTCACTTATATTCGTGGACGAAAAATTCTATTGCAATTCAGTAAGCATTTTATCAGTTTATTTTAGGGGCCGTGGTTATACATGGTTATTAGAGTTTATGTGTATACGTATTGAAAATATATTAAGATCTGTGTTTTTTGTACATGGATATTTTTTACCGATACACGTGTATTTAATGCCCGTTGGCTGATACCAGTGGATTTATTAACTGTGAAGTAAACACTGAACTGCAATGTAATTTTATTAATTCAGGTAGTAAATAGATATATAAAATTATTACAAAATCGTTCATCTTTTATTATTTAGATAAGTGATACCTAAATAATTATGAATTATGAGCTTTTGGTACATAATACAAATTATTTAATCCATTGCAATTCTACGCTATCTTTATTAGTAATATTATATTATTTTATACAATTATTTTATATTGGTTTAAAACAAAGGAACCGAAAGTTATCTTATCGCCTACTTTACGGCTTATACTGTTTGTAAAAATATAATGTTAACTTTAAGATAAATACTAAATATTAATAATAATATGTTTTTATTTAAATAATTTATACATAATATACACAAAATATTTTGTTTTCAATACACTCCTACTTTGTATAGTGTATCCATTACAAAACACATAACATACAAATTAGATCAATATGTGGACCTTAATATCATATTTGTGAGGGTTTTTGTTTAGAACACTCATATGATAATTTTGAATATTATTATTACCGAAGTGTTAAAATTATGAATAAAGAGGTGAAATAAGTAGCACGATTAAACAACCACATGATACGCTGCGGTCGCGTATCGGTTGTTTTTTTTGGGGAAAATATATGTATTATTAATAAAAAAAAAAAAAGAAATCATTAAAAATTCAATACATACACGCGGACAATAATATGCACGGGTATTGTCGAGTATGTAGCTATACGGATAATATCAGGTTTATAGGTACACGTGTAATAGCGAGTTTTGGTTTATATACGTCGAAAACCGCTATTACCTTCACGGGTCGGGTGTCCAGGACGGTCTAAATCTGTTTTCGTTTAAACTTCTTAAACAAACTAGCGTCCCGGGTTCGATACGCTCCCGACAGACCCCTCGTTTTTTGCAATATTTTTTTTTTTTTTTTTTTGGGTTTCTGCTTACATAACCGTATTTTTATAATATAATACAATAATCATTTTTTTTTTCTGGGTTCTGTACTATTCATCAATTATTTTCTTAGTAATATAACTTTATTACCTTTAAACAAACTATATTAAATAATTACCTTAATAACAAAATCTATCTTGATAATTTTGTGTAACACAGAAGGAATTAGGGAGTATATTGCAACAAATTAATAATTATTATTTATATTATTTTCCAATAAATATCAATCATAAAAATATTTATATTAAAACAATAACATTTGATTTGTCATTTAACCATTTTCTAAAATTAATAGTTTCAATTTGTGTATTATAAACACATAGTACTATATCTATGGTATTATTCACCAATATAAATTTCTACAGAAGATACGATCATAGTTCTATATATTTTTTTTATATTTTTCATACAAAAAATATATCATAAAATTAAGTCTTTTGAGATTGTATAACCCTACACTGACCACCGTAATTGGTTAATTTGAATATTATCCAATTCGAATACCTGATATGATAATTGCCATGCAGTTTAAAACATTAACTGGTTATTTTTATTAATAACCAATCTGATGGCCTATACAATTAATTGTTACAGGCTTGGACGGTCATTTAGGAAGGACCATGATCCTTTTGGAAAATTAATAAATATGCTTGTATCTAGTTTTTCCGTATATTTTTACGGTCGATTTACGATTATTTAAGGAAAAATTAAGAAAAAAAAAACGCAAGGTGGTAATCGATTGGTTACTAAATCAGGTAAGTTAATATGCAGGTTGTTATTCTCGTATTATTTTTACTTTTTCTTGGATAGTTTGCGTTCCCTTGCGCCGATTATGAAGTTTATACATAAAAAACCTTTTCCGTTATTGCTGCTTCCTATACAGGGCAGCATCGGAGACGATAACATGTCAAAATCAGCCGGATTCAAATAATATAAATAATAAAAAAGTAATCGGACTTTGGAATTTAGCGTATGTGAAATCAACGACTAAGAATAATTAATATTTGAATACACGAAAATGTGTGAAACTCGATTTACACAAATTTTCATATAGACTACAATATTTTTTTTATTGTTGTTTTAGACAATTTTAATTTTCATAAACGTACGGTACTGAGCTTAATATATCATTGTTGATTGAAAATGCAAAATACAAAATTTTTAATGTTATGTTCAAACCTCTCGTCTTTTCAACAAACTTCCGTATAATTTGTGATACAAATTGCAAAGTCTTTGTTTTTTTCAATCAATGAACGCTAATTAAAATTCGTCACTTATATTCGTGGTTGAAAAATTCTATTGCAATTCAGTAAGCATTTTATCAGTTTATTTTTGGGACCGTGGTTATACATGGTTATTAGAGTTTTTGTGTACACGTATTGAAAATATATTAAGTTCTGTGTTTTTTGTACATGGATATTTTTTACCGATACACGTGTATTTAATGCCCGTTGGCTGTTACTAGTGGATTTATTAACTGTGAAGTAAACACTGAACTACAATGTATTTTTATTAATTCAGGTAGTAAATAGATATATAAAATTATTACAAAATCGTATATCTTTTATTATTTAGATAAGTGATACCTAAATAATTATGAATTATGAGCTTTTGGTACATAATACAAATTATTTAATCCATTGCAATTCTACGCTATCTTTATTGGTAATATTATATTATTTTATACAATTATTTTATATTGGTTTAAAGCAAAGGAACCCAAATTTATCTTATCGCCTACTTTACGGCTTATACTGTTTGTAAAAATATAATGTTAACTTTAAGATAAATACTAAATATTAATAATATGTTTTTATTTAAATAATTTATACAGAATATACACAAAATATTTTGTTTTCAATACCCTCCTACTTTGTATATTGTATCCATTACAAAACATATAACATACAAATTAGATCAATATGTGGACCTTAATATCATATTTGTGAGGGTTTTTGTTTAGAACACCCATATGATAATTTTGAATATTATTATTACCGAAGTGTTAAAATTATGAATAAAGAGATGAAATAAGTAGCACAATTAAACAACCACATGATACGCTGCGGTCGCGAAATCGGCGTAGTAAATGGATTATTCGGTTGTTTTTTTTGGAGAAAATATATGTATTATTAATAAAAAAAATAATGAAATCATGAATAATTCAATACATATACGTGGACATTAATATGAACGGGTATTGTCGAGTATGTAGCTATACGGATAATATCAGGTTTATATGTACACGTGTAATGGCGAGTTTTGGTTTATATACGTCGAAAACCGCTATTACCTTCACGGGTCGGGTGTCCAGGACGGTCTAAATCTGTGTTTTCGTTTAAACTTCTTAAATAAATTAGCGTCCCGGGTTCGATACGCTCCCGACAGACCCCTCGTTTTTTGCAATATTTTTTTTTTTTATTTTTTTGCGTTTCTGCTTACATAACCGTATTTTGATAATATAATACAATAATCATTTTTTTTTTCTGGGTTCTGTACTATTCATCAATTATTTTCTTAGTAATATAACTTTATTAACTTTAAACAAACTATATTAAATAATTACCTTGATAACAAAATCTATCTTGATAATTTTTTTTAATACAGAAGGAATTAGCGAGTATATTGCAACAAATAAATAATTTTAATTTATATTATTTTCTAATAAATATCAATCATAAAAATATTTATATTAAAACAATAACATTTGTTTTGTCATTTAACCATTTTCTATAATTAATAGTTTCAATTTGTGTATTATAAACACATGGTACTATATCTATTGTATTATTCACCAATATAAATTTCTACAGAAGATACGATCATAGTTTTATATATTTTTTTTATATTTTTCATACAAAAAATATTTCATAAAATTAACACATTGACGGACAGTTTTCATTTATCTAAATTCCTATAACTTGCTTTTAAAACGCACTTTTTTATTACTGCTATAGCAGTACAAAAATTATTACTGCTATAGCAGTGCTGCTGTACGCACATTGAAAAGTCGATGTAAGTTGACATTACTGCTATAGCTGTAATCATTTTTTTGATTATAATACATCAAATTCATAAATTATTTCATAATATATAACCAATAAATCTGTATTATTATTATAAGAAATTAAATATAAACAATAGTTATTATAATTGTATGATTATAAAAACATTTTAAACAAATAGCACATAAATGCTTTATAAATTATAGTACAATTGTATATTTGTATGATTATATAAACATTTTAACATAAATATAAACCTCATTGAAAAAAAAAATCTTTTAAATACAATTATAACACTCAATCATATTAATTGCAACTTTTTGTGATAAGCTTCAAAACAAAATCCTGCACAAAGTTGTTTTGCGCATTGCTTGCACTGGAAAGACGTTTGTTTTCTGGTTTTATTGGTCTTGTAGCACTGTAAACAATTTTTGTAGTAAAGAGTTCTCTTATAATTTTCTGGTATTGGTATTCTCTCTTGATAGTGATTGGTTGCTAGAGGTATTGACGGCTTTTTCTTTAGTACAAAGAGTTCATTTGCAGTCACATTGTTCGGAATATTGAACAAATTTTTAATGAGTAAATCACGAAAAGCTTTAAATTTCATATTTGGAGTGTCAAAATGTTTTTTATAGATAAAAAACGAGTTCCAAACTGTAACATCGAGTAAATGAAAAATTACCTTTTTATACCATTTACATGTCTTTCTTGGACTGCTATAGTAACTAGCCATCTGGTCTGACCGATCAACACCACTCATATAGTTGTTGTACTCGACGATCTCCGACGGTTTGTTCTTTTGTTGGCCGTACCGATTTTCTGATTGTATTAATTTTGGATGTACTCTAGTTGTTATACACAAAACATCACGCTTATCCTTCCATTTACTTACGTAAACATTATTTTTACGTCTCCATACATGTTGTCCTTTTTTTAGTTTATTATCAATTACAACTTTTGGATTTCCTTTACGATTTTTTCTTAAAGACCCAGTTGTGTGCGTTTTTAGTTCAATTAAATTATTTGAAAGTGTCACACTGTTATAATAGTTGTCCATGTATAGAGAGAACCCCTTATTTAGGTAATTATTCATTAACCTTAAATCAATACTATCTATTTTTGATGTCCTAGATGGTACAGCTAATTGTTCTTGCTTTCCTTGGTACATTTCTATGTTGAGCACATACCCATCATATGAAGTGAGTTCGTAAAATTTAATGCCATACCTAGCCTTCTTGTTTTTTATATATTGCCTAAATATAATTCGACCACGGTGTAACAATAACGATTCATCTATTGATAAATGTTCGGTAGGAATAAAAACTGTCTGAAAATTTTGAATTAATGTGTCAAATAATGGTTGGACTTTCATCATAGGTCCAATCACTTCATTATTATAACGGTCAGTATACTGTACTCTAAAGCAATTGAGTATTTGATCAAACCTTCTACCAGACATAATGTGATTAAAAACCGGATGGTAATATATTGGATTTTGTGAAAACATGTCTCGAATATCAGAAAACTTAACTGCTCCACCAAGTAAACAAATACCAAGAAAGCGTTTGATTTCATCTAAATCTACTGGTTTGAATGTCGAAGCTCGTGCATTTTTTTTATGAGGTCGATTACCTTTACTCAAATTTTCCCCATATTTATTAGTTATATCAATTACCATGTCAAAAATGTCATCTGTCCAAAATTTAGTAAAAATTTCAATTGGAAATTCACGAGAAGTTTCAGAAATATTTAATTTTATACCACTGTCACTATCATCAAATGTATAGTCTGGAATATCGGCGTAATATTCAACCCAACTATCAGTATCAGAATTATCATCACTAGACACACTTAAACTGTCATCCACCGATAAGTTGTCATCTGAATTTTGGTCGTCACCAGAATCAAACGAACGACGTACGGGTGGCAAACATTGAGAATAAGGTGGCCTTGGTTGTTCATAACTCGGATCATTATCCGAATCGTCCCCACAAGAAAACGAACTAGAACTACTAACACTCTCATTTAAATAATTTTGAATTTCACTAATCTGTCTTCGGTTCATATTTGAAAGGACGAAAATATATAAAATATGACAAAAGTACAATTGCGTATGTTCGTCGACTGTCGTTCTTTTGGTTCGAACAATCTCATATTAGATTAAATTATTGTTAAATAATCAATTCTGCGGTTTTATTTCATTGAAACACGGACTATACTTCACATTAGTTAATAAATATATCGCGAGTCAATAGAATTAACAACATAAACAATAATAAACCCGAATTCTAAAAATAGAAAATAGTATATTTTATTGGTATTTTTTCCGTATAAAAAATATGAGTGCCTAATTATCTAACCTAACACGGTGCGGCAGTCTGATGTCTACTTTCATTTGATACTATTAGAATAAGTACAGCTATAACAGTAATGCCGTAATATGAAATGTTTCACATTACTGCTATAGCAGTCATGCCACCTAACATCAAAATTATAAATTACTGCTATAGCAGTAGTGTCCGTCAATGTGTTAAGTCTATTGAGATTGTATAACCCTACACTGAACACCGTAAATGGTTAATTTGAATATTATCCAATTCGAATACCTGATGTGATAATTGCCATGCAGTTTAAAACATTAACTGGTTATTTTTATTAATAACCAAACCGATGGCCTATACAATTAATTGTTACAGGCACGGACGGTCATTTAGGAAGGACCATGATCCTCTTGGAAAATTAAAAAATATGCTTGTATCTAGTTTTCACGTATATTTTTACGGTCGATTTACGATTAATTAAGGAAAAATTAAAAAAATAAAACGCAAGATGGTAATCGATAGATTACTAAATCGGGTAAGTAAATATGCAGGTTGTTATTCTCGTATTATTATTACTTTTTCTTGGATAGTTTGCGTTCCCTTGCGCCGATTATGAAGTTTGTACATAAAAAACCATTTCCGTTATTGCTGCTTCCTATACAGGGCAGCGTCGGAGACGATAACAGGTCAAAATCAGTCGGGTTCAAATAATAGAAAGAATAAAAAAGTAATCGGACTTTGGAATTTAGCGTATGTGAAATCAACGGCTAAGAATAATTAATATTAGAATACACGAAAATGTGTCAAACTCGATTTACACAAATTTTCATATAGACTACAATATTTTTTTTATTGTTGTTTTAGACAATTTTAATTTTCATAAACGTACGGTTCTGAACTTAATATATCATAGTTGATTGAAAATGCAAAATACAAAATTTTTAATGTTATGTCCAAACCTCTCGTAGTTTCAACAGACTTCAGTATAATAATTTTTCATACGAATTGAAACGTTTTGTTTTTTTTAATCAATGATCGTTAAATAAAACTATGAAATTTATTATCACCGAAGTGTTAAATTTGTGAATAAAGTCGTGTAATAAGTAGCACGATTAAACATGCTACGCTGCAGTCCCGAAATCGGCGTAGTATATGGATTATTCGGTTTTTTTTGGGGGGGGGGAATATATATGTATTATTTATAAAAAAAATAATGAAATCATGAAAAATTCAATACCTACACGCGAACAATAATATGCACGGGTAATGTCAAGTATGTAGTTTTACGGATAATATCATGCTTATAGGTACACGTGTAATGGCGAGTTTTGGTTTATATACGTCGAAAAGCGCTTTTTCCGTCACGGGTCGGGTGTCCAGGATGGTCTTAATATGTGTTTACGTTTCAGTTTCGAACTTTGTGTGCCCCGGTTCGACTTGCACCCGACAGACCACATTTTTTGCAATATTTATTTATTTTTTTTGGTTTCTGCTAACATAACCGTATTTCGATAATAAAATACAATAATCATTTTTTTTTTTTTGGGTTCTGTAGTATTCATCAATTATTTTCTCAAGTAATATAACATCTCTTAACGTCTAATCACTGGTGTACCCTGGTTTGTCTCAAATGCCACCATAAATTCCGACCTCAAATTACCTTTCGTCAATGAAATTGCTGCCATCTACTACAAACGCTTCCACGCCAAACTTATACATATTCCAAACCAAAAAATTTATGAGTTAGCAATAAATAAATAATTATTATTTATATTATAAAATACCTTGGAATTTAGCGTATGTGAAATCAACGGCTAAGAACAATTAATATTTGAATACACGAAAATATGTGAAAATCGATTTACTCAAATTTTCATATAGACTACAATAGTTTTTGTATTGTTGTTTTAGACAATTTTAATTTTCATAAACGTACGGTTCTGAACTTAATATATCATACTTGATTGAAAATACAAAATACAAAATGTTTAATGTTATGTCCAAACCTCTCGTCGTTTCAACAAACTTCAGTATAATTTGTGATACAAATTGCAAAGTCTTTGTTTTTTACAATCAATGAACGCTAATTAAAATTCGTCACTTATATTCGTGGACGAAAAATTCTATTGCAATTCAGTAAGCATTTTATCAGTTTATTTTAGGGGCCGTGGTTATACATGGTTATTAGAGTTTATGTGTATACGTATTGAAAATATATTAAGATCTGTGTTTTCTGTACATGGATATTTTTTACCGATACACGTGTATTTAATGCCCGTTGGTTGATACCAGTGGATTTATTAACTGTGAAGTAAACACTGAACTGCAATGTAATTTTATTAATTCAGGTAGTAAATAGATATATAAAATTATTACAAAATCGTTCATCTTTTATTATTTAGATAAGTGATACCTAAATAATTATGAATTATGAGCTTTTGGTACATAATACAAATTATTTAATCCATTGCAATTCTACGCTATCTTTATTAGTAATATTATATTATTTTATACAATTATTTTATATTGGTTTAAAACAAAGGAACCGAAAGTTATCTTATCGCCTACTTTACGGCTTATACTGTTTGTAAAAATATAATGTTAACTTTAAGATAAATACTAAATATTAATAATAATATGTTTTTATTTAAATAATTTATACATAATATACACAAAATATTTTGTTTTCAATACACTCCTACTTTGTATAGTGTATCCATTACAAAACACATAACATACAAATTAGATCAATATGTGGACCTTAATATCATATTTGTGAGGGTTTTTGTTTAGAACACTCATATGATAATTTTGAATATTATTATTACCGAAGTGTTAAAATTATGAATAAAGAGGTGAAATAAGTAGCACGATTAAACAACCACATGATACGCTGCGGTCGCGTATCGGTTGTTTTTTTTGGGGAAAATATATGTATTATTAATAAAAAAAAAAAAAAGAAATCATTAAAAATTCAATACATACACGCGGACAATAATATGCACGGGTATTGTCGAGTATGTAGCTATACGGATAATATCAGGTTTATAGGTACACGTGTAATGGCGAGTTTTGGTTTATATACGTCGAAAACCGCTATTACCTTCACGGGTCGGGTGTCCAGGACGGTCTAAATCTGTGTTTTCGTTTCAACTTCGTAAATAAATTAGCGTCCCGGGTTCGATACGCTCCCGACAGACCCCTCGTTTTTTGCAATATTTTTTTTTTTTTTTTTTTGGGTTTCTGCTTACATAACCGTATTTTGATAATATAATACAATAATCATTTTTTTTTTCTGGGTTCTGTACTATTCATCAATTATTTTCTTAGTAATATAACTTTATTAACTTTAAACAAACTATATTAAATAATTACCTTGATAACAAAATCTATCTTGATAATTTTGTGTAACACAGAAGGAATTAGGGAGTATATTGCAACAAATTAATAATTATTATTTATATTATTTTCCAATAAATATCAATCATAAAAATATTTATATTAAAACAATAACATTTGATTTGTCATTTAACCATTTTCTAAAATTAATAGTTTCAATTTGTGTATTATAAACACATAGTACTATATCAATGGTATTATTCACCAATATAAATTTCTACAGAAGATACGATCATAGTTTTATATATTTTTTCTATATTTTTCATACAAAAAATATATCATAAAATTAAGTCTTTTGAGATTGTATAACCCTACACTGACCACCGTAATTGGTTAATTTGAATATTATCCAATTCGAATACCTGATATGATAATTGCCATGCAGTTTAAAACATTAACTGGTTATTTTTATTAATAACCAATCTGATGGCCTATACAATTAATTGTTACAGGCTTGGACGGTCATTTAGGAAGGACCATGATCCTTTTGGAAAATTAATAAATATGCTTGTATCTAGTTTTTCCGTATATTTTTACGGTCGATTTACGATTATTTAAGGAAAAATTAAGAAAAAAAAAACGCAAGGTGGTAATCGATTGGTTACTAAATCAGGTAAGTTAATATGCAGGTTGTTATTCTCGTATTATTTTTACTTTTTCTTGGATAGTTTGCGTTCCCTTGCGCCGATTATGAAGTTTATACATAAAAAACCTTTTCCGTTATTGCTGCTTCCTATACAGGGCAGCGTCGGAGACGATAACATGTCAAAATCAGCCGGATTCAAATAATAGAAATAATAAAAAAGTAATCGGACTTTGGAATTTAGCGTATGTGAAATCAACGACTAAGAATAATTAATATTTGAATACACGAAAATGTGTGAAACTCGATTTACACAAATTTTCATATAGACTACAATATTTTTTTTATTGTTGTTTTAGACAATTTTAATTTTCATAAACGTACGGTACTGAGCTTAATATATCATAGTTGATTGAAAATGCAAAATACAAAATTTTTAATGTTATGTCCAAACCTCTCGTCGTTTCAACAGACTTCAGTATAATAATTTTTCATACGAATTGAAACGTTTTGTTTTTTTTAATCAATGATCGTTAATTAAAACTATGAAATTTATTATCACCGAAGTGTTAAATTTGTGAATAAAGTCGTGTAATAAGTAGCACGATTAAACATGCTACGCTGCGGTCGCGAAATCGCGAAATCGGCGTAGTATATGGATTATTCGGTTTTTTTGGGGGGGGGGGAATATATATGTATTATTTATAAAAAGAATAATGAAATCATGAAAAATTCAATACCTACATGCGAACAATAATATGCACGGGTAATGTCAAGTATGTAGGTTTACGGATAATATCATGCTTATAGGTACACGTGCAATGGCGAGTTTTGGTTTATATACGTCGAAAAGCGCTTTTTCCTTCACGGGTCGGGTGTCCAGGATGGTCTTAATATGTGTTTACGTTTCAGCTTCGAACTTGTGTGCCCCGGTTCGACTTGCACCCGACAGACCACATTTTTTGCAATATTTTTTTTTTTTTTTTGGTTTTTGCTAACATAACCGTTTTTCGATAATATATTACAATAATCATTTTTTTTTTTCTCGGTTCTGTACTATTCATCAATTATTTCCTTAGTAATATAACTTTATTAACTTTAAACAAACTATATTAAATAATTACCTTTATAACAAAATCTTTCTCGATAATTTTGTTTAATGCAGAAAGAATAACGGAGTATATTGAAATTAATAATTTTATTATTAATTAATTATAGTCATTGTTATACATATATTTAAACATTATCATTTTTTGTTTTTTTGTGTGAAATGTTAGCATTTTCTAAAATTATGTATTGCAATTTGCGTATTCATAGTATCATTTCTTTGGTATTAGTCACCTTGAAAGTAAATTTTTATTGATGATACTATAATGTTTTACATTTATTTATAGATTTCATCGAAATGTCATAATTCATTGAAACATGCAATGACTTTTAAGGAACGTTGTGTTAAATTTTTGTGAATTTCTGTCCGGCTGATGAGGATAATATCATAATCAATGAATATCACAATAAGACCTAGCCGATGCTCTAATTATAATTTAATATGTATTTAAAAAAGATGCTGTCGCCTCGGAAAATTCGAAAATGTTGCTCACAAATGAAAAAACAAAACAAAAAAAAAAAACACTTTAATTTAAATAAAAAAAAAAAAAAAGGCTCTCATAGAAAAATCAATAATTTTCTTTACGCTATTCTATAAATTTAGTTTTGAAACGTGCATTGTACACATAACAATGAAATGCCATTATTTTACGAATCGCGCACGTTAATGATGTTATAATTTGTGTTTTTGATAATTGAAAAGTATGTAATAGGTAAGACATTATTAATAGTCGACATTTGTCCGAGGGATATAATATTTGCCCTTTGGGTAATGTGAGAATAACACTCAGTTCGTATACACGTACTCATTAGGTATTCTTAAAATTATTTTTTTATATCATTTGTTTCTAAATCGTTTGTTTAATCGTAATTAGGTATTGGGCCGGCAGTGGATACAAAAAAAAATACGAACCACAGACGACAACACGGTCATTACAGTAATATTCAACGGACATTTGTTATTGTTTTTTTGGTCGACTATATCGAATATTGTAAAATATAGGAACGTTGGAATGCGATTCGTATGTCCGAAACGTCAATAATTTTCGGATAATAAAATATTATATTGAAAATAAAATCCAAATGTAATTTAAAGACACGAACGCCGTAAATTGAGTACGGCCAAATCTGATATGGGATACCATTTCTGATGTGTACTGTGTAATTGGCCATGACTTAACAAATGAAAAATTGTAAATTCGGGCCATTATAGTAATATTAAATTGCATAATCAAAATGTTGTTCAACAGTATTATTAATATTTTAAGGATTTTCAATATTACAAGGCCCCTTGATACTCGTGTTGGCCCGTGGCCTTTTTCTTGTCGTGTCACCTCGTTGTGTTACGCCACTGTGCCTCGGGGATTATAATTCACAAGTGACCAAATTATATTTTCATCTTTATTATATTGAAGGCTCGTTTCCGAAACTACGAACGAGCTCGATCAAGTTGCAATATATTATTATTATTATATATATATATATATATATATATATGTTTATTTAATTTATTAGAACGAATAAAAAAGTAATATGACGTTGGAATGTAGAGTATATTAAATCAACGGCTATGAACATTTAATATTTATATACACAATAATATTTGAAAATGTCTTTTAATAAAAATGTTGAAAAAAAAATATACAAATGTTTAATGTTTTTTTTTTTTTTTTTTTTAATTTCCATAATTATTGTTAATATTATTTCATTACCGACAATATGAATCTGCCTAAATGTAATTTATTTTTATTTATAGTAAGATAATAAGTGATTATATATGTTATAATCGATGTTTTTTTAATAAAAACCTATAAAACCATACTTACTTATTACAATGTGTATTTTCGACTATCAAAAGCTTTCTCGATGTTTTGGTGCCTTTTAGTTGGTGCTTTGAGGATGTAATTTTGTAATACAACATTGTAGGTATCCTCAACGCAGGTATTTGACAAAATTGATTTGATATTTTGAGTGTAACTCATTAGAAAAATATAAAATATTTAGAAGAGACTTAGTATTTTCACAGAGTATTATTTGTTTATTATTATTTTTAAATAAGATTATAATATAATAATATGTTATAAGACGAAGTTCAATAATACGATTTAGAATTATATAATGTTATGACTGCAATAATAATATTGATAATATAGATTGATAATATGTTATAATATAATCTAATACGAATATGTTTTAAAATTCTCTTTCTCGGTTTCTATTGTATATTGCGATAGATGCCGGTTGGATCTAGGGGCGGTTTCTGATGGTTCTTGGGTACTAAATCAGGAATGTGTACATAATCGCCGTCGCTACATAGAAAGAAAAAAAACAATTGCTGTACAACAATGAACATTTTAAAAATAAAATGTAATATAAATTACTATGAAATAAATATAGGATACCTTCCAACTTGTTTTGTAGCCGATATTGGATCGATGAACATGTTCTCGGGTACATTAGGTACGTGTACTATATCGCCATCGCTACATAAAACAGAGAAATAAGTTACAACAATGTATTTAATCGTATTGGAATGTCAAAATCGTGTAAAATAAAGGCATGTTTGACGATTATCGGTGTCTGCGGTATTTACTGACTGTATTTCATATTAACGATAATACATATTATTAATTAAATACCTAGTATTCTTTAACTACCTTGATAACGAGTTAATTTGAGGCAAATCATGTCTTTTACTTCTGAATAAGCCACAACACAAGTTGGAGTTGATCGTTTTGTCGGGTGTTTGATGTTCTCCGTCTGAATAACAATAAATACAAATATTCAATCAAACCAATACACGTTTAAAATCGCGCCACGGGTTGGCCTCTGCCGCAGACGGGAAGTTGTGATGGTAATTATGTGTTATGAGGGGAGGACGGAGGTGATATTCCACACATATTAATGATTTAACTACTACATTTACCTAATATATATATATATATATGTATATATGTAATTAATATTACACCTATCCGTTTTACATACGTACCATTTTTAGACATTGACACGACATCGGCCGGTATGGCATGGATTCCGACGAGAAATAAAGTCGTGGACAAGAAAACAAACGAGACGGGAAACTTCATCTTGAATATTACGGTGCGATAGTTATAAAAATGTTTTATTCGCGAAATAGATTGGGGTTTATTTATTATTATTTTTTTAATATTCGTATTAGCAAGGTGATTCGATAAGACCGTAGACGATCGCGTAGGTGAAGGGTGCGTAAAAACATATAAGACCACACTGATGGCCTGAACGTTCTTCCGGCCTCTTATATAGGCAGCCGTATTGAAGCCATTATCGATACCGTCCATTCACACTTACGCGCCCACCAATAGACGGAATACACTGTTTGTAAATTATCACCAATATCAATGTTGATTTTACTAAATTAATATTAGTTTATTACGAATAACAATCGAAATCGGATGCGAGACTCGCATGTACGAGATATGGAATTTGAATTTAAAATACAATATTTGATGTTCAAATAAGCACAACATATTTTTATAGGAGGTTAAATCGTACACATTTATACTCAGATTTCAAATATAGTTTACCTATAAATACCTATATTTATCTGATACAATACCACTTATAATAGGTGAATCATTTTATTACAATTTAATATTTGTATCTATTTATAGAGCGAATGTCAAGAGTTAAGTATTTTGAGGAGATTAGTTATATAATAGATGAGACTCGTTTGATTGTCGTTATGATAATCCTTACGAGTCCAGTAAACTCTGAATATTATAGTATTATAGATAACCTGCTATGCTCACACGGGTAATTAAATTGAAATATTTTTTGTCCGTTTGAAGTAAAAATGTTAGTCATATATAATGCACCAGTATGTATATATATATATATACATATATTATTATAAAACTGTCGTTCGGTTTACTCGTTGGACTTATGGACTACTTCGGTTTACAGATAAACGTGCGGCAAACGTTTGAACGTTGGAAGGAGGGTAATAAAATATATAAAACTATGCCTATCGCATTTCATTATCGTCAGTGTCCGGCCTGTTTTGTGGAGAAATTCGATAAACCCGTAAATCAATAAAGTCGTGTTTTTAATTTTGAGGAAAACGTATAAAGTAGACGGACTATACCACTTAGTGGTATATTGTTTTAACGTGTACCTAGGTTATTATTCGCTGTTCGCTGATATCGATCGGCTTGGCATCGTAACCGGAGAAATAGCATTTTAACGACAAATACCATTAGGAGTGGTCGAGTTAATGATTTTGTCTACAGAAAATGACATTATACAAAATTTAAGTTTTGAAAAAACCTATTAAGCATTTGTATTACAAATAGAAAATACTTCATATTTTATTTATATATAAATGTATTATAATAAAAAAAATATTGTAATTTTATTATACTTAATTAAAAAGATGTACAAATTGTTTAAAAATTGTATAATCTTAAAGAACATTTTCCGTTCATTGGGGCCCACAACCATGTATGGCCTGTGGGCTTCCGAAGGCCTTAATCCGGGCTTAGTCATCCACTTGAAATAGACAACGGCAATATTGGTTGCTCAATAAATTCCATTGCCCGTTCGTACTTGGAATAAAATATTATAAACAAAATAAAAATGCAATAATTATCATCAATAATTATTGATTACCCACGCGTTTAACCGACAATTTGATTCCGTATCCTCCACTGTCCGTCGTTTCACACAAACAAAAACAATTTACATAAATAAATCCATACCATTTTTCGCAATTACTTATGTAAATAATTTTCAAACTCTACTAAGCATTGAATTTTTTGATCAAGAATACATTATCACACCCCTAAACACACTCAACAAAACCGCTTTCAGTTAAAATGTATAAGTACGAAGAAAAAAAATATTCATTATACATTAACTATAGTTATTTCCTCGAGTCTACTTTACACATACGATTTAAGCTTATGCCAATTGCTCCACTAATTGTAAGTACTGTTGCGTGACAGTTAGAGAGTGTACAGAGACGAGTAGAAAAATGTAATCGAAACTTAACTCAATGGTTACTATATATTACACACAGTACGAATTTAAGTTTTTAACAATTCAAGGCAAAGAGCTACCAAACCCGGGTTAAGTCAAGTAAAGTTTTATGAGTATTTCAGAATGACGCGACGGGTTGGCTCGGTGTTGATGCCTATACCTGGACTAGACTCTCTGAATCTGAATCTGACTTACGATGACCTGACATCATTGGTTTGGGTTCATAAATATCTAGTGGCGTATAAGAAGTATTCATATTTTCAAATTTTTGCTGGTGGGTGGGAGATATTCAAATTTCTCTAAAAAATGTTCTCTGTATGTACGTAGCAAGTCATTTATGACTTTTGAACCAAAGTTTTAAATTTTTTTCTTACTAATCTGGAATTTTGTTAATATAATTATTATGTCATTATATTATATATTTTACTTCGGCAGTAAATATAATAGATAATACTTGAACGAAGGTCAAGTTTTTTTATCTTAACGAGACAACATACAATATGGAAATATTTATGAATATTTTAACAAACGTATAATACAAACACCATTATCTTAAGTTTTATTTGATAATATACATAGAGATAAATATTCTCATAATATACGAAAACTAAGAAAAAAAGTTAAAATTGCGGCTAAAAGAAAACAAAATTGTATTTAATCATAAATTCACTACTCCAGTAATAATTAAGTAATAATAAATACTTAGTTTATACAATTTTTTAAATATCAATCGTTCACATTTTTTCTTGGATAATAATGTAATATTCTAAACAATTTTAGACAAAATGGATTAAAATTTAAAGTAATATTAATTACATATTTCACTGTAAAATACCTATGCGAACAACAAATAGAAAACATTTTTGCATATTTTACATACTTTTACACATTTTTAAGCATATAAACACTAGCGAATAGTTGTGTTCGCAAAGCGAATTCTCTAGTCGGGTTCACGAATTTAAACGAGTGCCGTTTTCGCTCGTATATCCGATTGTTACGACAACGTCGTAATATTTTAATGTACCCATACGAAATATACAGATACTAAACTTGTACTGCGATATTGTTAGATGACGATAATATTGTCTAAAATATACCTATTTATTGATAAGTACGCAATCGGACGCAATAATAGTTTTTTTATAAAAGAATTCTATACGTTCGAACAATTTGTATTGGCCATAAAACCACCACGATAGTTGTGTACACGTACAATAATATTAGCCGACAGATTTTTCTCTTCTAATTTATTAATTACCCTGTCCATCATTGAAAATATAATCAAATACTGTGCATTGTCTGTGTCGAGTAAAGAAATTACAGTACCTACAACAGTTTGGGTGATCCTGTATATCTGTCGCATCCTGTACGACATCACGGTCAAATAATAATAGGCTAATATTAATATAATAATTTACATACAAAACTTTTTTAAATTAATACCTAGTTTACAGTATTTGTTATTTATTATTATTATTATTATTTTTTTTTTTTGCTAAATAAATAAATTTTTTTAAATCAATTACATATCACTTTATCGAAGTAAACAATATTGTATAATAAATCTCAAATGATATCTAAACGTTGAATAGTGTAATATGTTCGATTATTTTGAATGTTTAGAATAGGTATGTACCTAAAACTTAATTTTATTATGAAACTCCCAATGTATATTATTGTTTGTGACTTTTAATGTTATCTATAAACGTATATTTATAAATTGAATGTATGTTTATAAATATTTTTATTTGTCAAATTGAAACATTTGCTTAACTACTAGTTTGTCTACCTAAATGTGTTGAATAAAGTAAACTTCCGATTATCTTCGGAATAGGCTGAAAATTAACACAACATGATTTAAACATGTTATATTAGCATTAAATTACATTCTTATCATTTTCTTCACTATTTATTCACCAGTCAAATGTTCAAATCCTGGGTAGTAGGCGTCACAATTAATCCACTATACTATATTATCTCTGTTGACTCATCGTCTGACAAGTGTTTTTTTAAATTCATCTGCTTTCGTTCCAAAATTCTAAATACTCTTTTGAGCTACCCTATACGAGTTCAACTTTGAAACATCCAGCTTCAACACATTGGGACCTGTTCATCCACTATTTTATGCTGACTTCGCAGACCTTTTAGGTCTTTATTTGGGACAAACAAACACTTATTATTATAGATCAAAGGTTCTCAACCTAGGGAGGAATTTAAAATTAAACAAAAAAAACATGAAAAATAATATATTCCGGTAAAATTTATCGAGCATTATTGTGTAATTACGTTTTTCTCAATAATTATAATATTATTAGACTGTTGGGTTATAAACATTGATATAGGATGAAGGCACAACAGCTAGATTGCTAGATCTAAAACACTCAAAATAAATACATAAATTTGAATAGTCAAATATTTAGAAAGTATAGTTATCATATTTTTAAATATTTAAATTGCCAAACTGATAAAACTATAATTTAATTAAAATTGCATAGACAGATAGATTGGTTTTTGCATAGACCACGCAGAACAGTGATGTGAACCCTCATATCGGGAGTGCACGATTTTTGAGACAAGTCATACAACCGATTTTGGCGCGCCAGATAAGCTTTTTATCGCACTGTGCACCGTGCGGGATTGCTATATTCGTTTCGAAATTTATATATAATCTACGACCGTCTGCGTTGTCAAATCAATATATTATTATGTAAAATCGATATTTACACGCATGATATAGTATGTGCGAATCGTGTGTTAATAACACGAACCGCCATAAAACCGTCACAATTGCATGGTAATCAGAATTGAAAATATTCAGGAAAAAACCCGACTTAAAAAAAAAAAAATTGGTTTTACTATGGTTGTTATTTGTTTAATTTCAACTACATAACATATTTATTATACGATTTATGATTACGTGACCCAGACTGTATAACTACAGTATATATTTTTTTTTCTTTGTATTCCATTTCGTTCGATATCATCGCCAGGGATTACGAGGGGGACAAAAAAAAAAAAAAAAAAATAAAAAAAAATACGAACAATACCGAGATGCGTACCCGCGCAGATGTTACGACAAACGTTTTCTATTGTAGTAATAAGTGACATCTGAACACCCGGCCGTCGTTGCAAGGGCGACCGTAATACAAATATAGGAAACGCATTGAATTCTGTCTAACAATACGAATACGGTTCAAATTTATCGAGTTTCGGCCGCATACAATTTTGTCGGCTGGCAACCATAATATAATAGCGATTTATTTCGCTATTGTTCGGTACGAATTTTAGACGAAATTTGATCGTGAATTAACTGTTTTTTGTTCGGCCGCAACTCGATAACTTTCAAGTTAAACCGAGTTTAGATTGTTTGATAAAATTAGGCGCATTTCCTTGATTAATCGCGGTTGCCGTTATAACGATATTCAGAACTATTTTATCGCTACAATACAATACATCTGTCGTTTCGATTCCGCAACTATATCACTGCTAATAATATTTGTTAACTACAGTGTTGGAAAAGTTCCTCTTTATAAGTAATGCGTTCCCGTTTTTTTTTTTTTTTTTTAAATTTATTTTTACTATCTGAGCGGTAGGACAACAATGTTTTTTTCGTGGACAACTTTTCAACCAGATAGAATAGGCCAATCTTTAAATTAATTTTAATTAATTCAGTCCGCTAAAGTAGTTATAATATGTTATAATATTAAACCATTACCACAGAGATACCGATTATATTAATATTATCATATTATGCACCTTGTGTGTTAATAAAAACGGAAAAGTTGGGAATGCACTATTGCGGTAATTTAGTAGTTACTGACGTAGTGATACCAGAAAATAATTCCTAGACAATATTATCATTATAATAACGTGCATTTCATTTTTTTTTTTTTTTCGTAATAGGAGGAATGGACAATTTTGTTCGCGTCCCTCATAAATAGGAACTCTTCCAATGAAATAAAACCGTTCCTCCCCAACACTGGTTAAATATGAAATAAAATCTTATAAAATTACTATATATTATATTTTTGCATAATTTGGATTTTTAAATAATCATAAAAATAAAAAAATCCATTCGGACAAATAAAAATGAAATAATTTATATATATTTGTAAATTTATTAATTTCCATGGAATATATCGTTTGATTTACGAAAAGAACGTTTTTTTTTTGTATCGACTCATAATAAATATTCGATACATTTTTGTAATAAATTTAAAACAATCAAGAAAAGTAACCATTCGGTAATTTTCAACCCTCTTATGATATGTGAATGGAGTGAGTTATGGCGGCTGAATTTAACACGCAGTACATTTTCGTACCAATTTACCAAAAACCATGAGGTAAGAACTTAAAAAAAAAAAAAAAAAAGTTATTTTTTGTTGTTTGCTTCTACGACTTAGGAATCCGCTTATTCTTACATAAGCGGATTATAATAAATATTCCCCGAACGATTTTTTTTCGTCTATGATAATACATGGCTGGTATTTTCTATTATATTATTATTATTATAAACATTTTTTTTTTCCTCTCTCGATAAACGTTACGTCGTCGTTGTTAATCTACTGCGCGTTGACAAGGATGTGACAAGTCATGTATACGGTCGTAAATTATTCGTATATCGCCCGCCAGTTTTTTTTTTTTTTTTAATTTTTTAATCACTAAGTAAAAGAACAATATATATATATTATCTATTAAATTACTTCAACAATATCGTGGCGACGAAGTTTGTCAAAATTAAATTACATATGTAGGCGTAGAATATTATAGACAAAACAAAAAAACGTTTCAAGACTCCGTTTATGTATAAATCGATAAAAAGTTATCTTATTGTTAAGACTTAGTTCGGTAATATACGATATGTTTGCAGTTTTCTAATGTTCGGTGAATTACACCACTTTTTATTTTCATAGAAAAATATTAGAGATTATTTTATTGAAATAATTGTAGGCATTATTTTTTAAAAATTCTAACGGTAAGGAAATAGTGTAAAGAGGGCGTACGCCTTCGCTCGGTCACTGAATCATGTCAAAATACTCCAAATATATGTTTATTACGAATTTTTATAAACACAATTAGATTCTGTTAAAAGTAATATAGTATATTAGATTGAGCTATCACCGACATATAATAATTAATTTTCTATTTGTATCCGGAGAAGACCAATAAACACATATTTGTAATTTTCAATCGTAATTTACTCTAAATTTACTAATTTATCCTGTTGAGCTAAAATTAAAAAAATTATTAAAGTTAATGACAATTATAAAAATCAACATAACAAGAATTTTTTTATTTAGATTTTATTTAATGAATATATTCTAACCGTTTAAGACTAATTAGTAAGATTTATTCAATAGATTTCCCAAAGGGTCTACCTTGATTTTTCAAAAAGTCTCGACGATTGTCGTGATATTACTGCTAAAATTAAATATTAAATTTCATCATCCCGTAACATTGCCGATTTTGGAATCAAAACGAAAATCGTTTAATACAAAATTAGTTTGAAGCAAATTACTCTACCCGAATCGGTAAAATAAACAAAAAAATTGGATAAGCTGATAAATGAAGGGTAGATGTTCGCCCACGCGCTTATCGATAGAATAAAAATTCGAAATCTATCGAAAAACTTGCATCTTGGCACACCCTATTACCTTCCGAAAAAACTATTTTAATCTAAACGTCACCCAAAGAAAATATTAAGTGGTACCCCTATCGTGAACACGCGGTATACGTAACAATACTACATTATCGTGTATTATATTTTTTAAATATAGTATACTATTTGATTTGCAATAAACATAATTATTTAATTTATTGATTTTTACCGAGTTATATATTATACTCAAAGACGGTTATTCAAATATAATGCGGTGAACATAGTATAAAAAATAAGATAAGAGAATAGGATTTAATAACCTCAAGAACAAAAATCACGGTATGAGGTATTTCTATATTTGTGGCTTTTAGATTATAAATGGTTAATTTTTGATTTAAAAATTTTTTTTTCTCGCTGTGCGACACGAGTCATTTAATTTTTTAAAAGTTTTAACTGTCAATGTATTCAGAACGTTTGAATAATTTGTATTATTATAAAACGAATTGTTTGAAAAAGGGGGGAGGGGAAAGAGGGAAAACACAGACATATTTCGCACCGCCGCCGGTAAGCCACTTTTATAGACGGGAAGTCGGGAATGTATTGGCACGTTTTATTCATATCCGTACGTAACGGTTCAAAAAACATGTTTTTTTTTTGTAAATAATTTAATTGGAAATTGTATTAATTTGGAATAAAATTGCACCATTAACGGTGAACATTAAAACATATGCATTCGACCACCATATAGTAACACATTGAATTCAAAAGCACCGCCACCGCAGCTACCGGTAATGATTTTTTCCAAAAGGTTTCCGTGGAAACGAACACCGTCTGCACGGTTTCGCCGGGGGCGTGTACAAATAAAGGTCTGGCTCTATTGATTTTCCCCTCGGATAGCAAGCCGCGGCGGGTCCCCCTGCCCGTTACAGCGCACGCGTTATGAACTTTCGTACCGTGCGACAGATTCGTACGCCAGCGAAATAATTTTTAGATTTTTTTACACGTGGGAATACAGTGTTATATCGCGGCGTTTTAAATTATCTCATCGTTCGATATACCGCGATATATTCCAGGCGTACGCTGAAATATGCGTCTATATGCTTGGAAAACCATAAAACTTACAAAATAATATTTCTACACATTTCTATATCGTTTCATTTATCAGCAGGTTACGCAAATCAAAATATTTATCTAGAAAAACGCGATATTGGTCTAATTGAAAACAATCCGAACCCGAGATATTCGGATTTAAAAAATAATGTGCTCCGGGTCGACCAGTAAAAGAGGGCACCAAATATGTTTTAATTGTATTTCGAATACAATTATATACACAATTTAACAAAACAGTTGCACATATTATAGTATTAAAGAAAAACAACTTTTTCATTTATTTATGTTTGTTTAATGTTAAAATATCGATGAAAATCGTATTATAATTTATGCAATTCCAATATATTGTAGTTAAAAATTAATTCTATTTTTATATATCGAAACTTTTTTTTATCGCCGAACTATGCTCAGAATCGTTTTTCGTCTGCATGAATATTTCAGTGGACAGCGAAAAATATCAGATTTAAAACACTATCAATAATATTCGTTAGGGATTTATCGGTACCATAATATGGATCGTAAAACACGATAATAATTCACGTGGAGTGGTAGACCTTTTTTCGATATAGTAACGTTGTATTGTAGTATTACAACATTTGTCATGTCACTAGGCGTATGGTTCGGGTTTTGGCCGGGCGGTGGTCTCGGAATGCTGCCGAACCCTCACCGCTGGTCGTTGTGTAAAACCGAACAAAGGGAACGAACGCCGTCTGCAAGGTTTCGCCCGGGGGCGTGTACAAATAACGGTCTGGCTCTATTGATTTTCCCCTCGGATAGCAAGCCGCGGCGGGTCCCCCTGCCCGTTACAGCGCACGCGTTATGAACTTTCATACCGTGCGACAGATTCGTACGCCAGCGAAATAATTTTTAGATTTTTTTACACGTGGGAATACAGTGTTATATTACGGCGTTTTAAATTATCTCATCGTTCGATATACCGCGATATTTTCCAGTCGTATGCTGAAATATTTGTCTATATGCTTGGAAAACCATAAAACTTACAAAATAATATTTCTATATGTCCGGAAAACCATAAAACCTACAAAATAATACATTTACAAATAACTACATTTTTCCATATCGTTTCATTTATCAGCAGGACACACGAATCAAAATATTTTTCTACACAAAAGCGATATTGGTTTAATTGAAAGCAATCCGGAGCCCGAGATATTCGGATTTAAAAAATAATGTGCTCCGGGTCGACCAGTAAAAGTGTGCACCAAATATGTTTTAATTGTATTTCGAAATCAATTATATACACAATTTAACAAAACGGTTGCACATATTATAGTATTAACTTTTTTATTTATTTATGGTCGTTTAATGTTAAAATTTCGATGAAAATCATATTATAATTTATGCAATTCCAATATTTTGTAGTTACAAATTAATTCAATTTTTAAATATCAATACATTTTTTTATCGCCGAATTTTGCTCAGAATCGTTTTTCGTCAGCATGAATATTTCAGTGGAATATTTTCAATTCATAGGCATTTGATATTATCAAGTCATTTTAGTTTTTATTTGGATTATGTGGACAGCATTGTTTTAGTCGAGCAGAAAAGCTCGATGTTTTTACACGAGGTGTTAAAAGTTAAAATTTTAATGGAATTAGTAAATTTAGTTAAAAATTATTAAAAAATATTTAGGAAGTATCATTTCGGAAATATGTCGTCAACCGTGTCATTAAATTGTATCGTAGATAAAATAGCAGTTTCTATGATAGATAACAGTGTTCACATTGGCATATTTGCATCGCTAATATCATGAAAAGAAAACTGTTTGAATAATTGTAGTCCTTAGTTCATGAATAATGTAATTTCTTTTATGTTGGTTTGCGTCCAGGTGCACCAACAACATATGGTTAATACACAATAGAGCATGCCCGTCGTTGCTGTTTGCGATCGAGGTGCGTCGGGGTGTATAACACGTTCGAAATCCGACGGTTACAAATACAGGGGATGAAAAAAGACCTTGAAATTCTTCGGCATTCCGATTGGAATTTATGTGAACAGAAAAAAAAAAAAAAAATGTTAAAAAAACCGATTTTACGATCGTTAAAACACCGCCCGATACCCTCCGCCCGTCATTATCCTTCGGTGTTTGGCGTCGGCCGGACGGCCGGTCGATAACAATTGTCAGTACCAAATGTAAAGATAAAACCGGTTTCCGGTGGTGCGACTGTTCGACGATTCCGTCTCTGCGTGGGATCACAATGGCGTATCGAGAAATTATTCAATTTGATAGCGGGGTGTACGGGGGGGTACATACAAAATTCATCGAGTACCAACTGTTGTTAGCCAACCTAACCTTGTTCCATAGCCTACAAATATTTTTCAATTTACCCTTGGGAATACAGTGTTATATTGCGGCGTTTTTAATGATCTCACCGTTCGATATACCGCGATATTTTCCAGTCGTACCGCTGTAATATGCGTCTATATGTCCGGAAAACCATAAAACTTACAAAATAATATAACTACATTTATCAGCGGGACACACGAATCAAAATGTTTTTCTACACAAACGCGATATTGGTCTAATTGAAAGCAATCCGGAGCCCGAGATATTCGGATTTAAAAAAAATAATGTCGACCTGTAAAAGTGGGCACCGAATAAGTTTTAATTGTATTTCGAATACAATTATATACACTATTCGACAGAACGGTTGCACATATTATAGTATAACATTCAAAATATTCATAAAGTTATATTCCACCGAATGAAATGTTACAAATAATTACAATTTATATGAGACATTTCAATTATATCGAATTTTAAATAGTTTTATTATATCCAAACTAACATTATTTTGCTAAAAAAAATCTTCATAAACAACTGAACATATTCAGTGAAATTTTGTATAAAAGGCACCTTGGTCACCGGACGGTGACGTATTTTTCATATATGATTTGTTGGATCGATACGAGTTTTCACTATACGGATAAATTACCGGATAGTATTGGTTTAACGACGGTTCGAATACACGAGAGCCACCTATCCGAAAAGCGCCGAAGTATCGTGGGACACTATTGTGTATTACCACAATGAAAATATTCGTGTTGTCGATTTTGGATCTTTGATGGCGAATACATTGTATACATTGCTTTAATATAAATATTATTCGTTCTAGCAGTGAATTGATTTATAATCCAACCTAAAAGTCTCAGAATGTAATATCTGTATTCGTACGCCGTCGGTTGTTTTCTGGATATTTGTTAAATTTTAAAGGTAAATGTCACAATTTAAAAAGGCCTGTGTACCGCTTCAAAATGTAAATTACGAACAAATACTGACGTTCAAACAAATATAACGTTCCCGCTATTGCGTTTTATAATCAGTTGAGCGTATTGTAATAAATTATATTTTTTTTTAGCTTTCAAAATGCGAATTTTTATGAAAATCGTAAAAATTAAAACATTTTACGTACAACCTTCCGAATAATATTAATTACATTTTTTTTTTTCTTTTTGGCCATCCGAAATGCACGGGAAAACATTCACACGGTCAATCATACGTTGTACTTGGCGGGGAAAGAAAAACAACCTCTTTTATTTATTTATGTTCGTTTAATGTTAAAATTTCAAAGAAAATCGTCTTATAATTTATGCAATTCCATTATTTTGTAGTTACAAATTAATTCAATTTTTATATATCAAAACATTTTTTTTTTTTTTGCCGAACCATGCTCAGAATCGTTTTTCGTTTGCATGAATATTTCAGTGGACAGCGAAAAATATTAGATTTCAAACACTATCAATAATATTCGTTAGGGATTTATCGGTACCATAATATGGATCGTAAAACACGATAATAATTCATGTGGAGTGGTAGACCTTTTTTCGATATAGTAACGTTGTATTGTAGTATTACAACATTTGTCATGTCACTAGGCGTGTTGTTCGGGTTTTGGCCCGGCGGTGGTCTCGGAATGCTGCCGAACCCTCACCGCTGGTCGTCGTGTAAAACCGAACAAAGGGAACGAACACCGTCTGCAACGTTTCGCCGGGGGCGTGTACAAATAAAGGTCTGGCTCTATTGATTTTCCCCTCGGATAGCAAGCCGCGGCGGGTCCCCCTGCCCGTTACAGCGCACGCGTTATGAACTTTCGTACCGTCCGACAGATTCGTACGCCAGCGAAATAATTTTTACATTTTTTACACTTGGGAATACAGTGTTGTATTGCGGCGTTTTAAATTATCTCATCGTTCGATATACCGCGATATTTTCCAGTCGTATGCTGTAATATTTGTCTAGATGCTTGGAAAACCATAAAACCTACAAAATAATATTACTACATTTTTCCATATCGTTTCATTTATCAGCAGGACACACGAATCAAAATTTTTTACTACACAAACGCGATATAGGTCTAATTGAAAGCAATCCGGAGCCCGAGATATTCGGATTTAAAAAATAATGTGCCCCGAGTGGACCAGTAAAAATGGGCCCCCAATAATTTTTTAATTGTATTTCGAATACAATTATATACACAATTTGACAAAACGGTTGCACATATAATAGTATAACATTCAAAATATTCATTAAGTTATATTGCACCGAATGTAATATATCAATTAATTACAATTTATATAAGACATTTCAATAATATACGAGATGTGATCAAAAAATACCAGGACTGTGTTAATAATATTTATATAAATTATGCCAACGAAACCCCGATCATGTCATTCGACAAAATAACTTTTAACGAGAATTTCGAGAGTTGGATTGAATTCGATAACACTATGTATTTTTATTTTATGGCATTTTTACGAAAACACGTTTCAGTCATGCGGCGATTTGCGTAATGGAAGCAATAGAAGAACAACTTGTGTGCGTAAAATTTTGTTTTAAATTAGGAAACCTACGGTATTTCAACATCATACCCGTAAATCCATGTTCCATCACCTGTTATAATATTTTTTTAATAGTCTAGGTAAATTTCTGCCCTCATTTTCAATTGTTTTACTAGTCGAGGGTCTACACGGTTGTTCGTTATCCTTAACGGATGTTTTACCTTCCATACATCGTTTAAACCACTCAAAACACGTTGTCCGAGACAGAACATTATCTCCAAAAGCTTGCTGCAAATGTTTAAAACCAGTCCGGCTATTTTTTGATCACATCTCGTACATAATACAAGTTATTTGTCTTATTTTTACGAGATTTTCCTCGATTCGTCTTCGGCAAAAGTCAATATTATTTGGTTAAAATCAACAGATGGTAACAAATCATGTACTGAAGTTTAAGTATTATAAATAATTTTAATACGTTCAACCCGACAGTGGCCGAAAGCATACATTTTAACACGAATAGTTAAAAGTGAAAAAGAGGTTTTTTTTATCGCAGTTAATACGTCGTTTTTTTAAATACCAGACTTCAAATTTTCTACTAAATGTGAATTGAAATATTAAGTTTTCAATCTTTGGGGATTTTGACATCGTCGAAACACATTAGTAATAACATTTTTATTCCTTTTTTTATTTTTAACATTTTACAAATTAAGTATTCTAAAACAGTGGCGCATCCATTGTGTAAATTATGACGATCTTTTGTTTAGCATTTATAACAATACTATTTTTCAAAAATTGTTAAATATATTGTCAATTATTTTTCTGTCAAACATTATTTAATCTGTATTAAAATTATTTGATGTAACACAAAAGATAAAATCGAATTTTAAATAGTTTTATTATTTCCAAATTATCATTATTTTGCTAAAAAAAATCTTCATAAACAACTGAACATATTCAGTGAAATTTTGTATAAAAGGGACCTTGGTCACCGGACGGTGATGTATTTTTCATATATGATTTGTTGGATCGATACGAGTTTTTACGATACGGAAAAATTACGGGATTGTATTGGTTTAATGACGGTTCGAATACACGAGAGCCCTCTAGCAGAAAACCGCCGAAGTATCGTGGGACACTATTGTGTATTACCACAATGAAAATATTCGTGTTGTCGATTTTGGATAATAGATGGCGAAACTGTATACATTTCTTTCTAATAAATATTATTCCTTCTAGCAGTGAATTGATTTATAATCCAACCTAGCGGTCTCAGAATGTAATATCTGTATTCGTACGCCGTCGGTTGTTTTCTGGATATTTTTTAAATTTTAAAGGGAAATGTCACAATTTAAAAAGGCCTTTGTACTGCTTCAAAATGTAAATAACGAACAAATAGTTTTATAATCAGTTGAGCGTATTGTAATAAATTATATTTTTTTTTAGCTTTCAAAATGCGAATTTTTATGGAAATCGTAAAAATTAAAACATTTTACGTACAAAATTCCGAATAATATTAATTACATTTTTTTTTTTTTTTTGACCATCCGAAATGCACGGGAAAACATTCACACGGTCCATCATACGTTATACTTGGCGGGGAAAGAAAAACAACTTATCAAAATATCAGATTCCAAACACTCAATAATTTTCGTTAG
Organism: Tuberolachnus salignus; assembly: GCA_956483605.1. Lineage (NCBI taxonomy): Eukaryota > Metazoa > Arthropoda > Insecta > Hemiptera > Aphididae > Tuberolachnus > Tuberolachnus salignus. The sequence continues at coordinate 11,926,295 of OY101431.1, forward strand.
GGATTTATCGTTCGGCGTCGGTACCATAATGTGGATCGTACAACACAATAATAATTCATGTGGTGTGGTAAACGTTTTTTCGATACAGGATCGTTGTTTTGTATTATTACACATTTGTCATGTGACTAGGCGTATTGTTCGGGTTTTGGACCGGTGGTGGTTTCAGAATGCTGCCGAACCCTCACCGCTGAGCGTTGTGTAAAACCGAACAAGGAAACGCACACCGTCTGCACAGTTTCGCGGGGAGGTGTAGAAATAAGGGCTCTATTGATTTTCCCTTCGGATAGCAAGACACGCGGGTCCCTGCCCGTTACAGCGCTCGCGTAATGAACTTTCATTCCCAGCGATAGATTCATAAGCCAGCGAAATAATTTTTATATTTTATACACTTGGGAATACAGTGTTATATTGCGGCGTTTTTATTTATATCATCGTTCGATATACCGCGATATTTTCCAGTCGTATGCTGAAATATTTGTCTATATGTTTGGAAAACCATAAAACTTACAAAATACTATTACTACACTTTTCTATATCGTTTCATTTATCAGCAGGACACGCAAATCAAAATATTTATCTAGACAAACGTCTATTGGTCTATTTGAAAAGAATCCGAGGCCGAAATATTCGGATTTAAAAAATAATGTGCCCCGAGTCGACCTGTAAAAATGGGCCCCCAATAATTTTTTTATTGTATTTCGAATACAATTATATACACAATTTAACAAAACGGTTGCACATATTATAGTATTAACTTTTTTATTTATTTATGGTCGTTTAATGTAAAAATTTCGATGAAAATCATATTATAATTTATGCAATTCCAATATTTTGTAGTTACAAATTAATTCAATTTTTAAATATCAATACATTTTTTTATCGCCGAATTTTGCTCAGAATCGTTTTTCGTCAGCATGAATATTTCAGTGGAATATTTTCAATTCATAGGCATTTGATATTATCAAGTCATTTTAGTTTTTATTTGGATTATGTGGACAGCATTGTTTTAGTCGAGCAGAAAAGCTCGATGTTTTTACACGAGGTGTTAAAAGTTAAAATTTTAATGGAATTAGTAAATTTAGTTAAAAATTATTAAAAAATATTTAGGAAGTATCATTTCGGAAATATGTCGTCAACCGTGTCATAAAATTGTATCGTAGATAAAATAGTAGTTTCTCTGATAGATAACAGTGTTCACATTGACATATATGCATTGCTAATATCATGAAAAGAAAACTGTTTGAATAATTGTAGTCCTTAGTTTATGAATAATGTAATTTCTTTTATGTTGGTTTGCGTCCAGGTGCACCAACAACATATGGTTAATACACAATAGAGCATGCCCGTCGTTGCTGTTTGCGATCGAGGTGCGTCGGGGTGTATAACACGTTTGAAATCCGACGGTTACAGATACAGGGAATGAAAAAAGACCTTGAAATTCTTCGGCATTCCGATTGGAATTTATGTGAACAGAAAAAAAAAAAAAAAAAAAAAAAACCGATTTTACGATCGTTAAAACACCGCCCGATACCCTCCTCCCGTCCTTATCCGTCGGTGTTTGGCGTCGGCCGGACGGCCGGTCGATAACAATTGTCAGTACCAAATGTAAAGATAAAACCGGTTTCCGGTGGTGCGACTGTTCGACGATTCCGTCTCCACGTGGGATCACAATGGCGTATCGAGAAATTATTCAATTGGTAGCGGGGTGTACGGGGGGTACATACAAAATTCATGAGTACCAACTGTTGTTAGCCAATCTAACCTTGTTCTATTGCCTACAATTATTTTTTTTGCAGTCAAAATTAAATTACAACGACAAGGAAAATATAAATGTATTATTACGCACTACGCTCAATTATTTTCCTATTCGCCATTATGTACAATTTAAAATGAACATCGTGTCCAATTTTCGTGTATTTCTACACGGGAGTGGGGAGAACTATAAAATCTTCGGATATTAAAATAAAGTGAGAATGACTTTTTCGATGCAACAACTAGAATAAAAATTCGTTCACATATGATCCTACATTTAGGAAAATCGGATCGAAAATTCCGGTAGTATAGTTATTCACGGACGGGGAGAAAAATAATATTAAATAAATCACATCGTATTGTAAAACAAAATTAAAAAAACAAAAAAAAATGCACACATAGTAAAATCTCGCTACGCTTAAATTCTAGTTTTTCTACGTGCATTGTGCATCCTAATAACGAAATGCATTTATTTTAGGAATCGGGCGTCAGCATTTTTTTTTTTTTTTTAAGTCATTTATTCAAAATAACGAAATGTGCACGTTGGGAATGTAATTATTTGTGTTTTGGATAATTAAAAAAAATAAACTTGATTATTATTTAGTCATTATTAATAGCCGGTATTTGTCCGAGGGTCATATTAATTTCCCGTATGGGAATGTGAAAACATCACTCTGCGTTAGGATTTTTTTTTTATTTTTATATCGCGCGCTTCTCAATCGATAGTTACATTGTTAATCGATTAATTATTTAATGGCCGGCAGGTATAATACAAAACGATCAAGAGACAACAGCACGGTCGTTACAGTAATTGCAATGTTCAACGGACATTCGTTATTGTTTTTTTCGTCGACTAAATGAAATATAAATAGTAATGCGATTCGTGTTTCCGAAACGATTACAATAGCCTATGTATAATAGAAATAATAAAATATTATTTTGGAAATAAAATCCAAATATTATTTAATAAAACTACGCGTTCTCCGTGAATCCAGTACGGCCTAGCATTTATATTATATATGGGACACAAATATTTGAATATTTTAACATATCTGACGGTAAAGACGGAGATTCGGACAAGTCCATAATTGGAGGCCTGTTTTGTAAAAAAAAAAAAGGCGTACATAATTCGCACCATGGTGGGTCACTGTTGTAGTAGGAAAGTTAAGAAGATAGTTAAGACAGATAGGAATTTTATTTTTATCTGTGATAAATTGCAAACGAAAAACGATACTGAGCGAAGTAGTATTGATCGAATTTTTCTATTGTTGCCACAGTCACCCAGAAATCAACATAAATACAATTTTTATTTTAATATTTTGTATTCATTTTTTTGTAGTTCTTCCTGACGCCATAAAAAACTAATAGGTATATCAAAAAATGACCTCATTAAAGTACCTACTAGACAATATTTTCTATTGGAAACAGTATAGGAGTATATAAATCGGATGAAGTTTTCTGATAGAAAAAATGTTAACAGAAATAAAAATAAAAAATAATAAGTTTTTTAATTTATGCACTAACGAGTTATTATTGAGTCATCGGGTAAAATCGAGCTGATGAAGGAAAATATCAAAAACATTGAATTCTTATATAAAAATGAAATTAAGGTCGGTATAACTATGAATTATATATACATTATTTGTCACCTTCGCATTGATTAAATCGGTATATTAAATTTTATAATTAATAAATTATATAATTTCATGAGTTTTAAAATTGTATTTTATCATTTTGGTGATATTTTTACTAGTCCCTTGGATGTTTTTATATATAAACGGTTTCTACTGTAAATCAAATTATTAACAAGAGAAAAAAAAACACGATTTGAATGACGATTGTGTGATGCCGATGTATTTTTTTTTATAAAACGCCGCCAAAGGTTCGTACAAAATTAACAATGATAATAATAAATACGTGCCTGTCGGATACTTAGTTGAATTGGTTTTGCCACATTTCCAGCGTATTGAAATAATCGCTGTAATAATGGATTTCCAACGGTCGCCGGGTTTCGTATTCATAAAGGATAATTTCAAAAATTTCATTTTTAACAAAAAGTTATGTCCTCCCCATCACAATTGAAATATTCTGTAAGTAAATGGACAAAAAAAAAAGAAGAAAAATATATATTCAGTTGTATTTTTTTGTAACATTGACGATCAGTGTAACAACAATAAAACAATATGTTTTATTCTGGGGCTACTTCTATTTATACACTTTTTGATTATAAATAATAGTTAAATTAATAATAGATTTCTCTCTTTTTTCTTTGACCAAAAAATTTTGGACAAATGGAAAAAAATTTAGTATGATTTTTATATAAACTATGATAACAGATTATTTTAATACAATGTAAATTAATTTTTTTAAATAATAATGCAACTTTGTTTTATTTGTGTTTTCTATATGCATTTAAGTGGCGATTTAATGATAAAAACATTTTACATTAATTTGTAAATCTAAAATCGAGTTTTTAAATTTTATATTATCTTTATCGTTATATTTTTACTAGTCTCTTGAATGTCATTGCAATGATATTCTACTGTATATCGAATTATAAACAACAGAGAAAAAACACAATTTCGATGATTGTATGTGATGTCAATACCGATTTCTAGTGAAAAGACGCTGTGTTCGAAAAAAAAAATTATTAAATCGCCGGCCCAAAAGGTTTCGAAATATTGTGTGTTGAAATGATAGTTGTAATATGAGATTTTTGACGGTCGACAGGGTCACGTATTCATAAAATATACCTCTACTATATAATACAGGCCACCGTGATGGCGAACCGTTGTCGTGCAAAGAAAAATTCGTACAAAGAATCACAATTTACATTATATTGTATTACGAGTATGTTATACGATAAAAAAGCCTGTTATAAAAACCGAAACATAACACGGTTCCGCCACAGTGGCGTCTGTTCGTGTGTATTACCGGTAACAGATAGTATTATCTTTAAATGTATAGCAAAGTGTCAATTTTTATGTCTGGGGTCATCTCAGAAACTACTCATCCAACCGTCAGGCGGTTTTATTTTTTTAATGATTGAGGAGTATGTCGCGGAGAAGGTTTTAAACATAATTCAATTCTCCGAGTTAACAAACATTAAAAATCGTATAATACGCGCTTGAGACCAACAGGCAGCGCTGTGGTGTCGGCTAATGCTTGGCGCGCCCACCAGACGGCGTCAAAATCGTGTAAAAAGTGGCAACGAGTTGAATTTACACAACGGGTCGTACCCGTTTTAATTATTATATGCGCATTATTTAAATAATTTTTTTCTCTATAGGAAATTCGGTTCGAAACCGTACACGGGCAAACCCAGGCTTAGTGTGTTATTTATATACAAGTTGGCCCGTACTCTTGAAATCCATATTATATAAATCAAATTACATTAACGATAAAGGAAAAAGGGACTTTGACGGCGATCGTGTAATGTCGATGCCGATTTATTTTAAAAAACCGCTGCCCTGAGTTCACATAAAAATAATTATGATATCTATACATATGTGTCTGTCGGATACCTCGACCGAAAAGGTTTTGGCATTTTTCGAGCGTATTGAAATTATCGCTGTAATAATGGGTTTCCAACGGTCGCCGGGACACGTATTGGTAGAATATAATATATTCTTAAAAGTATTATAATTTACAGAAAGAGACGTCCTCCCCGTCCCAATAGAAATATATAGTAGGTAAGGGGACGCTAAAATAAAAATAAGAAGAAAAATAGTTGAGGAGTTCTGTCCCCCTGCAACCACCCCGATTCCCGAGCTTCGGGTATAAGTATTTTAATGTTCCTACTATCAGCCGCGTAGCCACGATTTTTTAATGTGTGGACGTTTGAATTTTATATTTAAGTTAAACTTTTTATGGAAGAAGGCGTTCACATATCTTTATCAATTAAAAAATTCTAGAATTTTCTAAATGGTCCGCGGCGATATTTAACAAAATTAACGTCCAACAGCAGCTGGTGCTTTTATAGGTTACCATAAAGGTGTACGATTATTAATTTTCTTGATAAATAATAATATCAAATGTGGAACAGAATCATCTAAACGCATTTAATAAAAAAAAACCAAAACCTTATTTAGTATATACACCTAATATATTTATAATTGCAAAATTGGTAGAGTTACGGGATGTTGAAATTTAATATTTACGAATAATTTTAATATTTATCATTTTATAATCGAGCTATCTTTGATATTATTACTATGAATTTTCTTTTTACGCCCTATTTCGAGTATGATAAAACATATTCACATTAATTGTAAATAAGTCATTTTAAAGTAATTTAAGGAAAAACATACATATTATAAAAATTAAAGTAAACAACATTTCCTAATGCCTGTTGTGGATGTGTTTTAACAAAAAAATTAATTTTTTAAAAAGTTAGAACTATTTTAAAAATGCCGAACTTCCAGAAGGTATAATGACGATGTATTCATAATAATGGAAAAAAAAAACAACTGTCGGGCCCTCAGAAATGTGGTCTACATTAATTTTCATAATTGGTATTTCAGCATTAAAATCAATCAGAGGTGGGCAATTTTTATTCTAACTGAGTGTGTACTTTTGGGCGAATTGATAATTTTCAAACGTCAGGTACTGCTCCTAGCGGCAACTGACGTTGTTGTCTGCGGCGATGACATCCTCTTATATATACAATGGAACCCTTGCCGACCGTTTTCGTCGGTATGAAATACTGCGCATGCAAGAACATAGTGTTATTATATATTTATATGTAGCCAGTAATATAATTTCAACATTATTGTCGTCTCGGCGTCCTACCGCCACCGCTCGACGTCTCCCCGACCGCCCCTGACAATCGCGTTATTGATCGGGAGCTGCGCCGACGCTGTTGCTGCGATAATGACGATGGCAACGTCGACGACGACGACGACGACGATTAACGAGAATTGACGACCGCCAACGAAACTGATAGCGGCGCGGTGCGCCTCGAAAAGGCCCGACACGATGGGATCGGCTTATTTTTTCAACCATGTAGGGCATATTTAATTGTTTTCGTGCGTTCTAAACAAGAAATTTACAGCGGAACAAAATATTATATGTTATTAGAGAAAGACATGCCCCGGGTAGAAAATTATTTTACAATTCCGGGTGCCGCGCATTGGCCGATGAGTAATAATGTAAAATATATAAACCGGGTACCGAGTGCTGACTCGATGAACAATAATGCAATTACGTGTTATTGTAAATGTAAAATGTATTTGGTATGCGCTTACCTAATGGGTTAAAGATTTGAACACTAAAAAATTAAGTGGTACCTCGTATCGTGAACACACGGTTTATATATATTTATTGTGACGGACGTTTCTGATTGTGTTTGTAATCAAATTATTTTGTTGTTTTGCCACACACTCACCCCTCATAGACTGCATTTTTTTATGTATATTATCACACTATAACTGTTAAGTCTATAGTTCTGTACATATTTTTATCGTGAGCAATTTTTTTTTTTTTTTTTGGTGGAGGGAATTGCGTTGAGAAGGAACACAAGATAATTATACTTTATGGGACATTGTAATTTCGTGCTACTCAAATCTGCTGTGAGTAAAAGGGGGGAAAGTTTTTTAAAAGTTTCATTATTTACAAAAAGAGACGTCCTCCTCGTCCCAATAGAAATATTCAGTAAGTAAGGGGACATTAAAAAAAAGAAGAAAAATAGTAATGGATCTCAGTCCCCCTGCGTCATCTTCACGATTCTCGAGCATAAGATATAAATACTATAATGTGCCTACTATCAGCCGCCAAGTGAAAATTTTTAAAGATGGTTGTTTTAATTTTATATATATATATTTTTTTTAAACTTTATTTAAAAACAAACTATCTGTAATTTAATTATTACAATAAGCGTGTATGAGAATATAAATTTTATGTGAAATTATCTGGTTTCACGATATTTCGAGGCGTATTACAGTTTTAAAACCACCCGAACCTACCTTGGTGAGCACCAGATATGCCACTGTGCAATCGTAAGTTTATATAGATTATCCCCGTGAAATTAATTATTGAATTAAATTAATTCAGTGAGTTGTATTCAAACACAAATTAATTCCTTTGTGAATCACGATTGTGTATTGTGGTTTGTATTTACATTTATTAACTTAATGCGTTGGTCGTGCGTTTTTAGCTGAAAAAATGTCCCACGGGACAAAAACTCATATGGCTCGTATAACCGATTTCGATGATTATGTTTGTTTTAGTAAGCGTAAAACTTCCAGCAACCCACATCGAAGTGGTTTTTTTTTTAAATATTTTAACCAGTGGTGTTGTCGAGGTTATATGTGGATATACGGCTAGTAATCATCTCTTTGTTTATTTGTTAACGCGTGTACTCAAATTTATTTACTTGAAACGTGGGTAAACGTTCCCAGCAATGCGTGTACTTAGTTATTATTATCAAACATTGTATCACACAATATGTAATCACATAACACTGTTATCATAACGATTCGATAGAGACCTATCTATGTAAATAACATCTATATTACAGAAACATAGAATATGAACTATATCACAAAAATACAATTATTTCTTATCATTCGTATTGTTTGCTCGCGAGATCTTAACGAATTCCTAGACACCTAATTCGTTTAAATCACTTCATTAGTTTGGGCTCGACGTAGAAACATGTATCATTTACCAGGATTCATTTTATTGGAAGAGGGACCAAAAAAAATGTATACAAAATACCTAATCTTTATTGAAATTTTGATATACTTCGGCAAATCTAATAGTATTCCACTAGTCAATAGAGGGAGGAAAGGAGGGATTCTGGACTAGAAGTCTACTCCCTTTGGTACGCCACTATATTGCATTTATACATACTAAACAGACAACTCTCCATAATCTGGTAAAAAATGTATGACATAATTTGGGTGGAGTAAATCCCACAAGTTACGTTTTAAGTATTCTCAAGCGTAAACTTACTAAACAATTTAGGACTACATCACTGATATTGATCTCCGACTGTATAATGTATAATTTATGTCCACTTATCTAAGTTTAAATTAAGAATAAAATCCATTGAAAACAATTATGATTGCAATTTATTTGTAGATAATTATGAATTTACAATGTTAAATTTAAGTTTATCAAAAAACGTTAAATCAAATTTATCTCAGATTCGAATTGATTGAAATTCTTAACTTAACCTATCGTTGCAAATAGTATATAAAGCTAACTTTTCAATGTTTAATGGTAGGTAGGTTAGGTTATAATGGTATGTAATTTATACATTTTCCTCATTTGTATTATTATATTAGAAAAGAAACTTCTCTGAGTGTAGGCATGAGGTTTGAATTAAGGTTTCGAGCGCAATAAAACGAAACCTTACCATTGAGTACACTTACCCAGTGAACCACTACATAACTACCGACCACCCCTTATCACCCTATTTCCTTCTTTTACACCACTCTTTCCCAAAAAAACTATACTCACGCAAGATTCGAGTGGCGCAAAATTACAACATCTTATAGAGTATAATTATATTATGTTCCTTAGAAAACGAACCCCCCATCCCGCACAAAAAAAAAAATTTGCTCACGATGAGATATGTGTAGAACTATAGACTAAACAACTATAGCATTAAATAAAATACGTAAAAAGATGCAGCCAATGGAAGAGGGGATAAGGCAAAACAACGAAATACAAACACGATCATAATCGTCCATCACGAAAAATATATATATACCGCGTGTTCATGACATAAGGTACTACTTAATATTTTCGCTGAATGACCGAAGATTGAAATGGGGTTGTTCGAAAGGCGATCGGGAGTACCGAAATGCATATTTTGTAGATAGAGTTTAAATGTTTAACTCTTTCGGTAAGCGCATGCCGGATACAACTAAGATTTATTTAAATGGCATTCCAATTACAATAACATGTAATTTCATTATTATTCGTCGAGTCAATACTCGGTACTTGGTTTATAAATTTTACATTATTATTTTTTCGCCATTTTCGGCCAATGCTCGGTAAACGGGTTTGTAAACTAATTGTCCACTCGGGATATGTCTCTTTCTAATAACATATAATATTTTATTCCACTGTAAATTTCTTGTTTAGAACGCATGGAAAAATAAAATATATCCCACACGGTTTACAAATAAGCTAAGCCCATCGTGTCGAATCCTGTCAAGGCGGCTTTGTTCACGGTCGTCCCTCCTCGTTAATCGTCATCGTCATCGTCATCGTCATCATCATCATCGCAGCTGCCGCGTCGCCGTAGCCGCCACTGAACAACGCGATTATGACCGGCGGTGTGATGGGGTCGGGGAGACGTTGATCGTAGACGGCGGTGGGTTGGGGGACGTTGTACGGTGGTGGCCGGGAGTCGGGGATACGTTGTACGGGGCGGCGGTGGCGACGGCGACGGCAGCGACGGTTGGTGCGACGGTGGTGGCCGCGTGGTGGCGGCGGCGGTTCACTATAAAATCAATATTTCGTTATTTTCGTTGTGCGGCGGCGGCGGCGGGGGGTTAGGGAGACGTTATTCAGCGGCGGTGATGAGTCGGGGACTCGTTATGCGGTGGCGGTGGGGGGTCGGGGTGTCATTGTTCTTCGGCGGCGGGGTGTAGGGGTGACATTGTGCGGCGGCTGTGGCGACGGCGACGGCAGCGACGGTGGGTGCGACGGTGGTGGTGGTGTGGCGGCGGCGACGGTGGTGGTGGCGTGGTGGCGGCGACGGTGGTGGTGTGATGCTGGCGACGGTGGTGGTGTGGTGCTGGCGACGGTGGTGGTGGCGGCGGTGCTGGGCGGCGGGCATCGGTGGTGGCGGGGGGTTGGGGAGACGTTGTACGGTGGTGGCCGGGAGTCGGGGAGACGTTGTACGGGGCGGCGAGGAGTCGGGGACTCGTTGTTCGTCGGCGGCGGGGTGTAGGGGTGACATTGTGCGGCGGCTGTGGCGACGGCGACGGCAGCGACGGTGGTGGTGGTGGCGGTGCTGTGCGGCGGGCAGCGGTGGCGGCGGGGGGTTGGGGAGACGTTGTACGGTGGTGGCCGGGAGTCGGGGAGACGTTGTATGGGGCGGTGATGAATCGGGAACTCGTTGTGCTCCGGCGGCTGGGTGGTCGGTGTGTCATTATGCATCGGTGGTGGGGTGTAGGGGTAACATTGAGGGGCGGCGGTGGCGACGGCGGCCGGTCACTATAAATTCAATATTTCGTTATCTACGTGGACAAAAATATTATCGAAATAATATCTGTTGATCATAATAGTTGAATCGTTTCCCGGAATATTATTTCTGAACGATAATTTATATTGGGTTTCAAAGGGGTCTGCAACCACCATTTTTATTTTATTTATTCTATTCGGCTGTATACGATATTTTTAGTTTTAGGTTGGTCACATTGTGCACTACCTTCGTACCTCTCCCCACCTTAATCGCTACTCCGGAACACCGCCGTGACGGTTCGACACACAAAGACCACTGTAGTCTTGTTGTGCCCAACAGATTTGTTGCTCTTGTCTCGTCGTCGATCCAACTACATCGTCCCGTGCCGCCGTCCAGCGTATCCACCGGATTTCAATTTTATTGCTCGTGGTTACTCAAAAACAACAACATGGCCGAAAAAAAGGTAGATACTTATAATAATAATAATAATATTTATAATAGATATTGTAAGTAATAAATTCAGTGGCGTTTCTAGGATAATATTTCGGGGGGGGGGGGGGGGGGGGGTGAACTTCTTACTTCTAATTCGTGATATTATTTCTTAATGGTTAAATAAAATGTATTTTTATATATTATTAATTTTAAGGAAAAAAAAAAGTTTTTTTTTTTGTCGACGTTTCAAACCAACACACCCACCTACCTATACGTCAATAATTTACTCGTTTCTTTTTTCGTCCCGTTTTTTATTTGCCGATCCAACGTTTTAATTACAAAAATCCACAATATCGCAGGCCTCCGTTATAGTATATATATTTATTTATATATTTTTTAATTTTCAACCGTTTTCCCCGACGGTGTTGGGCGTATCGGTTATATTGCGGCCTTGTATTATCGTACGGAAGAATTGTATACAAACCGGCGTAAATGGGTCGACAATATATCTTTATCTTTTCGTCAACCCGTACCCTTATACACTTATGATTTTGTCTTTAGGAGGAATCATCTTCTAATGCCGTTGTATACGGCAATTGCGAAGGCCCGGACGCCATGTACGTCAAGTTGGTGTCCAGCGACAACTTTGAGTTTATCATCAAGAGGGAACACGCCTTGATGTCTGGAACTATCCGGGCCATGTTGTCCGGTCCCGGGCAGTTTTTGGAAAACGAGACTAACGTGATCAACTTGAGGGAAATACCGTAAGTATAAACGATAATATATCGGCGGCCGCGTTATTTAAGATAATTAAGACAAAGACGGGCGGGCCCGCGCGCATTGATCCCCCGGCGCCCGGGAGGTGCGCCCTGATCGTAGCGTGAATAAGCGGTAATAAAAGACGGTAACAAACAATTGTCGCCACCCGATTGCAATTTCTACGTTTTAATTGTAATTTTCATAAATCGTTTAAAATCGAACATTTTACTGGAGCACGCGGCGATTACTGTTTTCGTAACTTTATTAATCGTAGTATTTTTTTTTTTTCTTTAAATGTTTTTAATTTGTTTTACTATCGCCGGGTATGGAAAATGTTTAAAAATTGTACGGAAAATAGAAAAATCAGGAAATTTTAAAATATTAATATATAATTATATCTAATATAATTACATTCGTAACGCATACATTTTAATAATAATGTGTAAATTTTTTTTTTGTAGCTCGCACGTTCTGTCAAAGGTTTGCACTTATTTGGCATACAAGGCTCGTTATACTAATAATTCGTCTGAAATACCGGAATTTGTCATTCCTCCAGAGATCGCTTTGGAACTGCTTATGGCTGCCAACTTCTTGGATTGTTAAACGACAACCTCCAACATGTTGCCGAGCGAACCGCCGATTGGCGTATAACTAGAAAAAAAATTTTACAAAAAAATTGCTTTTAACATTTATTATAGTATACACTGTACCTCCTCAAAATTCTCCGGACACTCCACCACTCCACCACTCCACCACTCCAACACTCCACCAATCTTGAAATTTAATTATTCGAACGTCATTTTCCTTTTTACCATCATCCCGTTTCATAGTATTTATACTTGAACATTTGTAATGAAATAATAATAGTTGTAATAGTTGTTACATACCTATAATATGCTATAATAAATGCAATAAGGCAATTCAAATCTTGTTTATTATCTTTATTACTACCTGTTAAAATCACTACATTATATATCATGTCAAGCGTTAACAAAATGTGTTAATGCCATGGATATTTTCTATTTGTTTAATGTTATTATCAACATGTAATATGATGGACCTACAAAACCTATTGGTATAGGCAATGGCGTTACTGGTCATAAACTAAAGGAAGGGACTAAATAATTTAGTCACCAAAATCGGATGTTGTAAATATATTTGTATTATATGTATACAAAATAATCGAAGACTAATTTAACGACTAAAAAAACTAAACAAAAGAATGCATTATTATTATTATGATAGTTTTCTTATTTATGCAATGGCAATAAAGTTGACATTGCGTTACTAAATAGGTACAACAATAAATACATTTTTATGAAATAATTTGAGTAAATAAATATTTTTATAATATAATATTTTAAATATTTTTTTATCTAATGAATAAAAAAAGTAATTAATGTATGGTATTCTTTCATCGTTTTAGAAGATTTAGAAACTCGTACTGTTGTCATACTTGGGGAGGAGGGCAAATGGTACCTTTGCCTTTGCCGCAAAAATGGCAATTTCCCTCTTTGCCCCCCCTACAATTACGTTAATGGGTATAGGTATCTATTACTCCTTGAAACATTATAATATACGCAATATGTGTCACGCATAGTGAAATATTGATTTTTTTTAAATTATTTTATTAATTTAACCTCGGTACCTTAAAATTATGTTCAATAAAATGTATTAATAATTGATGCCGTGGACGTGGACAAGAAGACCATCGTGATATCTCTAGCTCGAATACTTTTTTATTATTATTTAATTTACATTTTGACTATCATTGAATAAAGAAAAAAAAATGTATATATACATTTTTAATAATGTTAAATTTGGACATAATATTTTTGACTATAAAGTAGATATCTACTTATAGAGTTTAGTTATTATTAGGGATAGGAAAATGATACACTAATAACCTACAGACAAGACATTATACATTTAATAATAATACTACGATGAAAATGTTTTTCATGCATAATAAGGCTATAGAACAATTATTTTAAAATGTAAACATTTAGTTGGAAATTATTTCTAATACCGAAAAATAACTTACTAATAAACACATTTTCATATGTTCAAAAAACAATTCTCAGGACACCTAAATACAATTGAATATCTACGTGAAACAATAAATGAAAACTTTTTTAATAAATTGATAATATTTCGCAATGTACACGAAATTCAACTAAATAACTGAGCTTTTAATATGTCTTGTAAAGTTAGCCGCACAAGTTCAATATTTACGAACGAAATTTTGTAAGTATAGATTAGAAATTAGTAAGTCCAGGCGTTTTTGATTTTTTCATTCTAATTTATTTCGCGGTTAACTTCCGCGGAACTTGACTGTTTTGCAATTTCTAAATTTTCGAACACGTCAAATTGTTTTACCTTATCTGTAAGTATTTTAAGCATAATCCATTATTTGTAAGTCAACAATGAAAAAGAAATTAGCTGTGGTTCGTAGAGCTTTTCGAATTTTGACCGCGCCGGAATATTTTACCGTATCTATAAGTACAGTAGTATGCTCGGTAATCCGTCAGATATCAGACCGGAGGACTGCCGGATTAATGGAAGTCCACATAAAAACCCATTTTTACTTATTAAAAAAACCTTAATTTATTTTATTAAAACATATAAATAATACATTCATACTAATTAATTACTGTGTTGAATTAACTTTTTGATGGGACGGGTTTAAATAAATTGTTAATTTGTTTTTGTTTAAAATGATGCTTTTAAGTGCACCTTTGTGTGTGATTTTTTTATAAAAAAAACTTGGCTTTCCCTTTCAAAATTTCGCCAGGAATTGGTGTACGTCCATTAGATTCTTACAAAAACCGTAAATACAAGGCGTCGTCAACTTCGGGAAACTCACCAGTTTTTAATGGTCTTGCGTACTTTTACAACTTTCGTTGTTTTCTGAAATTTTTTTTTATCTTTTCGCTGTTTTTTCTTGTATCGTGAATTGTAGCACGGCCTACTCCAAATTCGTTAGCTTCATTAATTTTCCACCTTTTTCTATTTTGTTTAAAATTTCAAGTTTCTTTAGACTAAAGTTAAAGCAGTAATTTTTAAAAGTGCCCCACCTCCAAGTTTCAAGGGGAAATGTACGTATGTTTTCGCTTTATTTGTTGTGACATTTTAATTTAATACGTGATAAAACACAATAACCAACCAATATAGGATAAACGGGTCAATAAAAATAAAATATCAAATGTATTCATTTGGACTTAATCGGTTAGTTTACGACAATAATTGTATGGTTAGGTTATAACGGAGAAATAAAAATAAAATATATCCAGATTACTGGACGTACCTGGGTTTATCAAAACGGCCGAATTACCCAATAAAATCTAATCTAATTGTAAACACAAATATATTATTTTTAAGACAACTATAAAACCGACTAAACGGTGTTTAAATACCGTATTTGATCGGCCATATATAGCCAAGCCAATATCAGCCAATATAATAGTATAATAATTCTTGGTAATTGTTCGGATCAACCGTATAAGAAAAAGAAACATGGCAGTAGAATAGTAAAACCGTGATGAAATTAAATGCATTGTCACATTATTATTACTATTACAGATGGTGGGCGGGCGATACGAGGAATTTTATTTTATTGGTTTTCCTAACTGCGAATCTGATGTTACATGTATTTTGTACGTGTTTACTTATATTATCAATTTGAATTGATATGGGATGAGAGCAATATTTTGTATATTATCTTATGTTAAACCACGTCCGAATATTGTATTGTTCGACAAACAGACGCAAATCGTTCACCTATTATTTTATAATAGTGTATATTACGCAGTTATTACTCTTATGAGCCATATATTATTCGATTCGTCAAGAATATATGTTTGAAAGTAAAGCATTCGAAAAACTCCACGAAGCACTTAACTTAACTTAACTTAATTTAATAAAATGATTAAAAAAAAAAAAATCATAATTTTATACGCCGTTTAAAATAGAAAACTATACATTATAATGATAAAAAATGCGAAATATGCGAAATAAAATTCTATAACCAACGAGCTCCCTCATCTGGGTAATAATTACAATTTTAAATTTCGTCAATGGACGAATCCATATCGAAAAGTTTGCGTTTCGTTTTTTTGTTCAAAAGTAAGGCTGGGCGCACACCTAAAGAGCAAAACTGCTCCGAGCAACTCGGATCAGCTCGGAGCTGTTTGGACATCATTAGAACATGTGTAAAGTAATTGACGCGCGCACACTAATCAGTCAATATAAAAACACACGACAATACAAAACAAAACATGTTCGGTCTTGATCGGTCCGGTTCTATTTTTGCTCCGAGCAAAATACGAAAACCAAAGTCACTTGTTTATTTTACGACTAGTATATTACCGAACACCGTGTGAACACGTTGTATTTTCATACAAAAATTATATCATATTAATTTAAAATGGCATGCGATCCAGAGAAATGAATGAATGTAGTATTTTTAAGAAAATCTATCTATGATTATTGCGATTGAAATTTTTGAATTTAAACTCGTTTTCACGTAATTCGGCCAAAAAATTTAAAATCGTATTATTTTCTAATCGTTTTTTGTTTATTTCATGTGGATACATGAATTGTGCGGTTTTTTTTACTGCTTTCGCTATTTAATAAAAATTGCCACATAAGCGGCACAATGACGTCGTCTTCGTCAGAACTCATCTTGACAACTGGTGTTTAATAACAAAAATTAATCCAGAATTATTGTGTCTTGTTCTGTTCTGTTTTGTCAGTGTGAATGGAATTTGTTCCGAGTTGTTTGGAACAAAATGTTCCGCACAGCTCGGAGCAGTTTTGCTCTTTAGGTGTATGCCCAGCCTAAGGACGTGCACGACACATATAAACACCATGCACACAGTTACCAGATAATTTCTTGAACAATTGTAAAAAAATATCGCGTACGCAACCATTTGCCTTATCAAGGCTCGAATTATAAATACAAAATTAATTATTATAGAAATGTAAAACATTCAAGCCAACAGTATAACATGCAGTAACATGTGTTTGTTTTGTTTAATTTGCATTGGGTTTAATTATAGGTAAAATGAAATTTTTAGTTTTTAATTAATTTATACGTTCGAGATAAATTGAATGGGTTTTACATTTAATTTGGTTATTATTATAATTGCTGTTTATTTCTAATCTATAATAATAATTACTCGAATTTAATTATTATTTCTGTTGTTGTCTTCTATCTAATCGATTGAATGACTAAAATCCTTTACTGCCCATTCTACAGGAAAAAAAAAAAAAAAAAAACCCGAGACGCCGAAGTGAAACCGTTATAATATTACTAGCTGAGTTTACCCGGCTCCGCCCGAGTATAAAATATGTACGATTTCGTACAAAATGGTCCACGTTGTAATATCCATTAAGCTAGTTATTCAATATACTGTTTATATATTATTTAAAAATGATTACGTAGTAATTATTTAATAAAAAAAAAAACTATAACTTTTGAAACAAATAATACGTAAATAATAACGTTTATATATATATAGAGAGAGAGAGATTTAGTTTCCATGGTAAATCAACACGAATGTTTTTGTTTTTTTTCTAAAAAGAGGCTCGAAACTTCCGACTTATCCGGTTGATTTTCCAATAATTTTCTTTCGTAAAAACCTTGTCCTGACAATTACGAACACAAGACAACAAATCAGGCAAATCGATCGCGTAGTTTCTGAGATTAGCCGTCTCAAAGAAAAATTGTTGAAAATAATCTCACGTTTATATATACATATATATATATATATATATATATATATATATATATATATATATATTTAAACGTACTATTCTCTTCACTTGCTCCCCCCCCCCCGGTAAAATTATCGATCTCCGCTAAGTTACGGTCGCCGCCGCCGCTGCTGCAATCGCTACCAGTCTCGCTTCAACATACGTGCGTACAGATTTACGGTTGTGAACTTGTCGGGAATCTAATCGGTAAAGTATATAGGTTTATTATGTAGATTAGAATAGCCTAGTTCCGTTTAATGTTTTTTTTTTTTTTTTTTAAATACTTTTATTTATATTGTAATCGTTAGAAATTATGACATTGCCACGGTTTGCGGAACGCAATTTCGGCAGCCTGTGTAAAACAGAACATACGTGTGTAAAGATGTTAATTGACGGAGTTTGATTAAAAATATCGGAAAATATGACTTGAAAAGTCCAAACAATGACATTTAAAATTAAAAACGTCAACAAATGCAAAATAATAGTTTCACAAATGAACGTTTTGAACTTAACATCATTCATATTATCTACTTAGAAAGTTACGTTTCACAATCGGCTAAAAAAAAAAAATGCACTTTCCCACAAATTCACAGCCCTAATCATAACTTGGCATAATTTGTTTCATTAACTCGTCCGACTTTGTCTATACGACTAATAAATACATTACAGTGCTCGAATTGAAGAGGGAGGGAAGCAGAAATCCTCTACATACTGATTATCGCCGAACGGTTAACAATATTTGTCTACACATTATGATAAACAACGAAGAATATAATTTTCGGCGCGTAACTAAATAATCTCTATAATTTTTATCGTTCTGACAAAAATATGACGTAATATTTCCTGCATAAATCCGATCGGTGTTAGTTTTGGTGGGATCACTGGTGGTTTGTGGGGGGAGATTATTCTTTCCCTCTTCGAAGAAAAATGTATGCCTCGGGTCCGGGACTTCTAGAAATTCCTCGGGATACGATCTATTATACAACAATTAACGTGATCAAAATGTTGGGACTTTTCAATTAACCGTCAAAATCCCGTTTATTTTGCTTTCAAAAAAAAAAAAAAAAAAAAAAAAAAACATGGTATTTAAAACATTGGTGTTTAGTATCTATTTATAAAAATATATATTCGATAGTCGATGAAAACTCACGACGGGTTTAGATAAAGCCGGGGAGAAAATGGAAAATCTCCACATAGCTCGGCCAAAGATTTTTATTCCGTGTAGGCACGGAACCTATTTTATCCTAAACTTTATCCCTTATCACAAGGGGGGCGATTCTTTTTTTTTTTTTTTATAAATACCTCCATAATATTTATGTATACACTTTAAAGAAGGTTGGGTTTTGACCTGTCGACATTTTCTATGGCGAAATCACCAAATTTTGACAAAATATTATCAATTTTTTTAAATTTTTTTTTTTAACAATACGTATTCGTTTAAGACAATATGTTTGAGATTATAATAATGCGTCGAGTTGGGTACATAAAAATTAAAAACTCGTATAATATAATGATATAAATATGCACTATAGGCTTAAACTTGAAGTGCGAATGAATCAAGTTGCGACATTGCGGCGAAAATATTACCAGAGTTTCAGATACTTTATGACGAGCAAACAAAACCGACAAAACGCATAATTTTTTTTTTAATTTGGCACGGTCATCGTGTCCAAATTACAATATTATCACCGATAATTACATAGTATAATTATGGTTCGAATTTGTATAACTATTTACTCGAAAATGTATCGTAGGCGTTAAATATTTGTTTTTTTTTTTATTGTTCACTGGCATGATACACATTATGCTCATGACCGACGGACCATTCGATTCAGATTTTTTTAAATTTTTTTCTATTTGTTCTGTCGTAATCAATACTCCGGTCCGTTAATGATAATAACACGACGAGCGTGTCCCGGGATCAAAGTTCTGCGAGCAATTAAAAACGATGGCCGTATTCAAATTTCTTATCGGCACAACTATTATTGCGTGATATGGTTGTAGCAGTTGTAGTCACCGGACGTCTAGAAAACGATAGCTAAAACACCCGGATAAATAACAGAACCTACGTTATCTTTTTACAACAACGTGTTCTTCTTTATCGTCTGTCACTCTCTCTATCGCTCTAACCGTATGAATTGTACTATTATATTATAACTAGGTATATTAGATTAGAAAATAGACATTCATTATTGATATAAGCTCGTAGCGTAAAAATGGTTACTTAATATTTACAATAATTTCAGATGTAAAATTAATATTATTAATTATCTCGACGAGGACCGCGAAAAACAAAAGGTTACACGGGCCGCTGGTTGCCGGTGCCTGATCGAAATTGTCAAATATTCGAGCCTATTGACGATCTCAGATTTATATTACGAAAGAATGAAAAATATATATTATATCAAATTTGTATACACGTGCCGTGTACACAATTTTAAGTATTTCAACGGAAAAGTGTAAAAATGTAAAGTGTGCTAAAAATTCGAATATGAAACGATTCGGTTAAATTTCGGTTATAAACCGCGGATAAAAGGAACCAAAAAATCAAATAAAAATTATTACCCGTACGGATAGACGCCCTATATGTAAAGTCGACGGTTTATTCGTATATATTTTTATACGTATATTGTGTAATACGGTCAAAACTAAATAGAAGATGAGGGGGAGGGGGTGGGTATTTTTTTCACTCCAAAAACGAGAATATTAACTATTAACGACGACGATATGCGTACGTATATAAGTAGAAATATAATAATATGTAAAGTTATTATAGAAAAAAAATCCTATAATGAGGGCCGGTCGACCGCGTTCATAATATCCGAATATATTGTTGTAATATTATTCCTAATGTTTGTACGGGAAAAAAAAAAATAAAATAATTACATAAACACACACGTTCCCCCGAAAACCATTTAAAATTATAACACCGTCGTACTGTTGTATATACCGAATATTGTTACTGTCTAAAACAGCGTTTCCCAACTTTTTTACCACCACGGAACACTTCGACAATGTTTTATAGGTTGCGGACTACCTCAATTTTACGAAAACTAGAAATACCCTTTTTTTTTTTTTTGTTCATCAACAAGAATACACAAAATTTATCGAAAAATGTTAAATTTTATTATTTTACTTTACATTTTATTACTACTATCCTCCACTAATGAATAATTATACTTCAATTTATTACTCTGATACCTAAACACTTATAAAAATGAAAAATGCTTATCGGTCTACAGCAGCAATAACGATAAGATAACCGTATAATATTATACGGTTCCTCAATAAGTCGTGATTTTTTTAAAATCGACAATGATAATACTCATAGGGTATACTTATAGTGATCCGGATATAAAAATCTAAATAACAAAAAATTACATTTTAAATCTTAGCTCCTCTATCGTAAAAAAAAAAACTACTGTCCTATAAAAAAGAATACGTATGGCCACTCCATAGGTATACTTTCGAGTCTCAATGAATTTGCAAATACATAAATTAATAGTTATGGTTTTTGTAGTGGACGCGATTCGCGTCTTCATAGAAAATTGAATAATATTATATATATATATATATAATATATTTTTGGCACGGAAATTATTTTCGGCTGGCAAAAACTGTGCATTACGATGACGTTGTTATATTGAATTGTAGTCGACGGTTATAGTAAAATTGTCAAGTCTATAAATATATTATAATCGTTAATGAGTATAATGTCGTGCACTAAGCATATTTCTATTGAAACTATTGGGAATACCTTATGATTAGAATGTGTAGGCATATCAAGTAATATATTTATTTTGTTTTGTGATATTTATAATACTAATAAAAATACACACGGTTAGATTATGACAATTGTATTTCTCATTGGCGATATTAAATAAAATGTCTACATAAGAACGATTAGGTTAAATACGTTAATCTTTTATTTTATGGCAACAACGATAATAATGTGTCGTCATTAATCGTGACGTTTCAAAAATTGTAATTACATATTGTACATTTATACAGGGTGAACACGAAGATCTGGCACCTAACATAACTTTTTGTATAGATATTAGCCATGTAAAATCCCCAGACTTTGCTCAAATCCGGACGCATGGTAACCCTACCTTAGTCGCAAAAAGCAATCAAATATTTCAAATTATTTTTCTTAATTTATAAACAAGGTAATATGTAATATGTTTTTTTTAATTCTTTTAGTTCTTAGTTTTAATTTTTTTAATATTATACGCAAAACACATTTAAACGTAAATTCGTACGTTATAATCATAAATTATGTACGTTAGTAATTTACGCTGTACGAAATATTTACATACCTAAAATATCGTATTATTTTTTTTCTTCAATACGCATATAGATTACGGAAACTTAAATTGTATTTTTTTCATCCGCTCTATAACGGAAAAATGTGTTGGACCCAAGCGATTCCGTTATAAAGAGGTTTTACTGTATATTATGGCGGTGTTACCGTGTTTTGCGGTGAAACGACAAAAACAGAGACTTCTCGTTTTGACCAATTTTTTTTTTTTTCCCCCATTTTTTTTTTTATAACCGTTTTCGAGTTGCGATTGCTGCGTCCCCGAGTTTTAATTGAAAAACGTAAAGTTTCCCGACACCGTATACTAAAACTCGTATATCGTTCATTGGCGGTGCTAGACTTCAGTTTAAGGATGTGCTCCTATAGCGGTATCAACTATATTTTTTGTAAAACGATTTAATGAACGCCCACGTTTTTCCATAATAAAATAGGCAATACAACACACCTAAATACACAACAAAAATTAAATTCGATTTGCCCGGGAAAGATAAGCGGCATTTTTCGTCGTAGGCAATACGGATAAATGCTGCCGAGAAATCCCGTATCACTTACCCGTGTCGTTGTCGCAATGTCATGGCTCGTGTATCTGTGTATTATAGATATTGCTTATTGTTTTATGTTATTGTCTATCGCATTTATTTTATTTATTGTTTTGAATTGGGCCCATGCATTAATCCGAAATCCACCAAATAAATGAAAAATAAATTGAAAAATAATGAATATTTTATAATAATTGCGTTTTAATAGGAATTTGTCGCTTCGTCGTGGCCGTTTATGAATATTTTCCCAGCGAATTAAGTAAAAAATTATAATCGGTTTTTTTAAATTTTATTGGTGGTGAGGGGGGGGGGAATTATCACGCCTATGATGTCGTCGTCGTTATATTGCGTGTGAAATTATGTTTTAAATTTTAATATATAAATTTCGATTTACAGACAATCGTCGATTGGAAAATGTATAGACTAACTATTCTAGTGAGTTCTGTTATAATTGAACAGGTTGCACATGTAATCATAGACGGGATTGACACACATTTTCGGCCATTAAGACCGGCCCTCCGTGTACACGTGTCAAGACATAATCACTTATTATTGGATGCGTTACTTTGGAATTCATTAATATTATAAAAAAAAGTATAAGACCATATTGTATAAATCAAATTATTGTCAAGACAGGGAAAAGACACGTTTTCGATGGCAATCGTGCGTGGTGTCGATGCCGATTTCTCGTGAGAAGACGAGTAATTCGTATATAGGTATATGTATATTATGTATATATATCATATATGTATCGCTATTTTCTTAATAATCATGAAAACCCGGGGGGGGGGAAATGTAGGAAAAACAGGAAAATTGACGGATTCTTTATTATTTTGTTGTATTTTAGTTCAAAATAATCGTAAAGATAATCTGCAATTTCCACAGAATATTAATATTACTAAAATCAGACCGGTTTAGTCGTGAAAAAATAAATGCATTTTCGTTTAATAAATACTTAATAAAATTATTATTATTTGTTTTTTTTTTTTTTTTGGTTGATGATTTAAACATAGATTTAATATGGAATACAATAAGTTTAGTATTTGAAGCGGAAGCCGTATTGAATTTTACGTATGTTACGTATTGAATCATCAAAATCATACATAATAAAAATGCATGTAAACCAGGTTTTTATTTTAACCAGTTGCCTAATTTCTCATTTTTGCGTATGCCCAAAAGAAATTTTGTATCTTACGGATATGGGTTTATATATATAAAAAAAAAAAAATTGTATTATTTAAATAATTAATTATTTTAATTTGTTTGTATATACTTTAAGGTTTCAACGGCCAAGTCGTTGATGTAACGAGCTAATTTCAATAACGTTATAACTATCGTTATTTCGTATTGTCGAAATGTTTAACAGTGTTGTTTTAAATTGCGATCACCGAGGTAATTTACTTCGAAAAACTAGAAATTACCATTGGTATGGTATAGTATGGTAAATCATGTACAATGTATATGGTAATATATATTTTTAATTTTTCAATAAATACCAATCGATTATATATAGTAAATTCGTGGTGGATTTAATTTTTTTTCTTATTGAGAAGCTTGTCCCGTATTTTATATACATAAAATAAATACGATTTTATATAAAAAAATATATATAAATTATAACCAACGAGAAGAAGACGAGTATAATGGGTTTGGTCCCACTCTGCGAGGCGGCTTTAAACCCGTCGAACAACTCTCCCGTGTTAAATCACTCCGACCTGACCAAAACGCAGACAAAGGAGTCGGTCTACACAAAGTGTTATAAATGTATTTTTTTTATCCGTACGGGCTGGTTAGGTTAGGTTGAATGGAGTGAATTCTCGGTTTATAAAAACGTTTTACCTTTTTTTTTTTTTGTGGACGTTATATTATATTGTAGTATATATTTTCGAAGAGTTTTTTTTTTTTTTTTATGGATTTTGAACAAAGGAATGTAGTTTATTTCACCATGATGCGGTGGTTATTTTTTCCCCTACGTCAGTAAACGACAATTCTACCAGAAATCTTGCTCCGAATTTCAAGTGTACCATCTTTTCCGAAAGAATTTTGGATCTAATCATTATCAATCGTCGGTTTTTATTATTTTTTGATTTTCGTTGTAATTTTTTTAATAACTAAAAACCGGACAAATGTACGGCAATGTTGTTATTATTGATTATATTTTTTCGCTATCATTCGGTAAATAAAAAATAATCGCAGCGACTTGAAATTCTCACAGAATAACACTTATTTACACATTCTAGGCGCGGACATTTGAAAAATGTCAAATGTTCAATACATTCAAACGATTTTCGAGCTATTGTAGGCGTTTGAATCGTTCGAGTATTTTTAGTTTTCATTTTGATTTATGTGGGTAAAATTATACTTGGGAGTAAAAAAAAAAAAAAAAAACCATAATTGAACGTAATGTGTAGTGAAGCAGTCCATGTTTCGACATAAATAACTGAAAACAACACTGTGAGATAACTATTAATATATTAAGTAATTCGTACGTAAAAAATTATCGTCGCGTACAAATATGATCTATAATAATAATTGCAATAAATATTAATAAATATATATATATATATATATATATATATATATATTTTATTTCATAAAAACAAATAGTGATGACAGTTTAGTATATTTAATATTTAATAATACAAACGATTTAGCTCTTATATTTTATATAGGTATTATATAATAATAATTATTATATTATACAACCAGTGTAACAATTATTTGCGCATTTTCGTCGTGTATTTATAATAAATAACGTTATGTACATACAATTATTTTAAATTAATTGATCAAATAATTAATAATTAAACAAAAAAAAAATTAAATGAATTCATCAAATGGCATTGAAACAATAATTATATTGACCCGGGCGGGCGGAAGTATTTTTTAAGAGGGCAGTAATATTTTTGGAGGGTGGCAACTATTTTAGGTTATTCGTGTTTACACTTTATTTATATTTATAAATACACCGATTAGGGCGCAAAATTATTTTTGCTCTCTTAACGCGCCCCTGGCTACAGTTGCATTATACGCCCTGTCTTTTTGTTTAGATTTCACAGTATGAAACCAATCGTTTACACATTTTACAACCCAAATAATAGTAAATTTGTTGTAAATTAATTCAATGACAATACTCTATATAAATCGTACCTTCTCACCAACAACAATGGCCTACCCGCGGTGCGAAGTATGTCGGATTTTTAAAGATTCTGGTTTCACTTTGATGCGTGTCTATTTTTTATATCTGTTACAATAACTTTTCCTCTTGCTCGAATCAAAAAATTGACATGGGAGCTTTTTTTAATAGTATTTCGAATCTATAGTTCGGTACATCGGGACGTTATATTTTTTGATTTTTCCTTAAAAATGGCACGCAAAACGAGAATATTTAAACAATATCGTTTTTCTTTTGTTATCGGATTGGTTTTTGTAATTTGGTTAAAATTAAAATCTTGCCCGAATCATTATATTAACCCTTCCTAGACGTGAACAAATTTCTATAACACTGGCGTCGAATTTTTTCTAGTTTTATGTCGGTCGGTTAGATTATTTTGACTTCTCAAAAATGTCCGAAAATTCGAGGCGAAAGAACACAAACGATAATTGTCATTTATTTTGATAGTTACGATTTACTGTGGGCGTATTTTATAAATAAAATTCCCGCTCACATCGGTGACCCGCTCGAATATTAGTTTTTTTTTTTTTTTTTTTTATATAAAAATATAGGCTTTTTTCTCCGACAACTATTTGACGCATTTTCGTTTATAAACGTTCACCTGTAAATCGATAGACGTCGTCCGGGATAGGGGCGGTCGCTAATCGCGACGAGATACGAACCTGCAGGGTGGGTGGGGGGAAATGTTTCGCGTCTCCGCGTTTCGTCGAAATGTGGAAAATAACACAAAAAGAAGAAGAAAAAAAAAGCACCGAACGGATTGACCGATTAGCCCCGGGTGCGCAGAGCGCGTTGTAGTCCCAGTCGTTCGCGCAGTTCCGCCGCGCGAGCTTTTAAGTACGCCGCACTCCGACGAAAAATTTTGGTTAATCGTACCAAAAGCCCGTCCTAAACTGACCGATCCGACCGATCCGACCGATTCGACCGATCCGACCGATTCGACGGACAATCACCGACGCAAAATGGCTACACCCGGTAATATATTATTCATAGTATTATTACATTAGACGTTATTATTATCGGGGGCACGGATCACGACATCATACGAGTGGTATTATAATAATGCCGACCGCCCCCGGCAGACGTTTTCCTGTCCGAATTTCAATAAATTCCATTGCGATTGCCGGTGTGGGACTCTTTGGATTATTTATTCGGATTTTTACGGGCATTTAAAATACAAAACATTATTTTCCTTTTAAAACGAGCCAAATCGGTCAAGCCGTTTTCAACTGGACGACTGCGCTTGCCGGCCAACTGTAATTATATTTGTCGTTTGTATGGGCAATAGATAAAATAACTAATAAGTATTACAGCGTAATATGGCTTTCCCCCCCCCCCCGCCCCTCAATAATTTTCGCTTTTAGAGCATTTTTTCGTCGGGTTTTTTCCCCGCATTTTTACAACGTAACGCACCGGCGGCCGTACCGCGGGAGAGGACACGGATCGCGCAGTCCACCACTTCACCCTCACCCTATCGCATAGCGCCTGCGCGTGTTTCTACGTGCGTATACGTATAGACGTGTGCATTGTGTTCAGCGTTCGCCCACATCTCACCCTCTTGGAGCTCGTCAATGACTGCCTCTCCCGATCACACCGACCGTATTTTATTGATCCGGAGAAATTTCGTTAATGTTTCAACCATCGCACGCGTTTTAGATTATTAGTATTACAATATTGTTGTTTGTCCGTACACCAAATATTAATAGTAATAATAATAATAATAATAATAATAATGCATGTTCTATACATATACGGGTACATAATAAAACAATTTTATTGGTTATTTCTATGGGGTTTTTGATCATGTTTGGTAATAACCCGAGGTCCCGACAACTCGCGTTTGGCGTTTATTTTTTTTTCGTATGGGGGTGTGGTCGTAGAGACTATTGTGCCAACGACGCGTCTGACGAATATACCGACCCGGTTATTTTACCGTGTAGATTACGTTGTTGTATTTTTTTTTTTTGTTCCAAATTTGTAACCGACAACACAGTGGGGAGTAGGATTAACCATCCCGCTGCTGCCCGCCCGGTCGTATCTTTAAGCAAAAAAAAAAAAACATTCGTCGATAGGAATGCGGCGCAAACGTGCCTCCTACTGCACACACCACCACTCCTCCCCCTCACTCGCCGGGCATTCGCGAATTATTATCGACACCCGTAACACGGGCTCGTACACTTCACAATAATCGAATGCTGGCACCACTGTTGCCGCCGTCACGTTGTCGGCCCTGGCCGGGATGTGTTGCGTTTTATTGTTACCGCCCGGCCGGTATAATAATACATTCCGTTTTATAAATCCGCTTCCCGGCGGCATTCGACCCCGGCGGTTACGGTCCCCGGCTACGCTTCGTGAATCACTTCCCACCGCCAACACCGCTCCCAGCCGGAACCGCACCCACCGAACCACATCCCCTTACCGTACCGTCTCCTCATCGCGACCCGAGAATAATGCCGGTACGTTCGTGTTATAACTATGGACGGCTGTGTACCGTCTTACAGGATTATTTTTTTTTTTTTTTTGTCGAGGGGTGTTTATAATAATAATAATGGACACGAGAAACGACCGGTTTGTGCAGACAATATGTTATTCATCGGCAACGTAATGTTTCGTATATACGGTGTTACTAAGTCGAAACTGTATTGTCGAATAGTTGTGTCGAATCTCAAGGGGGACGGGAATAAGTTCAAGATATTTAACAATTCGAAACATCGAGTTTTATTAAACGATTTATTCAAAAATGGCAGATAGTTTGAATGATTAAAATACTTATACATGCATATCTATGTTATCATATCACTAAATAATCGTCGCAGTAGTCCAAGCCTATTTATTTGACCTACAGTCAACTGGGCTGGCAATGATTTAATTCATTTAAAACACCCGGGCTTCATTATTTTACCAATGACAAATAATATTAGTTTTTCAGTTTTAACACTATAGGATTTTCCATCCGAGCATTCTTTACCATTCTTAACATTTAACTTTTATCTAGTATGCATTTGAAAATAAGGCCCATTTGATCGGCGTTGAAAATATCATTAGGGAAAAAGTCTGCTGAAATTTCAGGAAAATTTTTAATCCAATTTGAACAACAATCATAATCACTATACCGATTTACTGCATAATTGTCTGTTATAACCATAACAATAATGTAATTTTCAATGGGATTTCAGTGTGGTTCGAGATAACGACGTTCGACGTAATAAGAATTTACTGTATTATGTAAGAAAATGTAGGCGGGGGAGACCTACAATAGAAATATTGGCCTCTAAAAATGTACTCCCGTCCAAAAAAATCAGTTACTGGGACTTAGCCCTCCCCTAGACCCTCCATACAGTTACGCCAACTATCCAATTACCTACAGCTACCACTGACGGATCTAAACGGGCTTGAGAATTATCACATCTCTATATTTAGAGATATAGTTTACCGTAGACCCGCACAATAATAATAATTAAAATACTCACGATAGCACATCGTACGTGTACGTCGTTTTAATATGATTAAATATTTCTATTACGTTTGTCAATATGTGTGTCATTAATTTTTAAGTTTAAATTGTGAAAAAAATTGATTTTTTTTTTTTAAAGTCATAGTTAATCCGAACAATCCTTTTCCCCAATCCCGTTCGGATTAACTAAATCCTACTGTATATATAAAACATCGAAATTCCCGCAGTGCTAAATATTTGATAATGTATAAGTGCCATTTTCTCCGGGCATACAAATTTATAAAATTATTTTTGTTGGTGTTTCAGCTAAGAAAATTTACACGCTTTCAAATCGCGATAAAGACAACACAATGAACAGAAACAATCACTTGGAAATGGATGGTAAGTGTTTGTCTAAGGGGGGGGGGACTTCAATAATTTCCTTTTTTTGTCTAATACGTACACCCGTATTAAAACCAATTTTCCTCCAGTAAATGTTGTGAAGCGATAAGAATTCAAAAGCAAATTTCAATCCAGCGCTAAGTATAGGTTAGGTACATAATATCGACCACTTTTTTAAATGTATTTTAGATTTTTTTGTATTATTGAATTTTTTGGAAATTAAAAACTTACATTGGGAAAATTGTTCTCACCGATCTCAGGTACACTCCATGCTGAATTCATAGCTATATTAACACTACTTTTCAATTTACTACACTGACGACCGGACTGATTATAAGCAAATTAGTCTGAATGTTGGGAAAGTGTTAAACAACGAGAAAAAATATC
Source organism: Tuberolachnus salignus (assembly GCA_956483605.1). Lineage (NCBI taxonomy): Eukaryota > Metazoa > Arthropoda > Insecta > Hemiptera > Aphididae > Tuberolachnus > Tuberolachnus salignus. The sequence continues at coordinate 11,956,394 of OY101431.1, forward strand.
GGTATCTGATTCCCTTAATACTATTCATTAATGGTTTTTTTATAGATACCTACATACTGGCACCTATAAAATATATGGTAACCATGGATTTTTTTTTTTTAATTCGACTTAATTATATTTACAAATATATATTTTTTAAACGAATCGAATCTTCATTACCAACGACAACGGTAAAAACAGTAAACAATCCGCATAGAAAATAAGAGTCTGCTAATCAGTTACGTATCTACGATTCAATTTTTTGGTGGGGAATTAAGTATCTGAACAGTTTATTGATATATAAGGTAAATTAGTTTGATTTAAAAAAAATATATGTACATCGTAGAAAAAATATCTGGGGCCCAAACCCCATTCCCCCCGCTCGGGCTTACGTGACTGTCGCTAATGATTATATAAGTTTAGTCAAATATTTGTTACATAAACACACATATAATAAATTTTAAAATGTACTTATTTTATTATTTATTCATTTTAGATCGGAATAAAAGATCACTTTCACCAGAACAGATGGTGCTTTCTGATTCCGAAAAACAACAATTGCGAAAATTAATGGACCAAAGAGTATAATATCCGACTATTGATCAATTACTACTTTGGTTATTTTTATTTTTAATTTTTTTTAGTGGAAACACGTGGTACTAAAAGATGAATGTATTACCGACTGGAGACTATTTTTTGAATGTTGCAAAACGCATGGTACGGTTTCATTAGACATTACTGGTTTGAAAATTCCGGAGAAAGCAAACATTGATTTGTATTGGTCGAGGTTTTGCACGTATCTAAAACTGCTAAAATCGTTGAAAGTTCTGAAATTGTGGAAATGTCCAATCCGTACGGTCAATGCTGCTATGACATCACTACCTGAACTCGAAGTACTTGTCGCGACTACAATACAGTAATATTGAAGAAATAGTTTTTATTTTTAATTAATGAATTACAGCGAATTGATAAATTATATTTTTTCAGAAATCATGATGGTAAAACTAAATACGCTATGCCCATAAATTTAGACTATTTAGGTGATATAACCATGCTGACAGAGATCAGGTTAAAAGGTCTTAGCGAACTGAATATCGTATCGATGAAACCGTTGGAAAAATTGGTCAATTTGAAAATTTTTGTAGGTTCAGTACATGATTGTTAACATATATATTATATAAACTATATAGGTTTTTATTTTTTTTTGTTTCAATTTATAGTCATTGACGTCTAATGGATGGTATCCGAAAAACGTATACGCCTGCTTGAATTCGATTACAACGGACCTAGAGATTTTGGAAATCGGCGATTGCTATCGTTTTTCTGTAGAAATCGTTAGGGTATTAAGCAGATTTGTGAATCTGCATACATTGAGATTGGAAAATTGTAATGACAAATGGGATTGTTTTGCATTTCGAGCGTTCACTGTTATCGGTGATCTCCAAAAACTAAACAAGTTGGAATTAATTAATATATCGTTTACCAATTATGTGCGATTTGGGTTAATGACGTGCAAATACGTTAAACAGCTTCTAATAATTCCCATATACTCAGATAATGTACGTATATACGGTCATTGCACGTTGTAATATACATATTTTTAACTTTTAGATTCTGAGCAAACCTGGTAGTATAATATTAGTTTTACTACGATGTGTCTGTGTGTATATATTTTTTTCTGTTTGTAAATAAATTGTCTAAAAGAAATCTTGCTCCAATCAAAAAACAACAGAGCTTTTTTGTTTTATTTTCGATCTAACTGATGCATTGAGGTCATTTGTTTTAGTATCCTCGTAGTATCATTAACAATGGGTGAAACTGAAAAAAAGATTTTCTGTTATTTTTGTTTTTTTTTTTTTGTAATCTAAATAAAAATAATTGTAGAGACTTATTTCGTTATGTAAAGAAATGTTCACAGAATACTTATATTACCTTTTTCTGGACGTGATAAAATATTCAAAACATTCAAACCTTCATTTATGAATGATTCATTATTTGTGAATTATATTAGTTAAGTTTTTCATAAATGCCAAAAAATTTGACGCAAGGTTCACATTATGAGTCGTTTATTGGACCGTATAAAAATACCGAAAACCCGTAGGCACATTATTTTTTAAAATTATTGCTTATTATCGTTTAAACTTAAAATTTTGATGAAATCGCGTTTAAATCACGGCATTTCAAAACACGATTGACCTCGAGGAACTCTGCTCAGAATCGTTTTTCGTTAGCGACGATTTTTATTTTTGCTTTCTAAACTAACCGTATCAATATTAATAGTAATCGATAATAATATTGATTATTGTTTCAGTCCGCCGAAACCATCCGTCTGACAGCTGAATGTCTCCGCGATATGTCCGAAACGTTGGTATACGTGCTGTGGGTACTCACCACGGAGATGCTCCAGGAGACGGGCAAGTATGTTTCGAAATCCAGACATATAACAAATCGGAGGCACATGAGACCCGACAGAGTGTCGAACGATACCTTCCCCCTGCTGGTACCGATATTCAAGAGGAGATCAACGATCTCCTCACATCAATCAAGCCAACATTTCGACTCACTCCCGTTTGAAAATTTCACCAACCTGATGAAAGCGCTGATGCGCGGTAGTATGCGATCCGATTTGATTATGGCGCCGTTTGCGGAAACAACTTCTATTAACTTGTCCCAGCATGTTTACGAACCTCCTGCCATTTAAACGCCCATGCCTGTTCAAATAGTATATTACTTTAAATCTATATTATTATATTGAAAACAATGCAAAGTATGGTTATTATTATTTTTTTATTCTTTTCGGTGATATTTCTATAAACAAGTTAAAATTATTAATGTCACTTTGTACCTGAATATAATTATATTATATTATATTGTATTCATCGTTTCATATTTTCTTTCTTTTTTTTAATATAATATAAAAACTCAAATTACTTATCAGTTATCATAGTACACCCGGATAATTCGAGACAAAACAAAATAATTAATAATGATTGTTCATCGTTAATGAAATTATCTTTCTATCTAATTAGTATCTTTGTATTACGAGCACATTATAACCTATGAGAGTAGTATTTAAACATATCACATATCATATTATTATGATTTTGTAATTCTCTATGGAAAATTGTATATATTTTTTTTTATAGACATACATATAGTACCTATCTATAAGTAATTAGAAGATTAGTAACCATAGTTCATTTAACAAAAAAAAAAAAAAAATATATATAGAATAATAAGTTATTAAACATTTCATAATTTTCTCCGTGTTGAACAACTAGCAATATATATATATATATATATAACGATGTTTATCGTTAATAAAATTATATGTGTTTTAGTATCTTTGTATTACGAGCACATTATAACCTATGACAGTAGTATTTAAACATATCACATATTATTATGATTTTGTAATTCTCTATAGAAAATTGTATATATTTTTTTTTTATAGACATACATATAGTACCTATCTATAAGTAATTGGAAGATTAGTAACCATAGTTCATTTTACAAAAAAAAAAAAAAAAAATATATAGAATAATAAGTTATTAAACATTTCATAATTTTCTCCGTGTTGAACAGACTAGCAATATATATATATATATATATATATATATATATAAAAAAAGCCTAAAATATTGACACAACGTCATAAAAACTATGGTTATTGGTTATTGGATATTAATTAACGTATTATATAATTTTAATTTTAAGGGCGCTGTAAAAATGTTTAACAACATTAACATTGTTCAGTTAATATTAACATTAGCCTGTATAGTATTAGCCCGGTAATGTTAATTTTTTTTATCGTTTGGGTGTATACTTTTCGATCAATTACTTATTTAAAACATAAAAAAGTTTTGAAATTTATTTACAATATAATTACAAATATAATTAAAATGAATTTAGTGTATTATTTAACTGGTAAAATATTAGTTAATATTATATTATATTCTTTAATAGGAACCTATATTTATCATATGCTTATTAATTGTAGCTCATTTTGTTAGGCATGCAAATTAATTAATTGCCCGTTTCTGATACGATCGCGATCAATAGTTTGTGTAGTTGAACTGCGATGTATTGATGCTATATAATAATAACTTTTTCGAAGGGCTTGTGAAATGTTAAAATAGTAGTTTATAATTATATATAGTCTTTAAAATATAATCGATTATGCGTAAAAAATATCATTTGACATCTATATTTAATTAAATGTTACCTTGAGTTTCCTTGAGTGGGAGGAAAGAGAACCGATCGCCTCGCACTTAAATTATACCCAAATTCAACACCGTGGGCACCTCGTAGTGCTCGTCTAGTGTTGTACCAACAAATCTCACAAATTTGTTGAAATGTTAACTTGGTTTTGATCTATATAAATAGGTATGGTTAAACACATCAACAACAGTGTGTACGGTTGATTTATTAACTTTTGTACACAGACACTGATTCACCAATTCAGTGGCGTATTAATGAGGGGGAGAGAGCCCAGAGTTACTGGACCCCTTCCCAGAACCAACAAATTAAAATATATAGAATTAATGTATTTATTTTTATTTGAGTAAAATGTACGATTTCTATTTTGTTTGGATAATAATACTTAACGGACTGCAATGTTGTCCATTTACAGCGAATATTTTCTCTCGTCTCGTGAAATTTTCGATGAACTTAGTAAAAAATAACAACGATTACATTTTTTACTTGAAAATTATGAAATGTAATTTTAAATAAAATATACCAACCTGTTTGGTAAAATGAGCCATTGCTATTATAATATTTATTAATAACAATTTTTTTATATCAGTATCGATATCATGTTGGAATTCTTCACATTATTGCCCCCCCCCAGAAAATACACCACTGGATCAAGAGATTAGGTGTAGGTACCTACAAATGATTATTGTTATGATTTACAATATAATTGATATTTTTACATATTATAGAAGTCTTTGTGTCACTATAATAGCTTTAGAGAATTACAAGTTACAGGCAAGAAAATTCAAAGTAGTAAAATTATATTACAAATACACACATTATATAGCAAATTTAATAAAAGGCATAACATATTTACAATAAAAAATAATAATTTATAATGTTGAATTTTCAAACTTATTATTTTTATGGACTCAAAATTAGATATTTATTTGATTTTTATTTTTTCAATTTGAATTTGTATACATTTTTGTTTATTAATTTGTTTAATTTTTTGGCTTGGAATACAAAACTCTGTCGGCTGCATTTTAATTTGAGTATCTGTTTAGCATTTATAATGTCTAAATATTGAAATATACTCGGATGTAAAGTATAAAATAATGGACGCAAACGTGATACTTGTTTAGTTTTAATAACCACTGAAAGCGGTATTTCCTATCTACTTTGCACGGGCCGCATTCGGGATATTTAAAGGGAATGTAAACGACATCCTTTATAAGACTCACTATGTGCCTCTTATAATGTGGGTCTTATATGCGGCGTTCACTCTTTATTAAAAAGAGATGCGCGGTGTCTATTCCCGAAATACGGGCGGGCGGCTGAGCCAATTCCAGCAGACTTGCTCAATACATAAGTACGCGTTCCCACTGCCATTAGCAAATATCGGCAGCAACCTCTTTAGGGTACTACCATAAATAATAAATGAAATGCAGATTTCCTTATTGTAATTTAATTTAATACAATATAGTAACTGTTCCACCTTACCAATTCCTAATTAAATTTACGACTAGGAGGAAATTTGTTTTTATAAACAAAAAAGCCAAAACGGAACGCGGCTCATAATTGAACATCGGTTTTGCAACTTTTTTTTAGAAAAAACGGCTCTTTCCTATGAAAAAAAAAGAAAGGTTTTGCCGACCCCCTTGGCGGCCAAATAGTATAGTTCTATACTCATATTGTTCAAATATTATTATATCAATTATTTAATATTGTCGTTTCCCGACAGCACCTACTAGAGAGATACGTTCCTTTTGAATAATTTCCCGATCACGGATTTATCGTAATATAATTTTTTGTTTTCTAATATTCGTTATGACGAGCGCGAACATTATAATATTATCAACGTGTCCGCACATTGATAGCAATCATTTGTTAGTTCGTTCATATAAAAAAAAAAAAAAACCAATGGCGGTGGATGCTGTCAAACGGTTCGTCGTGGACATTGAACAGTTCAATTGTTTAGTTTCGTAGAGTAAATATATCCTGATAACGTTATGAAATAAATATGTTATTTTATTATATATTTTCGTATGTAATTCATCTTTCGTTACTTTCCACACTTCGCCTCCTATGAGGCTCGTTCGGTCATGACTCATTTTTTGTCCGTCCACCAATGGCGATTCCTGACTATTGTATTGTGTATATATTGTTATTATCGATGATTCAGTGACACCACCTGGGGTCTTCGGGTCTGGACTACCTCCTAAAGCTGTATTTATATATTCAATTTTGTACAGTAATTTATATTACGTATTTATCATATTTTTTTTTCTTCAGTCGAACTATCTATGTTTTAAGTATGGACCCCCCTCCTGTTGAAAAATGTATGTTTGCGCCACTGCTATGAGTCATCATTACCGGTCACTCATAAACGAATAAATATTTTATATTATTTCAGTAAAATACGTATATCGTTGTATGTACAATATATGTTTCGTAATTTGGTATAATATTTTAGATTTTTTAAACGGATTATTATATAACATCAACCAATGACGATAGTGACTCATGCCGCTTTGTATAATATTAAATTATTTCTAGTGGGACGGGTACACGTTTCTTTTAGATATTTTCAGAAAAATTTTATACCAATTATGGAACTTTCGGATATATTATAAATATAAACAGGGCCAAATTGTCTCGGCGGGACACCGGGACACATTCACTTGTCAGTACGGTCCGCGGGAAAAACGGGAAATTTATTTTCTTTTATTTATTTTTCTGTTGTAATTCGTTTTAAAATAATATTAGAGACCTGCAATGTTCACAGAATATTTTCTTATTAATACTTTCTAGGCGCGGAAAACATTCTGGCTGAGTCATTTTACGCGTATGACATTGAAAAATATACATATTACATACGAAATATGTACACAAGGTTCGCCATAAGCGAATGTACTTGATAGTAAAACAGAAATACGTTGAGCATAATGCAATCTATCTTTTTTTTTATAATCGTATCAATCACGGCATTTATTTTATATAAATTAATTGTTTTAAATTATATCAATTATAGTTTATTTGTACTCTAAAGTGCCCCCATACACTATAATGAATCATAGTTACGATAAAAACCGTCGGTCAAAACGGAAGTGTATAGACAAAATCCGACGATGAAACACGACGGTTTTTATTTCTGTCGAGTCTTGATTTTAAACAGGACGGGTTTACCGGAAGTCGTTTAAAATCGTAATGTGTGGGCTTTCCAATAAAAACCGACGGGTATATTTACAGTAGCACACAAATGCCGTGCAGCATAAATCACAGTATTAATTTTTAATTTCAACATAAATTTTAAATGTAAATTATTTGATTACGATATATTTGCATGTTAATGTTATATGTCTTTTAGAAAATGTACTCATGGCATGCGAAAAAAAAAACGAAGCACGACGCGATTTCGCAACACGAAGTGTGTTCAACTGACGAAACGGCACGATGAAAACCGACGTGTTTTATCGTAGTGTAAGGGCAAAATCATTCAACGATGAAACTGACGTGTGTTTTTTTCTGTAACGATGAAAACCGTCGTGTTTCATTGTAATGTGTGGGGCCCTTCATAGTTAGTCCATTCCTACTATTATATAAAAAAAAAAAAAAAAAATGAAACGCCCGTTATTTTAATGATAATATTGTCTAGGAATTATTTTCTGGTATTACTACGTCAGTAACTACTAAATTACCGCAATAGTGCATTCCCAACTTTTCCGTTTTTATTAACACACAAGGTGCATAATATGATAATATTAATATAATCGGTATCTCGGTGGTAATGGTTTAAAATTATAACGTATCATAACTACTTTAGCGAAATGAATTAATTAAAATTAATTTAAAGATTGGCCTATTATATCTGGTTGAAAAGTTGTCCACGAAAAAAACATCGTTGTCAACCGCTCAGATAGTAAAAATAAATTTAAAAAAAAAAAAAAAAAAACGGGAACGCATCACTTAAAAAAGAGGAATTTTTCCAACACTGTAGTTAACAAATATTATTAGCAGTGATATAGTTGCGGAATCGAAACGACAGATGTATTGTATTGTAGCGATAAAATAGATCTGAATATCGTTATAACGGCAACCGCGATTAATCAAGGAAATTTTATCAAACAATATAAACGAGGTCTAAATTGAAAGTTATCGAGTTCCGGTCGATCAAAAAACAGTTTAATTCACTATCAAATTTCGTCTAACATTCGTACCGAATAATAGCGAAATAAATCGCTATTTTTTTTTCTAAGTCGAGTTTTTTCCTGATTATTTTCAATTTTGATTACCATGCAATTGTGACGGTTTTATAGCGATTCGTGTTATTAACACTCGATTCGCACATACTATATCATGCGTGTAAATATCGATTTTACATGTCGTAGATTATATATAAATTTCGAAACGAATATAGTAATCCCGCACGGTGCACAGTGCGATAAAAAGCTTATCTGACGCGCCAAAATCGGTTGTATGACTTGTCTCAAAAATCGTGCACTCCCGACATGAGGGTTCACATCACTGTTCTGCGTGGTCTATGCAAAAACGTTCTAAGCGTACAATAATTTATAAAATTATTTAACTGCAGATACAATTTTTTTTTTATTTTTTTAAATAGAGGCTGACTATGCAGGTAAGTAACCTAACGGTTGCATACGTTATGGAACTTAACGTAATCTGGAAATTGTATAGCTAATGAATAGCATTAGTAATACCTGTCTTCCTATGTAAATTTTCTCTGCAGGAATCTGCATTAAATGTATTTTACATTTAACAAATACGAGTCGTGAAAGATAATTTTTTTCTTATAACGAATTATTTGATAAATTAAGAACGAGATCAAACAATCAGCACTATCTCTTCAACCGGTGGCGTAAGTTTTAAAATTGGGTCGCGATAAGTCTTCTTTTTAAAATAAAAATTATATTTATAAAATTATATAAGGTAAAAAAATTATTTTTTAATTATTATACTTAGAAAATTAATAAATTAAAATACAGTTTAAAAAATACTAGTGTATGTAATGTATTATGTATCAACAATATTATATAATTTATAAATATATATACCCATCTGATAGCGACGCGGAACTCCATGCGGAGCGCTGACGGACGGGGTACGTAGTCTGCCGTCGTAGTTCCAAACGCGCGCAGAGCTTCTAAAGCCCTGCACCTGCAAGAGGCCAACATAGACGCCCGCCATAGCAGTGAGGCCCGGGGGGCAGAGTTGCAGGGAATAAGCCCACGCGGGAGCACCGTACAACAGCACGCTGTGCACGACGCTCACGAGCAGTTTCCGCCTGCACTCCCGCGGGCTGCCGATGTTAGTCATTAGCCGGCCGAGCGACGACATCACACGCTGGGCCTTGTCGGCCACAGCGCGAAAGTGCGCGCCGTACAGAGTCCTCTTGTTCTCCAGCACAAGGCCAAGGTACTTAAAGGACTCGCTGGGTGCGATGTGTTCGCCGTCGAGTCGAATCCGCGGCGCCGTCGTTCAGCGCCGGTTACTGAAGGCCACGACCGACATCTTTTGGATGGCCAGCCGTAGCCCCAGGTCCCCGATGCCTTTGGAGACGGTCGTCAGTGCAGCGTTGGCCCGATTTTGAGCGCCCTCCGCCGTGTCCCCCTCCGCCACGATCAGCGTATCGTCTGCGTAGCCGATAGTGATCGTGCCCCTCGGGAGGGGTAAGCGCAGGATGGCGTCGTACGCGATGTTCCAGAGAAGCGGCCCGAGAACGGATCCTTGCGGTACCCCGAAGGTTACCGGAATCGTCTCGAGACCGGTCGACGGGTCGTCGCGCACGATCAAAACTCGGCCGCTCAGATACGACACGATCATCCGTCTGATGTAAGGCGGGAACCTCATGCGCGCTAGCGCGGCCGTGATTACCTCCCATCCGACCGTATTGAACGCATTTTCAATGTCCAAGCTCACGGTGACGGCCTACTTCCGGGCGCTTCAGGCCTCAACCAACTTTCGGTCGAGGGTTCTGAGCGCGTCGTCGGTAGACCGTCCGCGGCAGAAACCAAACTGCCGTTCGGACAGTCCGTTACCCGCCGCAACCATATGCTCTTCCATCCTGTGGGGTGGACGGCGCTCCAGATGCGGCTTGGTATACCATCCGGGCCAGGGGCTCGGTTACTCCGTCCGAAGCGTTCAACTGCGACGCTCACCTCCTCCGCGGAAAAATCCGCACCGGCCGGTGCGTCGCGCTCGTCTTCGCCGGGCGCTCCGTTTTTGCTGGCCGGCCGAGATGGCCGGTCGGGAAAAAGAGTGGCGAAGACTTCCCTCAGGGTTTGAGGTTCCATCGTCGGCACCGCGGAGGGACCCCGGAGTTTCTCCATGACCAGTTTGTACGGCTTCCCCTAGGGATCCGTGTCGACGCTCTTGAGCATCTCGTCCCACCACTTCCCTTTGGCGACCTGAATAAGCCGCTTCAGGGCGGTACGTGCTGTTCGGAGATTGCCTTCTGCCGCGGCCGTGGCCTCCAGGTCACCGCGGGCGCGACTTCTGGTCGTCACCCTCCGGCGTGCCGTTCTTTTTCTTGGTTCCGCGGCGAACGACCGCGCTCCACTCCAGAGAGGCCTTAGGGGCCTCTGCGGGAGCCGGGAGCAGAGGAAAGGCTTCCTTACCTTTTTTTACTTCCTTGAAAAAAAAAAAAAAAATGTAGGACTAAAAAAGTGGGTTGCGAGTCCAAAAAGGTTGAAGACCACTAGTATAGACCATAAAAGTAAGCGATGCCGAAAATAATTTAATAAAACCATTGATAATAATAAAAAAAACGTTTGTAAACAACCTCGATATTTTTTCTGAATCAAAGATATTACTTTTTTAGATACTCGGACGAATATAATCAGTAGAAATAACCAGAGGAGTGAACCTAGTCTACTCATAAGACTAGTGATACATATTCATACATAAATGGCCGGATTGAAAATGTATGCCTAACCGCCCCGAATATATGTATATTTTTTTAATAGTTATAACTCTTAAATTAGTATTATTTTATATCTGAAATGCAATTTTGCCTAATGTACAAGCAAAATCTTGACCCGCAAGACGTTTCGGTTCCTAGTATTTTTTTTTTTTTTTTTTGGTAAGTAATTAATTATTGAATTATAATTGATAAGCGGCGTAAGCTGGTGGGGACTGATAAATTGTGAGCAGTAATAATTTGTAGTTTTTATCCCGTTAACTTCCAATACCAACATTTCTTTGTTATGTTCTACCTTTTTTCAATAATGAATTTAGCATTTTTTTAAATTTTTTTTTTCAAATTTTTTTTTCAAATTTTTTTTTCAAATTTTTTTTTCAAATTTTTTTTTCAAAAAAAAAAAAGATCGCTTATTCTTAGTTCGGATGATCTACCTTCTCACCGAAATCTATCAACGCAGGAGTCCCTCAAGGTGCAGTCATTGCCCCTCTTCTATTTAATATTTTCATTTCCGATCAGCCAACAATACCCACTTCCCTTGTTGGTGATTTTGCCGACGATAAGGCAATAGTAACCAACAACATCGACCCAATCACTGCCTCCTTCAACATCCAGGAACATCTCTCCCTCCTTGAGCAATGGTATAAGGAATGGGGAGTTAAAATTAATGAATCCAAATCCATACATTGCACCTTCACTCTTAGGAAGGGAAAATGTCCACCTATCATCCTTAATGAACAAATACTGCCTGTCGCACCAAGCATTCGTTACCTAGGCATCACCATTGATCTACGTCTCACCTGACCTAACCTAACCTAACCTGGGCTCCGCATTTACGTAACAAGCTCTTAACCCTAAATGATCGTTTTCGTCTTCTCCGTTCACTCCTTACTTCCCATCATACCAAATTATCTATAAAAGTACTAATATACAAACGCTTCTTAAAACCAATTTGGACGTACGGAATCCAATTATGGGGCTCCGCTAAACCAACAAACGTCAACCGTATCCAGCGTTTCCAGTCCAAAGTCCTCCGTACTATAACCAAAGCACCCTTTTACGTATCTAATCATACATTACATAATGACCTAGCCATCTCTCCTGTCAACGATGTAGCTAAGACCTTCTACAGACGTTTTAACTTCAACCTACAAAACCATAAAAATCATCAAATCAAGGATCTTGCGTCTATAAATATACCCGGCAACCCACAAAAAAGGTTGAAATGGCGGTGGTGTAGGAACCTACTAGTCTAGGCCAATCTAATATCTTTCTTCTTTCGATATCTACTTTTTGCTATTCTTATTATATTTCCTCTTCTAATACTTCTTAACATTGTTCTAACATTTTTTTTTTTTTTTTTTTTTAACTGTAAAAGTGCCTTCACTGGAAAGCATCTTTAATCCGTCCCTCACGTCAAAAAACACCAAATTCATCAATTTCACTTATTGTTCAAATTATGAAACAGATTGTGGAAATAAAAAACTAAGTAATAAAAAAAAATAAAAAATTTTTTTTTTTATAAAGTATTTTCTTGTTTTTATTATATCTGTAACGAAATCGATGGGAGGATTAAATGAAATGTAGCATTTTTTTAAATTTTTTTTTTTTGTGTAAAATATTTTCTTATTTTTATTATGTCTGTAATCGAAATCGATGGGAGGATTGAATGGAAAAATCTATATTGTTTTAAATGAAAAAAAAAAAAAATTATAAAATGACGGGATTTGTTTAAATTTGGTGAAATTTATTATTGATAAGTGGCTAAAATCAGGTCGAAATATATGGAAAACCACGTGGGAAAATGTGTGATTTGTCGGTATATAGAACATAATATGTTTATATTATAAACTGCAACTACCATTTCGTTAATTAATGAGGGAATTTTTTTTTTTCTGAAGTTTCGTCGTACCGCTTTTATTTGTCCGATTTGGAACACTGCGCGCACAGTATTTTACGTTTGATTTCCATCCATCGTCACCGGTAACGTCAGGGCGAGCCCGGGACGCGCGGCCGCAGACACACCGGAAAATTCGATACCTGCGGTCAGGGCCCGGTACGCATGACCCGGCTGCTGACACGGAAAAGCGCGAACGCACACGTGCACCGCTGCCATTCGTCGGTATTGATCGTCGGGTCGTTGGGGTAGCGCTTGTGTGACACGTATTTATTTTGTGCGCTTGCAAAACCGTAGCCGCCGGTTCCTCTTGCCCGTTGTGGACCGTCAGTGTTATGCGTCCCGTACCGGATACAATATAATAATAATTATTATTATAAAAACGTAACAACGCCGCGCCGTGTCGTTGTATTTTTATTTTGAATATATTATTCACTCCACTCGCTAAACGATAATTGCAATATGCCGCAAAACGAATTGCCGCCGTCTCCGACCAAGGAACAAGAGCCGAAAGATCTCGACGAGTCGCCGCCGTTGGATAACGACAACGGCGCGCAGTCGGACGAATCGTCGTCTTTGGATAACGAACCGCCCGTAATGCCGCTGTTGGAATCTTCGAATCAGCGTTGGCCCGGCCACCGTCCGCGCCAGAACAACCTGCTGGTCGAACAGTCGCCCGCCGATCCGGGCAACGGTCCGTCTGATCCCGGAGCGTTTTATTGCATTCGACAGACCTCGCCCGATCTCGATGTACCGGCCGCGGCCCAACAGCGCTATCAGGCGATAGTCGGCAATCGATCCGTGTTCCACGGGCCGTTCGAGTATCAGCCCGAATACGTCATGGTGCCTGTTCTCCCTCATTCACCGGTCATGTCTCCTGTAGCAGCCATGCCCATTCCCCGCGCTAGACAGTTGGAGCAGGCTCAGGGTGTTGAAATGCCCGCGGCATCGAACCAGGGCGACCCAGGAAACCGTGAATCCCGCTGCAAAGGCTGTGACCCAAATAGTAATTATAATACGACGTTAATTATTATTTATAAGATGCCACCAGATTTTTTTTATGTGCCGGGCTAAATCATATAGTAGGTTATCCAAAATCCATACATGTCCTATAAGGATTATTGAATTTGGATTTTCCAAAGGCGTGGCCTATAAATCAATAATGTACTTCAACGGCAACGATTAAAGTATCATTTTTAATTATAGCTAACTGTCAATTAGTTTTATTGTATATAATATGACCACAGAAAAATCAATTAGCCATTATATTTATCAAGGTACTATCAGTTTGACTACGTTTACTAAACTCCATTATATTACATATATTTTATAATTTGCGTTGTTATAGTGTACTCGACACTTGTGTAAGTTTACCGCCATAGTTTGACAACATTTAGTACCCAAGTTAAAAGGCGGATGACCTCACTATCAACTCGATGTGTCCACCGCCCGACAATACTCAAACTGATTAATGATAAGGATACGTTATCATTCTTTCAAATATCGTTTACACGACTGCCATGCGAATATTACAGCGACACCGACCAAATGCGCAACAATTTTTTTATTTTTCTCCAACTGGTTGCACTAATCTTTTCCCTAAAAATTATTTCAATCTCATTGCACATGCACTCATGGACGGACGAAGGAAAAAAAGTGGGGGGAATGTTACACACACCCTCCCCTACCTTCCACTCCTCGCCTACACCTTCTCTCCTACATTATCCCTTCCATCCCCTCCTTTACTCCTACGCCCTCCCCTCCCCTATTGACTGTTATACATTTGAATTGTTAATTTTTCTTTACATAACTGTATTTTAGTCCTGTATTATTTGATATTAATTTCAACCTCGAATAGCCTAATGGGCCAGGTCCTAAACACTCATAACTGGTTACAGCGTCATGTTTAAAATGATAATTGATTAATATTTAAATATTTTTTAGACTCGAATTAACGGACTGATACTGTTGAACATACATTCCTAAAGATGTACCACAATCAACAAAAGAAGTATTCAATGAACTGGCTAAAAACATCTTTGACTTAACTTAGTTTACTGCCTTTGTTTAACTTAAATTTAACAAAACTAGACATTATTTATTTATGTTTTGTAATAGATACATCATATTTATATCGATTACTATTGAAATTAGGATTTAGGCATATATATATATTTAGTTATAATTATTAATTTTATATTATTCTGGTTAAGGGGTATTTATCATGTTTTCAATTAAGTAGATATTATGTCTCTCATAATAGCTAATAATGGCTTAATAGTTCTAGATGATGCATTCGACTAACAAGATATAATATAAATATAATAAATTTTATGTTTATACGAATGTATCCAGGATAGGGCTGTTCGATTATTGTACATCTTTAAAAATAATCGATAACTATGTATTTTTAATATAATTTTTATATCGATTATAGTCGAAGGGGAAATCGAATAATCGAATATATTTCAATTATATTCGATTACATTTTTAACAAATCGATTATTTGGAAATACAATAATAAAGCAGGGCTAATGCAAGTATCATCCTTACCCACACAACATTTTGTCAATATTTACTGTTTAATAAATATTTATTACAATTGTAATTTAACACTTATGTAATATTGTAAATGTCACATTTTTTTTTTTTTTTTTAATTTAATTAGGTAATATGCAATCTGTATAATTAAACACAATATGTATATGCGAGCAATGAAATACAGGAAAAAAAAAACAAAAAAACAAAAACAAAAATGGACGAGAGAGACGAGATTAAAGGAGCCACCCATTAGTGATACTTTAGCTATTGTAAATAAAGTTGTGAAAATTTAAAGGTCACGACACCATGTTCTTTTCAACCTACGTTGGGGGTTTCCAGGAAGGGTTGGGATGGAGAGATTGTAGTGATTCACAAGTTTGAGGTGAAATCTATTGTAGAAGGTTTTGGCTTCTACGATAATAGTTTTTAAATGAAGGTCGTTATGGAGCGTAAGATTTGAAACGAAAAAGGGGGCATTTGTAATTTTTCGGAGTGTAATATTTTGGAATTTTTGGATTCTGTTGATGTTTGATTTTTTGGCTGCTCCCCAGAGTTGAAGGCCGTAAGTCCATAAGGGTTTTAGAAGAGATTTATAAATTATTAATTTTGTTTTTAAATTTATACATTGGTTAGAGTAAAGTGGTTTGAATATACAGGAGCGTGAATTTAGAAGCCGTCTTTTAGTTTTAATATGATTATTCCACGTTAAGCGTTTGTCGAGATGCAGACCTAAATATTAGACCGTGTCCGATTTGGGAATTGGAATTTTATTTATGAAAACGTTTGGACAAAGGCCTAGTTTTAAAGTGAAGGTAATGTGGACTGATTTATTGCTATTTATTTGGACCCTCTATTTTTTGTACCAGTCCGCCGTTAGTTCTAGATGAAGTAGAAGAGAAGCAGAAGCTATATCAGGGTTTTCATGCATTGACATAATGGCTTTGTCATTTGAATAATCCGCAACAAGGGTATCGGCGAGCGTGGGTTGATCTGAGACAAAGATATTAAATAAAATAGGGGATAAAATACCACCCTGTGGAATACCTGCATTATTGCTGAGATATTTGAGAAGGCTGTGCCGACGCGAATTTGAAAATGACGATTGTCTAGATAGGATTTAATTAAAAGAAAAAGTGCTGAAGGAAGGCATTTCCGGAGTTTAAATAATAAACCTTGGTGCCAGACCCTGTCAAACGCCTGAGAAATGTCAAGAAAAACACATGTACAATATTGTTTCTTTTCTAGAGAGGAGGAGATGGCGTCCACGACTCTGTGCACTTGATGAATTGTGTTATGCTTACATCGAAAACCAAATTGCGAGTGAGGGAGAACGTTGTTTAGGATGATGTGTGAGGATAAACGTTTAAGGATGAGTTTTTGGCAAATTTTAGAAAAAAGGGCAGTAGGCTAATTGGTCTATATGAGGAAGGACGTCAGGAGGTTTGCCGGGCTTAGTTAACATAATAATATAGGAAAATTTCCATAACATTGGAAAATAGGACAGCCTTATGATTGCATTTATTATGTAAGTTAGCAAAACTATGGCTTTTCTAGGGAGACATCTAGCGACTTCCCCTGTAATTAGATCGTATCCAGGTGCTTTTTTTATTTGGGTATTTTGAGATTGCGAATTTAACCTCGTTTGGGGTGACAAATTTTTCACGTTGGTTTTTTGGAAGGGGAGAGTACAAAAATGCATTAACTTGGTTACAGTGTTAGAGGTCTAATATGTCAGTGTATGGTTGGAAAATATTGGATAGGTGTTTCTGAAATAATTCCGCTTTATCAACATTAGAGATAGATAGAGTGTTATAATTTTTTTTTAAAGGAAGAGAAGGATTTTTGAATTGAAGTAATTTTTTTGTTTCTTTCCAGAGGCTACCGTCGGCCGTAGAAAGTTTTGATAATTTTTGTTCAAGCTCGTTTGATTTTAGTATACTTAGGGTCTTCTTTAACGAATTAGCTAACTTATTGTAAAATGATTTGTGGGAAGGTAAGCGTGTGTATTGATACTGAGCACGTGCCCTGCGTTTTTCGATTATGAGAGAACGGATTAGGGCTGGAAGTATTTGAGAATTGGAGTGCATTTGAGTGGGTTTGTTTGTTAAAGTCGTTGAAGCAGCTGCTGCTGAGTGGATTATTTTTGTAAGGTTGTTGACTGCTTCGTCAATATCAGAATTGCTCTTTAGCCTTGTTTTTAGATTAATTTCTTGATGGACTAGGTTGTGAAACAAGACCCGATTTGTTGAAGCAGAAAATAGTTTGGGCGATTCGGTGGCTAAAAGTGGAGAGCCAGATATATTTAGAAGAACCAGAGTTGATCAGAGTTGAGATATAATATGTTGTTACAAAGACAATGTAAGTTACTAGGAACTTTTGAAACAAAAATATCAAGAATGTCTGGTTTTTTAAATTGGGAAGTTGGCCAGTAGGTTGGTCCGGGAGGAGAGAGGACTTTGTAATTTTTTACGTTAATAAAATTGTACAAGAAACTACCACGTGGGTTGTTCACTCAACAACCCCAGGTTTGGTGCTTAGCATTGAAGTCGCCTCCTATAATGAAGTTATTGAAGGTGTTGCTTATTGTTTCGAAATAGTTAGACAAGTTGTTCAAAGTTATGTTATGCTTAAGGGGGGAGTAAACTGCTGCTATGACTACTAGGATATTATTGAGTTGGATCGAGATGGCACATGATTGCAAGAAGTCATGAGAAAAACAAGGAAGTGGTTGGAATCGAAGTTGGGATTTGATAAGAATTGCCACTCCTCCGTGGGCTGTGCCGTCTGGGTGGTTGGTTTTAAGTAACAAGTACCCAGGAATAGAAATTTTTGAATATAGCGTGAAGTGGGTTTCGGTGATTAAGGCTATGTCGATTCGTCGGTTGTATAAAACGTGTTGTAGTTCAATAACATGATTTTTAAGACCATTGGCATAAAAAGTAAGATTATAAAGGATTTATTAGTTAGTGAACTTAACTTTTTTTATTTTCGAGAAGGGATGAAATTAATTGTGTAAGGAGAGCTATCAATGGGTTGATAAGAGTTTTAAAATCATTTATAAAATTAGTTAAGACGGAATTGAAATCTGAAGGAGGTGAAGGGTGAGCGTGTTCATGTTCTTTTTGATTTTGGGTGGCCTCTGCAAAATATTTTGGAATAAAGTTATTATTGTCGACTTTAGAAGAAGTGGGAGGTAAAGGGTGGCTCATTTTTACAATATCAGTATTAGTATCTGGGTTAAGATTAACATTGACATGTAAAAAATTACTTTTGGAGCTAGGTTTTTTTCGACGTTGTAATTCTTAAAAGACGGTGCACCCCTTATAATTGGCTAGATGATCTCCGGAGCAAAGGGCACATTTGGGTGGAAGTTCACGTGGTTTGGGGCAGTCTAAGGAGCAGTGAGGAGCACCGCAGGAAATGTCACATTTAGTTTATAATATAAATTAGATATCAGCATTTTATTTTATTTTTTTAAAGTATATATGTATATATATATATAAACAAAAAATAAATATATAATTGTAAAAAAAATACGTAGAATAAGAACTAAAATAGTAATTTACTTTTTAAAATTTTTTTTTTTAATGCTATTTAAATATTTTATTGATCATTAATTTTAAAATAATTTTTGTTTAATATATAAGATATTTGACTTTTAAAAATTATTCTATTATTCTATTAATCATTTTATTAAATATTTAAATAAATACATTTTATAGAATATCAGGACATTTATATATTAGTATAAATAAAATGTAGGAATTAATATTCATTAAATCATTTATATTAATATTGGAATGTGTGTGTGTATATTAAGAGTATATATTTATTAAGAGTTGAGAATTTATTGTCTTCTGAATACATATTGACCAACCGTTAATTGAACCAAAATTAAATTTTAATTAGTAATTTAAATTAATACACTTATTTGTCCGGCGATGTACCGGACATCCGGTCGAATTTTTTACATTATTTTCATATTACATGTTGTTTCACAACACATTTATACATTAAAACATTTATTTAACATAAAAAAAAAATGTAATATTTATAAATAAAAAATTTAAATTTTGATAAATACATTAATCGGTAAAGCAACGAAGGTACCTCCTATGAGACAAATAGACGTTATTTACCCAACATTTTTTGAACAAATCCTGTGTTACTATATAAATTATATATAATAGTATACAGGAACAGGGTGTCTCACGAAATATATACCCATTGCTATATTTCCGAATGAAGATAATCAAATTCTGTTTATATATATATATATATATATATATATATATATGACGATTCCCGGGGATAAGGACTACAAATATTCATATTTCAATTACATATGCATGGTTTGCCCAAAAAAAAAAAAAATAACAATAAAAATAATAACTTTTTATTATTTTATTATTTTTTTAAAAATTCGAAGATAGCCAATTGCATAGAGTTTTATTCTTCTAAACATTTTGACGTTTTTATCTTTTTATTTTTATTGACCTCGTTTTATTAATATAAATATTTTTTTTATTTAGTTCCCACACAAATAGTGTATTAAACATGGTAGTGTTATACGATAAACGCAGGTTATCAAAAAGCCAAACGAGATAATTTCAAAACATAAATAACGGTATTAGATTATGCATGAAAATGAACGAACTCTATAAAATGGCTATATTCGGATTTTTCGAAAATAATAAAACTTTATTTTTTGTAATTGTTTGTACCGGTACATAAAAAATTAATTGAATAACGAATATTTGTAATCCGTATCCCTGTGAGTAATATATATAAACAAAATTTGATGATCTTTTTCATTATCTCGGGAGTATTTGTAACGGATATAGTTTTATTATTAATTACCGTTTTATTTATTTATTATAAAAATATATATATATATATATATATATATATCGGATAGCATAACCAAATAATAATTTACTGCTGAGACGATACGTCGCGAGTCTTATACAATTGGCTGAGCGGTGTAGTGGGCGTTGAAAGCGGGGGCCGTGTTGCGAGTTATAGAGCAGAGACGAACACAGGGAAATATTTCTCGTCGGTTTGCTATTGTGACGATATAATACAAACGATTTATATTCAATTATCCATTGAAAAAATAAGAAAAAAACCGAAAAAGAATTGTATTTGTCCACCCAAATTCAACACCCAAGGTTCGCCACTGATATTATAATTCGATTTAACTATTTAACGTTTAATTGAATAAACATTTAAACCATATTATCACGGTGTTCTGCGGGAGAAGGTATTTTAATACAATTTTTTTTTTTTTTTTTTTTAATACAATTGAAATACACAATCTATACAACGTAACAACGTAAGTATATATGATATTATAATTTAGAAAAAAAAAAAAACATGAATATCATGAATTAAGAAATCACCCATTGGTGACACTTGGCTGGGAATTAACGCTGTCTAGAGTCTAGAACTTCGTTTTATATTTATAGCAAGTCACGGCACCAGCTCCTTTTTAATACAATTTAGAATTTGTTTCATCATTTTTTTTTTGTTTTTTTTTTTATAAATTAATTACATAATATATTAATATTTTATATTGTTTATTAAAATATATTTGTTCGTATGTTTGCAAGATCCCCTACAATCGATCCATTCGATTGTAGTAAGTATTTACGGTACATTATCGAGAATGTTGTTAAAAAATTTGAATACGACTGTAATCTAGAAGGTATTTACTAACAAATATTGATTATTATTTTATATTCCATACTCGTATATATTTTTTTAATAATATAAGTTGGTTAAATCTATAATATATCCACGTACTTATAATTTGATTTATGTATGTATCATAATCGTCATTATGCCGACTACTAAAAAATAACTAATTTTTTATGGTGACAAGGGGGATGACGAACCCCAATACCTAAATCTGAATCGCTTTGAAATCGATGTAATCTAATTGGCAGTTATAATTAAAGGCACATTTGTTTCCAAGGAAGCTTAAATTTTGTAGCCAGTTACTCCTGAATCGTTCACGCTGTTGTTGAAGACGCGTTGATCGTTGAACCGATGACTCACGGGTTCTCCTGTCTCCTATCTGTACACGCTCCTGTAATAACCGAAGTTCAGTTTGAACACAATCCCCTAGCGCACGAACGGTTTAATTACGCCGAGCCGTTTTCGATAATCGATTCTGTCGTTGTTCAGCAGTCTCTCGCAGCCTCGCATTTTGAACTCTTCTAGCATCTGCAGTTCTTTTTGATAATGACGATTTTGCCTTTGGCATGAATGTACGTACCCTGTATACAATAAGTACTCCAGGCGAAGAAAAAAATATAGTAAACACCGTATTGAACTTTACCGACTCATGAACCAAATCACGCACTATTATATCTATACTAATCTATAAAATGATAGCGTTTGTTAATAAAATTGTTGAAATAACATGGTACGGAAAGTATCTAACATTACCTTGTCTTATCTTCGTCCGCAATATGATCATTAAGGAGGCATGGTCATTAGTGTAGCGTGCGGTATGACGCATACCTCATTACAACTCGTAGCAGTCGCTCTGAATTAAAAAAATTGTATATTGGTGTTTTATTATTAACAATTTTAAACTGTTGAATATAGCCTATGTCACTTCTCGCGCCATAAACATGCTAATAAAAATAAAAATTTCAGCCAAATCGGTTTAATAGTTTTTGAGTTTACCCCGAACATACAAACAAACGCTATAATTTTATATATTAGTATATAGATGATAACTAAATTATTAATTAACTTTATCGGACTAAATTTGATGAGAAAGAAGATACACTAAAAAATGAAATAAGTAGGCCACTTCTCGAGTATCTTTAACAAAATATATTAATTGAAAATCAATAGTGTAATAATTCTAAATAAAATATTTAACGAATACATTTTTATTACCTATACGTTTTCAAGTTAATTTTTTTATTTATTATTTAATTTTTAATTTTCTTTTTATAAATTATTTTTTTTATTATTATTTTATTCAATTTTATATTTTATTTTATTATGTAGATAATGCATTAGTAAAGAAATGGAGAAATGTTAAAGATACGTCAAAATAACGCACGTGTGTACCGAGCCTTAATACTACTACAATGTATTTTTATATAGAGATTGTTTTGTTAATGGAGTTTACTCCGTCAATAAATAATAATAATATATTTATATAAAGTCGGTAAGTAGAAATTTAAACATCGTCATTTTATAACAATTCGCAGGAGGTATTATTGATTATGGGATTATTTTTTCTTTCTTGTCTTTAAGTACCTAATTCATTATTAATTAAAATATACGCATGTACAACGTAAACACTACAATCGGTGAATACCACCGACTAACTCCGCCGACGGAGTAATTGCTCAATTTAATATTGTCCCCTCAATGACCTTAATAATAATAATATTATTAGTGTACGTACCGAAAATATTATTTAATTCACCCGTTGTACATCTCGTATAATCTCAATGAAAACTCAATTTGATATTTCGATAAAAGCCAACAAACAGAACGTAGACCGATATTAAACTCCGATAATGTGGTCGGCGTGCAAAGTTAATGTGTCGGTATTAGCATTGATAAGAAATATTTAATCGCTGGTATTAGTTTAATATTAACACTAATAAATATTCATTAATACAGACGACTAACGAGGCGCTTATTGCCAATTTAAATTTAAATATATTGTGTATTAATTTAACGTTACCGGACAACTGATCAAATAATTTAATAATTTCTCTATTTATACAGGGTGATCGACTAACTATTTATAAGAGACTCGTTATCTGGGAAAGTATACGATTTATTTTTTTTGCTCGATGAACATTTAAGAAACAAGCAGCTCTAAAATGTTCCGATACATTTCCGATAGTTTTTGGTCATCCTTATTTTCGAGTATGAAACCACCGCCAGTTTTGCTTTTGATTTTAAAATAGTGACTTGAATTAAAAATCCCGTAAACAAATGAAGTATTAGGTAAAATAAAATTTCGGCGTATACACTCGTATATACATTTATATTGCTTTTCTTTATTTTTTCTGCCAATTCCAGAATTGTCTACACGACGATGAAAAAATAAAAAATAAAATATTATTCTGGCTTTGAAACTGTATTCCATTGTGTATAATATTTTATATCTTTTCGTTTTGGTTTTAATATTATAACTTTCGATAATCGCCGGGCGCGCTAAAACCTTTAGAACAGTGGTTCCCAACCTTTTTAGACGGTGGTGTCCTTTTTTAGAAATATTGAGCGGCGGTGCTCTCCTGTTAAAACCACGAAGAAATTTAAACTTAAAACGTTTATATAAAAAAAAAAAAAAAATAACAACATTATCCTCAATTTATTTATATCATTCGGTACAACGTTATAATGAACCTCGTCCAAGATTTTTGTGCATTTTTACGTGGTACATAAAACCCAAAAATAACCCAGAAAGTCCTGAATTAAAAAAAAAATACCGAATCGAAATCAACATAAACCGTTATATTTTGTGTTGGCGCTTTTACTGATTTTTTTTTCTCCAATTTTAAAGAAATGCGTATAAAATAAAAAATACACCAGCTAGACAAAATGTTCACTAAAAACCACCTATAATAGTGTTGATGATTGGTGGGCAAGATCTCTTTCTGGTCAATAAGTTATTTACAGACAGAAAAAAAATTACACATCATAATAAAACCAATACGTTCATCGCTCAGATTAGGTTAGGCCATTGTAAATATATAATATTATAATTTTTTTTTCCGCATGTGTCACGGTGCCCTCGTAATGGGTTCATGGTGCCCCCCTAGGGCACTGCTGCTTTAGAATAATTTCGTCTACAATATAATGGAATTGTGTTATTACCAATCGTAAAACCGATACACATACGCCGTATAATATTATTTATGATATCAAATCGAATTTTATACGGAAATTGGATTATTTTTCGTAATCACCGTCAATAAATAACAATATCGTTGAATACTCCCCCCCCCCCGCCAGTTGGCATTTTATTCTACGGGCGCTCAGCAATCATTTTACTGATAACCTTTCAAAAGGAATATAATGTGAAGAGAATATCGGTTTGGGTTTGGAAGATATTAGCAGTGATATTTTCGGTGTATATTTGGACTATGATATTAATTTTAATCGTAATCTAAATCGAGTACGTCGCCAGGCGTTGGAAATTCACGGGCACGAATTGGGAACAAACGTAGACAAATTGATGGCAATAAATACGGTTTCATTATTTTTCGGTTTTTTTTTGTTAAAATTACTCTTTATATGATATTAGCAGATTGTTGTGGGTTTTTTTTATATGGTTATAAAACTGAATGCCATTCAGTTTTTGCAATTCGGTAGCGTATTTAAAGGGGTGAGGGAGGGGGTAGTGGAAATGGATCCCGTCCTTGCCTTTTTTTTTTTTGTAAAATTAGTTTACTTCCCTAGGAAGCAGTTTTGGTAGTGTACACCTGATTCTTGTCGGAGGGAAGGGGTTGAGCTTATAATAAAAACGAATGCATTTTGGCAAGGTTCAATATACATACATATTTTATATTTTGAACGATTCTGACGATAGAATTTGTTGTTCAAATTACCTAGTAAATACGTTTTTGGCCGACTTCGGACATCATTGAATTTCGTTTAAAATCATTTTTTTATTTTTTTATGTAGTTTTTTTGTTGTAGTCGGTGCATTAAAAATGTTATGTTTTTTTATTTTCGTTGTAATTTTCATAATTTGGAAAAAATTTAGGAACAACTGGAAAATGTACAGCACAATGATGGTTAAATTATTTTATTTTTGTAGAGATCTGCAATTCGTACAGATAATAGGCCTGAAGAAATTTGCAATAGTTTTTGTTTAGAGGCATTTTCAATTTTTTTTTTAAATAATTGAGTAATGCATGTAAACTTGACAAAGATTTATCAAGTTAACTCACTTGACATTTTTGGATATAACTCATAATCCAAAACTTTTAGAAAAAACGAGGGGCATCTTAAAATTAGATGGGTGAATACTATTACTTCAAATAAAAAAAAAACAAATACTATCAAACTTATTTCATTTGAAGTGCCAATGTCTAGGTTAAAAAATTAGTAACATGAAATTTAGAAGAAACAAAGTTGAATAAAAAATTTTTTTAGAAAGTCTTAATATATTCGTTTTAATAAGTATTTTATATAAATAACTGACTTTTCTTTTTCAACTTTGAAATTAATTAAAACATATTCGATAATGACAATTATTTGAATGGCCTAGCCTATTTATTAATTATACACAAAGAAATTATTGTAAAAATAGAAATCTATTACATCATATTCACTAAATGCTTTCCTAGGCATTTACAATTGTTATAATTTTGACTATTACAATGTTTTTATGTAGGTAGAAACATTCAAAATTTTTTTAAAAATTAAATTTTACTGCATTATACTAGGGTTTTAATATAGTTCTGAAAAACTTTTCACCTCCAAAAAAAAAAACAAATCATGCTACTATTGATAGTGAATTTTAAATTAATTTAAAATTAATGCATCTACTGATAGATACATATATATTAAGCTTCACACACGGTTTAAACAAATTTTTTTGAGTTAGTTTAAAAGATATTTAAAAAACAAGTTACAAAAGTTTAAAGACTTTTGAAAATAGTGTACTCCATTTTACAGTAAATACTAATTAACTTAATATAAAACCTAATTGTAATCAAAATAACATGTAATAGAGGAAATTGATTTTTAAAATAGATAAGTAATTCATTCTTATGGAAACAAGATATAGGATTATTGACCTACTTTGTATCATTAAACATTTTCATTTATACATATAATATTGTTTAAAGTTGTTGCTATTGTTTGATATTTTATTATAAGTGTTTAATAAAGTTGAATACATTAGAAAATAGTCGAGTTACATTCTATTTTACTGATGAAAAGTAGAATTTGATGATTTTTAAACTAATTATTTTTTTTTGGAAGCAGCTGGTTTCTTTCCAATAAACAATCCATTTAATTCATCCTTTTGCTGCCAGTCATTATTTACATTTCCAGTACAGCCAGGCTAAAAAACATAAAACATAATAAACATATAAGTGTTTAATTTTCACCAAAAACATAATATATTCATTATTTTAATTAAACCTGGTAAATTAAAATTGTTTATATATATTAATTACAATTTTGGAAATAATAGTCAAGTTTGTCACATTTTTAAGTAATTCAGTGGCAGGCCTGAATTACATATAATTGTTTTTAAAAGCATATTATGTTTTTATCATAATTCCCTAAGGAACTTAAACTTAAAAAGCACTTTTTATTTTGTAGTATTTCTTTTCTTAAAAAATTCATTGCATTTTGTACTTTCAGTAACCAAATTTTATGTATTTTGCCCATCTCAGATTACAGTACAGATTTGTAAATGAAGAACTTTTTACACACTCTGATAAATATCATAGGATATGGATATGTATGTAATTATTTATTATAATTTATACCTTCTTTGTTAATTAATTAATTAAAAATAATAATTCTAAATAAGGTTAAAAAATAGATTAAAGTACTTACACCTGTGCTGCCACTCTGAATGTTTTGAGCCTTTTCTTTTTCAATATTTTGCTAAATAAATAAAACAAAATACAGTTAATTATTTTTGTAGTAATGTAACTGTTTAATAGAATTTCCCTGTTATTATAACTCAAAAATAAATAAAAAATATATAAATCATTTCTAACATAAAAAACTAAAAAATGTAATTTTTAATACTCTGTATAGACAAGTAAACATATTATAAGATTGACTACAACAAAAAGATTTAAAAAAATCATAGATCCAAGGTATTTGAAACAAATTTAATAGACATGTAAAGCTTTTAAAAGATTCCAGAACAAATCCAATTCACTTAAAATCTTCTGAGAAAATTGTTGGACCATGAAAAAGAATCACCCTGTATATAAATTTTTTATTAATATGAATACAAATTGAATTTAAAGAGGATGTCACATGGGTATTTGCTATTTTAACAAAAATTGTTTCACCAAATGAAAATACTTTCAACACTTACTTTGTTTTTATTAAGGGATTACTTTTTGATATTTAATTCTCAGATAATAATCTATTGGTACTTGTAAAATGTATTTTGGTCTAAATCCTAATATAATATTGTATAATGAGAATATAAAATAATCCATCTATGAAAACATAGTAAATGATTTTATCTTCAATTTGGTGAAATAATTTTTGTTTTAATTCAAGAATCTAGAGGAACTAAAAAAATACATTATTGCTATATTGCCTATTTAACAAACAGATGTAAATGCTGGTATTATGTTCTACTTAATACAAGACTTATTGTGTGTCTATTAAATCTTTTTTAAATCTATATCATATATACCAATAAAAACAATCATTTTCACATATATTCTCTATAGGTGTATTATACTCACCAGATCATTCATGTGCGAAATATGCAAAAGACTGCGATACTTTTTACGTTCTGATTTGGTAGTATTGTGTACAGCTTTCATTGTAATTATTGTCTTATTAATCTCTGCCAATACATCGGATGTCTGTTCCAACTAAAAATTAATAATGTTGTTCAAGTTGTTTTTATTTTATGGGCATTTAGTACTTACTCCAGTAGAACTTTATAAAAATAAAATAAATTACAGTTTCATACATATTACATTATAGTGAGAATGCATTGTTTGAAGTGACAACAGGACATTATGATATATTTATAATTTAGGGTAGTCCTTTTATTTATATAGGTGATATATTTTTTTAACATTTTTAATGGGCCACCATTGGTCCCTCAAATTTTGTTCCGAACTATAAAACAATAATGTATGTAAAATTGTATGATAATAGTTCAACCATAAGTTGAGCCTTCAATGGGTTAACATTTCGATAAAATGTGTGGTTATTTGTTCATTTACATATATATAGGAAAATATTGCAAATTTTCGAAATGTTCAAAATACATAATTTATAGAAAATTAAATTAGTTAAATTAATGTTTTTACATTTTTTTTAATTATACTGTCAATTTTATATTATTTTTTTTTTAAAATTGTTTTCATTTTATAGATTTAATGTTTTATTATAATAATTATAATATATATATATTAATAGGTATTAATATAATTTATTTAACTATACACTATTTATCATCAGGGTATTAACTGGATGGTCATACAGGTATTAATATACAATATAATATCGGCTAAATATAAAAATGTATCTTTATTTCTACTATCAGTTATTCATTTCACAGTTTATCTTAATAAGTTTTTGTTGTGAAAGTGTTCCACAAATGTGCATTAGAATTAAGTAATGGTATTTCATTAGTTTTCCTATTTTTCAGTGTGTTATTAATTCTTTAATTGTACTTAAATTGATTAATGTATTAAGTCAAAAATATAATGGTAACCAAAAGATGTTTACCTAAAAATATTTATTTAATAGCATAAGAAGTATTAAGAGCTTTGTTTTATAATTTACGTAAAATCAAATTGAGTGTACATATATAGTGATAGTGATAGTGCATAAATGGTCATCATGGAGGTTTTAATATTTTGGCAAAAAGCTTCCTAGAGAAAATATCCTACACGAGAAATACTTCATTGTATAACAAAATTAGAAGGTCTTTACAACGAATGGCGAAATTTACAAAAAGTTCATTAATCATTTTGAAAATTTTTTATAAGGGCTATGAATATATTATGAATAACAAATTAAACAAACAATTTTTAAATTCTCAAAGGAAAATTTACAGAAAACGGAGTACACTTATAGATCAGATGAAATATTAATATATATTATAATGTAATAAAATATTAAAATCGAAATTAATTAATTTAATTTAAAAAACCTATAAATAAGACCTATGTCTTTAAATTTATATAATGCAACAATAATGTTTTTTAAAAAATGATATAAAATATGTACGAGTACATTCATAAGTAAACAAAAAAGATGATTTTTGAAAAACAATTTAAAATGACAGTATTTTTAATTTTTCTAGAAAAATTTTTAAATTAAAATTTGTTTAAAAATATATTAATTGGCCTATTTTAATTTTCTGCAATATTTTGCAATATTTTCCTAGATATATGTAAAAGAACGAATAACCACACCCTATATCCAAATTTCAATCCATTGGAGGCCCATCTTAAAATTTAACTATTATCATAAAAGATTACACGCATTACTTTTTTATAGTTTAAAACAAAATTTGAGGGTGGCCCATTGGAAATTTAAATTTTTATATTTAAGGACCACCTTAATATATATTTTATATATTTAGGAGATAAAATAAAAAAAAAAATATATAAAATAATATGTAATTGTAGAAGTATAGTATACTTACACCTTCCCATGATTCTTCATTGCTATAATCTATGGTTGGTATATTTTCTATAATGGGCACTGGACGTACCATGTCTGCTGATTGATACAGAACAGAATCTAACAATATTCTATTAGGACAGTTTATTTCATGATCCTAAAACAATAAATGTATTATATTATTTTGATTATTATTATTATTATTATTATTGGAGTTGTTCAGTAATAATAATATTTTATATTATCTTACTTTCAGTTCATAATCCGGCATGACATGGGACATGTTGAACGAGCAATTCCTATAGTGAGCTGGTTTATCTGGGCATTTGATCAAATGCTTGATAAATGTCTTATGTGGCATTGTATGTGAAAGATTGTAGGGACAATGTAAGGTTGATTTATTTGAAGATAATTGCCTGTAACGAACAACAAACTTTAATTTAGAAAAAAAAAAAAAAACTATTGTTTTTAATGCTGTAGTGAGCTGAGCAAGACTCAGAACTATATAATGACGAAATCTCTAGTGTCTGATGACTCTTCAAAAGTGTTGGTAAATAAAATAAATTCCTAATAAAATTAAAAGCGGTTTACTTTATTGAAACTTTAATAACCCAGTGGTTCGTACAGATGTAAAATAAAAATGCACGGTATTTAAATGCCTGTATATTAGGCTGGTCCTTATTTATACAAAAAAAAAATTAAGATATTTTTTAAGTGAGACCCCCCCCTCAAATTTTTCATTGTTATAAAAAAGTTATTTAGGTTAATTTTGGTCGTGGTACATACCTTCTTCCCGCTGCCTTTAAAATAGACAAATTATAGATATTTATATAATTTATCGTAAATCTAATATTTTTTTTTATAAAAAACAAAATATTTTATCATTCCATTAAAATTGTCCAATTTATGGGTATTTTGTTATACTTTAATAATGGTAAATAATAAAATAAAATACAAAAAGACATGGTTATTTTTACCTAGATGTTATTTAATATTTCATAATTCATAAATTATCTGCTGGGTTACTGGTAAAATAATATTTATTTTTGGATATAATCATATTATGACATAATAATTATAATAGATAAATTATTTATCTCCAATTTGTATACCCAGTGTAGGTATTTAATGACAATGATGAAGTCTATAGTGCCTATACATTCAATGTTCAGTATTTCTACTTTTCTATAGTTCATTTAACGCTATATAAGTGGTACTTGTACAATTTATTGTCATAAATTATTTGTTTAATTATTTTTATTAAAATAACCTATTTATTTGATTGGTTCAGTTAAGAATCAAATTTAAGGTAGCAAACTACATTTCCAAAGGGACTGTTTACAAGTTTTATTTTCAAATATACAATTTGTAAAACTGACATTACCAGAAAGTGCCGTTTTAGTAATGTAGGAATGTCTATTTTTTTGGAAAAAGCCAGAATACGAACAAAGTACAAAATAGATTGTGTGAAGGAATTAAAAAATATATATGACGTATGGACAAATTAAATTAAAACAAATAATTTTTTGTAATTAATTATTTTTTTGATTCTCTATTTTGTTTTAAATTATTCAAAAATTCAGAATTAGATATCTAACTCAAAAAAAATATGCGATAACAACAAAATTTTAATAAATACAATTTAAATAATAATAACAATAAAACTTTTTATCAGATAACATTTTTATAAATGGATGATATTTTAGATAATAAAATTCCAATCAAATTGTTTACCACATATTTTATAATAAAATATATGTATAATATAAAATCTATTTGCTGTTATAATTTGTATTATTATTATCATTAAATTTAAGTACGACCATTTCAAGATATTTTTTGTTAAATTTCCTTAATGACACGAGAGTGGTGGGTAATACCAGATAATAATAACGTATAACAATCTTTTCAAACATTAATTTTAATAATATAAAAGGTATTTGTTTACTATCGGTAGATCGCCCACGAGGCTGTTCTACTGTAGATCGCTTACTAGACCACTACCCAAATCGGGTGTACGCCATTATACACCTAAACAACAAAAACACAATCTCTACACCCACCGGCATCATGTTTTATTCGGACCGGATATAGATATAATTATTTTAATAAATCACTTACAATAATTCCATAATGGACTCGAGTCGGACACGCGAAAAAAATGTGAAAACGTTTTGAAGACTTTTCGACGAGCGGTCGTGGGTAACAGACGGTGGCGGGAGTTGTTGGTCGGTAAAACGAGCGGTGATGGCGACGCGGTAAACACGTATTGTCGAGTAAATCGGCGAGGAACTGACGACGAAGAGCCACCCCACTTAGTCGTCACTTATCCAATATAACAATACCAGTAAAACGATAAGTATAATTATAAATACATTATTGGAAATCAACTGTCCACTGTCAGATCTCCGTCATTGTTATAGATAATAAAACTTATAGGCGGTTGATACGGACACCGGTTGAGCGGTATTTACCAAATATTATATATTATTTGACAACCTGTCTTTTTTGATTAGTTTATACCACGGCGCTCATTATCAAACTGCACGTTATCATCATTACCGTAGATATTAAATATTATCATACGATTGTCTAGGATGACAATTTATTATTATGATAATAATATTATTATTATAGGTGGGAATAATATTCGTTTGCATATTTATTGTGAGTCTGTGCAGTTAGACGGGGGTTTGATATTTATGCAAATTGTGAATCGTATAAATCAATGGCAATTTTTTTTTTTTTTTTTAGCATATTTGAGAATATTTCAATATAAAAGTATATTTTGTATAATAAACACTATTAGAGAATATATCGGACATCAATTGATGTAGAACGTTTATTCTGTACTCATAATAACATTTTAACGGACCGTCGTACAAAAATGACACCAGATCACATAAAACAAAACAGTAGTTGACTGTTTTCAAAAAGTGAGAATTTATTTTAATTAATCAAATAATACATTAAGTTAAAAGTTTTTTTTTTTTTAAACTATATTATATTTTATTATATATTTATATCAGTTTTTTTTTGTAAAATCGTCAATCAATAATATCAACATATTATAATACTTATTGGTATAAAAAATAAAAAAATAATTTCATTAAATTAATAAATTGTATCATAATATTCATATTCAATGATATTCAATGATTATTGGTTAGGTTAATTATTGTTTTGCATATAATTTCATATTTTGAAATTTCAAACCCCCTTCTAACTGCATAAACTCGCAAGTAATTATATTATTATTATCATAGAAAATCGTATGTATGGTTATATCTTCTACTGATGTTACCATACAATATGATAATGAACGCCGAGGATTTGGCCAATCAGCAACGACCGGTTGTTAAATAAGTATAGGATAATGTCATCGGGCACTCATAAAAGTTACGTGTTACTACGGCTGACGGAAAACTTAATGCGTCTAATGGTCACAAATTTAATTATCATTAATGTTTTTATTATCTATGGTCATGGCGGCCGGCCGTTCGACAAATCGTACCGTTATCACCATAGACCTGATAATAAACCAAGTTTTATAGATAAAAGAGGATGCCTGAAAGTCATGTAAACAAATCATTCTCCTCGAACAATTCCTTGTCTACCTTTTACAAACACCTAATAACTGAAGAAACCTATTAAAAATAATATTCAATTTATAAAATTGTTAAGTATTTGTCCAACAAACCTTATGCAGATGCTTGTCCAGAAGAGAGTTACACAAATGTCAGTTACACAAATTAAGGATATTAGAAAGTAATATATGAGATGTATATGTAGAAAAGAATCAGTGTAAACAGATGTAAACAGTTTAGTAATGCAACAGTTAACTAAGGAAATATGTACATTTACACATAATACCATCTAATAAATGACATATAAATATTGTGTGTACAGGATTCCATCAGAATATCAATAATTTCTATGATTAGTAAACATAATTTCGTCCGATAGCTGATATTATGTCTGGCAATCTGTCTGTGATATGTCGATACTCTAATCATCTATTCCGTAAACGTAGTAACGGTGAACCAGTCCGTTACAGTAAACTAAACCATAAAATAAGTGATGGTGGCAAGAAAATTCACTATAATATGTTATGACGTAATTACTGATAAGTACTTTAATGATAATATAAAATAATTTGTACGACTTCCCTGAACGGCTCACGTAATGATGGCCAACCTGTCCGTTTTATTGTATTATCAGATATGACCTTTCGAATGTTTCCCCCATTAAAAATAATCAATACTCAGTGGCTGCAGTGATAAATTGTACGGTATACTTTAATATAGTTCTTTTCTACTACACGGATATTTAATTTGATTATAGTTTGCTAATCGATTCGTATTATACATAATTTTTGAAGTAATCAACTCTGTGTATTTTTGAGATGGACGGCAAGGAAAATAATTACGAATTGGATCCCGAGTTGGAACGTAAACTGGTAGCTATGTGTATACAAAAATTTAACAATGTCCCTAGCAGAAGGCCACAATTGTTAGGTTATTTGAACACAAACATGACCACATTTGATGAGTTACTTGCTGAATTAGATGAGCAAAAAGCATTGATACAAATTTTTCTGAATGCTCTTGACTAGTCTAAATCAATGTTAGTTCTGCGTAGACCTAACCAGTCTAAGTCAACTTCTTTGATTATTTAATCTCTACAATATACAGGTAATTTGAAATGTATTAATCATCCTGATAGTTTTAAATACACTGATATCTGTTTTATTTTACAGCCATTATAATATATTATTATGCCATCGCCTTCTGTTTTTACCGATTACCAATCAATATGTTGGGATGTTGCTATCAGATCAGACACATAACATTAGTACCTATAATGCAGTTTTCGTATAGTTATTTTTTATAAATTAGTATTTAATTACGTTAACAATCTTTCCTTCCTTTACAATCTGGATTAATAAGGATTCACAATGTAGCTTTTATTCTACTATAGCGTTTCATTTTTCATTAATAACTTGTCGACTGTTGTAATTTATTATCGTTTAATTTGTTCTGGAGTGGTAAAAAAAAAAAAACAATTATTACATATTTTTTAACTTAAATGAAGATCTCTGTGTTCTTAATATTTCACTGGTTTATGTGTTAAAACTCAAAAAACTTATAGTTAAATTTTAGAGTTGAATTAACATCAAATTTTTCAAGGATTATTTAATAATTGTTCGTGTCGCATTAACTGATATTAATGGAAATACGCTAAACGCTCTAGTATGATTCCCATTGTTAGTCCTTTTTAATTTCATTTAGTTTATATTCAGTATGCAGTTATAAAGACATGTTTTTCATCCATATTTTAAATGTATTCTTTTTAAAACGACTCGATTTATTATTATTTATTTTGTAGTCTTGAATATCTCAATATTTTATTAAATATTATATTATAATGGTTTATCTATCAAACATTAAACCTGTTTATTTTTTTCCCACTAATACAGGATCTATGAAATTGTTTTAAATTGGTTTTATTATCAACTAGACGATTAGTTATTAAAACATTATAATGTTACCGTCTTGTCTATTGGAACACTAATAGATTTCGGAATCGGAAAAGAATAAGAAACTCTCTCTTGTTAAATTATTCAAATGATAATAAAATTAGATCCATCCAAAACTGTATTGCCAATATGCATATTTGGAATTCAATTCCGCATAGCAATTGATGTGAGGTTAAGTACCTTACATTATGGACAGGTCTTCAAGTGTATATAAAGGTATATAAACACTAATTGTATGTATTACAAAGTCGAGAAGATTAAAAGGCTTTGAGTAAAAAAAAATGGTCAGTACTTTTATATAAAAAAATTAATAAGGTAAAACATATATATCTGATTTTTTGTTCAATTTTAATACTGAATTTTATATTAAATTCAAAGGTAGGTGGGGTTACTAGTTGTGCAGTGACATAATTAACAATATTTTACCATTTTAATGGTTTAAATACCTATTCACGAAATAAATGTATGTAATTTATGTAATTAGTAATATTACCATAATGGTAATTTTCGAATGACTATATTGATTTATATAGGGGACTTGTTTTTTTTGTGGCAAGTATTAAATAGTATTCAAAATTAAAATCCCATCAAATTTTGCAATAATTTATTTACCACTTAAGTATTTCTATACATTTTATTATATTTTATGTATTATGAATTTGATTTCCATTTGAAATTTTGATTATTACCTATTAATTAGAAAGTTTTTTTTTTTTATAAAATATCGATTTTTATAATAATGATGTTACATGTACTTGTTGTTAGTACGAACATCATCATGATCACAATAGGTAACCAATTAGTATTTATAATTAATTATATATATTATATTAGTCAAAGTGCCTTTAGTGAAAGGTTTCTTTAATCTGTGTTTCAACCAAGCCATTACTTTTCTTTTGATCACTTTTGCTCATTGTTCTATTATGTAACAGATTGTAAATTATATAAATAAAAACAAGAAAAAAAAAAAAAAATTATATTACATAAAAACTACTCATATCTGATCACTTATCTACCTCAACCATCGAGAAACGGACTGTATGACGAAAACATACCTTAATATGAACATAAGACAATAAAAATTTGTTAAAATGTATTATGTTATGACTTTGTGTACAATAAGTATTTTAGCTCCCTGTAATAACAGCTAAATAGTTTATAGTTAATAAAATAAGAAACCAATAATTGAAAAATTTAAATAATAAGAATTTTACTATAAATTTGTATGTTTTATATTTTTAATTGATTGGTAGGTCTGAAAAAAAGATAAAAAAAATTATTAGATAAAATTTAATTTTTAAATGTAACCTAGTACTACAAAAACCTAAAACCAAAGTAAAACAAGCAAGTGAATAAAAACAAATAATCACAACACACATTTTATTATGCCAATAAAACTATTTCTAACTGTTGTTAAAATGTATACACAATGTCTTACACATTTTATTAATAAACAAAAGGGAAATATTAAAAATTGATATTTTTATCAAATTGTTCAGTTATTGGGTGTTCATTAAACGAGAGAAATGGTAAGTTAAATAAATTAATAAAATCTTCCAAACTAGATATTTTATTGTTAATAATTTATTAAGCAATAGTGTAAATCAAAAAATTATTAAAAAAATATTTCTTTTTTTAGAAATTAGTAAAAATATATTTTTGGATGTATATCTATCATCCATATAGAATCATGCAATTAGCTTTAAATTCTTTAATATGTCTCAATGTCACAAGTTATAAATAAATGTTATATTCCGATTTTTTAAACAATTTAGAAAACCAGTATTTAGGTTTACCATACATTATAGAAATATTATGGTAATCAATCTCCAATGTATTTGACAAATTATTTAAGTGACATAAAAATATGTTAGAGTCCAAAGAAAAGATATCAATACTTTAATAACAGCCATAAATAACAATGTAAATTAGATTTATGAGAAACACAATCACAAAATTAAGGTTCGATGCATTTTGAAACTTGCATTTAAAACAAGGAAAAAATGAAGCAGTTTTCTACAAAATATATTCACAACAATTTTTGTTTGAAAACTCAATTCAAAAATAGTTAGTATTAACAATAATAACAGACACTAATAAAAAAAAGACACTCATCTAAAGTATTATATGAAATGGAAATAATGTAAGAATATTATGCTTTGAACCTAAAGAAAATCATGCTAAGATAAGAAGAACAGATTCAAACTGTCAAAACTCAACATGTTTACAAGTTACAACATGTTTAATGGCTACCATTTAGTTAAACAAATATATAACAGGCGAACACGAGGATGAAGTATGAAACACAATATAATATAACATAATTGCTAAGTGAATTTGTATTTATGACTTCACATGATTACGCCCTTCTTATAGGCAGCTACTCAGGCATGTTGAGACGGTGAGTTTGCCTTGCCTCTTGAATTACGGCGCGACTAAGACAAAACGCATTAAATATATTTTTTTATGGAAATATATTGATGGGTGAATATTTATTTTTATAATTAAATTAATTAAATTATTTAATGATGAGATTACATAAAACACAATAAAGAATAGGTCAAATACCCATCTCATAGTTAATGTTGGATTAAATATTTTATCTATCTAGTTAATAAAATTAATTCACATTTCAACTAGAATTGAAAAAACAATAAACATTGTCAATCATAATAACAATAGATAAACCAAAAATAGACAAAAATATTATATTTTCCATAAATTCAAAATATTATTATACTGAATAAAACAATTTCTACAAGGTATCTCTGGATAAATACATTTATTAATTCTTATAATGTACTATTTAACATTTAATTGTAGTTCAATTAATAAGTACCAAGTGTTGAGTAAATATATAATAAACTGTACTTAGTCAACAAATATCCAACATATAATAAATATATAACATTTATAATTCAATATGGAGTAATGATCTTAAAAATTATATTATGCTATATGTTTTATTCATTGACAGAAAAGTCAAAAAACTTTTATTAAACAAATTTAAATAAATTAACTCAATACCTTTCAAATATCAAATTTTTAATATTATACAAGTGTACAATTATGTTTGTGACTTAAACATTCAATTTTAAATGTTGTGGGGGGTATAAAATAATATATCTAAATCTACCAAATATATTGTATATTGCTGGATAAATAAACAAATTAATTCTAATAAATTACTATTAAATATATAATTTTGGATCAACATAGACTTTAACAATTAGTATCTGTACTGTTCAGTTATTTAAATATATTATGCTTTACAACATAAAATCTACTTAAAGAAAACTGACAAATGCACTATAATACCATAAATGTAAAAAAAAAATCACAAGTTTTTGAAATACATTTTTCATAACAAAAAGATTGGAAGAATTTTAAAATTGAATTGTAAGAAAACTGAATAGAGTAACAGAAATTAATTCAAAACAGTTATAAAAAGTCAATAACATTATAAAAATAACAAGATAAATGTCTTATTGATGACTGGACAATATTAGTCAAGACACTCAACTGTTTTGCATTCTGACATAGTATAGTTAAAATGTTCATAATACTACAAACCTATATGTGATAAGAATATAATTTATACATGTTATTTTTAGAGTTTAATGTTTAAGACACAATTATTTGATAATGACTTGGCTCATGAATAAAATTAACATTGTTCTTATAATCCTATTAATATTATCTTAAATAGTAGACGTCCAAATTGTTCATGTCCAGCACTTGATAGCAGGGCACTGTCAGATTCTTTTTGAAAATTTGATGTTTTATCCAAAGCCTGTATAGAAGGTAATGCACAGCCATTTTTAGATCCTTGTTAGGTTGAGATAGATTATAAGATGCCACCAATACAGTCATATTATTCTAACAATGAAATAAAATTAATACAATTTATAAAAGGTAAAAAAATATAATGTCTATAAATCATATTATAGTTTAATAATTATTTTACATATATTGTTATATTTTAAAATGTTAGTAGAATAGGTATTCTGATCATGACACATACTGGAGTGAGAGTGAGATTGTGAGTATCCAGTTCTTTACTGCCTTCTGCAGTCCCCTGGTCAGGGTTCACTTAAACCAGATCATGTCCCTAGGCATAAGTAGAATTATTGGTAACTTTGCATCAACCATTTGTAAAAAAAATCTGTGTTGCCTGTAAAAAAAAAAAAATTAATATTTGTACTAATATCCAAAATAAGTATTTTGTGTAACTAACATTTTAGCCTGTTACTTATTCCATACAAGTGGGCTACAGTTAATATCCCTGAACCAAATATGGCCACCCCCTTATCATTACATAGTATATTTGCATTGTATTACATTAATTTACATATATATATAGAAATACATACAAATGTAAATATCATAATATTATTATATCTTAAATTTAATTAATCTTGATGGTAAAATTGTAACCAACTTCTTTATAAGAATATTTTGAACTTATAATAAATCTCGCATTTTCATTGAGTGTTATAGTTGATGTACCAATATCTGACCCAGGTAATAGTTCATAATTTCCCAAATTAAAACACTTTGGTTGATTACCTTGAAGATATTATTATTATTAATTATTTTTTTATAACAATAGGTAGAAAATATTAAAAATAATTATAATAATTCATAATAATATATAATCCAAAAGTAGAACATGATATAATTTTAAACAAGTTCAACACTTTATTATATTGTATTAAGTCAACAAATGTTCAACTTATAGATATATAACATTTACATTTAATATTAACTAAATATATTTAGAATATTATCATGCAGTATGGGTAATTCATTGGCAGAAAAATCAAAGAATTTATTTTACACAGCTAAAATAATTAATTTAACTCTACCAAATACTGACAAATATTATTTTATAAAAAGTTACTAGAATCTTATGGTAAAACATAAGAATTTAATAAATTAAAAAAATATTAACAATAAGATATGACAACTACATGTTTAATAACCTTCATTAGGAATACTTTCGAAAAACAAATTTTTAATATTACACAATAAAAATAAATGAATAAAGTTTGTAAATTAAACATTAAATTTTAAATATATATGTAAATATTTATTATCCATTAATCATTGACAAATCGTGTGAGGGGTTAAAAAATAGTATTTGTAACAATACTGTTTACCATGTGACATATGTCATGGTCACCCTCACCAATCTTAATAAAATGTCAATCATCAAAAATTGATAATCTGATAAAACAAAATAAAATAAAATGACATATATAATAATATTTCAAAAAAGAAAAAAAATAAGATTTTGAATATAATATTGATTGAAAAATTAAGATAATTATTATTTACAT
This sequence comes from Tuberolachnus salignus, assembly GCA_956483605.1. NCBI lineage: Eukaryota > Metazoa > Arthropoda > Insecta > Hemiptera > Aphididae > Tuberolachnus > Tuberolachnus salignus. The sequence continues at coordinate 11,997,174 of OY101431.1, forward strand.
TGTACAATTTAAGAATTATAATATAGTCATGGTACAATTTTATTACAAAATTAATTTTTCGTAGTAAAAGTGGAATTGTAAAATTAAATTAAAATAAATATGAATTAAGTATCCAGATTAATTCTAAAAAGTTGTAAAAAGTCAAAAACATATGTCAGACAGATAATTATAATTACAGTCATTGAATTGTACTATTAATAAATTAAGTAAAAAATCCAATATGAATGAATCTACTTATAGTTTAGCATTAAGTCAATTATATTGTTATATTTTAAAATGTAAGAAGCATAGATGTACTCATAGAGAAAGACGTTTTTAAAATCAAATAATTTCCCTGAAAGATCTTACACAAATCCCTACATATTATCACCATATTTCAAAATATGTTAATATAATCGGTAAACAAAACTAGGAAAAACATTGTATATAATTAACCAATAAAACTGTATATAAAAAAAAATAGTTAACATGATTATAATATTACAAACTACCTATTTAAGATATAAATAAAAAATGTATATAGATACTTGAGTGGTCCTTAAATTTCAATTCTATTAATTTCCTGCTAGGTCCTGCTCTCATATTGTTCGATACTATACAGAAGTAATTTAGGTTAAATTTGATGATGATTACTCACCCCCTTCCAGTGCCAAAAGAGGGTTTTATTTCTCTGGGTATGCCTAGAGAGACTATTTGATAAGAGATCAGCCAAATCTCTAATGACTCAACATAAGTTTTAATTTACTATCGTGAGTGACAATCAAATCGAATGGTAAATATTTTGAAATATGATAATAATATGTAGGGTTTCTCGTAAGATCTTCCAGAGAACTTATCTGATTTTATAAAAGTAACTCTCTATGAGGCACAACACCTATGCTTCTTACATTTTTAAATATAACAATATATGTGATTTAATTACTAAACTATAAGTAGATTCATTCATATTAGGTTTTTTACTTAATTTATTAATTGTATTTCATTATTGGAATTCAATGATTGTAATGTTAGCATGAGGGCTGAGATAAAGTGAGTTATCATCATTAAATTTAACCAAATTACTTTATAATAGTATCGAACAAAATGAGAGGTACTTGACTTAAGAAAAATAAAAGAATATCTTCTCCTATGAGAAAGAACCACCCAAAGAGATACTTGTCTACAGTAGAAATTTTCTATTAGATTTTGATGTGTAAGCCAAAATTCTATGTTAACTTATTTATGTATAAAATCTACTTAAAACTAATAATCTTATTAATAATGTATAAAAGGTAGAGGTTCACATTGTATACATGAGTTGTCTATAGCCTGGCACAACCAAAATGTGTTTGAAAATCTATTGTTTTATCCAAGACCTGTATACAAGGTAAACAGCCAATGTTGTTGGATCCTTGTATTATATGAACTCCTTCTTTATTGACCACAGTCATTGAGCCACCATTTCAGAGTCATTGAGTACTGGGTATTAGTAAGGCCATGTTATACTACATATAAATTGTGTAACATATTGATTTGGTATTATTGTTCTGTGACTATTCACTTTTCTTGGTTTCACCTGTAGAATGAAAAAAAAAATTATTTACCGAACTGGGTGCTGAATTGTTTTCATTAAATTAGCCTACTAGAAATTAAGTAAATTGTTTTTGTAAGTACCTAATTTTTAATAATTATGTTAACCCCTATCTAATAAATTATATTGAAATTGATTTAGTTTGTAGGTAAAAAGAATCTATACATTTAATTAGATAATTATGCATTGTTGCTTATGGTTAAAATTTATTCATTATTTTGTATTTGAAGGAAGCCTCCCCTAAACCAAAGTGTGTTGGATAATGCTTGAAACTGCTAAGTAATTTTATACCAATTAAGCAACAAATCTGTTTTAAATGAAGGACAAGAAATGTTAAGTAAAATGTATTGTTTTATTATCGTTCTGGTTAATAAAAGCTATATATAAGGCCAATATGACTAATATATTATTATATGAAGCAGCTTACACATGATTAGGTAAACGAATTATTGTTGTGATGTAGTCGTGTTATATCGAAATCATGCATTATTTGTATTTGTATAAATCTTTATAGAAAATGTGATCCCTTTAGTCTATTCGGTAATTCTTAGTTATTCTACGTAGAAAATAATCATTGCTTACCTAGAAGTGGGTAGTATTCATTGTTTTCTGTAATGTTTGAAACACGATTTACATTTCGAACTAGATACTTTCGTTAAGTTACTTATACTTCTAAAGGTTTGCTAATCGACGTGTACCTGTATCCACAATCCATAAAAAAAATAAAAAAAAATAATTAAAAACACATAATTGTGACTCAAGGGACACGTGGCAATTTTTAAAATTCTGATGCTGAGTGACCGAACTCCGGTCAAGCGTTGAAAACAAATTAACAGTGTATACTTACATTGATAGGTAACAAAGCGATCTCCAACTTATAGCAGATTATTTTTCTAATTGTATTTGCCAGTTCACTAAATTGCGAGTTTTCGGAACGTTGTCCTGCAAAACATTAAAGGGGTACATTGTGACGGTGAAAATCTATAGGACGATGCATTTCTGTATGGTGGAATTACTGACGTAATTACTGATAAGTACTTTAATGATAATATCAAATAATTTGTACGACTTCCCTGAACGGCTCGTGTAATGTTGGCCCACCTGTCCGTTTTATTATCGTATTATCAGATATGACCTTTCGAACGTTTCCCCCATTAAAAATAATCAATACACTGTGGCCGCAGTGATAAAACATAAGGTATACTTTAATATAGTTCTTGGGTACTACACGGATTTTTAATTTGATAATTGTTTGCTAATCGATTCGTATTATACGTAATTTTTGAAGTTATAAACTCTGTGTATTTTTGAGATGGACGGCAAGGATAAAAGTTTCAAATTCGATCCCGAGACGGAACGTATAATGGTAGCTAAGATTGTACAACAAGTTAACAGTTACCCTAGCATAAGGCCAGACCTCTTTTGTAATTTGAACACAAACATGGCCACATTTGAAGAGTTACTTGCTGCATTAGAAGAGAAAAAAGAATTGGGTCAAAACATTCTGAAAGACCTTGATAGGCTAAATTAATGTTAGTTCTGCGTAGACCTAACCAGTCTAAGTCAACTTCTTTGATTATTTAATCTCTACAATATACAGGTAATTTGAAATGTATTAATCATCCTGATAGTTTTAAATACACTGATATCTGTTTTATTTTACAGCCATTATAATATATTATTATGCCATCGCCTTCTGTTTTTACCGATTACCAATCAATATGTTGGGATGTTGCTATCAGATCAGACACATAACATTAGTACCTATAATGCAGTTTTCGTATAGTTATTTTTTATAAATTAGTATTTAATTACGTTAACAATCTTTCCTTCCTTTACAATCTGGATTAATAAGGATTCACAATGTAGCTTTTATTCTACTATAGCGTTTCATTTTTCATTAATAACTTGTCGACTGTTGTAATTTATTATCGTTTAATTTGTTCTGGAGTGGTAAAAAAAAAAAAACAATTATTACATATTTTTTAACTTAAATGAAGATCTCTGTGTTCTTAATATTTCACTGGTTTATGTGTTAAAACTCAAAAAACTTATAGTTAAATTTTAGAGTTGAATTAACATCAAATTTTTCAAGGATTATTTAATAATTGTTCGTGTCGCATTAACTGATATTAATGGAAATACGCTAAACGCTCTAGTATGATTCCCATTGTTAGTCCTTTTTAATTTCATTTAGTTTATATTCAGTATGCAGTTATAAAGACATGTTTTTCATCCATATTTTAAATGTATTCTTTTTAAAACGACTCGATTTATTATTATTTATTTTGTAGTCTTGAATATCTCAATATTTTATTAAATATTATATTATAATGGTTTATCTATCAAACATTAAACCTGTTTATTTTTTTCCCACTAATACAGGATCTATGAAATTGTTTTAAATTGGTTTTATTATCAACTAGACGATTAGTTATTAAAACATTATAATGTTACCGTCTTGTCTATTGGAACACTAATAGATTTCGGAATCGGAAAAGAATAAGAAACTCTCTCTTGTTAAATTATTCAAATGATAATAAAATTAGATCCATCCAAAACTGTATTGCCAATATGCATATTTGGAATTCAATTCCGCATAGCAATTGATGTGAGGTTAAGTACCTTACATTATGGACAGGTCTTCAAGTGTATATAAAGGTATATAAACACTAATTGTATGTATTACAAAGTCGAGAAGATTAAAAGGCTTTGAGTAAAAAAAAATGGTCAGTACTTTTATATAAAAAAATTAATAAGGTAAAACATATATATCTGATTTTTTGTTCAATTTTAATACTGAATTTTATATTAAATTCAAAGGTAGGTGGGGTTACTAGTTGTGCAGTGACATAATTAACAATATTTTACCATTTTAATGGTTTAAATACCTATTCACGAAATAAATGTATGTAATTTATGTAATTAGTAATATTACCATAATGGTAATTTTCGAATGACTATATTGATTTATATAGGGGACTTGTTTTTTTTGTGGCAAGTATTAAATAGTATTCAAAATTAAAATCCCATCAAATTTTGCAATAATTTATTTACCACTTAAGTACTTCTATACATTTTATTATATTTTATGTATTATGAATTTGATTTCCATTTGAAATTTTGATTATTACCTATTAATTAGAAAGTTTTTTTTTTTTATAAAATATCGATTTTTATAATAATGATGTTACATGTACTTGTTGTTAGTACGAACATCATCATGATCACAATAGGTAACCAATTAGTATTTATAATTAATTATATATATTATATTAGTCAAAGTGCCTTTAGTGAAAGGTTTCTTTAATCTGTGTTTCAACCAAGCCATTACTTTTCTTTTGATCACTTTTGCTCATTGTTCTATTATGTAACAGATTGTAAATTATATAAATAAAAACAAGAAAAAAAAAAAAAATTATATTACATAAAAACTACTCATATCTGATCACTTATCTACCTCAACCATCGAGAAACGGACTGTATGACGAAAACATACCTTAATATGAACATAAGACAATAAAAATTTGTTAAAATGTATTATGTTATGACTTTGTGTACAATAAGTATTTTAGCTCCCTGTAATAACAGCTAAATAGTTTATAGTTAATAAAATAAGAAACCAATAATTGAAAAATTTAAATAATAAGAATTTTACTATAAATTTGTATGTTTTATATTTTTAATTGATTGGTAGGTCTGAAAAAAAGATAAAAAAAATTATTAGATAAAATTTAATTTTTAAATGTAACCTAGTACTACAAAAACCTAAAACCAAAGTAAAACAAGCAAGTGAATAAAAACAAATAATCACAACACACATTTTATTATGCCAATAAAACTATTTCTAACTGTTGTTAAAATGTATACACAATGTCTTACACATTTTATTAATAAACAAAAGGGAAATATTAAAAATTGATATTTTTATCAAATTGTTCAGTTATTGGGTGTTCATTAAACGAGAGAAATGGTAAGTTAAATAAATTAATAAAATCTTCCAAACTAGATATTTTATTGTTAATAATTTATTAAGCAATAGTGTAAATCAAAAAATTATTAAAAAAATATTTCTTTTTTTAGAAATTAGTAAAAATATATTTTTGGATGTATATCTATCATCCATATAGAATCATGCAATTAGCTTTAAATTCTTTAATATGTCTCAATGTCACAAGTTATAAATAAATGTTATATTCCGATTTTTTAAACAATTTAGAAAACCAGTATTTAGGTTTACCATACATTATAGAAATATTATGGTAATCAATCTCCAATGTATTTGACAAATTATTTAAGTGACATAAAAATATGTTAGAGTCCAAAGAAAAGATATCAATACTTTAATAACAGCCATAAATAACAATGTAAATTAGATTTATGAGAAACACAATCACAAAATTAAGGTTCGATGCATTTTGAAACTTGCATTTAAAACAAGGAAAAAATGAAGCAGTTTTCTACAAAATATATTCACAACAATTTTTGTTTGAAAACTCAATTCAAAAATAGTTAGTATTAACAATAATAACAGACACTAATAAAAAAAAGACACTCATCTAAAGTATTATATGAAATGGAAATAATGTAAGAATATTATGCTTTGAACCTAAAGAAAATCATGCTAAGATAAGAAGAACAGATTCAAACTGTCAAAACTCAACATGTTTACAAGTTACAACATGTTTAATGGCTACCATTTAGTTAAACAAATATATAACAGGCGAACACGAGGATGAAGTATGAAACACAATATAATATAACATAATTGCTAAGTGAATTTGTATTTATGACTTCACATGATTACGCCCTTCTTATAGGCAGCTACTCAGGCATGTTGAGACGGTGAGTTTGCCTTGCCTCTTGAATTACGGCGCGACTAAGACAAAACGCATTAAATATATTTTTTTATGGAAATATATTGATGGGTGAATATTTATTTTTATAATTAAATTAATTAAATTATTTAATGATGAGATTACATAAAACACAATAAAGAATAGGTCAAATACCCATCTCATAGTTAATGTTGGATTAAATATTTTATCTATCTAGTTAATAAAATTAATTCACATTTCAACTAGAATTGAAAAAACAATAAACATTGTCAATCATAATAACAATAGATAAACCAAAAATAGACAAAAATATTATATTTTCCATAAATTCAAAATATTATTATACTGAATAAAACAATTTCTACAAGGTATCTCTGGATAAATACATTTATTAATTCTTATAATGTACTATTTAACATTTAATTGTAGTTCAATTAATAAGTACCAAGTGTTGAGTAAATATATAATAAACTGTACTTAGTCAACAAATATCCAACATATAATAAATATATAACATTTATAATTCAATATGGAGTAATGATCTTAAAAATTATATTATGCTATATGTTTTATTCATTGACAGAAAAGTCAAAAAACTTTTATTAAACAAATTTAAATAAATTAACTCAATACCTTTCAAATATCAAATTTTTAATATTATACAAGTGTACAATTATGTTTGTGACTTAAACATTCAATTTTAAATGTTGTGGGGGGTATAAAATAATATATCTAAATCTACCAAATATATTGTATATTGCTGGATAAATAAACAAATTAATTCTAATAAATTACTATTAAATATATAATTTTGGATCAACATAGACTTTAACAATTAGTATCTGTACTGTTCAGTTATTTAAATATATTATGCTTTACAACATAAAATCTACTTAAAGAAAACTGACAAATGCACTATAATACCATAAATGTAAAAAAAAAATCACAAGTTTTTGAAATACATTTTTCATAACAAAAAGATTGGAAGAATTTTAAAATTGAATTGTAAGAAAACTGAATAGAGTAACAGAAATTAATTCAAAACAGTTATAAAAAGTCAATAACATTATAAAAATAACAAGATAAATGTCTTATTGATGACTGGACAATATTAGTCAAGACACTCAACTGTTTTGCATTCTGACATAGTATAGTTAAAATGTTCATAATACTACAAACCTATATGTGATAAGAATATAATTTATACATGTTATTTTTAGAGTTTAATGTTTAAGACACAATTATTTGATAATGACTTGGCTCATGAATAAAATTAACATTGTTCTTATAATCCTATTAATATTATCTTAAATAGTAGACGTCCAAATTGTTCATGTCCAGCACTTGATAGCAGGGCACTGTCAGATTCTTTTTGAAAATTTGATGTTTTATCCAAAGCCTGTATAGAAGGTAATGCACAGCCATTTTTAGATCCTTGTTAGGTTGAGATAGATTATAAGATGCCACCAATACAGTCATATTATTCTAACAATGAAATAAAATTAATACAATTTATAAAAGGTAAAAAAATATAATGTCTATAAATCATATTATAGTTTAATAATTATTTTACATATATTGTTATATTTTAAAATGTTAGTAGAATAGGTATTCTGATCATGACACATACTGGAGTGAGAGTGAGATTGTGAGTATCCAGTTCTTTACTGCCTTCTGCAGTCCCCTGGTCAGGGTTCACTTAAACCAGATCATGTCCCTAGGCATAAGTAGAATTATTGGTAACTTTGCATCAACCATTTGTAAAAAAAATCTGTGTTGCCTGTAAAAAAAAAAAAATTAATATTTGTACTAATATCCAAAATAAGTATTTTGTGTAACTAACATTTTAGCCTGTTACTTATTCCATACAAGTGGGCTACAGTTAATATCCCTGAACCAAATATGGCCACCCCCTTATCATTACATAGTATATTTGCATTGTATTACATTAATTTACATATATATATAGAAATACATACAAATGTAAATATCATAATATTATTATATCTTAAATTAAATTAATCTTGATGGTAAAATTGTAACCAACTTCTTTATAAGAATATTTTGAACTTATAATAAATCTCGCATTTTCATTGAGTGTTATAGTTGATGTACCAATATCTGACCCAGGTAATAGTTCATAATTTCCCAAATTAAAACACTTTGGTTGATTACCTTGAAGATATTATTATTATTAATTATTTTTTTATAACAATAGGTAGAAAATATTAAAAATAATTATAATAATTCATAATAATATATAATCCAAAAGTAGAACATGATATAATTTTAAACAAGTTCAACACTTTATTATATTGTATTAAGTCAACAAATGTTCAACTTATAGATATATAACATTTACATTTAATATTAACTAAATATATTTAGAATATTATCATGCAGTATGGGTAATTCATTGGCAGAAAAATCAAAGAATTTATTTTACACAGCTAAAATAATTAATTTAACTCTACCAAATACTGACAAATATTATTTTATAAAAAGTTACTAGAATCTTATGGTAAAACATAAGAATTTAATAAATTAAAAAAATATTAACAATAAGATATGACAACTACATGTTTAATAACCTTCATTAGGAATACTTTCGAAAAACAAATTTTTAATATTACACAATAAAAATAAATGAATAAAGTTTGTAAATTAAACATTAAATTTTAAATATATATGTAAATATTTATTATCCATTAATCATTGACAAATCGTGTGAGGGGTTAAAAAATAGTATTTGTAACAATACTGTTTACCATGTGACATATGTCATGGTCACCCTCACCAATCTTAATAAAATGTCAATCATCAAAAATTGATAATCTGATAAAACAAAATAAAATAAAATGACATATATAATAATATTTCAAAAAAGAAAAAAAATAAGATTTTGAATATAATATTGATTGAAAAATTAAGATAATTATTATTTACATTGTACAATTTAAGAATTATAATATAGTCATGGTACAATTTTATTACAAAATTAATTTTTCGTAGTAAAAGTGGAATTGTAAAATTAAATTAAAATAAATATGAATTAAGTATCCAGATTAATTCTAAAAAGTTGTAAAAAGTCAAAAACATATGTCAGACAGATAATTATAATTACAGTCATTGAATTGTACTATTAATAAATTAAGTAAAAAATCCAATATGAATGAATCTACTTATAGTTTAGCTTTAAGTCACTTATATTGTTATATTTTAAAATGTAAGAAGCATAGATGTACTCATAGAGAAAGACGTTTTTAAAATCAAATAATTTCCCTGAAAGATCTTACACAAATCCCTACATATTATCACCATATTTCAAAATATGTTAATATAATCGGTAAACAAAACTAGGAAAAACATTGTATATAATTAACCAATAAAACTGTATATAAAAAAAAATAGTTAACATGATTATAATATTACAAACTACCTATTTAAGATATAAATAAAAAATGTATATAGATACTTGAGTGGTCCTTAAATTTCAATTCTATTAATTTCCTGCTAGGTCCTGCTCTCATATTGTTCGATACTATACAGAAGTAATTTAGGTTAAATTTGATGATGATTACTCACCCCCTTCCAGTGCCAAAAGAGGGTTTTATTTCTCTGGGTATGCCTAGAGAGACTATTTGATAAGAGATCAGCCAAATCTCTAATGACTCAACATAAGTTTTAATTTACTATCGTGAGTGACAATCAAATCGAATGGTAAATATTTTGAAATATGATAATAATATGTAGGGTTTCTCGTAAGATCTTCCAGAGAACTTATCTGATTTTATAAAAGTAACTCTCTATGAGGCACAACACCTATGCTTCTTACATTTTTAAATATAACAATATATGTGATTTAATTACTAAACTATAAGTAGATTCATTCATATTAGGTTTTTTACTTAATTTATTAATTGTATTTCATTATTGGAATTCAATGATTGTAATGTTAGCATGAGGGCTGAGATAAAGTGAGTTATCATCATTAAATTTAACCAAATTACTTTATAATAGTATCGAACAAAATGAGAGGTACTTGACTTAAGAAAAATAAAAGAATATCTTCTCCTATGAGAAAGAACCACCCAAAGAGATACTTGTCTACAGTAGAAATTTTCTATTAGATTTTGATGTGTAAGCCAAAATTCTATGTTAACTTATTTATGTATAAAATCTACTTAAAACTAATAATCTTATTAATAATGTATAAAAGGTAGAGGTTCACATTGTATACATGAGTTGTCTATAGCCTGGCACAACCAAAATGTGTTTGAAAATCTATTGTTTTATCCAAGACCTGTATACAAGGTAAACAGCCAATGTTGTTGGATCCTTGTATTATATGAACTCCTTCTTTATTGACCACAGTCATTGAGCCACCATTTCAGAGTCATTGAGTACTGGGTATTAGTAAGGCCATGTTATACTACATATAAATTGTGTAACATATTGATTTGGTATTATTGTTCTGTGACTATTCACTTTTCTTGGTTTCACCTGTAGAATGAAAAAAAAAATTATTTACCGAACTGGGTGCTGAATTGTTTTCATTAAATTAGCCTACTAGAAATTAAGTAAATTGTTTTTGTAAGTACCTAATTTTTAATAATTATGTTAACCCCTATCTAATAAATTATATTGAAATTGATTTAGTTTGTAGGTAAAAAGAATCTATACATTTAATTAGATAATTATGCATTGTTGCTTATGGTTAAAATTTATTCATTATTTTGTATTTGAAGGAAGCCTCCCCTAAACCAAAGTGTGTTGGATAATGCTTGAAACTGCTAAGTAATTTTATACCAATTAAGCAACAAATCTGTTTTAAATGAAGGACAAGAAATGTTAAGTAAAATGTATTGTTTTATTATCGTTCTGGTTAATAAAAGCTATATATAAGGCCAATATGACTAATATATTATTATATGAAGCAGCTTACACATGATTAGGTAAACGAATTATTGTTGTGATGTAGTCGTGTTATATCGAAATCATGCATTATTTGTATTTGTATAAATCTTTATAGAAAATGTGATCCCTTTAGTCTATTCGGTAATTCTTAGTTATTCTACGTAGAAAATAATCATTGCTTACCTAGAAGTGGGTAGTATTCATTGTTTTCTGTAATGTTTGAAACACGATTTACATTTCGAACTAGATACTTTCGTTAAGTTACTTATACTTCTAAAGGTTTGCTAATCGACGTGTACCTGTATCCACAATCCATAAAAAAAATAAAAAAAAATAATTAAAAACACATAATTGTGACTCAAGGGACACGTGGCAATTTTTAAAATTCTGATGCTGAGTGACCGAACTCCGGTCAAGCGTTGAAAACAAATTAACAGTGTATACTTACATTGATAGGTAACAAAGCGATCTCCAACTTATAGCAGATTATTTTTCTAATTGTATTTGCCAGTTCACTAAATTGCGAGTTTTCGGAACGTTGTCCTGCAAAACATTAAAGGGGTACATTGTGACGGTGAAAATCTATAGGACGATGCATTTCTGTATGGTGGAATTACTGACGTAATTACTGATAAGTACTTTAATGATAATATCAAATAATTTGTACGACTTCCCTGAACGGCTCGTGTAATGTTGGCCCACCTGTCCGTTTTATTATCGTATTATCAGATATGACCTTTCGAACGTTTCCCCCATTAAAAATAATCAATACACTGTGGCCGCAGTGATAAAACATAAGGTATACTTTAATATAGTTCTTGGGTACTACACGGATTTTTAATTTGATAATTGTTTGCTAATCGATTCGTATTATACGTAATTTTTGAAGTTATAAACTCTGTGTATTTTTGAGATGGACGGCAAGGATAAAAGTTTCAAATTCGATCCCGAGACGGAACGTATAATGGTAGCTAAGATTGTACAACAAGTTAACAGTTACCCTAGCATAAGGCCAGACCTCTTTTGTAATTTGAACACAAACATGGCCACATTTGAAGAGTTACTTGCTGCATTAGAAGAGAAAAAAGAATTGGGTCAAAACATTCTGAAAGACCTTGATAGGCTAAATTAATGTTAGTTCTGCGTAGACCTAACCAGTCTAAGTCAACTTCTTTGATTATTTAATCTCTACAATATACAGGTAATTTGAAATGTATTAATCATCCTGATAGTTTTAAATACACTGATATCTGTTTTATTTTACAGCCATTATAATATATTATTATGCCATCGCCTTCTGTTTTTACCGATTACCAATCAATATGTTGGGATGTTGCTATCAGATCAGACACATAACATTAGTACCTATAATGCAGTTTTCGTATAGTTATTTTTTATAAATTAGTATTTAATTACGTTAACAATCTTTCCTTCCTTTACAATCTGGATTAATAAGGATTCACAATGTAGCTTTTATTCTACTATAGCGTTTCATTTTTCATTAATAACTTGTCGACTGTTGTAATTTATTATCGTTTAATTTGTTCTGGAGTGGTAAAAAAAAAAAAACAATTATTACATATTTTTTAACTTAAATGAAGATCTCTGTGTTCTTAATATTTCACTGGTTTATGTGTTAAAACTCAAAAAACTTATAGTTAAATTTTAGAGTTGAATTAACATCAAATTTTTCAAGGATTATTTAATAATTGTTCGTGTCGCATTAACTGATATTAATGGAAATACGCTAAACGCTCTAGTATGATTCCCATTGTTAGTCCTTTTTAATTTCATTTAGTTTATATTCAGTATGCAGTTATAAAGACATGTTTTTCATCCATATTTTAAATGTATTCTTTTTAAAACGACTCGATTTATTATTATTTATTTTGTAGTCTTGAATATCTCAATATTTTATTAAATATTATATTATAATGGTTTATCTATCAAACATTAAACCTGTTTATTTTTTTCCCACTAATACAGGATCTATGAAATTGTTTTAAATTGGTTTTATTATCAACTAGACGATTAGTTATTAAAACATTATAATGTTACCGTCTTGTCTATTGGAACACTAATAGATTTCGGAATCGGAAAAGAATAAGAAACTCTCTCTTGTTAAATTATTCAAATGATAATAAAATTAGATCCATCCAAAACTGTATTGCCAATATGCATATTTGGAATTCAATTCCGCATAGCAATTGATGTGAGGTTAAGTACCTTACATTATGGACAGGTCTTCAAGTGTATATAAAGGTATATAAACACTAATTGTATGTATTACAAAGTCGAGAAGATTAAAAGGCTTTGAGTAAAAAAAAATGGTCAGTACTTTTATATAAAAAAATTAATAAGGTAAAACATATATATCTGATTTTTTGTTCAATTTTAATACTGAATTTTATATTAAATTCAAAGGTAGGTGGGGTTACTAGTTGTGCAGTGACATAATTAACAATATTTTACCATTTTAATGGTTTAAATACCTATTCACGAAATAAATGTATGTAATTTATGTAATTAGTAATATTACCATAATGGTAATTTTCGAATGACTATATTGATTTATATAGGGGACTTGTTTTTTTTGTGGCAAGTATTAAATAGTATTCAAAATTAAAATCCCATCAAATTTTGCAATAATTTATTTACCACTTAAGTACTTCTATACATTTTATTATATTTTATGTATTATGAATTTGATTTCCATTTGAAATTTTGATTATTACCTATTAATTAGAAAGTTTTTTTTTTTTATAAAATATCGATTTTTATAATAATGATGTTACATGTACTTGTTGTTAGTACGAACATCATCATGATCACAATAGGTAACCAATTAGTATTTATAATTAATTATATATATTATATTAGTCAAAGTGCCTTTAGTGAAAGGTTTCTTTAATCTGTGTTTCAACCAAGCCATTACTTTTCTTTTGATCACTTTTGCTCATTGTTCTATTATGTAACAGATTGTAAATTATATAAATAAAAACAAGAAAAAAAAAAAAAATTATATTACATAAAAACTACTCATATCTGATCACTTATCTACCTCAACCATCGAGAAACGGACTGTATGACGAAAACATACCTTAATATGAACATAAGACAATAAAAATTTGTTAAAATGTATTATGTTATGACTTTGTGTACAATAAGTATTTTAGCTCCCTGTAATAACAGCTAAATAGTTTATAGTTAATAAAATAAGAAACCAATAATTGAAAAATTTAAATAATAAGAATTTTACTATAAATTTGTATGTTTTATATTTTTAATTGATTGGTAGGTCTGAAAAAAAGATAAAAAAAATTATTAGATAAAATTTAATTTTTAAATGTAACCTAGTACTACAAAAACCTAAAACCAAAGTAAAACAAGCAAGTGAATAAAAACAAATAATCACAACACACATTTTATTATGCCAATAAAACTATTTCTAACTGTTGTTAAAATGTATACACAATGTCTTACACATTTTATTAATAAACAAAAGGGAAATATTAAAAATTGATATTTTTATCAAATTGTTCAGTTATTGGGTGTTCATTAAACGAGAGAAATGGTAAGTTAAATAAATTAATAAAATCTTCCAAACTAGATATTTTATTGTTAATAATTTATTAAGCAATAGTGTAAATCAAAAAATTATTAAAAAAATATTTCTTTTTTTAGAAATTAGTAAAAATATATTTTTGGATGTATATCTATCATCCATATAGAATCATGCAATTAGCTTTAAATTCTTTAATATGTCTCAATGTCACAAGTTATAAATAAATGTTATATTCCGATTTTTTAAACAATTTAGAAAACCAGTATTTAGGTTTACCATACATTATAGAAATATTATGGTAATCAATCTCCAATGTATTTGACAAATTATTTAAGTGACATAAAAATATGTTAGAGTCCAAAGAAAAGATATCAATACTTTAATAACAGCCATAAATAACAATGTAAATTAGATTTATGAGAAACACAATCACAAAATTAAGGTTCGATGCATTTTGAAACTTGCATTTAAAACAAGGAAAAAATGAAGCAGTTTTCTACAAAATATATTCACAACAATTTTTGTTTGAAAACTCAATTCAAAAATAGTTAGTATTAACAATAATAACAGACACTAATAAAAAAAAGACACTCATCTAAAGTATTATATGAAATGGAAATAATGTAAGAATATTATGCTTTGAACCTAAAGAAAATCATGCTAAGATAAGAAGAACAGATTCAAACTGTCAAAACTCAACATGTTTACAAGTTACAACATGTTTAATGGCTACCATTTAGTTAAACAAATATATAACAGGCGAACACGAGGATGAAGTATGAAACACAATATAATATAACATAATTGCTAAGTGAATTTGTATTTATGACTTCACATGATTACGCCCTTCTTATAGGCAGCTACTCAGGCATGTTGAGACGGTGAGTTTGCCTTGCCTCTTGAATTACGGCGCGACTAAGACAAAACGCATTAAATATATTTTTTTATGGAAATATATTGATGGGTGAATATTTATTTTTATAATTAAATTAATTAAATTATTTAATGATGAGATTACATAAAACACAATAAAGAATAGGTCAAATACCCATCTCATAGTTAATGTTGGATTAAATATTTTATCTATCTAGTTAATAAAATTAATTCACATTTCAACTAGAATTGAAAAAACAATAAACATTGTCAATCATAATAACAATAGATAAACCAAAAATAGACAAAAATATTATATTTTCCATAAATTCAAAATATTATTATACTGAATAAAACAATTTCTACAAGGTATCTCTGGATAAATACATTTATTAATTCTTATAATGTACTATTTAACATTTAATTGTAGTTCAATTAATAAGTACCAAGTGTTGAGTAAATATATAATAAACTGTACTTAGTCAACAAATATCCAACATATAATAAATATATAACATTTATAATTCAATATGGAGTAATGATCTTAAAAATTATATTATGCTATATGTTTTATTCATTGACAGAAAAGTCAAAAAACTTTTATTAAACAAATTTAAATAAATTAACTCAATACCTTTCAAATATCAAATTTTTAATATTATACAAGTGTACAATTATGTTTGTGACTTAAACATTCAATTTTAAATGTTGTGGGGGGTATAAAATAATATATCTAAATCTACCAAATATATTGTATATTGCTGGATAAATAAACAAATTAATTCTAATAAATTACTATTAAATATATAATTTTGGATCAACATAGACTTTAACAATTAGTATCTGTACTGTTCAGTTATTTAAATATATTATGCTTTACAACATAAAATCTACTTAAAGAAAACTGACAAATGCACTATAATACCATAAATGTAAAAAAAAAATCACAAGTTTTTGAAATACATTTTTCATAACAAAAAGATTGGAAGAATTTTAAAATTGAATTGTAAGAAAACTGAATAGAGTAACAGAAATTAATTCAAAACAGTTATAAAAAGTCAATAACATTATAAAAATAACAAGATAAATGTCTTATTGATGACTGGACAATATTAGTCAAGACACTCAACTGTTTTGCATTCTGACATAGTATAGTTAAAATGTTCATAATACTACAAACCTATATGTGATAAGAATATAATTTATACATGTTATTTTTAGAGTTTAATGTTTAAGACACAATTATTTGATAATGACTTGGCTCATGAATAAAATTAACATTGTTCTTATAATCCTATTAATATTATCTTAAATAGTAGACGTCCAAATTGTTCATGTCCAGCACTTGATAGCAGGGCACTGTCAGATTCTTTTTGAAAATTTGATGTTTTATCCAAAGCCTGTATAGAAGGTAATGCACAGCCATTTTTAGATCCTTGTTAGGTTGAGATAGATTATAAGATGCCACCAATACAGTCATATTATTCTAACAATGAAATAAAATTAATACAATTTATAAAAGGTAAAAAAATATAATGTCTATAAATCATATTATAGTTTAATAATTATTTTACATATATTGTTATATTTTAAAATGTTAGTAGAATAGGTATTCTGATCATGACACATACTGGAGTGAGAGTGAGATTGTGAGTATCCAGTTCTTTACTGCCTTCTGCAGTCCCCTGGTCAGGGTTCACTTAAACCAGATCATGTCCCTAGGCATAAGTAGAATTATTGGTAACTTTGCATCAACCATTTGTAAAAAAAATCTGTGTTGCCTGTAAAAAAAAAAAAATTAATATTTGTACTAATATCCAAAATAAGTATTTTGTGTAACTAACATTTTAGCCTGTTACTTATTCCATACAAGTGGGCTACAGTTAATATCCCTGAACCAAATATGGCCACCCCCTTATCATTACATAGTATATTTGCATTGTATTACATTAATTTACATATATATATAGAAATACATACAAATGTAAATATCATAATATTATTATATCTTAAATTTAATTAATCTTGATGGTAAAATTGTAACCAACTTCTTTATAAGAATATTTTGAACTTATAATAAATCTCGCATTTTCATTGAGTGTTATAGTTGATGTACCAATATCTGACCCAGGTAATAGTTCATAATTTCCCAAATTAAAACACTTTGGTTGATTACCTTGAAGATATTATTATTATTAATTATTTTTTTATAACAATAGGTAGAAAATATTAAAAATAATTATAATAATTCATAATAATATATAATCCAAAAGTAGAACATGATATAATTTTAAACAAGTTCAACACTTTATTATATTGTATTAAGTCAACAAATGTTCAACTTATAGATATATAACATTTACATTTAATATTAACTAAATATATTTAGAATATTATCATGCAGTATGGGTAATTCATTGGCAGAAAAATCAAAGAATTTATTTTACACAGCTAAAATAATTAATTTAACTCTACCAAATACTGACAAATATTATTTTATAAAAAGTTACTAGAATCTTATGGTAAAACATAAGAATTTAATAAATTAAAAAAATATTAACAATAAGATATGACAACTACATGTTTAATAACCTTCATTAGGAATACTTTCGAAAAACAAATTTTTAATATTACACAATAAAAATAAATGAATAAAGTTTGTAAATTAAACATTAAATTTTAAATATATATGTAAATATTTATTATCCATTAATCATTGACAAATCGTGTGAGGGGTTAAAAAATAGTATTTGTAACAATACTGTTTACCATGTGACATATGTCATGGTCACCCTCACCAATCTTAATAAAATGTCAATCATCAAAAATTGATAATCTGATAAAACAAAATAAAATAAAATGACATATATAATAATATTTCAAAAAAGAAAAAAAATAAGATTTTGAATATAATATTGATTGAAAAATTAAGATAATTATTATTTACATTGTACAATTTAAGAATTATAATATAGTCATGGTACAATTTTATTACAAAATTAATTTTTCGTAGTAAAAGTGGAATTGTAAAATTAAATTAAAATAAATATGAATTAAGTATCCAGATTAATTCTAAAAAGTTGTAAAAAGTCAAAAACATATGTCAGACAGATAATTATAATTACAGTCATTGAATTGTACTATTAATAAATTAAGTAAAAAATCCAATATGAATGAATCTACTTATAGTTTAGCTTTAAGTCACTTATATTGTTATATTTTAAAATGTAAGAAGCATAGATGTACTCATAGAGAAAGACGTTTTTAAAATCAAATAATTTCCCTGAAAGATCTTACACAAATCCCTACATATTATCACCATATTTCAAAATATGTTAATATAATCGGTAAACAAAACTAGGAAAAACATTGTATATAATTAACCAATAAAACTGTATATAAAAAAAAATAGTTAACATGATTATAATATTACAAACTACCTATTTAAGATATAAATAAAAAATGTATATAGATACTTGAGTGGTCCTTAAATTTCAATTCTATTAATTTCCTGCTAGGTCCTGCTCTCATATTGTTCGATACTATACAGAAGTAATTTAGGTTAAATTTGATGATGATTACTCACCCCCTTCCAGTGCCAAAAGAGGGTTTTATTTCTCTGGGTATGCCTAGAGAGACTATTTGATAAGAGATCAGCCAAATCTCTAATGACTCAACATAAGTTTTAATTTACTATCGTGAGTGACAATCAAATCGAATGGTAAATATTTTGAAATATGATAATAATATGTAGGGTTTCTCGTAAGATCTTCCAGAGAACTTATCTGATTTTATAAAAGTAACTCTCTATGAGGCACAACACCTATGCTTCTTACATTTTTAAATATAACAATATATGTGATTTAATTACTAAACTATAAGTAGATTCATTCATATTAGGTTTTTTACTTAATTTATTAATTGTATTTCATTATTGGAATTCAATGATTGTAATGTTAGCATGAGGGCTGAGATAAAGTGAGTTATCATCATTAAATTTAACCAAATTACTTTATAATAGTATCGAACAAAATGAGAGGTACTTGACTTAAGAAAAATAAAAGAATATCTTCTCCTATGAGAAAGAACCACCCAAAGAGATACTTGTCTACAGTAGAAATTTTCTATTAGATTTTGATGTGTAAGCCAAAATTCTATGTTAACTTATTTATGTATAAAATCTACTTAAAACTAATAATCTTATTAATAATGTATAAAAGGTAGAGGTTCACATTGTATACATGAGTTGTCTATAGCCTGGCACAACCAAAATGTGTTTGAAAATCTATTGTTTTATCCAAGACCTGTATACAAGGTAAACAGCCAATGTTGTTGGATCCTTGTATTATATGAACTCCTTCTTTATTGACCACAGTCATTGAGCCACCATTTCAGAGTCATTGAGTACTGGGTATTAGTAAGGCCATGTTATACTACATATAAATTGTGTAACATATTGATTTGGTATTATTGTTCTGTGACTATTCACTTTTCTTGGTTTCACCTGTAGAATGAAAAAAAAAATTATTTACCGAACTGGGTGCTGAATTGTTTTCATTAAATTAGCCTACTAGAAATTAAGTAAATTGTTTTTGTAAGTACCTAATTTTTAATAATTATGTTAACCCCTATCTAATAAATTATATTGAAATTGATTTAGTTTGTAGGTAAAAAGAATCTATACATTTAATTAGATAATTATGCATTGTTGCTTATGGTTAAAATTTATTCATTATTTTGTATTTGAAGGAAGCCTCCCCTAAACCAAAGTGTGTTGGATAATGCTTGAAACTGCTAAGTAATTTTATACCAATTAAGCAACAAATCTGTTTTAAATGAAGGACAAGAAATGTTAAGTAAAATGTATTGTTTTATTATCGTTCTGGTTAATAAAAGCTATATATAAGGCCAATATGACTAATATATTATTATATGAAGCAGCTTACACATGATTAGGTAAACGAATTATTGTTGTGATGTAGTCGTGTTATATCGAAATCATGCATTATTTGTATTTGTATAAATCTTTATAGAAAATGTGATCCCTTTAGTCTATTCGGTAATTCTTAGTTATTCTACGTAGAAAATAATCATTGCTTACCTAGAAGTGGGTAGTATTCATTGTTTTCTGTAATGTTTGAAACACGATTTACATTTCGAACTAGATACTTTCGTTAAGTTACTTATACTTCTAAAGGTTTGCTAATCGACGTGTACCTGTATCCACAATCCATAAAAAAAATAAAAAAAAATAATTAAAAACACATAATTGTGACTCAAGGGACACGTGGCAATTTTTAAAATTCTGATGCTGAGTGACCGAACTCCGGTCAAGCGTTGAAAACAAATTAACAGTGTATACTTACATTGATAGGTAACAAAGCGATCTCCAACTTATAGCAGATTATTTTTCTAATTGTATTTGCCAGTTCACTAAATTGCGAGTTTTCGGAACGTTGTCCTGCAAAACATTAAAGGGGTACATTGTGACGGTGAAAATCTATAGGACGATGCATTTCTGTATGGTGGAATTACTGACGTAATTACTGATAAGTACTTTAATGATAATATCAAATAATTTGTACGACTTCCCTGAACGGCTCGTGTAATGTTGGCCCACCTGTCCGTTTTATTATCGTATTATCAGATATGACCTTTCGAACGTTTCCCCCATTAAAAATAATCAATACACTGTGGCCGCAGTGATAAAACATAAGGTATACTTTAATATAGTTCTTGGGTACTACACGGATTTTTAATTTGATAATTGTTTGCTAATCGATTCGTATTATACGTAATTTTTGAAGTTATAAACTCTGTGTATTTTTGAGATGGACGGCAAGGATAAAAGTTTCAAATTCGATCCCGAGACGGAACGTATAATGGTAGCTAAGATTGTACAACAAGTTAACAGTTACCCTAGCATAAGGCCAGACCTCTTTTGTAATTTGAACACAAACATGGCCACATTTGAAGAGTTACTTGCTGCATTAGAAGAGAAAAAAGAATTGGGTCAAAACATTCTGAAAGACCTTGATAGGCTAAATTAATGTTAGTTCTGCGTAGACCTAACCAGTCTAAGTCAACTTCTTTGATTATTTAATCTCTACAATATACAGGTAATTTGAAATGTATTAATCATCCTGATAGTTTTAAATACACTGATATCTGTTTTATTTTACAGCCATTATAATATATTATTATGCCATCGCCTTCTGTTTTTACCGATTACCAATCAATATGTTGGGATGTTGCTATCAGATCAGACACATAACATTAGTACCTATAATGCAGTTTTCGTATAGTTATTTTTTATAAATTAGTATTTAATTACGTTAACAATCTTTCCTTCCTTTACAATCTGGATTAATAAGGATTCACAATGTAGCTTTTATTCTACTATAGCGTTTCATTTTTCATTAATAACTTGTCGACTGTTGTAATTTATTATCGTTTAATTTGTTCTGGAGTGGTAAAAAAAAAAAAACAATTATTACATATTTTTTAACTTAAATGAAGATCTCTGTGTTCTTAATATTTCACTGGTTTATGTGTTAAAACTCAAAAAACTTATAGTTAAATTTTAGAGTTGAATTAACATCAAATTTTTCAAGGATTATTTAATAATTGTTCGTGTCGCATTAACTGATATTAATGGAAATACGCTAAACGCTCTAGTATGATTCCCATTGTTAGTCCTTTTTAATTTCATTTAGTTTATATTCAGTATGCAGTTATAAAGACATGTTTTTCATCCATATTTTAAATGTATTCTTTTTAAAACGACTCGATTTATTATTATTTATTTTGTAGTCTTGAATATCTCAATATTTTATTAAATATTATATTATAATGGTTTATCTATCAAACATTAAACCTGTTTATTTTTTTCCCACTAATACAGGATCTATGAAATTGTTTTAAATTGGTTTTATTATCAACTAGACGATTAGTTATTAAAACATTATAATGTTACCGTCTTGTCTATTGGAACACTAATAGATTTCGGAATCGGAAAAGAATAAGAAACTCTCTCTTGTTAAATTATTCAAATGATAATAAAATTAGATCCATCCAAAACTGTATTGCCAATATGCATATTTGGAATTCAATTCCGCATAGCAATTGATGTGAGGTTAAGTACCTTACATTATGGACAGGTCTTCAAGTGTATATAAAGGTATATAAACACTAATTGTATGTATTACAAAGTCGAGAAGATTAAAAGGCTTTGAGTAAAAAAAAATGGTCAGTACTTTTATATAAAAAAATTAATAAGGTAAAACATATATATCTGATTTTTTGTTCAATTTTAATACTGAATTTTATATTAAATTCAAAGGTAGGTGGGGTTACTAGTTGTGCAGTGACATAATTAACAATATTTTACCATTTTAATGGTTATATACCTATTCACGAAATAAATGTATGTAATTTATGTAATTAGTAATATTACCATAATGGTAATTTTCGAATGACTATATTGATTTATATAGGGGACTTGTTTTTTTTGTGGCAAGTATTAAATAGTATTCAAAATTAAAATCCCATCAAATTTTGCAATAATTTATTTACCACTTAAGTACTTCTATACATTTTATTATATTTTATGTATTATGAATTTGATTTCCATTTGAAATTTTGATTATTACCTATTAATTAGAAAGTTTTTTTTTTTTATAAAATATCGATTTTTATAATAATGATGTTACATGTACTTGTTGTTAGTACGAACATCATCATGATCACAATAGGTAACCAATTAGTATTTATAATTAATTATATATATTATATTAGTCAAAGTGCCTTTAGTGAAAGGTTTCTTTAATCTGTGTTTCAACCAAGCCATTACTTTTCTTTTGATCACTTTTGCTCATTGTTCTATTATGTAACAGATTGTAAATTATATAAATAAAAACAAGAAAAAAAAAAAAAAATTATATTACATAAAAACTACTCATATCTGATCACTTATCTACCTCAACCATCGAGAAACGGACTGTATGACGAAAACATACCTTAATATGAACATAAGACAATAAAAATTTGTTAAAATGTATTATGTTATGACTTTGTGTACAATAAGTATTTTAGCTCCCTGTAATAACAGCTAAATAGTTTATAGTTAATAAAATAAGAAACCAATAATTGAAAAATTTAAATAATAAGAATTTTACTATAAATTTGTATGTTTTATATTTTTAATTGATTGGTAGGTCTGAAAAAAAGATAAAAAAAATTATTAGATAAAATTTAATTTTTAAATGTAACCTAGTACTACAAAAACCTAAAACCAAAGTAAAACAAGCAAGTGAATAAAAACAAATAATCACAACACACATTTTATTATGCCAATAAAACTATTTCTAACTGTTGTTAAAATGTATACACAATGTCTTACACATTTTATTAATAAACAAAAGGGAAATATTAAAAATTGATATTTTTATCAAATTGTTCAGTTATTGGGTGTTCATTAAACGAGAGAAATGGTAAGTTAAATAAATTAATAAAATCTTCCAAACTAGATATTTTATTGTTAATAATTTATTAAGCAATAGTGTAAATCAAAAAATTATTAAAAAAATATTTCTTTTTTTAGAAATTAGTAAAAATATATTTTTGGATGTATATCTATCATCCATATAGAATCATGCAATTAGCTTTAAATTCTTTAATATGTCTCAATGTCACAAGTTATAAATAAATGTTATATTCCGATTTTTTAAACAATTTAGAAAACCAGTATTTAGGTTTACCATACATTATAGAAATATTATGGTAATCAATCTCCAATGTATTTGACAAATTATTTAAGTGACATAAAAATATGTTAGAGTCCAAAGAAAAGATATCAATACTTTAATAACAGCCATAAATAACAATGTAAATTAGATTTATGAGAAACACAATCACAAAATTAAGGTTCGATGCATTTTGAAACTTGCATTTAAAACAAGGAAAAAATGAAGCAGTTTTCTACAAAATATATTCACAACAATTTTTGTTTGAAAACTCAATTCAAAAATAGTTAGTATTAACAATAATAACAGACACTAATAAAAAAAAGACACTCATCTAAAGTATTATATGAAATGGAAATAATGTAAGAATATTATGCTTTGAACCTAAAGAAAATCATGCTAAGATAAGAAGAACAGATTCAAACTGTCAAAACTCAACATGTTTACAAGTTACAACATGTTTAATGGCTACCATTTAGTTAAACAAATATATAACAGGCGAACACGAGGATGAAGTATGAAACACAATATAATATAACATAATTGCTAAGTGAATTTGTATTTATGACTTCACATGATTACGCCCTTCTTATAGGCAGCTACTCAGGCATGTTGAGACGGTGAGTTTGCCTTGCCTCTTGAATTACGGCGCGACTAAGACAAAACGCATTAAATATATTTTTTTATGGAAATATATTGATGGGTGAATATTTATTTTTATAATTAAATTAATTAAATTATTTAATGATGAGATTACATAAAACACAATAAAGAATAGGTCAAATACCCATCTCATAGTTAATGTTGGATTAAATATTTTATCTATCTAGTTAATAAAATTAATTCACATTTCAACTAGAATTGAAAAAACAATAAACATTGTCAATCATAATAACAATAGATAAACCAAAAATAGACAAAAATATTATATTTTCCATAAATTCAAAATATTATTATACTGAATAAAACAATTTCTACAAGGTATCTCTGGATAAATACATTTATTAATTCTTATAATGTACTATTTAACATTTAATTGTAGTTCAATTAATAAGTACCAAGTGTTGAGTAAATATATAATAAACTGTACTTAGTCAACAAATATCCAACATATAATAAATATATAACATTTATAATTCAATATGGAGTAATGATCTTAAAAATTATATTATGCTATATGTTTTATTCATTGACAGAAAAGTCAAAAAACTTTTATTAAACAAATTTAAATAAATTAACTCAATACCTTTCAAATATCAAATTTTTAATATTATACAAGTGTACAATTATGTTTGTGACTTAAACATTCAATTTTAAATGTTGTGGGGGGTATAAAATAATATATCTAAATCTACCAAATATATTGTATATTGCTGGATAAATAAACAAATTAATTCTAATAAATTACTATTAAATATATAATTTTGGATCAACATAGACTTTAACAATTAGTATCTGTACTGTTCAGTTATTTAAATATATTATGCTTTACAACATAAAATCTACTTAAAGAAAACTGACAAATGCACTATAATACCATAAATGTAAAAAAAAAATCACAAGTTTTTGAAATACATTTTTCATAACAAAAAGATTGGAAGAATTTTAAAATTGAATTGTAAGAAAACTGAATAGAGTAACAGAAATTAATTCAAAACAGTTATAAAAAGTCAATAACATTATAAAAATAACAAGATAAATGTCTTATTGATGACTGGACAATATTAGTCAAGACACTCAACTGTTTTGCATTCTGACATAGTATAGTTAAAATGTTCATAATACTACAAACCTATATGTGATAAGAATATAATTTATACATGTTATTTTTAGAGTTTAATGTTTAAGACACAATTATTTGATAATGACTTGGCTCATGAATAAAATTAACATTGTTCTTATAATCCTATTAATATTATCTTAAATAGTAGACGTCCAAATTGTTCATGTCCAGCACTTGATAGCAGGGCACTGTCAGATTCTTTTTGAAAATTTGATGTTTTATCCAAAGCCTGTATAGAAGGTAATGCACAGCCATTTTTAGATCCTTGTTAGGTTGAGATAGATTATAAGATGCCACCAATACAGTCATATTATTCTAACAATGAAATAAAATTAATACAATTTATAAAAGGTAAAAAAATATAATGTCTATAAATCATATTATAGTTTAATAATTATTTTACATATATTGTTATATTTTAAAATGTTAGTAGAATAGGTATTCTGATCATGACACATACTGGAGTGAGAGTGAGATTGTGAGTATCCAGTTCTTTACTGCCTTCTGCAGTCCCCTGGTCAGGGTTCACTTAAACCAGATCATGTCCCTAGGCATAAGTAGAATTATTGGTAACTTTGCATCAACCATTTGTAAAAAAAATCTGTGTTGCCTGTAAAAAAAAAAAAATTAATATTTGTACTAATATCCAAAATAAGTATTTTGTGTAACTAACATTTTAGCCTGTTACTTATTCCATACAAGTGGGCTACAGTTAATATCCCTGAACCAAATATGGCCACCCCCTTATCATTACATAGTATATTTGCATTGTATTACATTAATTTACATATATATATAGAAATACATACAAATGTAAATATCATAATATTATTATATCTTAAATTTAATTAATCTTGATGGTAAAATTGTAACCAACTTCTTTATAAGAATATTTTGAACTTATAATAAATCTCGCATTTTCATTGAGTGTTATAGTTGATGTACCAATATCTGACCCAGGTAATAGTTCATAATTTCCCAAATTAAAACACTTTGGTTGATTACCTTGAAGATATTTTTATTATTAATTATTTTATTATAACAATAGGTAGAAAATATTAAAAATAATTATAATAATTCATAATAATATATAATCCAAAAGTAGAACATGATATAATTTTAAACAAGTTCAACACTTTATTATATTGTATTAAGTCAACAAATGTTCAACTTATAGATATATAACATTTACATTTAATATTAACTAAATATATTTAGAATATTATCATGCAGTATGGGTAATTCATTGGCAGAAAAATCAAAGAATTTATTTTACACAGCTAAAATAATTAATTTAACTCTACCAAATACTGACAAATATTATTTTATAAAAAGTTACTAGAATCTTATGGTAAAACATAAGAATTTAATAAATTAAAAAAATATTAACAATAAGATATGACAACTACATGTTTAATAACCTTCATTAGGAATACTTTCGAAAAACAAATTTTTAATATTACACAATAAAAATAAATGAATAAAGTTTGTAAATTAAACATTAAATTTTAAATATATATGTAAATATTTATTATCCATTAATCATTGACAAATCGTGTGAGGGGTTAAAAAATAGTATTTGTAACAATACTGTTTACCATGTGACATATGTCATGGTCACCCTCACCAATCTTAATAAAATGTCAATCATCAAAAATTGATAATCTGATAAAACAAAATAAAATAAAATGACATATATAATAATATTTCAAAAAAGAAAAAAAATAAGATTTTGAATATAATATTGATTGAAAAATTAAGATAATTATTATTTACATTGTACAATTTAAGAATTATAATATAGTCATGGTACAATTTTATTACAAAATTAATTTTTCGTAGTAAAAGTGGAATTGTAAAATTAAATTAAAATAAATATGAATTAAGTATCCAGATTAATTCTAAAAAGTTGTAAAAAGTCAAAAACATATGTCAGACAGATAATTATAATTACAGTCATTGAATTGTACTATTAATAAATTAAGTAAAAAATCCAATATGAATGAATCTACTTATAGTTTAGCTTTAAGTCACTTATATTGTTATATTTTAAAATGTAAGAAGCATAGATGTACTCATAGAGAAAGACGTTTTTAAAATCAAATAATTTCCCTGAAAGATCTTACACAAATCCCTACATATTATCACCATATTTCAAAATATGTTAATATAATCGGTAAACAAAACTAGGAAAAACATTGTATATAATTAACCAATAAAACTGTATATAAAAAAAAATAGTTAACATGATTATAATATTACAAACTACCTATTTAAGATATAAATAAAAAATGTATATAGATACTTGAGTGGTCCTTAAATTTCAATTCTATTAATTTCCTGCTAGGTCCTGCTCTCATATTGTTCGATACTATACAGAAGTAATTTAGGTTAAATTTGATGATGATTACTCACCCCCTTCCAGTGCCAAAAGAGGTTTTATTTCTCTGGGTATGCCTAGAGAGACTATTTGATAAGAGATCAGCCAAATCTCTAATGACTCAACATAAGTTTTAATTTACTATCGTGAGTGACAATCAAATCGAATGGTAAATATTTTGAAATATGATAATAATATGTAGGGTTTCTCGTAAGATCTTCCAGAGAACTTATCTGATTTTATAAAAGTAACTCTCTATGAGGCACAACACCTATGCTTTCTTACATTTTTAAATATAACAATATATGTGATTTAATTACTAAACTATAAGTAGATTCATTCATATTAGGTTTTTTACTTAATTTATTAATTGTATTTCATTATTGGAATTCAATGATTGTAATGTTAGCATGAGGGCTGAGATAAAGTGAGTTATCATCATTAAATTTAACCAAATTACTTTATAATAGTATCGAACAAAATGAGAGGTACTTGACTTAAGAAAAATAAAAGAATATCTTCTCCTATGAGAAAGAACCACCCAAAGAGATACTTGTCTACAGTAGAAATTTTCTATTAGATTTTGATGTGTAAGCCAAAATTCTATGTTAACTTATTTATGTATAAAATCTACTTAAAACTAATAATCTTATTAATAATGTATAAAAGGTAGAGGTTCACATTGTATACATGAGTTGTCTATAGCCTGGCACAACCAAAATGTGTTTGAAAATCTATTGTTTTATCCAAGACCTGTATACAAGGTAAACAGCCAATGTTGTTGGATCCTTGTATTATATGAACTCCTTCTTTATTGACCACAGTCATTGAGCCACCATTTCAGAGTCATTGAGTACTGGGTATTAGTAAGGCCATGTTATACTACATATAAATTGTGTAACATATTGATTTGGTATTATTGTTCTGTGACTATTCACTTTTCTTGGTTTCACCTGTAGAATGAAAAAAAAAATTATTTACCGAACTGGGTGCTGAATTGTTTTCATTAAATTAGCCTACTAGAAATTAAGTAAATTGTTTTTGTAAGTACCTAATTTTTAATAATTATGTTAACCCCTATCTAATAAATTATATTGAAATTGATTTAGTTTGTAGGTAAAAAGAATCTATACATTTAATTAGATAATTATGCATTGTTGCTTATGGTTAAAATTTATTCATTATTTTGTATTTGAAGGAAGCCTCCCCTAAACCAAAGTGTGTTGGATAATGCTTGAAACTGCTAAGTAATTTTATACCAATTAAGCAACAAATCTGTTTTAAATGAAGGACAAGAAATGTTAAGTAAAATGTATTGTTTTATTATCGTTCTGGTTAATAAAAGCTATATATAAGGCCAATATGACTAATATATTATTATATGAAGCAGCTTACACATGATTAGGTAACAAATTAACAGTGTATACTTTTATTGATAGGTAACAAAGCGATCTTCAACTTACAGCAGATTATTTTTCTAATTGTATTTGCCAGCTCACTAAGTTGCGAGTTTTCGGAACGTTGTCCTGCAAAACATTAATGGGGTACATTGTGACGGTGAAAATCTATGGGGCGATGCACTACTGTATGGTGGAATTTTTTTCGAAAACGGTTTATATAAATCAAATCAAGTAGCTTTGAAAAGAAAAATATTGGATTTTGAAACTACTTGTCAGATTTAGTCGTCAATGTGTGTATGTGTGCGATAACGACGGCTGGCGGCGGCCGTAGCTCCCGAAATCGATCGAACCCGACTGGCATCGTTCAATTCGTGCACTGTTTCTCGACCAACAACATATTTTGGGGTTATTTTTTTTATTTTGTATTTCGTGTAAATATCGAAAACATCTGTCCGTCGGTACCAGGTGCTCATGAACAAACTGATTGCTTTGGGTACGCTGCCATTATTATAGTAGTATTATATATACGACGAAGACGAACTGTTTCTCTCTCTTTCTCTTTTGTGACGATGTCCACAAACATTCGCCTATCTCCTCGTATCGACATTGTATACCAGCTATCTAACATATTCCCCACTGATGAGCAGCCGTATGAGGCGTCCACGTTAAAAATATTATATTGGATAAAACTTAGCTTACATTTTTTCTCCCCCCCCCCAAAAAAAATATATATATACATAATTAATTATATAATCTTAGGCATATTATAGATTCTGAACGTATTGACAAATGTATTGGTTTTTACTTGATAATTTGTTTTTTTTTGCACTTGGGAAAAATAAAATTGCAAAAAATAATTAATTCTAATTAATTACAATTTAACACATAATTGTAGTTCAACTAATAAGCACCTACAGTGTTGGGTGATTATATAATTATCTGTACTTAGTCTTCATAATTTCTACTTATAATAAATTTATAACATTGAAAATTCAATATTAAGTAAATATTTATAGAATTTTATCCTACTGTGGTGATTTATTGAGATAATAATCAAAAAATGTGTTTTACACATTTATAAAAAATGTATTTAATACTACTGAATACCTTTCAAAGGCGTATTTGACATATTATACAATAAACTATGCAATTTATACTTGTAGATTATTGACAATAATTTGTCTTATACTAGTTGTTCTTTAAACCAACAACAGGTTGTTTTATATTATATAACATCGAAAAAATTTTTTTTTTTTTAAGAACAAATGCTAGAATAGTACGCTGAAAACCTGAAGAAAATGTCAAGAAGAACAGATTTCACTATCAAAATATAAAAAAAGAATTTAATTTCGAGGATGAAGTATATAAATCACTTAATACAAAAACATATTTGCTATGTAAATATTCATTTACGATTTACTATGATTACGCCCCTCAGATAGGCAACTACTCATACAAGATATGACCGTGAGAATGCCTATATCCTTGATACACACCGCGGCAAAGACTAAACACATAAAATATTAATTTTTTTTATAGAAATATTTTATTTTTATATTAAATATAATATTCTAAACAATAGAACTAAGTAATATAATAAAGTTTTTTTTTTTACAAATTACAGTAAAATAGAATTATATTTATATTTTTAATGACATTAATATTATAGTAAAATCCAAAGA
This sequence comes from Tuberolachnus salignus, assembly GCA_956483605.1. Lineage (NCBI taxonomy): Eukaryota > Metazoa > Arthropoda > Insecta > Hemiptera > Aphididae > Tuberolachnus > Tuberolachnus salignus. The sequence goes on from OY101431.1 coordinate 12,028,926, forward strand.
ATTAAATTGTTTTTAAAATTAAAATCTGAACAATTTCACCTAAATATGGTCCCCAAATATGTTTGATATCTGCTTTACTGTGTCAATAATAATTTTTATAAATTTTCATTTATTTGTGTATAATTTACTAATTATATCTTAATATGAATTATTATTTTTAAATCTATAGGTCGGAAAGTATTTTATAACACTTCCTCCTCATTGAACCATTTTTAGTGAGAGACAATGAAGCAGTAACTGTAGTTTTATATATATCTGATAGGCGTTATGCAGATGCTTGTCCAGAAGAATGCTGCACAAATGATTTATTAAGGATATTAGCAAGCAATGTATGTGATGTATATGTAAAACAGACTCAGTGTAAACAGATGTAAATAGTTTAGTTATGCAACAGTTAGCTACTGTTATTGGTAAATGTTTTATAAAAAGTATATGTAAAGCTTCAACAGATGGTAAATCACTTATAAACATTGTGTATACCCGATTCCATCAGACTATCATGATTTTCCATAAGATTAACAATGATTTCTATGATTACTAAACATATTATCGTTAATGATTTATCCTTAGTATAATATATATATTTGAATATAAATATTTATAGTTGTTATTGTACGTTGACTGTTCAATAAGCATACGTTTTATTATTTTGTGGTAGAATTATTAATTTAAATATTATACATATTATATTTCAGAATACTTAGTATATGTATTAGAAGAATTCGTGGATAATAATTAATAAGGGCGTCGTAATCATCGAGATCGCACAAGCATTTCAATCGAGATTAATGGCGTATGACATTTAGGAGTTTAAGGGATTGTGAACAAGTAAAAAAAAAAAATGTATCCCATAAAGTTTATCATTTACAGTCGTTGTACAACTATCTATTTATTACTTTGTTATTTATGAATTGCTTATATTCCTAATAGTTCACATCAAAAATCGCTACGGAGGAACACGCGACTAAATCATGTCTACTAATAATTTTTTGATTTTATCACTACAGCGTACAGGTAATTATTTAATTTATTGATTTGTCCGCCAAGGTTTTAGAGTAAGTCGTATTAACAGTACTTATGCGTTTTCCAACTATATTAAGTTGTAGAGAGGATTTAAAATATTTCATATTTGACTTATCGCTTGTTATAAATTTATTATGGTTTAAAATATTTAAATTGTTTTGGTATGCAAATGCTATGGTAACAAATATTTTACTCTCCCTTATCCCACAATTGAGTTAGTGTTTTATAAGTAACTATGATAATAATTTATATTTATTTATTGTTTTATTTATATTGTTATTTTTTTGCAGAAAGAAGAAATTTAAAATAATTATAGAGCAGCGGTTCTCATACTGTTTTGTTAAACATATTAAAACTACATTACACATAATGTTAAATTAACAGAACACAGTTAGAGAACCATTGTTATAGAGAAACCCACCAAATAATATATAAATTAATATTTACAAATAATTACCCTTTTAATTTATTCTAATTCTAGTCAAGTGAAACGTTCATTACTATTCAATTTTTTAAAGTTGTTCTTTGTAAATAATATGTTATAGTAAGCTACAACATAAAACATATATTACTATATAATGTTTATCAATAATCTTCTATAAGTTAAATAAGTTTTTTTTCCATGATAATTAATTTCCAACAACTATGTTTTTTGCTGTACTTTATATAAATTTTATAAGTAGTATTTTTTTTAAAAGTAAAAACTTACAACTAAAGGTTGTTTTTTTTTTTTAATATATATTGTCAATTTTTATATTTTGGCATTTCAATACAATTCTAATTATTAATAGTTTTAATTTATTCTAATTTTAGTCAAGTTAAATGTTCATGTTTATTTAATTTTTTAATGTTGTACTTTGTAAATAATATGTTATAGTAAGCTACAACATAAAACATATATTACTATATAATGTTTTTCAATATTCTTCTATAAGTTAAATAAGTTTTTTTTTTCATAATAATTATTTGTCAACAACTTTGTTTTTTGCTGTAGTTTATTTAAGTCTTAAGAGTAGTACTAGTTTCAAAGTAAAAATTTACAAATAAAGGATGGTTTTTTTTTTTTTTAATATACATTGTCAATGGTTATATTTTGGCATTTTTAATACAACTCCAATTATTAATAGTTTTAATCGTATTAAATGTTAACATCATACTGATTGTAAAATAATTAATGTAATTTGTTTACGAAAATATTTCACCTAAAATAAGGCGTTATTATTTTTTATTTTTTAGTATTCACTATATTAATTCTAAAACAATGTTTCAATTTAAATTTAAAATAATTAATAGCTAAGTTTTTTGCAAATTTCAATTGTTAAATCAGTGTATATTACCCTATTACAATACTTAATATTATGCATATTTATTTTTTAAACTCTATATTCCTATATATTCAATTTATATTCAACAAGAGAATGTGGAACAAAGACTGTTTTTTATTTAAATTTAAAACCCATTTGCAGTAAAATATATTAAACAAATAGATGATAAACAGTTAGGGATATATGATAACAAAGGAATAAATCATTATATGTTTGGTAAAGGTAAAATATATTTTAAAGATGATAACATTATTTTTAACAAATAAGGATATATTAGTACAGAGGGATTATGTATATTAGTAGAAGATAAAATGTGTCATACTTATTAAAATATTGACATTTGTTTTGGAAGACAAACAATATAGTTTATCAATAATAACAGACGCCACGCAAACGATTGAATGTCCAAAATCAATGAAAATGTGTAATTAAACCGAATTTGCATTGCACACCCACCTAAGGATGTCTTTAATTACGTGTTATGAATAAAAAATGGTTGACAAACTGTTGCAATCTCGAGTTCATATGATTGTAACATATATGGATAGTCTTGCTATGATTTGTTAGTAGTAATAGTTTTATTGAATAATATATTTTAACTTATCGTTTAATTTCACATAATTTCCGCCAGTCACGATCAAATTATTTAATATCGTTTTTTTGATACATGTTTGGTGCTTTTTAAATTACTGTATGTTGACAGCCCCATCAACACATCCAATGTTGTGAAGACCTCCCAACAATAAAATTTTTATAACTTGAATATATAGCAATGAATTGATGAATTCTTAAACAATTAAAATTTTCTTTTTTTTACCTAGTGATAAAAGAAGTATTAATTGAAGTTCTCATATACCATTGTGATTTGTGAGTTGATTCAATTCATTTATTACGTTCATATCATATTTAAATTTTTGTCAAGTCTGACCAGGGAAATTAAAGATATGTTTAAGTGTAAATAAATAAGACCGAAAACGTATAAGTAACATGAACTGCACGGAACATAAATAAATACAAATTATCGTAAAAATAAACAGATCATTTCGCCTAAAAAGCATTTCGCCGGACGTAATAGTTATAAAGAATTGATTTCCAGATATTATAGAATATAATAATATTGTAATACGTTCCAGTGGCGTACTTAAAAAATGTCACTTTTTTTGATAAAAAAATTATAATCTATTTCGGATAAGTAACAGAAGAGAAATTAAAGTTTGAAAAAGCACAACGAAAAAATAGAAAAATGTTTTTCTATAAAAAAACGATTTCTATAGGGCGATTATTGTTATTTTTCGGCACGACAATTATGCATAATAAAATTATTAAAAATATCGGTATTATACATATGTGATGTCTTTCGGTTTACTATAGAAGAACGAATCTCCCGCCTTAAAAATTGACGATAGTTAATAACGCGAGGTCGGCGGTTTTTTTTTTTTTTTAGGACCATTAACTGCTTAATCCGTGTTAAATAAATAATAATAATAATTTAAATTTCCTCAACAAATGCCACCGAATTCAGTATCACACAAAATACTATTTTTAGGACGCCAGTTGTACAAATAAATTATAAATTATTTTTTATGTATATTGTTGGTAAATTTGGTTATCCTAAACAGTTATCCTACAACCAGTGATTAGGCCAGTATCTCAAATAGGATATTGTAACTTGTATCCCTATACAAGATTGTCAATATTTTATTCTCCTTTAAAAAAGTTGTAAAATCAATTCATAATACTGAATAAAAAACATATAAATTGTGATAAATTGCTATTTAACATTTAATTTTCGTTCAACTTATAAGCACCTACAGTGTTGAGTGAATGTAAAATATTCTGTACTTAGTCAACAAAAGTCCAACTTATGATAAAAATATAACATTTAAATTCCATATTACTTAAATATGTATAGAATATAATCATGTTGTGTGAGTTAGAGATAATAATCAGACAATATATTTTATACATTTAAATCATTTCAATATAATTTTATCCATTAATTCAATATAACTTAATGTATATTTTTCTGAATTTCAAAATTTGTACTATTACATAATTGTTCAATTAAGTTTGTCATTTAAATATTCAACATTAAATTATATGTAAATATGAATTAAACAAATATTTAATATTTACAGTATTCACCATAAAAATAATAATAATAATAATAATACAGTCAAAATACAATTGTATAACAAAATTCATTGATTGGTGGAACTTTAAAAAGATCTGCCTGGATCAATAACCAGATTGATTATAAACAGTTTTAAATAGTCTATAACAGTTGACAGAAGAACAATTATAAATACATAATGGTGTGTTTTTGATGATTGGACAATAATAGTTAAAACACAGCAATTAACATTCAGACACAGAATGGTTTCATCCAGAATATTATAACTTAAAGAAAGGGGTTAGCAAGTTGGCCGCTCTCTTATTATATAGGCTTTCTGATGGGCATACCCAGAGAAAAACTGTATGTATATATGACCAATAAAACCGTTTGTAATAAATAGATAACATGGTAATACTATGATGAACTGTATGTTACCTATATGTGTTATGAACATATATTGCACATGTATATGCACACATCTTACAATGCATAAATGTTGTATTTATGTCTACAATAGTAATTAATTTTTAGAGTTTAATGTGTAAGCCAAATTTATATGTTAATTGTTTAATGAAAAAAATTAATTTTAAATTAATAATCCTATTATTTTTGTATAAAATAGTAGAGGTTCACATTGTACATGCGGTGCTGTCAATAGCAAGACACCATGAGATTCATTTTGAACATTTGATATTTTATGGAAGGCCCATATATAGTATATACAATGTAAAGGCACAGCCAACATCTTTAGATCCTTGTAAGTTTTGTACTATGACTTCATACCGCCAATACAGTCTTTGAATTCTAACAATTAAATAAAATTAATATTATTTAAATATAGAAACCTTATATGTATTAATCTACTTATAGTTTATTAATTAACTCACTTATATTGTTATATTTGAAAATGTGAGAAGCATAAGATTTGAGCCTTGTACAGATGACTTTCATAAAATTAGATAAGTTTCCATACCACTACTCGATTCATAACCTGTGTTATTCTTAGGTGACTGTTCCCTCATGTTTTCATATAACTTTGAATAATAGACTAGTCTGAGATTGCTTTCCATTAGCTAGTTCTGGGTCGCCTTCTGCAGTCTATCCTGGTCTTTATTTCCCCAGTTATGAGAAGAATTCTTGCTAACATTGCACCAACTATCTATTCTGGGTAAAAGTAAGGGCATACTACAGTATATACATATATATATTGAGTAACAATTTGATTAGTCAAAATCATTTGATGATTATTCATGGTCCTTGGCATCACCTGTAAAACAAAAAAAAAAAATAAATATTTTATGAACTGATTACTGAAGTGTTTTGGTTAAAAAAAAACATACTAGATATTAAGTCATGTGTTGGTAAATACCTAAATATTCATAATTACTTAAACCCCTCATCTAGATAATTGTGTATTGTTGCTTATACATAATGTGTGACATATGTATTGTACCAATGAATAATTAATAAAAAAATAAAACAATTATTATAACAGGCATCTCCATAAAAATAAAAGTTAGTGAAGAATGCTTAAAAACACTAAACAATTACATACCAATTAATCAGTAAATCTGTTTTAAATAAAGGAAAAGAAATATATAAAAAAAAATCAACTTTAGCATAAAACGTATACATTTATACATTTATTTTTATATGGAGCAATTAGCATACAATTTAGTAAACGAAATATTGTTCAGATGTAGTCTTGTTATATCGAGACCATTTCAGTACTTGTATTTGTATAAATCTCGATAGGAAAATGAGATCACTTTAGTCTATCAGATAAACATTCTTAAATTTTTTACGTAGAGAAATATTTATTCTTACCTAGTATTCATTGTTTTCTGTAATGTTCGAACCATTATTTATATTTCGAAATAGACGTAATTAAAGGTTTTCTTATCATCACGATGTGCCTGTGACCATATTTCATAAAAAAATAAAAAATAAAAACATGAGTTTGAACATGGTATTTAAAATTTAAAAATGACCGAACTCGAGTCAAGTCAAGAAAATAAAATACAATGTATACTTACTTTGATAGGTAACAAAGTGACGAACTACTTACAGCTGATTATTTTTCCAGCTTGCAAAATTGTGGGTTTCCTCAACGTCGTCCTGCAAAACATTAAACGGGTACATTAAGAAAATGGATATAACAGTAGGCACGAATAATTACCACGGTCATGCTCTGTATGGTAAAAATTCACTTTGACAACGGCCAATTTAAATCGAAACAAGAAGCGTCGAAAACAAATTTAATAGTATGTACGGTGTGTTCATTGCCCGGTGTGGGAAAACAGTATGAAAAATCGTCCTTCTAATCAACGATAGTAAGGTCCGATAACAATATTTGATAAGAAAATATAGTGGTTATCATCAGTTTTTAGGTTATGTTATGAATATTGGTAATCTAAAGTCTAATGCTAATGTCAAATTTTGTGTCTGTGTTGCCTACCCGACTCCTGTAACTTTGTTGTTATTTTTCAATTTGTGTGTTTATTGCCTATCTACATTCGAAATGTCTTGCTATAGTTTAAAAAAAAAGGATTTTGTGTACAAATATTGTTAAAGTTCAATTCTGTAATTTAACACAGTATTGTATAAATTAAATAAAAAATATTATTTCTATTACAGCGAATAGAAAAAAAAGAAATAATTTACAAACTGGGTACTGAATTGCTTTCATTAAAATAGATTACTAGATATTAAGTAATTTGTTATGGTAAGTACGTAACTATTAATAATTATGTAAACTGGTCTAGATTATTAAATATTGTAGATTATGTTTAATATAATAAATTTTTTAGTAAAAAATATAGTAGAAAGAACATCGATTAAACAGTATCAAAACACGTCGTTCTAATCAACGATAGTACGGTCCGATAACAACTTATGATAATAAACTCGAGCAGCTACCACTATTTTGTAAGTTATATTCTATCTTTTTGAATCATATTGCAATTATACAATTTATTTAATTAAGTATTGTCATCGTCGTGTGTAATTCAGTCGGTAAGTAATTGTATGCGTTTGTTTCCTACATTTTATTATCCAAAACTGGAGCGTCGCTTTTGCTATTTTTATAAAAAATTTATCATTAATAATTTATTATTTTATAGTTAATACCAATGGACTGAATGATCGCCGATTGCCAATCATCTCTCATTACAATTATTATATCTTTGAGTACAATTTCCGTACTGAAATATTACCACGCGCGTACTTAATATTAAAATAATTTGGGTACATTGATCTATTTGGTGCATTAGTTTCAAACGGCGGTCGCTGCTGCTTCGTTGAGTCCGATCGAGAACAGCACAAGTTGTGTCTGTATTGAACTGTCTTGTTATTCGCCTAAAATTACACGTAAGTTTCCGCTTTACCTAATGTTAATATAATTTGTAGGTTGACCCATTGATATATTAGTTTCATTATCAATCAGTAGTTGCTACAAACGGTGACGCAGTGACTAAGCTGAAAGTCAAATTTTATCCATCCTCTTTTTGACAGTTCTGAGAGTACCCCTGCTAGTCATAAATCCTATAATGAATAATTAAAGTAAACTCTTTAGCCTACAACATTACAAACTACTGTAAATGCACATACTGAATATGGTAGAAATTCAAATTATTACCTACTGATAATTATGCTCGTGCTACAGACTCTACAACATAAAAGAAAGACTTCTTTTTTTACAAAAGTGAATATCCCTATTCACTAAGGTTATATTTCCCCTTACATAATCAAAAATTTGAATGTATTAACTGGGTGAAATATATTGAATAGTGTACTATGTGGGCTGCACATAAATGTCCGTCAAACAAATATAAAATATTATACTAGTTTTTATTTGTATTCATTAGGTACAATTTCATTTAATATGGTTTATTATTTAAATTACATAAATATTGAATTAATAATTCCTTATTGATAATTACAATATTTGACATCTCATTTATACCACTAGTTTTAATAATATTTCACAACAATGTCGTTTTACCAGTTCCTGATGATCCTAGAATCAAACATTTGACTGGTTGTGGAAATATAGATTTGTCATACAATAATTTTTTCTCATAATTAAATGGAGGAACTTTATATTTGCTTTATTTATTATCAAGATTTTTGTGGATTAGTTTAATAGTATACATTTAAAAAAAAAAAAAAAAAATTTAATAACCGTTATTTTAAACTGTACATTTTCCAAATATTTATACCCATTAAGTTGCGCTTATTTTAAATATTTTTCTCTAGGGAAAAATTGTATATTTTTAAAAAATCTTTTTCTCTATTAAATATTTCTTCTTTGTTGATATGTTTAACTTTATACAAATGCAATTATTGATTATACAATTTATATGTGACTAAAAATTCTGAATTTTTATCATTTTGTTTAATATTATTCCCAAAGAGAGTAATGATTCCATTAATGAGAGATAAAGTAGCTAATCTTGGTTAATAAATAAATCCTAATGATCCCATTGATGAAGAAATGAACTTTAACATGAGCATATAAAAACATAAATATTTATACCTAATAATATATTTATTGCTAGTGGTATTACCTATATAAGTAGATACAAATTATTGTACAAATTTATTATTATTATTTAATTTTTTTTTTCAGCTAAATTCAAACGCCATACAATATGTGTGACCAGTCAAACCCTTACAGTTATGGCACCCCTGTGTGGTCAAATTTAATAAATCGTATATGGTGGCCATGTAGAGTTGTGGATCCGAATATTATTCCGCTAAAAATAAAAGACTTGTTGATTAAAAAAAATAATTCTATTGCTTCAGTATATTTTGAAGGAGATGGAAAGTAGTAAGTTAAAATTTTAATATTATATTTATAATATTTGTATACCAATTAAAAATTAACCTATACATAACATATAAGTAATGGTGATTTATTATATTAATAGTGATGATATCGTTGATATGGACAAAGTATTTTTATATAATTGCCCTCGAAAAATGGAATTCTTAGAAACAGGATATGGTAAGTATTCTTAATTCAGTTATGTACTCGTATGGCTGCTTATTACTATTGATTTACATTATTTGTATTTATTTTATAGACTTGTATAAGAAACAAAAGAAAACCTCAAAGATTAAAAATATTGATATGGGCAACTTTGTTAATGATGTATTGTCAATCGAGAAGGAAATCAATGGAAATGCGAATATTTTTGATGATTTAGAAAAACAAAACTATGATGTTGTTCGTATTGAAAATCGTAAAAGACTTATAAAAGAACTTTTTGTTCCATCAAAAAGTGATAAAAGGAGGAAGGTAGCAAAAAAGACTTCACAAACTAAAATAACACCAGTGGAAACAAAAGCAGAAGGAACTGAAGCTACAACTAGCCAAACCACTTTAAGTACAACTTTATGAACTAATCAAGTTGGATGTGGTGTCCCCACACCAGATTTGCCATTAAAACATATATTTATTGGAAAATATGTTTGTCCTATGTCAAAAAATGCTCCTTTATCACTAAATGTCATGTGTTCGCAAAAAAAAAAACACATATGTGACCACCAAAATAATGGTGAAAATGCAACTGTGTAACAACAAGGTAAAATAATTAAAATAGACGATGATCTCTTAAATTGTTGGGAAAGGGAATGTGGTAGATATGGTTCATTGATTAGTATCAATCAATCACTCAATGATATAATTTCAACAATTATATTTGATAATCCATGTTGTAATGAGATTCTGTATGAAACAGTGGACAATAGTATAGCAGAGTCTTTTGGACTATTAGCTGACACCCAAAATGAAGACTCAGAAAGTGATAGTATAATGCATAATAAAATATATATTTTTTTTTTGATATTTATTGTCTGTGGGTATGTTGTTTGTACATTAGGATAATAATAGTCTATACATTTACCTAATTCTAGACGTTTAAACCATTTTTAGATCCTTAGAAAATATTATTTTTTCTCCATTGCTCTTCTATTATCTTATTTTTTTAATTTCAATGTATTCATTACTTACACAATACTTATATAATACTCAAGTCATTGATTCTTTTACCACTTTTTTTTTTTTTTTGATATATATATATATATACATGTTTTGTTCTTGTTATTATTATATTTCTATATATACATAAAAACATTCACAACTGATGTATTTATTTAAATTCCAGGATTTTATTTTAAATAGTAAAAAAAATATTTTACCCTCCCTTATCCCACAATTGAGTTAGTGTTTTATAAGTAACTATGATAATAATTTATATTTATTTATTGTTTTATTTATATTATTTTTTGCGGAAAGAAGAAATTTAAAATAATTATAGAGCAGCGGTTCTCATACTGTTTTGTTAAAAATATTAAAACTACATTACACATAATGTTAAATTAACAGAACACAGTTAGAGAACCATTGTTATAGAGAAACCCACAAAATAATATATAAATTAATATTTACAAATAATTACCCTTTTAATTTATTCTAATTCTAGTGACGTGAAACATTCATTACTATTTAATTTTTTAAAGTTGTTCTTTGTAAATAATATGTTATAGTAAGCTACAACATAAAACATATATTACTATATAATGTTTATCAATATTCTTCTATAAGTTAAATAAGTTTTTTTTTCCATGATAATTAATTTCCAACAACTATGTTTTTTGCTGTACTTTATATAAATTTTATAAGTAGTATTTTTTTTAAAAGTAAAAACTTACAACTAAAGGTTGTTTTTTTTTTTTAATATATATTGTCAATTTTTATATTTTGGCATTTCAATACAATTCTAATTATTAATAGTTTTAATTTATTCTAATTTTAGTCAAGTTAAATGTTCATGTTTATTTAATTTTTTAATGTTGTACTTTGTAAATAATATGTTATAGTAAGCTACAACATAAAACATATATTACTATATAATGTTTTTCAATATTCTTCTATAAGTTAAATAAGTTTTTTTTTTCATAATAATTATTTGTCAACAACTTTGTTTTTTGCTGTAGTTTATTTAAGTCTTAAGAGTAGTACTAGTTTCAAAGTAAAAATTTACAAATAAAGGATGGTTTTTTTTTTTTTAATATACATTGTCAATGGTTATATTTTGGCATTTTTAATACAACTCCAATTATTAATAGTTTTAATCGTATTAAATGTTAACATCATACTGATTGTAAAATAATTAATGTAATTTGTTTACGAAAATATTTCACCTAAAATAAGGCGTTATTATTTTTTATTTTTTAGTATTCACTATATTAATTCTAAAACAATGTTTCAATTTAAATTTAAAATAATTAATAGCTAAGTTTTTTGCAAATTTCAATTGTTAAATCAGTGTATTGTAATAGGGTGTACCCTATTACAATACTTAATATTATACATATTTTATTTCAGAATACTTAGTATATGTATTAGAAGAATTCGTGGATAATAATTAATAAGGGCGTCGTAATCATCGAGATCGCACAAGCATTTCAATCGAGATTAATGGCGTATGACATTTAGGAGTTTAAGGGATTGTGAACAAGTAAAAAAAAAAAATGTATCCCATAAAGTTTATCATTTACAGTCGTTGTACAACTATCTATTTATTACTTTGTTATTTATGAATTGCTTATATTCCTAATAGTTCACATCAAAAATCGCTACGGAGGAACACGACTAAATCATGTCTACTAATAATTTTTTGATTTTATCACTACAGCGTACAGGTAATTATTTAATTTATTGATTTGTCCGCCAAGGTTTTAGAGTAAGTCGTATTAACAGTACTTATGCGTTTTCCAACTATATTAAGTTGTAGAGAGGATTTAAAATATTTTATATTCGACTTATCGCTTGTTATAAATTTATTATGGTTTAAAATATTTAAATTGTTTTGGTATGTTAAAGAAAAAAAAACATTTTTCTCTTTGGGTAAGGACCACCCTAATATATATATATATATATATATATATATATATATATAATTTAATATTTACGGAATTTATATTATTTTGTTTCGTCTGCCTTGTCTGTGTAATTATAATACTAATTTCGTTTTTGTTATTATTCGCGATTATCCAGACAAACCTTTATTGTTAATAGAATTCGATTATGGATCCAAAATATAGCTATTGAAATTATCTGTGACACTAGAGTGTATATTATATATATTATCCTAGTTTTACATTAGATCAAGTATTTTTTTTTTTTGTACTAGGGCTTTCGATTTTGACAGAGTGTTAACCAACACGTGTACACGTATCTTAAAAGTATTAATCAGATCCGTGTTTTCCCGAGAAATTACAAGTGTACCCGGATTTTATTACACGGACTTTAACACCGTATTGATAAGACCCTGTATATCTGTGTTTTAAAATTCACGTGCAGTAAGGACCTCTAATCGAAACACGTAATATATATGCATTCGTGTATTTTCCCGTATAATTCAATAAAGAACTTAATGATTACTAACTAAAAAGGTAATTCACTCCCACCCAATGAACACGGCTCATTGACCATCATGGATTTTATAATTTTATAAAAATGGCACTATTCATTAATCTGTATTATACACACGCAGTATGAGCTCATTTAAAGTTCTTAAGTTGCCAAATCTAATAATCTGATGCCGCGTGCATAATTCCTGAATCAATTGATACAGAAATTCGTTTATTCCAACAATAAGTGAACCAAAATCCGGATCGCTCAATTACAATGCGAACTGGACGCACAAATTAAATTGTCCGATAGCCAATATTTTGTCTGGCGATCTGTCTGTGATTTGTCGATACTCTAGTCATCTACTCCGTAAATGTAGTCACGGTGATCTACACTGCAACAGTAAACTATACTATAAAATAAGCGACGGTGGCAAGAAAATTCACTATAATATGTCATGACGTAATTACTGATAATTACTTTAATTATAATATAAAATAATTTTTACGACTTAACCGAACGGCTGGTGTAATGTTGGCCAACATGTCCGCTTTATTATTGTATGATCAGCTGATCAGCGGTGACCTTTCGGGCGCTTCCCCTGTTAATAATGATCAATACACAGTGGCCGCAGTCGTAAGATGTACGGTATACTATAATATAGTTCATTGGTACTACACGGATTTTTAATTTGACAATTGTTTGCTATTCGATTTGTATTATACGTAATTTTTGAAGTAATCAACTCTGTGTATTTTTGAGATGGACGATAAGGATAAAAATATCAAATTGGATCCCGAGATGGAACGTAAACTGGTAACTGATGATGTCCAACAAATGAAAGATATCCCTGGCATATTGCCAGAACTCCTTGGTTATTTGGACACACACATGACCACATTTGAAGAGTTAAAAGCTGCATTAGAAGAGCAAAAAGTATTGTGTCAATTGATTCTGAACTACATTGAATTAGGTCGGGTCATGGTAAGTAGTTCAAAAAAAAATTCCCGATAAAGTTTATTGTTAGGTATCAACTGTTTACCTATTGCTTTATTATTTTTAAATATATTATATTCCTTATAGGCAAATAAATTTCGTGAAATGAATGCTAACAGAATGGCACGCGGAGGCTAAATCAACGTTAGTTCTACGTAGACACAACTAGTCAAAGTCAACTTATCAGATTATTTAATTTCTACAACATACAGGTAATTTTTAATTTATTAATCATCCTGATAGTTTTTAATGTACTGGTATTTGCTTTATTTTACAGCCATTATAATATAAAATTTTGCCACCACCTTCTGATTTTCACCGATTACTAATCAATAAGTTGGGATGTTGCTATCAGATCGGACACATAACATCAGTACCTAATATGCAGTTGTCGTATAGTTTTTTTTTTTTTAAATCAGTATTTAATTGTGAACAATCTTTCCTTCCTTTACAACCTGGTTTAATAGGGATTCACAATAGAGCTTTTGGCCTACTATAGCGTTTCATTTTTTATTAATAACTTGTCGACTGTTGTAATTTGTTATTATTTAATTTGTTCTGGAATGGTACAAAAAAAAAAAAAATTTTATATATTTCTAAACGTAAAAACAGATCTCTATGTTCTAAATATTGTGGCGGTTTTTGTGTTAAATCTATAAAAACATATAGCTAGTTTTTTGAGTTGAATTAACATCAAATATTTAATAATTGTTCATGTCTCATTAACTGATGTTAATGGAAGTATGTTAATCGCTCTAGTATGATTCCCATTGATAGTCCTTTTTAATTTCAGTTATTTTATATTCAATATGCAGTTATAAAAACATGTTTTTCATCCGTATTTTAAATGTATTCTTTTTAAAATGACTCGATTTCTTATTAGTTATTTTGTAGTCTTGAATATCTCAATATTTTATTAAATATTATATTATAATGGTTAAACAATAAAACATTAAACGTGTTTATTTGTTTTCTACTAATACAGGATCTTTGAAATAGTGTGTTTTGGTTTTAGTATCAACTAGACCATTAGTTATTAGACATTACCTAATTCACATAATGTGTACGGTTTTATACATATTTCATAAAAAATAATTTCCCTCGATAAATTATGGATATATTAAATTTTCTTATGATTCATACCTAACTTATACTTTCTGTATATTACGCCTAATTGTAATTTAATTTTACACTACTTAATAGATATTTAATATATTATACATATATTTATATTTGTTAAATGTAGACGATGCAATTTGATCATTTTAATGTTCCCGTCTTGTCTACTGGATCGCCAATCCATTTCGTATTCTGAAAAGAACTCTCTCTTTTTAAATTATTCAAATGATAATTACATTAGATCCAACAAAAATTGTATTGCCAATATGCATATTTGGAATTCAATTCCGCCCTATAGCAATTGATGTGAGGTTAAGTACCTTACAGTATCGACAGGTCTTCAAGTGTTTATAAAGGTATATAAATACTAATTGTATTTATTACAAAGTCGAAAAGATAAAAAGACTTTAAATAAAAAAAAAAAAAAAAATGATCAGTACTTTTATATAAAAAAATAATAAGGTAAAATATATATATATCTGATTTTTTTGTTCAATATTAATACTGAATTTAATACTAATTTAAAAGGTAGGTGCATTACTAATCGTGCAGTGACATAATTAACAATATTTTACGATTTTAATGGTTTATATAATAATATTGTTACATGTACTTGTTGTCAGTACGAACAAGACAATCGTTATGACCATAATAGGTAACCAATTAGTATTTATAATTATTTAGATATATTATATTACATAATAACTACTCATATCTTATCGCTTATCAACCTCAATCATCGAGAAACGGACTGTATGACGAAAATATACTTAAATATTAACATAATACAATATAAATTTGTTAAAATGTATTTCTAAATTATTTAAATTTTTTATGTTTATCGGTTACCATAACAATGCAATTTAGATTTTTCAGTTATTCTCCGTAGTCCCTAGGGATGTGCCCTTCCCCTTTAATCCGTACATGGCAAACACGACTGGTTTTGATTTAAAAAAAATTATTATTAGGCATTAGAACAACAAAGTCGAACAAATGAAATAATAAATTAATAAAATACGTGTATGCATTGTACAACTATATATATATATATATATATATATATATATATATATATATATATGCGTGTCGTAAGTTACACAACAATTACAAAAAAAAAAAAAAAAAAAAACACGTACACAATAGCTCCGGTGTTGCTATGCAGCATCGGTGGCCGGGCGTCATGTCGTTGACCTTTCTAGAGATTGTCGGCAGAATTAATGGATTAAAACATATATTACTAATATTCTGATACAAAAAGCTGAAAGAGAAGTTCAGAAAACTGGATAACAATAAACTCTTAAGCATTTTTATCAGTCTT
Organism: Tuberolachnus salignus; assembly: GCA_956483605.1. NCBI lineage: Eukaryota > Metazoa > Arthropoda > Insecta > Hemiptera > Aphididae > Tuberolachnus > Tuberolachnus salignus. The sequence continues at coordinate 12,045,245 of OY101431.1, forward strand.
TTAATGAAGTGAGTTTTTATTTTTCTATTAAGTGAGAATTATTAAACCAGTTATTTAATACTTGCATACTATTTAATAGTTTTTGTCACTACGCATGTGGAAAACGCAATTATTAGGAGAAAGTATTGTACTTAACAGATTTTCATCAAAAGAAATAATTACACTTAAAATTCAGGAACCAAATACACAAGCAGGATTATTTAAAGTGTAAGATAAAAAATTGTTTTCATACTTGTTTCTCACGTGAAATTTTAATATCATAAATAATAGAAATAAAAATAGATCGAGAGTTTTGTTTATTTTCTAGAGGAGAAACATTGTCACTGAGTTTTTTATTTATTTATATATACAAATATAATTAATTTGTACAATTAGTATTTGATCGATTCAGTAATAATTCGATCACAAAACGGAACATCCGAAAATAATAGTTTGTTAAGTCATTGATCAGTTCGCATACAATAAGTAAGCAATAGTAGTGTACAATTATAGTACATAAGTTATAAAAAAAAAATAAAATAATACAGTATTATAAACTATAATGACAAATAGTTAATTGATATTTTATTCTTAGTCAGACGTGTTTTATAGATCATATTATCACATACGATCAACAAAACAAATCCGCATTAACACAATTATTACAACTAATGAATATAACAACTACGTACACAATCAGTAATTTTGGTGTTGTGTAATTCTGTTGTGGAAATATAGATTTAAACATAAATTTATCAAATAATTAAAAATGATTGTACATATTGTAGTAAATGTTAGACTATCAACAGGTTATTTAATATAATTATAAAAATGGAGAAAATGCTAGAATATTATGCTGCAAACACGAAGAAAAAACCGTACAATCAAGAACAGGTTCAAACTTACAAAACTTAAAAGTATGAATTTGACTAATTAAACAAATTATTAATAATAAATATACTACATGTTTAATGGTTACCATCAAGTTTAAGAAATAATACAAATAAAAAATGTAAAAATGCAAAAATCATTTATATATTATGATTTTGTGATAAGGCAATTTATGTGATAGTGTAATTGTGTAAAAAAAAGAGCTGATGATATACCCTCATTATTTTAACCCCACAGAGAATAAAGACATATTTTATTATCTATGCAACATTTTATACAGGATTATTTCGTTGGCGATGGTTGGCAGTACTTTTTCGTTTTTAGCTGTTCAATGAATTTTACTATCAGCGTTTGTGTATTCTTTATTAACATATTTACTGATAACATATTAATAAGCACGTGTATACCGGAATATAGTTGAAAATTTCTTAAATTCGACTAGAGACCGATTCAAAAATTGTACAGGATGTCAGAAGAGGAAGATTTTACTTACGTGAGAAAACTGAAAACAATTCATTATGGATCGTTAGAAGATCAAGAACGTAACCGTTTGGTTACTTTGCAGGCCGTCTCTGAAAGTAATATCGACCAAAATGTCCCAAGAAATATTAATCTATCCAATGGTAGTTATATAATCAATTAAGTATAATTTATCTAGCCAAACAAAATATTATTTAGTTAATATTTGCCAATTAATTGTTTAAAGAATATTTCAAATTGGAGGGTGCTATATCCAAAGACAAGAAAGCTTTACTTGAAGAATTTGAACGCAAGAAAAAAGCCCGTAACGTGCAAGTTTCTACCGACGATGATGAAGTTAAAAGAAATCTCAGAGAACTCGGACATGTTTTATGTTTTTTTGGTGAAGGGCCTGCCGAAAGGAGAAATAGATTGCGAGAACTACTATCAAAGTATGTAGTACTTTTAGAGTTTATTTTTTACAGAAATAGTCAATACGTTTTTTAATAAAAATACATTTAAATGATCTCTAGCTTTTAAAATGCGAGAAAAAATTAAAAAAAAAAAAACTCCTGTGCCTATAGTGCGAAGTAAGTCCTTTTTGTGTGATTATTCTTTATAAGTAAGATACTGAAATTTAACAATATTTTTTATATTTTATATAATTAACTGTTACATGTATAATGATATGTTATAATGAATATCAAATATTTATGTTTTCATTTAAATTAAAATATTTTCTCATTCCTAAAAGCCATGATCCATACAGATCTGTTTAAGGATTCCTTATTTATGAAGGCATACAAAGAAAAGTTGTCTATTAAGTTTTTTTGGTTTCCTGACAATTTTTTTCCCCATCTCAAATGTCTGATATTAATCTTTTAATATATATCATAGTTATTATGGTATTAATATAATTATATATTTAATGATTTAGGTTAGCAGAAGAAACTGTAGAAAAAAAACCAGAGGAAAAAACAAATAAACAGCAAATAAAAGAACAGGATACAACATGGTACCATGAAGGACCACCATCATTATTAGAAGCAAGGGTATATATTGCAGGTATAAATTATATCATTTACATGAAATATATTTGGACAGAACTTCATAGTTTTATCATTATTTTAAGTAAACCAGTGTTGTTTTTTTATTGAAAAATCTTTCTTTGTTCCTTAGTCCCTTTCCCAGTAAAGAAGTTGAAAAACACAACAAACATCTAACATTATAACATATTTTTTTTTAGAGTATTCTTTGTTAAGGTCACATTTTCGTTTGGAAAAACTCAAAGAAGAAGCCAGTATACCTGAATCGACAATTACATCACGTTTACAAAACTTACACAAATACACAGCATCTCTCTCTATTTATTGTAGTCAAATTGGTGATATTAGACCAATATCATCGTGTCGTTTTAGCCCAGATTCCAGGTTCATAGCCACATCATCTTGGTAAACAATTTTTTTGATTTTAAAATAATAATTTTCCATTATATTTTTAAAAAAAATTTTATTTATATTTTTTTCTAGGAGTGGATTATGCAAGTTATGGTCAGTTCCTGATTGTTCATTGATTAAAACATTCAGAGGACATAATTGTAATGTCTCATCAATAGCATTTAATCCATACGCAGGCACTGGCGAAAATGTATGCGATCTTGTGTCATGTGCTAGTGATGGTTCTGTAAAACTATGGTCAATGGATAGGTAAGTAATTACTAATTTACCAATATAAAAATGCAATTTTGTTCATTAATGCGTTCATTTCATTTGAAATTATATATTTTCAGTAAAAAGGAAGAACCTGTTGCAGACCTGTATGGTCATGCACCATATAGAGTATCAAGGGCTGTTTTTCATCCATCTGGTAGGTTTTTGGGCTCTTGCTGTTTTGACAATTCATGGCGATTATGGGATTTAGAACAAGGAGAAGAGGTTCTGCATCAAGAAGGACACTGTAAACCAGTTTATTGTATGTCATTCCAATGTGACGGTTCAATTGTGGCAACAGGGTAAACAGATATTTTACTAGTTAGTATTTTAACTTTTAAGATTGTAATTATAAAACATTGTTTATTTTTTTAAACAGGGGCCTGGATGCTTTTGGTCGTATTTGGGATTTGCGTACAGGAAGATGTATTATGTTCATGGATGGTCATTTAAAATCTATATACTGTATAGACTTTTCCCCCAACGGGTAAAATATTTTTTATCTTATGTTTCCATGGCTTTTTGGCAATTTTGTTTAAATTATTATATTATGTTCAGTTATCAACTAGCTACTGGCAGTGAAGATAACACTTGTCAGATTTGGGATGTTAGAAAAAGACAAACTCTATACACTATACCAGCACACATGAATATTGTATCAGGACTGAAATATCAATCTGAAGGTCATTTTATTGTTACATCATCATTTGATAACACAGTCAGGGTAATAATTTATATAGTTATTATTAATTTATTTTAAGGCATTGATATCTCGTGCACATTATTTTATTAAAACATAAATACTCAATTGTTTTAGATTTGGGCCAATAAAACATGGCAATTGCTCAAAACACTATCTGGCCATGACAGCAAAATAATGGGTGTGGACATATCACCAGATTCTAAATACATTGCATCCTCTTCTTATGATAGAACATTTAAATTATGGGCATCTGAATAATTATAATTGTTTAATTTAAGAAATATGCAATTTGTATTTATTAACATAATATAACTTAACAACATTTTTTTATAAAGGATTTGTTCTTTTAGAAATTACTGTTACTACTTTCGAAGCAGTGCCATTGATGACGATTTATTATATACTCATCACATTCTCAGTCCTTATTAATTCTTAAATACATATTCCAAATATTCAAAAAAAAATATTTATAATTTTTAAATTATTAATTCTACCATAAAATATTAAACCTTATACTTATTGAATATTAACAGTCAATGTACAATAACAACTATAAATAATTATATTTAAATATACTTACTATTCTAAGGGTAAATAATTAACGAAAATATGTTTACTCATCATAGATATTATTAATATTCTGATGGAATCCTGTAAACATAGTATTTATATGTGATTTACCAGCTGGTATTATCTATAAATGTACATATTTCCTTAGCTAACTGTTGGTTAGCTAAGCTGTTTACATCTGTTCTACATATACATCTTATATATTACTTGCTAATATCCCTTATAAAACATTTGTATAACTTCCAAAGTAATAATTAAGGGGATTTTCTCCAATTTAATAACATTTGAAAATTAGCCCATATAGCCATTTGATTAGCTTTTATATCATTCTATAGTCTTAACTTTTATTTTATTAAGATTCAAATACTTTTGTTGTTCGAAACTGCCATATATTAGGCATATGCCATTTAAAATAAGATAATTAAAGTAATATTTAAATTCATTAATGTCATATTATAAATAGTGCAAGAAAATGTAGAATTTATTCATAACCCTGTAAACACAAAACTGTGTCCGTGGTTTAATTTATAGTCAAATGGCTGCAGGGAATGAAAATAGTAAGTTTTAGTGGTAAGTTTTATTTATAATATTTATAGCAACAATCAATTATGTACACATCAATGAAAATTGATATAAATTATAATTAACACAGATAAGCGGACACCAACTATACGTGGGGACATATGTAGGTAAAATTGTCAGATTTTAATTATCAAAACACTTTACTTCTATGGATATTACTATAACAGTAATTACATTAAAAATACAAATGTAATTCTGTTATACTGTAAATTGTAAAAAAAAAAAAACCTGATTATATTTCTTAGTTCTATTGTTTAGAATATTTTATTCAATAAAAATATAAAATATTTCTATACAAAAATTAATAATAATAATTTAATAATTTAATAATAATTATATGTTTTGGCCTAGTCGTTCCGTAAATTGAGGGGATAGCCACACTCACTGTCTCACCGTGCGAGAGCAGTTGTCTATCTGGGCGGCGTAATCAAGATAAGTCGTAAATTAATATTTAGAAAGCAATTTCGTTTTTGTATTTAATGATTTATACTTCATTCTCGTGTTCACCTTTTATACTTAATATTTTATATTTTGTATATTTATTAATTTCGATGGTAGCCATTAATCATCCACATCATGAATAGATCATGAAAAACATCATGAAACAATTCTTGGAATAGTGTAGATGAACCTAATTCCACAAAGTGGCTGCGACGTATCTTAAATATTATTACAATTTCTTACTACACTGGTTGTGCACGCTGTTGTTATATTCATTAGTTTTTCATTAGTATTTTATTATCTCATGCGTTTTAATGTTTCAATTCTCTATCCGTTTATATTTACTTAATTTATGAAAAACTCGTGTGAGAAACGAGTATGAAAACATTTTTAATTTTAATTAAAGTATTTATTTTTATATGTATTTTGTTAAATATATTTTTGGTTAAAAATGGATATCGTAAACACTTATAGGACAACCAGAGATGAGGGCAGTATAATATGTGCTCAATGTAAGTGATAGGCCACTGTACTCTACCTGGGAAGACTCAATAAATGCAACATGCTGCAATTTCTTATATTTAATTTTTGTCACTTTAAAATTATTAGATTCATTTCATTATTTTAATAGTTTTAATAATAGTATATAGTCAATTGCAATGTTCAACATAATATCTAATGCAGGATATTACTATATCAATTGTAGAACATGCTTCTATTTTTTATTGAAAATCTGTTTGTGTATAAAAAAATAAGAAAAATAAGAATTTTATTTGTATAAAAAATAATCCTAAGATTACTTAGTCTATATTTCCCCCCCCCAAAAAAAAAAGATATTAAAAAAAAAATATAAGTTTCTTAATATATTATTTATTTTGCTTGGTCATATTTTATATTTTGAGAGTAGTGACAAATGTATTGGTTTTTAATTTATGTATGTTCTTTTTTTGTGACTGTAAACAACTTTTTGTCCAAAAATCTTGCTACATTTAAAATTTTAAAAGGAAATTATTTTGTCTAGTTGGTGCATTTAGGAGGTGATATTTGTATTTGGTAAAAATAAAATGGCCAAATATAATGAATTCTAATAAATTGCTCTTTAACATTTAATTGTAGTTAAACTTATAAGCACCTACAGTGTTGGGTGAATATATAATAATCTATAATTAGTAATCAAATATTTTAAATTCAATATTAAGTAAATATGTTTAGAATATTATCATGCTGTGTGAGTTAGACATAATAATCAGACAATATATTTTACAAATTAAAAAATAAAAACTAATTTTATACATTGTCAAAGTGCCTTCACTGGAAGGTTTCTTTAATCCGTCATTCATGACATAAAATCATTCATTACTTGCACTCATTGTTCAAGATGTAACAGACTGTGAAAATAAATGTTTAAATTTAAAAAAAAAAAAAAAAAATTGTATACATTAATTTAATACTACTGAATGTCAATTTTTTTAAATTCAAATTTGTTTTATAATACTACACAATGCAATAAATGTGTAATTTAAATGTTCAATTCTAAATATTTATAAAACATTAAGCATTGACAAATATTACCCACCCATCAGGGTAATAAATAATATTTTTACAATATACCATAATTACCAGCAGCACACATAGTGAAATATTAAACGATAATCTGATTAAAAAATAAAAAATTAACTAACATACATAATATTCCATAATTTCTTTTAAAAAACAAGTTTTACAAAATTAATTTTTTAATGCAAAATAATAGATGGAATTGTAAAATAAAATTGCAATACAAATTAATAGAGTACCAGATTGATTCTTAAAAGTTTAAAACGTCAATAACAGATGTTAACAGACAAACATTTATAAAAATATCACGATAAATGTACTTTTGGTGGTTGGACAAAACTAATTATGATACTTGACTATTTAGCATTCCGACATAGTATGGTATCACCCACGATATTATAACTTAAAGGAAAGCATTAGCGAGTTGGTCATTGTCTTATTATATAGGCTCTCTGGTCGTACCCAAAGAAAAACATTATGAATAATTGACTAATAGAACTGTTAATAAAAAAATAATTAAAGTGATAATAATGTTAACGACTACTTACATGCGAAATAAATATAAATTGTATATATGTACATGACATATATTGTACAATTGTTGTTTTACCATTCCGTCGCCGCTGCCACTGCGGTACGGTGTATGGCTTTCAGAATGTTTAAAACGGCGACGCTGTCACTCGTTATTATTGTACCGAAATTCTCCTATATCACGACATCGTCGGCGGCATACGAATATCCGAGACGTGAGATCGTCACGTGGGTCCCTGGTTCGAATGGGAAGCGTTTTGTATCATATTCTCAACCGACCGTAACGAGACCTTCGTAACGAAACCTTCGGCGGCAAAGCCTGAGACGCGAGACCGCCGTGTGGGCCCCTGGTAAAAACGGGACACGTTTTGATATTATGACCGTACTATTCACTGTACGTGTCCAAACTTTGTCATCGAAAAATCGTTTTATCTTATAACAACGAGTACGATTTAGCGTATAACAGCCGTTAGAAATTAAAGAATTAATGAATTTTTTTAGTTTCCTATCTATAAAAGGTTTCGAATGTTTTGAAAGATGGTTTACGATAGGTGACGTTCAGAACTTTCTTTATGATTCTATATGTATTCCAATAGGTCGATAAAACCTACACGATATTAATAATTAGGGCCCGAAAATGATGTAGAAAAACCTACAGAAAAGGTATTGTAAAGTCACAAATAATGCTACAAGAATATGTTTTGTAAACTAGTAAATGCCATTAAAAAATGTAAACTTTTTGTTGAAAATGATTTTATATACATATGATAACTAATTTTGATAGACTTGAAAAACAAAAAAAAAAAACGATCTCCTCGGATAGGTAACACTGTTGGTGCTTATAAGTTGAACTAAAATTAAATGTTAAATAGCAAATTATTAGAATTTGTATATTTATCTATCCAATGATACCTTGTAATAATTGATGTGTTTAGTATAATAATGTACTGAAATTTTAATTATTAAAAAGGAAAAAAAATCAATAAATTTGCATAGGGATACAAGTTACAATATCCTATTTGAAATACTGCTCTAATCACTAGTTGCAGAATAACTGTTTACGATAACCAACTTTGACCAACAATATACTTAAAAAAATATATATGAATATATATACTTTACACTATTATAAAACTATTAATATTATAAATGTTTTCATTCCTTTTTTTCACACACAAATTTCATTAATTTAATAATAGAAATTAAAATAGAATTTTGTTTTTTTTATATACGAGTTACATTGTAACTGAGTGTTATTTTTTTTTATTGAAATATACAAATATAATTAATTTGTACAATTGGTATTTGTTTGAATCGAGGATTAATCGATTATAAATAATTACATCTTAAAAATAATATTTTGTTAATAGAAGTGTATAATTATAGTAGAGAAGTTATATAAAAAAAGAAAATCATACCAACAAAAAATACTGAACTAATAGTTAACCACTTATTTCTAGTAGGAGGTATGAAATTAGCATTAAAACAATTATTAGAACCAATGAATATAATAACAGTGTGTATAACCAGTGTACTTAAAATTTTAATAATATTTAAATGTTGCATCCACTTGGTGAGAATTACGTGTTTCTATAATATATGGACACATTTTTTGATCTATTTATGAAGTGGGTAAAATTTATTTTTTTTACATTGTGTATTGTTTTAGTTTTATGTAATTGTTTTTAAAAAATAAATGATTATTTAATTTAGTGGATTTTATATATTATTTTATATTATATGTGTACCATATATATATATATATATATATATAGATATATATAGACTTGTATAAAATTATCTGAATATCCTTGGTATTGTGTTATTGTGTTGTAGAAATATTAAATATAAATATTAACTTTTACATTGTATAAACGTTGGAGTCAATCAATCAGGTAATTTAATATAAAAATGTATCTATAAATTGAACGGATTGTAGTTTTTGATCGTTGACAATACTCGTCTTATATCAGTTGTTATTTAGACTAGCAATAGGATATTTTATGACTTTAAAAAAAGCTAGAATTGTATAGTGGGAACCCAAAGAAATGCCTGTTAAGTCAAGAAGAACAGAATCAAACTGCCAAAACTAAAAAGTAAGAAATTAACTTATTAAATAACCATTAATAATAAAAAAAAGTTTCATGTTTAATGGCCACCATCATGTTATTTAAAAATATAAAAAGCGAACACGAGATAGAAGTATGAATGACAAATTATCAAAACATAATTGCTATGTGAATTTTTATTTATGATTTACTTTAATTACGTCCTTCAGTTAGGCAGTTACTCATGCACTTAGAGACTACGAGTTTGCCTGGCCCTTAGATTTATCACGTGACTAAGACTAAACACATAAAATATATTATTTTATAAAAATATATTGCTGTGTGAATATTTATTTTAATAATTAAATAACACGCAGTAAATTTTATTATTATTATTTAAACAATACAATAAAAGCTAAAAATTAAAAAAAAAAAATTCTATTTTTAGATTTATGAAAACACATTGAGAGTAAAATTTACTTACAACATATACAGTACTAAAATTATTTTATAAATCGTATAATAATAAAATTGATATTAAGGTAGTCCGAACTATGTAGTTAGATATTACTTAACAATACTAAAAAAATCAAAAATTCTGTATGTCTAATTTGTTAGCCTTTCATCCACCTAATAATTTTATGAGGATATTACTTCATACACAATAATAAATGGGTCAAATACCCATCCCATAGTTAGTTTAATTATTTAACCTATTTAATTAATAAAATTAATTTACATTTCAACTAGAATTGAAAAAAAAACATTAAAGATTGACAATAATAAAAATAATATATAAGCCAATGATAGACATTATTTGGAAAAATAGATGTAGATTTAACATCTTCATTAACAAAGTTATACTACTAAGTTGAATATATGTAAAAATTTTTTAAACACTTTTAGCATTAAACAAAACTTGTATCAAAAGATTATAACGAAAATTTAAAACAAATCGGACCATAGAAATCCAAAATATCTAAATATCTCAATAAAAATGTATGTATATCATAAAAGTTAGATATATTATAATAAACTTTATATATTTTTCGTTATTTTTAGTTTGTATATATTATTATATTATATTTTGTACTGTATAATATTATCATTAAAATAATAATATAAGTATGTGTTTTGTTTAGTTCATGTATTAAAAATATTTTAATGCCTCCTCCACCGAAAATTGATCCTGAATAGATGCTTGATTTAATGTCGGTTTGATAGCTTTCCTAATTATTTTTCTTGAAAACTATGTTATGAATATTCGACATTTTAAAATTGTAAAAACAAATATTTGTATTCACATTTTTTTCAACGAATTACAACTATACAATACAATTAAAGTAATCATAAATTACGTTATTATAGACACAGTTATTTAGTGGCACGTATATAGTGAAATATTATCAATCCAATAAATCAGTTTTTCATTTATTGTTTCACATAGATAATAAATTGTACTTAGGTGTTTTAAGAATTGATTTTTTCAAATATTTGTGGGTATTAATAATCATTATCAACAAAATTTGTACATATTTTAATAGCATTTTCATGTTTAAAAAGCATTTTTTTGTAGCGTTATTGGTAACTTTTCAATGCCTTTTCTATTGGTTTTTCTTAACCCTAATTGTTAATATCGTGTAAGTTTTATCGGCCTGTCGGAAACCATCTTGTAAAATATTCGAACAATTTTAAAGATAGAAAACCAAAAGAATACTTTAATTTTCATCGTACGGTTGTTTTACACTAAACCGTACTCGTTGTTTGGAGATAAAACGATTTTCGACGACGAGGATTTCAGACTCGGTAACTTTCGCACTGGCGTGTCTCAAAACGTGTCCCGTGCGTACCAGGGGCCCACGCGGCGATCTCGCGGTTCGCGCTTCGGTGTCGGTACGGTAGGTCAAGAATATATTACCAATCGAGTTCCATGCATCCCAGGAGTCTACGCGACGGTCTCGCTTCTCGGATACTCGTGCGCCGCCGCTGACGATGTCATGGTTCGAAGGGTCGAGCATTTTTTCGTACGATTATTACGGCCGGCGGGAGTCGTTATTCTAAACGTCCTGAGAGCATACAATTATACCATACTTTGCTAGGAACACATAGGAAATCAGGATCTCTCACTAGCTGTATTCTGCTTATGATAACATTATAAAATTATCAATATTTCCTTTTTCCAGAATAATAAATTTACACACAAACCATACAATTTATATTTTAAGAATCACTGGTATTATCGATAAACATTCACATTATTTCCGTAGTAACTATATTGACTTAATTTATTATTTCATTTTTTATTTTATAACAATGATTATATATATATTGTCAATTAAGTCAAATGTCTATAATGTAAACATGAAGAAAGGAATAAAGTTATTATTAATTAATAAGTACCTTGCGTCATGAGCAGGCCTCGAATTTTTATGCACGTGCATATTTGTTATGAAGTAGCATATTAAAAATCTGATTCGATACAAATTTGTTTTATTATACCTACAAATAAAATACAAAAATGTATGTTGCATATTGTACTAAATTTATGTCTATGTTATTTTGAATTAAACATATTAATGCATATTATTATGATATTAAATGAACAAAAAACAAATATTCAATAGTTGAACATTTTAATTTAATCAATTTAAAAATAAAGAACTGCTGAACCCTGTCGTCTAGCCTATATTTTAAATAGCACTACTGAGTATTGGTTGTAAATTTTTATGATCAGCCCAGTCTTTTCTGACATTTTAATTTTAGTTTTAATTGTTGACGTCGTATACCACCTCAACACGAATTTTTTTTTAAATAATGCACATTAGAAGTTTACTCTCATATAAATGCGTATTTTATAACAAAATAATTGTGTAGTTGAACATTTTTTACGTATGCACATATTCCATTGCTTTTTAGTGCATTAAGTTCCAAACCCGGGTTACGAGTATTATAATTATTTGAATAATTTCATTTTTTTTTTGATCAACGTTGTCTACCTTTTCCGTATATACGAAGTTTAATAATTATTTTAAAAATGGTGATTATTTATTAATAAATAAACCTTTTTATCTCCCATTGGAATTACATTGTAATATAGTAGAAATATCCATTTCTAATCATAAAGAAAAAAAAGTTTACAAGAAGAGCTTTTATATATTTTTAATAATTTAACCGATAACTTACTTATACAACCAAAACAAATACTATATATTCCTATAATCGGATCATTGGATCATTAGGATTTATTTAATATTCAATATTAGCAACTTTATCTCTCATTAATGCAATCATTATTCTCTTTGAGAATAATAGTAAACAAATTTAAAAAAATTTCATAATTTTTAAACACATATCAATTTTATAATCAATCATTGCAATTGTATAAAGTGGAAAATATCAACGAAGAAGAAATAAATAATAGAGAAAAAGATTTTTGAAAAATATACAATTTTTTCCTAGAGAAAAGTTTTAAATAATAGCTAAAATTAATGGGTATAAACATATGAAAAATGTATGATTTTAAAATAAAATTGTTTTACATTTTATTTGTGTTGTAATAATTATCTGCTATTAAAATAGTCCAACAAATCTTGATAAAAGATTAAGTAAATATAAAATTACTCCATTTAATTATGAGAAAGAAAAAAATTATAAAAAATCTATATTTCCACAACAAGTCCGATGTTTAATTCTAAGATCATCAGGATCTGGTAAAACTACATTGTTGTGGAATATTATTACAAAATATTGGATTCCTTATAAAAAAATGAACAAATTTATGAAAAATTACAAAAAATATTTAATTGTTTTGAAAAAATTGAAACAATTATTTCTAACAATAATTTAATTTTTGTTGACAAATGTAAATCTGATAGTTTAGTTATTTTCAATGATTGTATTTAAGAAAACCAAACATTAATTAAAGAATTTTTTGAATAAGGAAAACCGAAAAAAAAAGTCTCATATTTATTTAAGCCATTGTTATAGTTTGGTGGATTTACAACTTATAAGAAGTAATTTAAACTTTTTAATTGTTTTTATACAATCAGATTATTACATAAAAAAAATATGGAGCGATAAACTAATTAGACATAAATTTGATTTTGTTTTGGAAAATAAAACGTGGGATATAGTATTAAATCCAGAATTCACCTTAGGAGAAAAAACGGCAGCTTATGTTACTACAAGAAAATTTATAATGTGTTTTAACAATTTTTATTTTTCATATATTAAATGTAACCTAATTTAAATGAAACACAATTAAAGTTGCTTTCAATAAAAAAAATACAACTATAAGTGGATAAAATTCATGATTTAGGTATAGCAAGTACAATTAAAAGAAGTGATTGTTTTTCTTTAGATTATAATGTACTAACAATAAGTTCTGGTTTTCATTTAACATTAGAAGGAAGTATAAATATTTTAAGCAATTGGAAAGTTTTCTAATTTAAGTTAAGGTATCTTTAAATATATAAGTATTATTTTCAATAAAGGATTTACAAAAAACTCAAATGATGATGCTTTTTTTTAGAAAAACCAATAATGATAAAACATCTCCAGTTCTAGGACAAATTGAGATTAAAGAATTTAAAATTAAAATTCCATCAGTGGAAATTCAAAACATAAATAAATTAAAATTAATAAAAGAACTAACAGTTTTATCAAAGACAAATAATTATAAATTAGCAATGTATTGAAAAATTATATTTACAATTTATAAAAAAACCATACTTTTTGATATTTGACTTGGTTTGGTATTTATTAGTTTCACAAATCAGGGAGGTTTTTTTGCCGCACCCTGTATAACCATATTCTACTTTTTTATATACATCATATGATATTCATTTTATATTAAATTTGTTTAATTAAAATTAAAAACAAATTTGTTTTATTATTATTATTTATAATCATACAATTATTTATTATGTGATATAAAAATACAAATTGATTATATATACATATATTCTTATAATGGTTTTTATAAATTATTTTATATATTCTAATTAAACAGGAAGAATGATTTTCTTTAAATAAATGTGTGTTATATTTTATGTTTTATTAATAATACACACAATTATATAAAAAAATTTAAAAAATAACGTGAACATAAAAAAGTAAACTACATTTCGCCGCGCTGCCACACGAATTATAAGTATGTGCCAAAATTCAATTATATGTGATATGTCGGTGTTACACTAATAGTTGGACTCGAATAAAATATTTTAGTGTTCTAATATATAATTTGAAAATAGACTAATCGTACCAGTTGGTCATTAGGTTAAGGTGAAGTTGTAGGTTTGATGAAGCGGTTACTGGATTTTCAATAATTGACACAATGACTTTATCGTCAGCATAATCAGCTACCATGGTTTGAGGCGTGGTGGGCTGATCAGCGACATAGATGATGAATAGAGTTGGGGATAGGATACTCCCTTGCGGGACGCCAACATGGATTTTGGATATTTCTAAGTATGCTGAACGATAGTGTAATTGAAAGTGTCGATCAGTTAAGTAAGATTTCATTAGGAGAAAGAAAGCTTTTAAGTTTGAATAGTAATCCGTCATGCCAAACTCTGTCAAACGCTTGGGAAACGTCAAGAAATACACAGGTACAGTAAAGTTTTTTTCCCAACGAGGGCGATATTGCCTCGACGATCCTATGAGCTTGATAAATGGTACTATGTGAGGATTTGAATCCGAATTGGGTTTTCGGCAGAATATTGTTACTGACAATATATGGAGTCATTCGTTTAAGAATAAGTCTTTCTAATATTTTAGATAAGAAGGGCAAGAGACTTTTTGGCCTGTATGAGGATGGGTCGTCCAAGGGTTTATCAGGTTTAGGAAATAGTACAATTTTTGTGAATTTCCAAAGGATTGGGAAGAACGAGAGTCTTAGGTTTGTATTAAAAATATATGTTACCAATACTTATGCTTTTTTAGAGAGGCATCTAGCTACTTCCACCGTTATAAGGTCATAGCCCGGCGATTTTTCTTTGAATATTTAAGTATAGCCTGTTTGACTTCATTGGGCGGAAAATATTTTTCAAGATGATTGGAGGGTGAGGGAAGGTCTAAACCTGCTTTTACCTCGTCAACACATTGAGGTATGAATATATTATGATGTGGTTGGAAGGTTTCCTGCAGGTGTGCTTTAAAGACTTCGGCTATATCGGAATCAGAAGAGTGTATGGTCAGGTTTCTTTAAAGGTGTTGAAGGAGTTTTAAGGCTAAGTAACTTTTTAGTTTCTTTCCATAATTTACCGTCAGAATATGAAAGACTGGTTAGCTTTTGTTCAAGTGTGTCCGCTTTGATTTTAGCTAGGGTTTTTTTTAGTGAGTTGGTTAATTTAATATAAGCGCGTTTGTGTGACGGTAGTTGCGTGCGTTGATAAACTGCTCTGGATCTACGTATTTCCACTATAAGTGAGCGTAGCTGTTTAGGATTTGTTTGAGAAGTCGGATCGACATTAAGTATTACAGAAGAGTGATCCGATAAGTCTAAGATGTTGTTTAGAGAGCAGTATAAATTACTCGGAATTTTTGAGACAAATATGTCCAGTATATCAGGTTTTTTCTTGCGCCAATAGGTTGGATCAGGTGGTGGAAGTATTTGGAATTTTTAAATATTAGTAAAATTATGAAGTAGATTGCCGCGTGGGTTTGTGACTCGGCAGCCCCAACTTTAGTGCTTAGCATTAAAATCGCCACCAGCAATAAAGTTGTTAGGAAATGTGTCAAAAAATTCAGTGAGATTAGTGTCTAATATAAGGTGTTTGGGAGGACTTTAAACTGCTACAATAACAATAGGAATATTATTAATTGTGATTGAGATGGCACAGGATTGGAAATGACTTTGAGAGAAGTTGGTGAGAGGATGGAATTTTAAGTTAGTTTTAATAAGTATAGCTGCCCCACCATGTG
This sequence comes from Tuberolachnus salignus, assembly GCA_956483605.1. Taxonomy (NCBI): domain Eukaryota; kingdom Metazoa; phylum Arthropoda; class Insecta; order Hemiptera; family Aphididae; genus Tuberolachnus; species Tuberolachnus salignus. The sequence goes on from OY101431.1 coordinate 12,061,639, forward strand.
ATGTACCATCAGGGTGGTTAGATTTAAGTAAGTAATAGCCCGGGATGGAAATGTGAGAATATTTGGTAAAATGAGTTTCTGAGATTAACGCGATATCTATGCGCTTGTCAAAGAGTACGATCTGGAACTCATTAACATGATTTATAAGGCCGTTAGCATTAAACAGTAAAATAGATAACGAGTAGGAGTTATTCATTATTTTTTTTTAGGAGTGAAGTGATAACTTGTGTCAGGAGAGCAATTTATGGGTTTATAAGAGATTTAAGTTCACCTACAAAGGCGGACATGAGTTGAGTTAGGTCGGAAGGAGGAGAAGGTAGAGGTGGTTGTCTATCTGTGGCCTGCGCATACGTTTTTGGGGGGTTAGATTCGTTTTTTTCTAAAGGGGTAGCGAGTGGATGGCTTTTTTTTACATTATAAGGTTTAACATTTGGTTTGATAGTATCATGTAAGAAAATACTTTTAGAGGTAGGCGATTTTCGTCGCTGGAGTTCCTTGTAAACGCTGCAGCCTCGGTAATTAGCTGGATGATCCCCGGAGCATAGTACACATATGACAGGAGAGTCGGACGACTTAGTGCAATCAGAAGATGGATGATGGGCACTGCATCGAACGCAGCGTGCTGAGTACCCACAATACGCCCGGGTGTGGCCGTAATCTTGGCAATTTTGACATTGGTTTATTAACTTAGGCTTGTATGGTTCTTCAACGTTAATTTTTGTATGTAGAAGGGAAGATAATTGGTAGATTTGGTTAGAGTGATCGGTGGGTTCTAAATCGACAAAGAATAGCGGGAGCTTGTTAGTCTTGTGCAGTACATTCGTGACTTGTCTGACTTTGAAGAGGCGCGTCTCGAGTTCAGATTTTATTAGTTCTATTGGCGTAGTAGGGTGTAGGCCAAAATATAAAAAAATATTCTGAAAGTATAAAAAAGAAAAAATAGTACAATTATATTATTGCTGTACAGTAACACGTCAATCACAAATCGACTGCAATTATAGCGATTGATTTGATAAATAACAAACATACAAAAAATAAAAACAGGCTCGACATATTCGCAACACGAAAGTTTTTAGTTGAAAGTTTGGGAGGCATCGGATAAAATGTTTAAAATTTAAAATTTAAAATTTTTTTAGGTAATCTTTTTATTGTCAGAACTAATGATAATTCATTGTGATAAAAAAAACAAATCTAAACGGAGCTCTGTAAAACAATATTGTTTTAACAAAAACTAAACGGGCGTGCTCGTGAGCAATGAAACTTAAAAGTAGTATTGCGAACCTTAACAGTAATATTGGGTACCAGGCGTGCATGCGTGGGTCATCGGCTTTCGGTGGTATTGGTCGGCCGAGTGGGGTGGCGGCAGAGAGCGGCCAACAGTGTGCGGCGGCGGCTGTTTGGCCCGGGATGATCCATCGCGGTGGCCTTGATTGTATGGTGAATGGTGAAGGCGCAGGGGGGCCTACAAATATTGTTATCGGCGGCGGTGGGCCGTTCGGCCTCGGACAGGCCGTCACAGTGGTGCAGTGGTCGGGCAAGTAGAGGAGTTGCAGGAGGGCCGACTACTCAGAAGAGAATATCGTTGGGTCGGTGTACCAGGATGGCAGGCGAGTATAAGTGGACGCTTATAGGTAACAGTTTGTAATATTATTATGTTAACTATTTTTTATAATCGGTATTGTTGGTCATATTCATAATGTTTTTCTCACTTTTGTTACTCTGGTTATGCTTATAGAGTATATATTATAAGATAGTGTCCAATAAAATATAAAATTTAAATAAAAAGTATCCAATAAAATTTCACCCAAAATTGAAAAGTTTTGGCAGAAAAGAGATGTCAAATATTGCAAACATCAATAGGAAATTAATAATTTGATTTTTATAAAATTAAAATAATAAATAATATTAAATTAAATTGTATCTGTTGTAGTCAAAATTAATAAAAAATACAAATTCGTATAATATTTTAATTATTATTATTATTATTATTTTTTAATTTTATGTGCAACCCGCATAGTAAACTGTATTCAATATATATCACCCAATTAACACTTTTTCAATAATGAAAGGAGAAATAATATCTATTTAATTTTGTAAAATAATAAGTCATTATTTTGTGTTGGAAATGCTCCTTATAGTAAACTGTGAAAGATTTATTGAGGACAATTTATACAATTCTCCATAGGTAATTTTAATTTGTCATATTTACCTAAATGTACCTACACAAATATACTATAAATAAATATCCTTAAATACTACATAACATTAAAAGATTTTAATCTTTTGTAATAACATATTTATAGAAATTTCGTTTGAATTTAGCGAATAATCGAGGGTACACAGCATAAATATATATATATACTAATATATAATATTCTATTACTATATACTAATATTTAATAATACTTGAACATTTGCAAGTTTTTTTTTAACTTGAGCGATATCGGGCCTCCGGAGGAAGCCCATAAAAAAATTATGTATTTAAACTAAATAAAGATTGTCAATACATCGTACCTGATTTTGAAAGACATTTCCGAGGCCTACTTATGTATACCGCAACACTTAAAAAAAAAAAAAAAAAAAAAAAAAAAAAAAAAAAAAAAAAAAAAAAAAAAAACAACAGACCAATCAAAAAATTAACTTTTATTATTCTATATATAATTAAGTTTTTCTTATTCGTATAATTTGGATTATCGATTTATGATAAATTGCCAGAGATGTTTTTTATATATAATCTTTATACTTTTATTATTAATAAATATTATATTTACAAATTTTCAGTTAGGACAAAATATGTTTACAATTAATTCATATTTAAATGTTATTAACACAAGTAAACATTTAATTAAATATAAAAACATTTATTTATAATTTTTGTGATTTTAGTTGTTAAAACTTTAATGTATGTCAGTAAGTATTCTTAAAATTATAGTCTCAAAGGTGCTACTTCAATGTGTGAACTACCAGTATGTTTCTAATTTATTAGTTAGTCTACATACAATCGTAACATCTTATGCTTAAAATATTTATAAAAAATGTGTTTTGATGCCGCTGTATTAATAATTATAATGTTAATAATTTTGATGTTTGCAGAAGTATGGATATGCAGAAATATATACATGCCCTTTACCGTTTCCATTTAATATTCCTTGAATCACATTTTGTCTAATAAACAATTAGTTAAATAATATTAATAATAAATCAAAAACAAAATTAATTCAAATGATATTTTACAATTTTATTGTGAACTAAATGTTGAACGTCATGAATATTAATTTTCCCTTAATTATCTACCGCCATTTAAATGATAGTAAAACGTAGAAGATTTATTTCACAAATGGACTATATTTCTATTATAGTATAAATAAAAAATATAATATTTTTACCTGGTACACATTTATAGCACATCAACTTTTCTTGAGTAACTACAATTATTCCTGTAGAAAAAATGAACATTGTTAGTTAGAAAGTTTTTAATTAGTTATTTTATTAAAAAAAAAAAGATAATTTCATTTGTTAATACAGTAATCATTCGTTATCCAAGGTTACGATAATCCATGGTTGAGTTGAAAATACTTAAATATTTCAATTGAAAACTAAACCCTTTCAATTCTATTATAATACAACTTCATTAACCATTATACAACTATTATTTTAAATATTTTTAGAATCTAAACATACTGTATGGGTATTGAATGACAGCAAAATCAAAGAATTTATTGTACACATTTAAACAAATTAATTTAATATTTCGGATTACCTTTCAAATATCAATGTTTTATATTACACAAGTGTTCAATTAGGTTTGTGATTAAAACATTCAATTTTAAATATACCTATAAATATATATTAATCATTAAACAGTGACAAATGTTGTAAGGGGTGTTACATAATATTTCTAAATCTACCAGATATTCTTGTGTACTACTAGATAAATAAACATATTAATTCTAATATATTATTATTTAACATATAATTGTGGTTCAACTAATACTTTAATAAATAATATAAGTATCTGTTCACCATGTGAAATATATAAGGTTTCGATTATCCACGGTTGAGTTAAAAATACTATTTGTTTAATAATCCATATATTTGTAAGATAATTTTTGTCACATTATTAAGTGTAACTATATTTATAAATATATATATATCTATATATACTATGCTATTAGAGCTAAATGGCAAACAAGATAATCATGTAAGATTAATACAAATTTAATCATATATCATAGATTTGCAATGAAAAGGAAAAGAAACCTATTGCTACTAAACCGTGTTTTATAACACATGACGTTATAGTACACAGGATAGAAAAATACAATTAATTCATATTTTAACAAGAATTGAACAATCATTAATCACTGGTAATCATTATGATAATATATAAATTAACGATTGACAATATTATATTTATCCACAAATTCGAAACAGTATTATACTGAACACATAAATTTCTACAAGGTGTCGCCCGATAAATAAAAATATTAATTCTAATTCGTTACTATTTAACATTATATTGTAATTCAACTAATAAGTACCTGCAGTGGTAGATGAATATATAATAATCCGTACATAGTCTCCAAATGTCCGTCTTTTACTACATATATATCATTTGAAATTCAATATTGAGTAAATATATTTGAAATATTATCAAACTGTGTGGTTTAATTGACATAATAATCAAACAATTTACTGTACACATTTTAAACAAAAATTTTTTTTTGCATCAATCCAATACTACTATACTGAATGTCTAATAATTTAAATGTCATATTAACAATTATGCCCTCCAGATAGGCAGTTACTCCCGCAGTAGGCAGCGACAAAATATTCATTTTTTTTATAGAAATATATTATATATCTATATATATATTTATATAAATATATAGATATATAAGATATATATAGATATATAATTGCTATGTGAATATTTATTGTTATTAAAATTACACGCAGTAAATTTAATTATTATTATAATTTTATTAAAACAATTTTATAAAAAGCTATAAATGAAAAAAAAAAATGTTTTATCTTTAGATATATGAAAACTTATCGAGAGTATGATTTACATACAACACGATTATTTTATAAAAAGTATAACAATAAAAATGTGTATTAAGTTAATCCGATTTATGTATTCACAAAGCACTTAACAGTACTAAATATTATTGATATAATATTATTTAATATATATTTTATTTATTGATATATTATATAAATTATATTACATTAAAACTATTATTATTTTACAGTAAATAATGTCAATAAATTATTTGTTAGTTTTATTATTATTATTTATATAAGCTGTTTGATTTTTCAAGACAAACTGATATTATATTTAATATATGACATTAGGTAAGAAAAAAAAAAAGAATAGGTTTAAATATTTCCTTTAAATATATATCGAGTATATATTTGATTGTTAATATTTTTAATATTTTTGACTCAATACTGAGACTTAAAATCTATCACAATATAAGATAAGAAATTATCGACTATCTTGTATTGGGATACAAGATACTGCCCTCATCAATGGTTGTCCTATAAATGTTTACGATATCCATTTTTGACCAAAAAAATACCTAACAATAAACATATTAACCATAAAAATATTAAACTTATATAAAATTATTAAAATTAAAAATGTTTTTATACTCTTTTCTCACACATGATTTTTATAAATTAAGTAAATAAAAACGGATTGAGAATTGTATTTATGTCATATAAGAGTTACGTTGCCACTGAGCTTTTTTTTTAAATTATATATACATATATTATTAATTTGTACAATTGAAATTTTTCAGTTTTTAGAATCAATCGATTACTATACATATCATTCTAAAAAAAATTTGAATAAGTCATTATTAAACAATAATGAACAATTAGTTAACCTACCGTTATCTTATACTTAATCTTATACCTATTAAATGGCAGTTTCGAACCCCAAAAATATTTAAATCTTAATATAGTAAAAGTTAAGACTATACAATGATTTAAAAGCTAATCAAATGGCTATATGAGCTAATTTTCAAATATTACAAAATTGAAGAAAATCCCCTTAATTATTTTTTAGGGAGTTATACAAATGTTTTATTAAGGATATTAGCAAGTAATATATGAGATGTATATGTAAAACAGACTCAGTGTAAACAGATGTAAACAGTTTAGTTATGCAACAGTTAGCTAAGGAAATATGTACATTTAAACATAATACCAGATGGCAAATCACATATAAATATTGTGTATACAGAATTCCTTCAGAATATCAATAATATCTATGATGAGTAAACATATTATCGTTAGAGATTTACCCTTAGCATAGTAAGTATATTTAAATACAATTATTTATAGTTGTTATTGTACATTGACTGTTTATATTCAATAAGTGTAAGTTTTAATATTATATGGTAGAATTATTAATTTAAAAATTATAAATATTTTTTTCAGAATACTTGGGATATGTATTTATGAATTAATAAGGACTAAGAATGTGACGAGTATATAATAAATCATCATCAATGGCACTGCCTTAAAAGTAGTTGCAGTAAATTTTAAAATAAGAAATCCTTAATAAATATAATGTTGTTAAGTTATATTATGTTAACCAATTTAAATTAGAAAAACTGTTGTACATTGAAAAAAAAAAATTTCACCTGTTTAGAGAATAGTCTATACTGTACGATAGACCGGAAAGGCAGGATGATGCGTTTCCTCCGATAAATGTTAATATCATTTAAAAATATCGACTGTCTCAACATTTTTGAAACGACCGTAAACTCTAAAAATTTTAATTTAAAAAAAAAAAAAACTCGTATAGAACGGCGACGCCGCCGCACATATTAATCGTACGAGAATTCTCTGCATATTATATCGTCGGCGGCATACGAATATCTGAAACGTGTAATCGTCGCGTGGGCCCCTGGTACTCACGGGACGCGTTTGGTAACTTATTCTCAACCGTCATTACCTATTATAGGTCTTATACTTCGGCGGAAAAGGGCGAGACGCGAGACAGCCGCGTGAGCCCCTGGTACACACGGGACGCGTTTTGATATCACGCCAATACTATTCACTGTCCGTGTCCAAACTTCATCGAAAAATCCGTTTATCGCATAACAACCGGTATAATGTAGAGTAAAACAGCCGTACATTGAAAATAAAAAATTGTTTTGGTTTTCAATCTTAAAAAGGTTTCGAATATTTTAAAAGATGGTTTACGATAGGTGACATTCGGAACTTTCTCTACGATTAATTATTGGGGCTAGGAAAATGATGTAATGCTATAAGAAAATGCTGTTTAATAAACATGCAAATGCTATTAAAAAACGTAAACATTTTGTTGAAAATGACTTTTAATACTCACAATTATTGAAACAAATTAAAACATCTAAATACAATTTATTATCTATGTTAGTCAATATATAAAGAACTGTTTTATTGAATTTATATTTCAGGCGATATGCCATTAAATAATCATGTCTATAACAACACAATTCATGATGATGATTTTACTTTTATTGTAAAGTAATTCATTAAAAAAAATTAAATACAGATATTTGTTTTAACATTTTTAAAATTTCGAATGTGCATATAGTTATCAAACAAAATAAATAATCTGACAACCAAAGTACCAAAAAAATGTAATAAAAATTTGTATTTTCAAGCTCCAATATGATTAGAATTTTGGAGAATGACGCAGATGCTACAAATTCTTTGCAGTTATAAAGTCCAAACATTTCGATAAACACTATAATGTCCAATGCCAAAATGTAAAAATATTTAGTTAATAACAAATTAAATGATATCATGTTGATTTATGAGAATAAAGTGTATGAATAATAAATAAAACATGTTAAATAATTTATTAGTCAATAATAAATAATTAATGGATAATAATTATTATTATAGCGCCTTAACATTTGTATTTATATTATTAATTATATAATTAGTATTTTTTTGCATAAAAACTATTATTATTTTTAGTTTACATGAAAGTCTTTTAATTTATAACTATATTTATAAATACAATTACTAGATTAATTTATAATTTGTTGTAACAATAATACAATAATACAATATGCCATTGATATTTAAGCCAATGATAGACAATATTATATTTTTCAACAAATTCACAACATCATTATACTAAACACATCAATGTCTACAAGGTGTCACTGGATAAATATATTAATTAATTTTAATAAATTCAATATTATGTAAATATGTTTAGAATATTATCATGTTGTGTGAGTTAGACATAATAATCACACAATAAATTTTACACATTTAAAAAAATTTTAAAAACATTTAAAATGTCAAATTTGTTATATAACATAATTGTTCAATTAAGTTTGTCATTTGAACCTTCAATTTTAAATATATAAGTAAATATTAATTAAACATAATTAAAAGTGTACATATTAAAAATATTAATACAGCCATGATACAATTTTATTTAAAAGTTAATTTTTCATAGTATGATGATTGGTTCAATTTTAAAATTTAATTGTAATAAACATGAATTGAGAATCCAAATGCATTCTGGATCAATACCCAGAGTGGCCTTTAACAGTTATAAATTATAACATCTATAACAGTTGGCAGAAGAACAATTATAATGACACCATGATATTATAACATAATATGTATTTGATGTTCTTGTAAACAGTACTTCTAGTATTGATTATTAATAATATTCATCACAGTATGTGTGGGGATGCTGAACCGTCCATAAGTTAATTCCGCGGAACGTTTTTATAGCTTCCGATAGCAGTACAAAAATTTACGCTGCGCCGCTCTTATCTGGTATGTATAGCAACATTTTAATTGGGTCTAAATTACGCTAATACGTAACCGCATAGCTAGCAATCGCCGCACACGGGCGAAAGCCCGTTAAACATTTATACACAATATATCTAATAATGGATCCAAATTCAAAAACTTCTATACCAAATAATGGTACTTCATCTCAATTAAATAAACAAAATAAACAAAAAGTCCCTCCTCTCGTCATAAAAAATAACAGACTCCTCTCAAATCAAGATGACTCAAGCTCACCTCCTCCAAATTCCGACGACGAATTTAGATCGCCAAGAATTACCGCTAGGGCACGCGACTCATCACTTACAAACTCATCTTTCTTTCCCACAAAAAATTGCTTCTCGCCATTAGAAACTGAGGATTCGAATCAAGCTAATCCACCAACAAATCTAACAAAGTACAATGGTCCTGAAAACAACTTGAAAGGTACACAGGCTAGACCCAAAATCCCACCAATATACGTCCACAATATCTCGGATTACGTAAAATTCCATGACTCACTAGACAATATAACAATCGACGATTACTCGATAATCAACACAAAATCTGCCTTAAAATTGAACCTATGCTCAGTCGACGATTACAGAGCCACAACAAATTATTTAGACGAATCCAAAATCGACTACCACACTTTTCAACTTCCCGATAATAAACAGTTATCAATAATTATCAGAAACCTTCCTGTAAACATTACCGAACAGTGTATATTCAACGAGCTCATAGAACTAAAATTTGAAGTCACATCAGTTACACGTCTTCAGAACAAATTTAAAAATCCGTTACCTATTGTAGCCGTACTATTGTCGAAACCATCCACAGGTATATACTCCGTAAACAGACTCCTACACTGTGTAGTAGTCGTTGAACCAAGAAGACCATCAAAGGACATTCCGCAATGCACAACTGCCAACGCTTCGCACACACGAAAAAATTTTGCCATCTACCACCTAGGTGCGTAAAATGCGCAGGTGACTATCATTATAGTCTTTGTCAAAAATCGAATGATACGCCGCCTAAATGTGTCAACTGTAATAGTAACCACCCGGCGAGTTACAGAGGTTGTACTTATTACAAAGATATCTCAAAAAATAAAAATAAAAAAAACGTTAATATCAATACATACCGACTACCGCGGAGTAATTTCCAAGCCGAACAAAGTTCCCTCGTGTATACGCCAAATAAACCGCAAGATAACGCGTTCGCCGATAAGCGTTCGTATGCTTCCGCAACGAAAAATAATTTAAATAACCATTCAAACAAAAACACAGATAACGATTTTATGAATTCACTTTTACCGTTAATTAACGCATTCGTATCGCAATTACTGCAGAAAATTATTGAAAATCTACCAACCATCATTATCAGCCTACATATAAATCCAAATGAATCCTCATAGTACTACCTTACTAAACTGGAACGCCAACGGTCTGAAATCTCACAGAAACGCTCTCCTACACTTTCTCAACCACCACAATATTGATATCGCATGTTTAACGGAAACGCACCTATCAAATACAGATAAACTTAATTTCCCCAAATATAAAATGTACCGGGCCGACCGTGTCACACAAATACGCGCTATGGGTGGAGTAGCAATCTTGGACGGTAATCAAATTATTCAACAACAAATGTCCACATTAAATCTATTATGCCTAGAAGCCGTAGCTGTGCTAATTAGGCTCAATAATCGACATGTTACTCTTGTTAGTGCTTATCAACCACCCAGCCGTCATATGCATATCTCAGATTACGAGCAATTATTGAGTCTTAATAGCTCAATTATAATAGCCGGTGATCTAAACTCCAAACATACTTATTGGGGCTGTCGTGTTATTAACCCGAACGGTCGTAAATTACAATCATTTATAGCCAACACGTCCTATACAGTATCCGCTCCAAGTGAACCTACATACTTTCCTTCGGATGTAAATCGACTCCCCGATATATTAGACATTCTTATACTCAAATCAGTCCCATTAAATTGTGTACATGAACCCTTAGCAGAACTCGACTCAGACCATGTTCCGGTAAAAATAACAATAAATTCATCTCACCAAACATACCAGAAAAATGACTCATTAATCAAAGGCAAACCAGATTAGATCAAATTTTCCAACAGTGTGTACTCAAGTCTTGTAATACCTAAAACAATTTCTACGACTAAAACTGCTGAACAAACAGCCGATCACTTCACGGAAGTCGTCACGGACGCTGCGCGAGCTTGTTCAAACCCTGCATCGACAAATCCACCTAGTTTCGGTATCCTACCATCATCTATTTCTTCACTTATACGACGCAAACATATCATTAGGCGCATTTGGCAAAATCAAAGAAATCCTACAGTCAAAAAAACTCTAAATAAACTCACTAAAGAAGTCCAAGTGGCCTTTCAAAACTACAGAGTGTCCTCGTATAATAAATTTTTGTCTAACATGCACCCCGGCGAGTCAAACTTATGAAAAGAAACTAAAAGATTACTTAATCAAGAAATTAACATCACCCCTCCTCTCCACACAGACTCAAAGCTAGTTATATCTGACATAGATAAATGCAACGTGTTCTCAGATATTCTGCACCACACTTTCTCGTATAACCATATAGGTAATATCAACAACGATTCTAGAGTTAAGCATGCACTGGAGCAACCTGACTACTCAGTTCAAAAATGTATTGGTTACGAAACTCCAAATGAAGTTAAGAAAATTATTAAGAATCTTCCTAATAAAAAAGCACCGGGTCATGACAAAATCACGAATCTCATATTTAAAAAATTACCTTCAAAAGGATTCGTCCTGCTATCTACCTTATTTAATTCATTGTTACGTCTTGGTTATTTCCCTGTTAAATGGAAAATAGCAACGATAATTCTTATAAGGAAACCAGGTAAAGACAAGACCAATCCTGATAGCTATAGGTCTATTAGCCTCCTAACTTCGTTATCAAAAATTTTTGAGAAAGTCATACACACCAGACTCCTCGATTATTTGAACATCACGGATGCCATTCCGAAATTTCAGTTTGGTTTCAGATCCAACCACTCTACCGTTCAACAACTTCTACGGATCACGGAACACATCAACTCTGCGTTTGAAATGCACTGTCACACTGGCGCAATATTTATCGACATTTCAATGGCGTTTGATAAAGTGTGGCATGAAGGCCTCCTTTTTAAACTACGTAACATTAATACTCCATAATATCTTTTTAATATAATTCGTTCAATCCTCTCAAATAGACAATACTCGGTCAGAATTAACGACAGTGCCTCTAACCTCAAGTCTATCTCCGCTGGTGTACCTCAAGGTTCCAAACTTGGTCCTATTTTATTCAACCTATACGTTTCCAACATCCCTCAATCACCACGCACACAAATTGCTCTCTTTGCTGATGATACAACCATCTTCACGGAATCACGCAACATCGAAGCAATAACTTCAAATCTGCAAGATCACTTAAATACCCTCTCACACTGGTGTCAAAACTGGAGGATCAAAATCAACGCCTCAAAGAGCAATGGAGTTATTTTTAGTCTACGTCGCTATATTACTCCTCCACAACTGAAATTTGACAGTGAAAATATACCCTGGCAACCGACGGTTAAATCCCTCGGTGTAACTCTTAACAAGCGACTCACGTGGCGGTCCCACATTTCATCCAAAGTCCAGCAAGCATACCAACGCATCTCAATGCTTTATCCTATCCTGAATAAAAATTCAACAATACAAAAAAATGCTCTCTCCTAATTTTTAAGCAAATTATACTCCCAATTCTTACCTACGCTTGCCCGATATGGGGTAATTGTGCATCCTCGCACATCAAAAAAATGCAAATTGTCCAAAACAAAGTCCTCAGAATAATTGCAAATGCCCCATGATTTGTCAGAAATGCAAATCTCCGCAAAGACTTTCAAATCCAAGAAATCGAAGATCATATCAAAACATTAGCAAAAAATTTCCACTGCTCTCTTTCAAACTCATCAGGTGCAATTCACTATAACCTCCTCACTCACCCAACCCATCGTCGATTAAAACGAGGTCGTCCACACGACCTCCTACACTAAGCCACCTCTATCAACATCCAAATCTTCACTATACACAAGAGATTCTTCCAGATCAATCTACGACCCCTCTGTTACCTATAGTTATTAAATATTATTGTAAATATGTAAATATTAGAATTATTGTAATCACATTGTTACTTCTGTAGTTCTTAATTAAGAATTTTTTACAATTAATAACCAATTGTAATTATCCTTATAGTACTTATAAAAATATTTTTTAATTATCACTTTAATCGGATAAAATATAATATTGTAATATATCCCTAGATATAGATAGCCTCTGGCTAGGAATGTCTTATGTTTAAATAATAAAAAAAAATAATTTCCATGTATATATTTAAATAAAATATATGTAGGGGTCACTAAAAATGTAAAATTCATAAAGGGGATTGCCACAGTAAGAAGTTGAGAAACACTGAGTCAGACGATCAATACGACGCCGCCGTCGCAGCTAACGCCGGCGCAACCGCTGCGGTCGCCGACCCCGTCAACGACAGCGAACAACACCCAAATACGGTGATTCTATGTTATTGCCGAGTACAGCGTGAAGGAGAGTGTACGTGCCCAGTGTGAAATACTGCCGTTGTGTTAAAATATCTACGTGCAGATACACGATACATCCGTCATCCGAGTCCGCCATTTCAAATGTGAGTTACATTTATTATTTATATAGAATACTCTCTTCTTTTATTTATTACAAAAGGATAAGGGTTTTTAATGATATTCCACATATAATATATATTATATATTCCATATATTATTTCAATATAAATAATGATGATATAAATAATATATGATAAATAAATATAATGATTATTTTAACAAATTGTTATAGTTTAACAACCTAATGTTATTAATTAAATTAATAAAAACATAATCAAGTATACAAGGTATTTGCTTATTAACCTCAAGACGTAGAGATTTGTCGTAATTTTTAATACAAAATTATATCCACGTTTCCATCTTGTCTGTGTTTCGACGTTCATTACTTGCAACCGGAATAATATTCTTTTAATAACCTACGTTAATTTATGTTCTTTTAGCATAATGCAGATCTTCGTGACAACGTTGACCGGAAGGACGATTACTCTCGAAGTAGAGTTATCGGATTCCGTCGAAAATGTAAAAGCAAAGATCCAAGACAAAGAAGGTAAAAATGTTGTAAATATGTAAAATTATTATAATTGTTATTGTATCGCTCGTGTACATAGTCCTTTAAGACAGTCGCCTAAGCACATTAGGGTAATATTTAGTTAAAAATTAGTTGACCGTTATTATATAAAGCAAGGCATAATTCAAGGGTCAATCATCTGTACTTGCCCACCCCGTTAATAAATATTGCACACAGATTTCTATAATATCTGATTAATAATAAATACAAATTATTATATCTGCTAAACAGAAATTGTAAACCTATGATTTTACACTTACAATAATTCATTTTTAAAGAAATATTCGCTAATGTTATGTTGAACTTAATACTTAGTAATTAGTTACAAAACTTACTAAATAATAAGATATACTAATTGTAATTACTATAGTTAGTAACTTTTTTTCTCGTAATTTATTTAGCCTCTACAATATTATGCAATATCAAATTTTCAATAAATTATGATAATTATATATAAATGACAATCAATTAATTACAATTATTGATTAACTTTATCTCAGATCATACATATCCCTATGCTAACATTAATAACAGGTATCTGTAATTTCAAATTTATCACATACCGGCAAAATAAATTTAATCATTATGAGTTACAAATTGATAACATAAATAAATGGAAAAATATGAAATTCCCTTGTGCTATATTCATAATTTTATCATTAAATTCACATGTAGTGTGTACAATTAGACAAAATCATACACATTTCAAAGTGTATAATGTACAAATGTCGTTAAACAAAAGTTATTTTTTAACAATATTTCATTACCTACTTAAATATGGCCTTTAACATTTGTAGGTATTCATCCTAATCAGCAGCGTTTGATTTTCGCTGGAAAGCAACTTGAAGATGGACGTATTTTATCCGACTACAACATTCAAAATAATGCAACCCTTCATTTTGTTCTAAGACTTAGAGGTGGAGCAAAGACAAGAAAGGTGAATTTTTCTACTCCAAAAAAAATCAAACTGAAGAAAAGAAAAAATAAATTAGCTATATTGAAACATTACAAAGTTATTCATTAAATTATTAAGTTTAGATATAATTTTTTTAATAATTTATATTTTCATTATATATATTTTTTCTACCTTAATTTAGATTGATGAAATGGAAAGATTATCTGATTGAAAAAAGAACACACATCGTTAAATTGTGGTTCTGGCGTATTCATGGTTCTTATGCAAAACAGACACTATAGTGGCAAGTGTTTAGCTTCTATACCTAAATAGACAACTCTTTTATTTTTTGAATACATAATATATAATTTAAATAACAAACCGATGAGTTTCAGTATATATGTAGGTTCTAAGTCTCCTTAGAAATTTGTAGTGCAACACGTTCATAGACATGCCTTAATTTAATGTATACGGATAACTAATGCATTGTATACAATGAAAAACTACTTTTTGTTGTCTATATTCTTTCTTTTATTTTTGTTAATAAAAAATGTATAATTTATATTACACTGGTATAAAATTTTTTAGTCATATGATTTTGTGATTAATGTAAAAACTTTTATTCGATATAAGATTAATAATACTTATTTAATTTATTAAGAGTATTTTTTTTCTTATTCATTAAACCAAAAGGGGAATTTCAGAAAAAAAAAAACCAAAAAAAATATGTATTCAATTTCAATGACATGTAAAGAATATCAGATTATATATTATCTTAAATCTGCTTTAAAAAATTTTTTTGAAATTATTAATATTAATTTTTTTATACAAATATTTTATTTTTATTTTAAATATAATATTCAAAACAGTAGAACTAAGTAATATAATAAAGTTTTTGTGTTTACAAATTGCAGTCAAATAGAATTATATTTGTATTTTTAATGACATTACTATTATAGTAAAATCCAAAGAATTAAATTATTTTTAAAATTAAAATCTGAAAATTTCACCTACCTATGGTCCCAAAATATCTTTGGTGTCTGCTTTACTATGTCAATAATGATTTTATAAATTTCATTTATTTGTGCATAATTTGTTAATTATATCCTAATATAAATTATTTGGCAGGTTTAATTTAATTAATAATGATAGTATTTTCACCGATTACCAATATATATGTTGGGATGTTGCTATCAGATCAGACACATAACATTAGTACCTATTATGCAGTTTTCGTATAGTTATTTTTTATAAATTAGTATTTAATTACGTTAAAAAAGAAAACAATTATTACATATTTTTTAACTTAAAATAAGATCTCTGTGTTCTTAATATTGTACTGGTTTATGTGTTAAAACTCAAAAAACTTATAGTTAGATTTTAGTGTTGGATAAACACCAAATATTTCAAGGATTATTTAATAATTGTTCGTGTCGCATTAACTGATATTAATGGAAATACGCTAAACGCTCTAGTATGATTCCCATTGTTAGTCCTTTTTAATTTCATTTAGTTTATATTCAGTATGCAGTTATAAAGACATGTTTTTCATCCATATTTTAAATGTATTCTTTTTAAAACGACTCAATTTATTATTATTTATTTTGTAGTCTTGAATATCTCAATATTTTATTAAATATTATATTATAATGGTTTATCTATCAAACATTAAACCTGTTTATTTTTTTCTCACTAATACAGGATCTATGAAATTGTTTTAAATTGGTTTTATTATCAACTAGACGATTAGTTATTAAAACATTATAATGTTACCGTCTTGCCTATTGGAACACTAATAGATTTCGGAATCGGAAAAGAATAAGAAACTATCTCTTGTTAAATTATTCAAATGATAATAAAATTAGATCCATCCAAAACTGTATTGCCAATATGCATATTTGGAATTCAATTCCGCATAGCAATTGATGTGAGGTTAAGTACCTTACAGTATGGACAGGTCTTCAAGTGTATATAAAGGTATATAAACACTAAGTGTATGTATTACAAAGTCGAGAAGATTATAAGACTTTGAGTAAAAATAAATAAAAAATGGTCAGTACTTTTGTATAAAAAAATTAATAAGGTAAAACATATATATTTGATTTTTT
This sequence comes from Tuberolachnus salignus, assembly GCA_956483605.1. Classification (NCBI taxonomy): domain Eukaryota; kingdom Metazoa; phylum Arthropoda; class Insecta; order Hemiptera; family Aphididae; genus Tuberolachnus; species Tuberolachnus salignus. The sequence continues at coordinate 12,078,696 of OY101431.1, forward strand.
GTTCAATTTTAATACTGAATTTTATATTAAATTCAAAGGTAGGTGGGGTTACTAGTTGTGCAGTGACATAATTAACAATATTTTACCATTTTAATGGTTTAAATACCTATTCACGAAATAAATGTATGTAATTTATGTTATTAGTAATATTACCATAATGGTAATTTTCGAATGACTATATTGATTTATATAGGGGACTTGTTTTTTTTGTGGCAAGTATTAAATAGTATTCAAAATTAAAATCCCATCAAATTTTGTAATAATTTATTTACCACTTAAGTACTTCTATACATTTTATTATATTTTATGTATTATGAACATGATTTCCATTTGAAATTTTGATTATTACCTATTAATTAGAAAGTTTTTTTTTTTTATAAAATATAGATTTCTTTAATAATATTGTTACATGTACTTATTTTTAGTACGAACATGACAACCGTTATGACCATAATAGGTAACCAATTAGTATTTATAATTAATTATATATATATAATATTACATAAAAACTACTCATATCTGATCACTTATCTACCTCAACCATCGAGAAACGGACTGTATGACGAAAACATACCTTAATATGAACATAAGACAATAAAAAATTTGTTAAAATGTATTATGTTATGACTTTGTGTACAATAAGTATTTTAGCTCCCTGTAATAACAGCTAAATAGTTTATAGTTAATAAAATAAGAAACCAATAATTGAAAAATTTAAATAATAAGAATTTTACTATAAATTTGTATGTTTTATATTTTTAATTGATTGGTAGGTCTGAAAAAAAGATAAAAAAAATTATTAGATAAAATTTAATTTTTAAATGTAACCTAGTACTACAAAAACCTAAAACCAAAGTAAAACAAGCAAGTGAATAAAAACAAATAATCACAACACACATTTTATTATGCCATTAAAACTATTACTAACTGTTGTTAAAATGTATACACAATGTCTTACACATTTTATTAATAAGCAAAAGGGAAATATTAAAAATTGATATTTTTATCAAATTGTTCAGTTATTGGGTGTTCATTAAACGAGAGAAATGGTAAGTTTAATAAATTAATAAAATCATCCAAACTAGATATTTTATTGTTAATAATTTATTAAGCAATAGTGTAAATCAAAAAATCATTAAAAAAATATTTCTTTTTTTAGAAACTAGTAAAAATATATTTTTGGATGTATATCTATCATCCATATAGTATCATGCAATTAGCTTTAAATTCTTTAATATGTCTCAATGTCACAAGTTATAAATAAATGTTATATTCCGATTTTTTAAACAATTTAGAAAACCAGTATTTAGGTTTACCATACATTATAGAAATATTATGGTAATCTATCTCTAATGTATTTGACAAATTATTTAAGTGACATAAAAATATGTTAGAGTCCAAAGAAAAGATATCAATACTTTAATAACAGCCATAAATAACAATGTAAATTAGATTTATGAGAAACACAATCACAAAATTAAGGTTCAATGCATTTTGAAACTTGCATTTAAAACAAGGAAAAAATGAAGCAGTTTTCTACAAAATATATTCACAACAATTTTTGTTTGAAAACTCAATTCAAAAATAGTTAGTATTAACAATAATAACAGACACTAATAAAAAAAAGACACTCATCTAAAGTATTATATGAAATGGAAATAATGTAAGAATATTATGCTTTGAACCTAAAGAAAATCATGCTAAGATAAGAAGAACAGATTCAAACTGTCAAAACTCAACATGTTTACAAGTTATAACATGTTTAATGGCTACCATTTAGTTAAACAAATATATAACAGGCGAACACGAGGATGAAGTATGAAACACAATATAATAAAACATAATTGCTAAGTGAATTTGTATTTATGACTTCACATGATTACGCCCTTCTTATAGGCAGCTACTCAGGCATGTTGAGACGGTGAGTTTGCCTTGCCTCTTGAATTACGGCGCGACTAAGACAAAACGCATTAAATATATTTTTTTATGGAAATATATTGATGGGTGAATATTTATTTTTATAATTAAATTAATTAAATTATTTAATGATGAGATTACATAAAACACAATAAAGAATAGGTCAAATACCCATCTCATAGTTAATGTTGGATTAAATATTTTATCTATCTAGTTAATAAAATTAATTCACATTTCAACTAGAATTGAAAAAACAATAAACAATGTCAATCATAATAACAATAGATAAACCAAAAATAGACAAAAATATTATATTTTCCATAAATTCAAAATATTATTATACTGAATAAAACAATTTCTACAAGGTATCTCGGGATAAATACATTTATTAATTCTTATAATGTACTATTTAACATTTAATTGTAGTTCAATTAATAAGTACCAAGTGTTGAGTAAATATATAATAAACTGTACTTACTCAACAAATATCTAACATATAATAAATATATAACATTTATAATTCAATATGGAGTAATGATCTTAAAAATTATATTATGCTGTATGTTTTATTCATTGACAGAGAAGTCAAAAAACTTTTATTAAACAAATTTAAAAAAATTAACTCAATACCTTTCAAATATCAAATTTTTAATATTATACAAGTGTACAATTATGTTTGTGACTTAAACATTCAATTTTAAATGTTGTGGGGGGTATAAAATAATATATCTAATTCTACCAAATATATTGTATATTGCTGGATAAATAAACAAATTAATTCTAATAAATTACTATTAAATATATAATTTTGGATCAACTTAGACTTTAATAATTAGTATCTGTACTGTTCAGTTATTTAAATATATTATGCTTGACAACATAAAATCTACTTAAAGAAAACTGACAAATGCACTATAATACCATAAATGTAAAAAAAAAATCACAAGTTTTTGAAATACATTTTTCATAACAAAAAGATTGGAAGAATTTTAAAATTGAATTGTAAGAAAACTGAATAGAGTAACAGAAATTAATTCAAAACAGTTATAAAAAGTCAATAACATTATAAAAATAACAAGATAAATGTCTTATTGATGACTGGACAATATTAGTCAAGACACTCAACTGTTTTGCATTCTGACATAGTATAGTTAAAATGTTCATAATACTACAAACCTATATGTGATAAGAATATAATTTATACATGTTATTTTTAGAGTTTAATGTTTAAGACACAATTATTTGATAATGACTTGGTTCATGAATAAAATCAACATTGTTCTTATAATCCTATTAATATTATCTTAAATAGTAGACGTCCAAATTGTTCATGTCTAGCACTTGATAGCAGGGCACTGTCAGATTCTTTTTGAAAATTTGATGTTTTATCCAAAGCCTGTATAGAAGGTAATGCACAGCCATTTTTAGATCCTTGTTAGGTTGAGATAGATTATAAGATGTATTGGTGGCATCTTATAATCAGTCATATTATTCTAACAATGAAATAAAATTAATACAATTTATAAAAGGTAAAAAAATATAATGTCTATAAATCATGTTATAGTTTAATAATTATTTTACATATATTGTTATATTTTAAAATGTTAGTAGAATAGGTATTCTGATCATGACACATACTGGAGTGAGAGTGAGATTGTGAGTATCCAGTTCTTTACTGCCTTCTGCAGTCCCCTGATCAGGGTTCACTTAAACCAGATCATGTCCCTAGGCATAAGTAGAATTATTGGTAACTTTGCATCAACCATTTGTAAAAAAAATCTGTGTTGCCTGTAAAAAAAAAAAATTAATATTTGTACTAATATCCAAAAGAAGTATTTTGTGTAACTAACATTTTAGCCTGTTACTTATTCCATACAAGTGGGCTACAGTTAATATCCCTGAACCAAATATGGCCACCCCCTTATCATTACATAGTATATTTGCATTGTATTACATTAATTTACATATATATATAGAAATACATACAAATGTAAATATCATAATATTATTATATCTTAAATTAAATTAATCTTGATGGTAAAATTGTAACCAACTTCTTTATAAGAATATTTTGAACTTATAATAAATCTCGCATTTTCATTGAGTGTTATAGTTGATGTACCAATATCTGACCCAGGTAATAGTTCATAATTTCCCAAATTAAAACACTTTGGTTAATTACCTTGAAGATATTATTATTATTAATTATTTATTTATAACTATAGGTGAAAAATATTAAAAATAATTATAATAATTCATAATAATATATAATCCAAAAGTAGAACATGATATAATTTTAAACAAGTTCAACACTTTATTATATTGTATAAAGTCAACAAATGTTCAACTTATAGATATATAACATTTACATTTAATATTAACTAAATATATTTAGAATATTATCATGCAGTATGGGTAATTCATTGGCAGAAAAATCAAAGAATTTATTTTACACAGCTAAAATAATTAATTTAACTCTACCAAATACTGACAAATATTATTTTATAAAAAGTTACTAGAATCTTATGGTAAAACATAAGAATTTAATAAATTAAAAAATATTAACAATAAGATATGACAACTACATGTTTAATAACCTTCATTAGGAATACTTTCGAAAAACAAATTTTTAATATTACACAATAAAAATAAATGAATAAAGTTTGTAAATTAAACATTAAATTTTAAATATATATGTAAATATTTATTATCCATTAATCATTGACAAATCGTGTGAGGGGTTAAAAAATAGTATTTGTAACAATACTGTTTACCATGTGACATATGTCATGGTCACCCTCACCAATCTTAATAAAATGTCAATCATCAAAAATTGATAATCTGATAAAACAAAATAAAATAAAATGACATATATAATAATATTTCAAAAAAGAAAAAAAATAAGATTTTGAATATAATATTGATTGAAAAATTAAGATAATTATTATTTACATTGTACAATTTAAGAATTATAATATAGTCATGGTACAATTTTATTACAAAATTAATTTTTCGTAGTAAAAGTGGAATTGTAAAATTAAATTAAAATAAATATGAATTAAGTATCCAGATTAATTCTAAAAAGTTGTAAAAAGTCAAAAACATATGTCAGACAGATAATTATAATTACAGTCATTGAATTGTACTATTAATAAATTAAGTAAAAAATCCAATATGAATGAATCTACTTATAGTTTAGCATTAAGTCACTTATATTGTTATGTTTTAAAATGTAAGAAGCATAGATGTACTCATAGAGAAAGACGTTTTTAAAATCAAATAATTTCCCTGAATGATCTTACACAAATCCCTACATATTATCACCATATTTCAAAATATGTTAATATAATCGGTAAACAAAACTAGGAAAAACATTGTATATAATTAACCAATAAAACTGTATATAAAAAAAAATAGTTAACATGATTATAATATTACAAACTACCTATTTAAGATATAAATAAAAAATGTATATAGATACTTGAGTGGTCCTTAAATTTCAATTCTATTAATTTCCTGCTATGTCCTGCTCTCATATTGTTCGATACTATACAGAAGTAATTTAGGTTAAAATTGATGATGATTACTCACCCCCTTCCAGTGCCAAAAGAGGGTTTTATTTCTCTGGGTATGCCTAGAGAGACTATTTGATAAGAGATCAGCCAAATCTCTAATGACTCAACATAAGTTTTAATTTACTATCGTGAGTGACAATCAAATCGAATGGTAAATATTTTGAAATATGATAATAATATGTAGGGTTTCTCGTAAGATCTTCCAGAGAACTTATCTGATTTTATAAAAGTAACTCTCTATGAGGCACAACACCTATGCTTCTTACATTTTTAAATATAACAATATAGGTGATTTAATTACTAAACTATAAGTAGATTCATTCATATTAGGTTTTTTACTTAATTTATTAATTGTATTTCATTATTGGAATTCAATGATTGTAATGTTAGCATGAGGGCTGAGATAAAGTGAGTTATCATCATTAAATTTAACCAAATTACTTTATAATAGTACCGAACAAAATGAGAGGTACTTGACTTAAGAAAAATAAAAGAATATCTTCTCCTATGAGGAAGAACCACCCAAAGAGATACTTGTCTACAGTAGAAATTTTCTATTAGATTTTGATGTGTAAGCCAAAATTCTATGTTAACTTATTTATGTATAAAATCTACTTAAAACTAATAATCTTATTAATAATGTATAAAAGGTAGAAGTTCACATTGTATACATGAGTTGTCTATAGCCTGGCACAACCAAAATGTGTTTGAAAATCTATTGTTTTATCCAAGACCTGTATACAAGGTAAACAGCCAATGTTGTTGGATCCTTGTATTATATGAACTCCTTCTTTATTGACCACAGTTATTAAGCCACCATTTCAGAGTCATTGAGTACTGGGTATTAGTAAGGCCATGTTATACTACATATAAATTGTGTAACATATTGATTTGGTATTATTGTTCTGTGACTATTCACTTTTCTTGGTTTCACCTGTAGAATGAAAAAAAAAATTATTTACCGAACTGGGTGCTGAATTGTTTTCATTAAATTAGCCTACTAGAAATTAAGTAAATTGTTTTTGTAAGTACCTAATTTTTAATAATTATGTTAACCCCTATCTAATAAATTATATTGAAATTGATTTAGTTTGTAGGTAAAAAGAATCTATACATTTAATTAGATAATTATGCATTGTTGCTTATGGTTAAAATTTATTCATTATTTTGTATTTGAAGGAAGCCTCCCCTAAACCAAAGTGTGTTGGATAATGCTTGAAACTGCTAAGTAATTTTATACCAATTAAGCAACAAATCTGTTTTAAATGAAGGACAAGAAATGTTAAGTAAAATGTATTGTTTTATTATCGTTCTGGTTAATAAAAGCTATATATAAGGCCAATATGACTAATATATTATTATATGAAGCAGCTTACACATGATTAGGTAAACGAATTATTGTTGTGATGTAGTCGTGTTATATCGAAATCATGCATTATTTGTATTTGTATAAATCTTTATAGAAAATGTGATCCCTTTAGTCTATTCGGTTATTCTTAGTTATTCGACGTAAAAAATAATCATTGCTTACCTAGAAGTGGGTAGTATTCATTGTTTTCTGTAATGTTTGAAACACGATTTACATTTCGAACTAGATACTTTCGTTAAGTTACTTATACTTCTAAAGGTTTGCTAATCGACGTGTACCTGTATCCACAATCCATAAAAAAAATAAAAAAAAATAATTAAAAACACATAATTGTGACTCAAGGGACACGTGGCAATTTTTAAAATTCTGATGCTGAGTGACCGAACTCCGGTCAAGCGTTGAAAACAAATTAACAGTGTATACTTACATTGATAGGTAACAAAGCGATCTTCAACTTATAGCAGATTATTTTTCTAATTGTATTTGCCAGTTCACTAAATTGCGAGTTTTCGGAACGTTGTCCTGCAAAACATTAAAGGGGTACATTGTGACGGTGAAAATCTATAGGACGATGCATTTCTGTATGGTGGAATTACTGACGTATTTACTGATAAGTACTTTAATGATAATATCAAATAATTTGTACGACTTCCCTGAACGGCTCGTGTAATGTTGGCCAACCTGTCCGTTTTATTATCGTATTATCAGATATGACCTTTCGAACGTTTCCCCCATTAAAAATAATCAATACACTGTGGCCGCAGTGATAAAACATAAGGTATACTTTAATATAGTTCTTGGGTACTACACGGATTTTTAATTTGATAATTGTTTGCTAATCGATTCGTATTATACGTAATTTTTGAAGTTATAAACTCTGTGTATTTTTGAGATGGACGGCAAGGATAAAAGTTTCAAATTCAATCCCGAGACGGAACGTATAATGGTAGCTAAGATTGTACAACAAATTAACAATTTCCCTGACATAATACCAGAACTATTTAGTCGTTTGAACACAAACATGACAACATTTGAAGAGTTAAAAGCTGCATTAGAAAAGCAAAAAGCAATGTGTCAAATGATACTGAACTACCTAGAATTTGGTTGGGGCACGGTAAGTAGTTCAAAAAAGTCAACTGTTTACTTATTGCTTTGTTATTTTTATATTTTTTTTATTCCTTATAGGAAAATAAATTTCATGAAATTAATGCTAACAGATTGGCACGCGGTGGCTGAATCAATGTTAGTTCTGCGTAGACCTAACCAGTCTAAGTCAACTTCTTTGATTATTTAATCTCTACAATATACAGGTAATTTGAAATTTATTAATCATCCTGATAGTTTTAAAAATACTGGTATCTGTTTTATTTTACAGCCATTATAATATAATATTATGCCATTGCCTTCTGCTTTTCACCGATTACCAATCAATATGTTGGGATGTTGCTATCAGATCAGACACATAACATTAGTACCTATAATGCAGTTTTCGTATAGTTATATTTTTTAAATTTGTATTTAATTACGTTAACAATCTTTCCATCCTTTACAATCTGGATTAATAAGGATTCACAATGTAGCTTTTAGTCTACTATAGCGTTTCATTTTTCATTTATAACTTGTAGACTGTTGTAATTTATTATCGTTTAATTTGTTCTGGAGTGGTAAAAAGAAAACAATTATTACATATTTTTTAACTTAAAATAAGATCTCTGTGTTCTTAATATTGTACTGGTTTATGTGTTAAAACTCAAAAAACTTATAGTTAGATTTTAGTGTTGGATAAACACCAAATATTTCAAGGATTATTTAATAATTGTTCGTGTCCCATTAACTGATATTAATGGAAATACGCTAAACGCTCTAGTATGATTCCCATTGTTAGTCCTTTTTAATTTCATTTAGTTTATATTCAGTATGCAGTTATAAAGACATGTTTTTCATCCATATTTTAAATGTATTCTTTTTAAAACGACTCAATTTATTATTATTTATTTTGTAGTCTTGAATATCTCAATATTTTATTAAATATTATATTATAATGGTTTATCTATCAAACATTAAACCTGTTTATTTTTTTCTCACTAATACAGGATCTATGAAATTGTTTTAAATTGGTTTTATTATCAACTAGACGATTAGTTATTAAAACATTATAATGTTACCGTCTTGCCTATTGGAACACTAATAGATTTCGGAATCGGAAAAGAATAAGAAACTATCTCTTGTTAAATTATTCAAATGATAATAAAATTAGATCCATCCAAAACTGTATTGCCAATATGCATATTTGGAATTCAATTCCGCATAGCAATTGATGTGAGGTTAAGTACCTTACAGTATGGACAGGTCTTCAAGTGTATATAAAGGTATATAAACACTAAGTGTATGTATTACAAAGACGAGAAGATTAAAAGACTTTGAGTAAAAAAAATGGTCAGTACTTTTATATAAAAAAATTAATAAGGTAAAACATATATATCTGATTTTTTGTTCATTTTTAATACTGAATTTTATATTAAATTCAAAGGTAGGTGGGGTTACTAGTTGTGCAGTGACATAATTAACAATATTTTACCATTTTAATGGTTTAAATACCTATTCACGAAATAAATGTATGTAATTTATGTAATTAGTAATATTACCATAATGGTAATTTTCGAATGACTATATTGATTTATATAGGGGACTTGTTTTTTTTGTGGCAAGTATTAAATAGTATTCAAAATTAAAATCTTATCAAATTTTGCATTAATTTATTTACCACTCAAGTACTTCTATTCCGATTCAAAATTTGTACAGGATGTCAGACGAGGATCATTTTACTTACGTGAGAAAACTGAAAACAATTCAATATGGATCGTTAGAAGATCAAGAACGTAACCGTTTGGTTACTTTGCAGGCCGTCTCTGAAAATAATATCCACCAAAATGTCGCAGGAAATATTAATCTATCCAATGGTAGTTATATAGTCAATTAAGTATAATTTATCTAGCCAAACAAAATATTATTTAGTTAATATTTGCCAATTAATTGTTTAAAGAATATTTCGATTTGGAGGGTGCTATATCCAAAGACAAGAAAGCTTTTCTTGATGAATATGAACACAAGAAAAAAGCACGCAACGTGCAAGTTTCTACCAACGATGATGAAGTTAAAAAAAATCTCAGAGAACTCGGACATGTTTTATGTTTTTTTGGTGAAGGGCCTGCCGAAAGGAGAAATAGATTGCGAGAACTACTTTCAAGGTATTTAATTCATATAGAGTTTATTTTGAAGAAATAGTCAATACATTTTTTAATAAAAATACATTTAATCGATCTCTGGCTTTTAAAATGCGAGAAAAAATTAAAAAAAAAAAAAAAAATTACTCCTGTGCCCATAGTTCAAAGTAAGTCCTTTTTGTAAGATTATTCTTTATGACTAAGATACTGAAATTAAACAATATTTTTCATATTGTATATAATTTACTGTTACATGTATAATGATATGTTATAATGAATATCAAATATTTATGTTTTCAGTTAAATTAAAATATTTTCTCATTCCTAAAAGCCATGATCCATACAGATCTATTTAAGGAATCCTTTGTTATGATTGCATACAAAGAAAAGTTGTCTATAAGTTTTTTTGATTTCCTGACAATTTTTTTCCCATATCAAATGTCTGATATTAATCTCTTAATATATATCATGGTTATTATGGTATTAATACATATTATAATTATGTATATTTATACATATTATACATATTACATGTAAGTTAGCAGAAGAAACTGTAAAAAAACAACCAGACGAAAAAAAAAATAAACAGCATATTAAAGAACAGGAAACAACATGGTACCATGAAGGACCACCATCATTATTAGAAGCAACGATATATATTGCAGGAATAAATTATATCATTAACATGAAATACATTTGGATAGAACTTCATAGTTCATCATTTTTTTAAGTAAACCGGTGTTGTTTTTGTATTGGAAAACCTTGCTATGCTCCTTGGTGACTTTCCTAGTAAAGAAGTCGAAAAACACAAGAAACATCTTATCTTATAACATATTTTTTTTTTTAGAGTATTCATTGTTAAGGTCACATTTTCGTTTGGAAAAACTCAAAGAAGAAGCCAGTATACCTGAATCGACAATTGCATCACGTTTACAAAACCTACAAAAATACACAACATCTCTCTCTATTTATTGTAGTCTAATTGGTGATATTAGACCAAAATCATTGTGTCGTTTTTGCCCAGATTCCAGGTTTATAGCCACATCATCTTGGGAAACAATTTTTTTGATTTCTAAATAATAATTTACCATTATATTCTTAAAAAAAACTGTATTTATATTTTTTTATAGGAGTGGATTGTGCATTTTATAGTCAGTTCCTGATTGTTCATTGGTTAAAAGATTTAAAAGACATAATTGTAATGTCTCATCAATAGCATTTAATCCACACGCAGGCACAGGCGAAAATGTATGCGATCTTGTGTCATGTGCCAGTGATGGTTCTGTAAAACTATGGTCAATGGATAGGTGAGTAATAACTAATATCCCAATATAAAAATACAATTTTGTTCATTAATGCGTACATTTCATTAGAAATTATATATTTTCAGTAAAAAGGAAAAACCTGTTGCAGACCTGAATGGTCATGCACCATATAGAGTATCCAGAGTTGTTTTACACCCATCTGGTAGCTTTTTGGGCTCTTGCTGTTTTGACAATTCATGGCGATTATGGGATTTAGAACAAGGAGAAGGGGTTCTGCATCAAGAAGGACACTGTAAACCAGTTTATTGTATGTCATTCCAATGTGATGGTTCAATTGTGGCAACAGGGTAAACAGATATTTTACTAGTTAGTATTTTAACTTTTAAGATTGTAATTATAAAACATTGTTTATTCTTTTAAACAGGGGCCTGGATGCTTTTGGTCGTATTTGGGATTTGCGTACAGGAAGATGTATTATGTTCATGGATGGTCATTTAAAATCTATATACTGTATAGACTTTTCTCCCAACGGGTAAAATATTTTTTTTCTTATGTTTCCATGGCTAGGTTAATAATTTTGTTTAAATTGTTATATTAAGTTCAGTTATCAACTAGCTACTGGCAGTGAAGATAACACTTGTCAGATTTGGAATGTTAGAAATAGAAAAACTCTATACACTATACCAACACACATGAATATTGTATCAGGACTGAAATACCAACCCGAAGGTCATTTTATTGTAACTTCATCATTTGATAACACAATCAGGGTAATGATTTATATAGTAATTATTAATTCATTTTAAGGTATTAATATCTCGTACACATTATTTCATTAAAACATAAAAACTTAATTGTTATAGATTTGGGCCAATAAAACATGGCAATTGCTCACAACACTATCTGGCCATGACAGCAAAATATAGGGTGTGGATATATCACCAGATTTCAAATACATTGCATCCTCTTCATATGTTAGAACATTTAAATTATGGGCACCTGAATAATCATAATTGTTTAATTTCTCAGTCCATATTAATTCATAAATGCATATCCCAAGTAATCTGAAAAAAATATTTATTATTTTTAAATTAATAATTCTACCATAAAATATTAAACCATAATGAATATAAACAGTCAATGTACAATAACAACTCTAAATAATTGTATTTAAATATACTTACTATGCTAAGGGTAAATCTCTAACGATAATATGTTTACTCATCATAGATATTACTGATATTCTGATGGAATCCTGTATACACAATATTTATATGTGATTTGCCATCTGGTATTATGTGTAAATGTACATATTTCCTTAGCTAACTGTTGCATAACTGTGTTCGCGGTTGAAAAGCATTAGCGAGTTGGTCATTGTCTTATTATATAGGCTCTCTGGTCGTACCCAAAGAAAAACATTATGAATAATTGACTAATAGAACTGTTAATAAAAAAATAATTAAAGTGATAATAATGTTAACGACTACTTACATGCGAAATAAATATAAATTGTATATATGTACATGACATATATTGTACAATTGTTGTTTTACCATTCCGTCGCCGCTGCCACTGCGGTACGGTGTATGGCTTTCAGAATGTTTAAAACGGCGACGCTGTCACTCGTTATTATTGTACCGAAATTCTCCTATATCACGACATCGTCGGCGGCATACGAATATCCGAGACGTGAGATCGTCACGTGGGTCCCTGGTTCGAATGGGAAGCGTTTTGTATCATATTCTCAACCGACCGTAACGAGACCTTCGTAACGAAACCTTCGGCGGCAAAGCCTGAGACGCGAGACCGCCGTGTGGGCCCCTGGTAAAAACGGGACACGTTTTGATATTATGACCGTACTATTCACTGTACGTGTCCAAACTTTGTCATCGAAAAATCGTTTTATCTTATAACAACGAGTACGATTTAGCGTATAACAGCCGTTAGAAATTAAAGAATTAATGAATTTTTTTAGTTTCCTATCTACAAATGTTTCGAATGTTTTGAAAGATGGTTTACGATAGGTGACGTTCAGAACTTTCTTTATGATTCTATATGTATTCCAATAGGTCGATAAAACCTACACGATATTAATAATTAGGGCCCGAAAATGATGTAGAAAAACCTACAGAAAAGGTATTGTAAAGTCACAAATAATGCTACAAGAATATGTTTTGTAAACTAGTAAATGCCATTAAAAAATGTAAACTTTTTGTTGAAAATGATTTTATATACATATGATAACTAATTTTGATAGACTTGAAAAACAAAAAAAAAAAACGATCTCCCCGGATAGGTAACACTGTTGGTGCTTATAAGTTGAACTAAAATTAAATGTTAAATAGCAAATTATTAGAATTTGTATATTTATCTATCCAATGATACCTTGTAATAATTGATGTGTTTAGTATAATAATGTACTGAAATTTTAATTATTAAAAAGGAAAAAAAATCAATAAATTTGCATAGGGATACAAGTTACAATATCCTATTTGAAATACTGCTCTAATCACTAGTTGCAGAATAACTGTTTACGATAACCAACTTTGACCAACAATATACTTAAAAAAATATATATGAATATATATACTTTACACTATTATAAAACTATTAATATTATGAATGTTTTCATTCCTTTTTTTCACACACAAATTTCATTAATTTAATAATAGAAATTAAAATAGAATTTTGTTTTTTTTATATACGAGTTACATTGTAACTGAGTGTTATTTTTTTTTATTGAAATATACAAATATAATTAATTTGTACAATTGGTATTTGTTTGAATCGAGGATTAATCGATTATAAATAATTACATCTTAAAAATAATATTTTGTTAATAGAAGTGTATAATTATAGTAGAGAAGTTATATAAAAAAAGAAAATCATACCAACAAAAAATACTGAACTAATAGTTAACCACTTATTTCTAGTAGGAGGTATGAAATTAGCATTAAAACAATTATTAGAACCAATGAATATAATAACAGTGTGTATAACCAGTGTACTTAAAATTTTAATAATATTTAAATGTTGCATCCACTTGGTGAGAATTACGTGTTTCTATAATACATGGACACATTGTTTGATCTATTTATGAAGTGGGTAAAATTTATTTTTTTTACATTGTGTATTGTTTTAGTTTTAAGTAATTGTTTTTAAAAAATAAATGATTAATTAGTGGATTTTATATATAATTTTATATTATATGTGTACCATATATATATATATATATAGCTATATATAGACTTGTATAAAATTATCTGAATATCCTTGGTATTGTGTCATTGTGTTGTAGAAATATTAAATATAAATATTAAATTTGACATTGTGTCTTTAATATTATATAATTAAATAACTTGCAGTTAATTTTATTATAATTATTTTATTATAACAATACAATATAAAGCTAAAAATTAAAAAAAAAAAAATATTCTATCTTTAGATTTATGAACACAAATTGAGAGTATATAATCCTACATATTTATCGTGTATGTCATTTAGCTCTAATAACATAGTATATATATGGTTACACTTAATGATATAACAAAAATCCTCTTTCAAATATATGATTATTAAATAAATGGTATTTTTAACTCAACCGTGGATAATCGAAAACATATATTTCACATGGTGAACAGATACTTATATTATTTATTAAAGTATTAGTTGAACCACAATTAAATGTTAAATAGTAATATATTAGAAGTAATATGTTTATTTATCTAGTAATACACAAGGATATCTAGTAGATTTAGAAATATTATTTAATACCCCTTACAACATTTGTCACTGATTAATGATTTATAAATATTTATATGTATACTTAAAATTGAATGTTTTAATCACAAACCTAATTGAACACTTGTGTAATATAAAACATTGATATTTGAAAGGTAATCCGAAATATTAAATTAATTTGTTTTAATGTGTACAATAAATTCTTTGATTTTTCTGTCATTCAATACCCATACAGTATTATCAGATTCTAAAAATATTTAAAATAATAGTTGTATAATGGTTAATGAAGTTGTATTATAATAGAATTGAAAGGGTTTAATTTTCAATTGAAATATTTAAGTATTTTCAACTCAACCATGGATTATCTTAACCTTGGATAACGAATGATTACTGTATTAACAAATGAAATTATCTTTTTTTTTTTAATAAAATAACTAAAATACCATATTGTTACTGGCATTGGGTAAAAGAAGTGCTTGTGAGGTACCACCGATGTTGGCCTCTCCTTGTATTTATAAAAAAAACCGGGCTACAGCTTTAAGGCGCAAATTCCAAGGGGGGCAAATTAATGAATGCTTTTATTTTGTAAATTACTGCACAAACTTTTATTTTTTTTACCCAGAGTGCGTCATAGGCGTACACATGTAAACAAAGTCACGTTTCGTAGTCACCGGCAGACCGTGTTGACGCAGTAAAGCTTATCGTTGGCAGCTGCGGTTACGGCCCCAGGGCGGCTCGGCGTGAATTTTGGAGCAGAACTTTGGATGCCCGTGGTCACGGCCGACATCCGTACTCAGACGCCACTGGCCTATCGGGCGACACTTAAAAATTAGGCACAGGGCCTATGGCAATTGGAGACGCTCGACGAGAACTCTGCACGTTCTCACCATGTCGCGGTATACATAAGTAGGCCTGGGAAATGACTTTTAAAATCAGGTAAGATGTATTGACAATCTTTATTTAGATTAAATACATAATTTTTTTATAGTCTTCTTCCGGTAGGCCCGATATCGCTCAAGTTAAAAAAAACTTACAAATGCTTAAGTATTATTAAATATTAGTAATATAATAATATAATATTATATATATATATATATATATGCAGTGTACCCTCGATTATCCGCTAAATTTAAAAGAAAATTCTATATTTATTTTATTAAAAAATTATATCTTGTAATGTTTTATAGTATTTAAGGACATTTATTTATAGTATATTTGTGTAGGTACATTTATGTAAATATGACAAATTAAAATTACCTATGGAGAATTGTAATAATTGTAAAAGATTAATTATCTTTCCCAGTTTACTCTAAGGAGCATTTTCAACACAAAATGATAACTTATTATTTTACAAAATTAAATAGATATTATTTCTCCTTTCATTATAAAAAATCTCAAAGTGTTAATTAGGTGATATAAATTGAATATGTTTACTAGGCGGATGTCACATAAAATTAAAAAAAAATATAATAATATTAAACAAATTTTTTTTTATTAATATTGAACCCAACAAATACAATTTAATTTTATACAAGATTATTTATATTGAAAATAAAACGTTTATCATTTTATGTTAAATTTGAACTTGTACCACTTAATTGATAAGAAAATTTAAATTTGTTTTATTGAATATAATGTATGCTTAATAATAAAAATATAAAAAAAAATAATGTCAATTAAAAATGTTAATATTTTATTTTTTAAACATTACATTAAAAACATTTAAATAAAATAAAATATAAAACAAAAAAAAATATTTTTCTTTAATAGTTGACATTAATAAATTTTAAAAATCGTTTAGTTGCTGATTGGGCCAAAGCTAAAGGGCGGCGAGTAATACAACTAGAGAATTCGATAAATGTCCATCGTTTTTAGATTACTCGTTTATGACAGTCTGGGAAAAGAAAATAAAAAAATCTATTTTGTATCATGTAAATATCGATTTGTCTACGTTACGAACATGATATATAGTGTAGATGTACAAAACTGTTTACGAATAAAGATTTATCGTCAACGTCAGACACGATTATTATACATATATTTTGATTCCGCCTGTACACCCCCTCCTTGGACCGCCGTCGAGCGTTATCCCCCTTTTTTCCGCACCCTTCATTTTATACACCGACCCGTAACGCATTGTTAGTGGTGCGCCTGTGCGCGGTTTGTTAAAAACTGCATATGGCCGCATCGGTTTGTTAGCGGCAAACGCGAGTGATTTTTTTTCTCCAAATCCAAACGCACGCTATCGCATTTATCGGACGTGTCGTTGTTGTTTTCGCGTTTTAAACTTTAAACATTTGCCGGAGATTTGCGTGTAGCGATGTGCGGCTGGTGTACAAATCCATCACACGGTGTATTATGGTAATATAAAACTTCACTTATTTCACACGAATTGTAAATATGTTTAGGAATCTCCAGATTAGGTTACGTGCGACGTTTGTCATACTGGTCACGTTCAGATCTCCATCGCAGTTATTATTGTCGTACTACCCAGTCCGGCTCACTACACCGGTAACGTTCGGTTCTTCAACTCAGGAGATCTGTATTATTGTCGATTCAAATGGATAAAATGTTCGGGCGATGTGGATTTTTTTTTCGTTTATATAGCATAGGTAATCGTTAATGATTTTTTCGTGTCCAATATTATTGGGATAACGTGTTTAGATCAAAACAGGACATAAAATCTATTGCTTTCAAAATTCGTATTTATTTAATTTATCACACCATACTCATGCGTGTTCCTCATTTTATTGTTTACACAAAGATGCCGTTAGTTCATTTACAGTGAACACAAAACGCGCATAATACATATAATTTTAGGTTTGGTAAAACTGAACCGTATTTCGTATAGATCGTGATTATAGATAATCTATGGTTGCACCATCTTGTGACTCAGCTATATCCAATTATAATTCAGTTATATTTCGTATGACATTGTAGGGAATCTAGTTTACTATTTTATTGAAATTATCTTGTATTTTTGTGTGTATTATTAATTAAATTTAAAATATAAAACACATATATTTAAAATAAAAAAATTCCTCTTTTTAAAAAAAAATATTATACAATTTATAAAAACATTATTAAAAAACATGTGTGTATAATCGGTCTTTACTTTTCTTTTTATATCACATAATATATAATGTTTAAATATCCATACTGAGGTTAACCTTCAGGTACTTCAGGTTGCGAGTATTTGATCTTAATAGAATTAATTAAACAAAATCAATTTTATTTTATAAATGGTCATTTTTGGAATTTATTATTTTTGCATATTGTTTTGTAGACGAGATCTCATTAGAGCAAACCAAAATTTGATTGGTTTTTCAATAACTTTCAATAGAATATCCCAGAGTTGTTTCATTTTGTTTATAGATCCTGAAAACATAATTAAAAGATATTAAAATTTTGTTTACTTATCTAATATTAAAAAAGAGATTTTTAGAATGGCTTACCAAATTTTAAGCCACACCATTGTAGAGTATAGTATATTATAGTCATTATAGAGTAGTAATACTAATGTTTCTTTTAAAATCCAATAAATGAATAATTAAAAAGAAACTTATCATAATTATCAAGTATTATCCATATAAAGATACATGATGAACAGTTATATTTATTTAAATGATATCTATCGGTTTTGAAGTAAAATGTATAGTGCCTGTACTGCTCGTTAATATCCACTAAAATCATAGGTACCTGAATGTAAATAATTAACGATACTTATACTAAACGTATTTATATTTTTTTTCAAACAGGTGTTAATGAAAATCTGGAAGTTTTAATATAAATTTGGATTTATTTCGTATCAAAATGGTATATTCAATGTGTGCCAAGGCCCGGAAGCCCAGCGCTTTTCTTCTAGACGCTGCCACCACGATTAATTAAACCACGGATTATTAGCGGAAAACTTCAGTTTGCTCGGTGATGATTGCTCAATCATCCGGCCAGCAAGAGATTCTGGTTCGATTCCTGGTGTCCGGCAGCCAGATATTTGACACTGATTTCCGGATATAGAAACGTCATGTCATCTGAGTACTGCTGTAAATATTTACCTCATTGTCAATATTTCAATATAATATAATATGTTTTTGGCTAATGTTATGTATGATACGTTTCTAGATTAAGGGCGAATTAGACAAATAAATAAATTTTACTGTAAACACCAAGAAAACTGAATAGTCATAGAACAATGATACCAAATCAATATGTTACACAATTTATATATACTATAGGATATCCAAACTAATACCCAGAATAGATCATAGACACAAAGGCAGCAAGAATTCTACTCATGCCGGGAACAATCTGGTTGCAGAGAATTAAGAAACCAGAGGATTGCAGAAGGCGACTCACATCTTACACTAACAAGGAGAACTTCCAAATCATTCTATGTAATGATTTAATACTTTTGGAATTTTCTTTATAATAAAATTAACAAATACCGAATCGAGTTTAATTAATTTAATGTAACAGAATTAATGTAGGATAAATCACTAGTAAATATTTAATTATTAAAACAATTTGTTTTAATTGTATGAAAATATACAATCTGTTCTCTCAGGAATAATATGAATAAGCGCTACAGGACAAAGTTTATAAAATTTTTATGGAAACAGCTATCCAGCGATAACACAACTCTTATTTGTGTTTAAAAAAAAAAAAAACATTTATACTTATAAACAAATTTTTTTTGTTTTTTAATTTATAATAAAACAAATTTGTCAAATAATTTTAAATAATAATATTGAATTCCAATGTAAAATAAATTGTTTTTAATTTATTTTTAAATCAGATGACAAATGTATATGAAATATGGTAATGAATCTGATGTTATGGAAGTCATTCTGTACAAGGATCAACACATATGCTATTTATATTTTCAAACATACAATATAAGTGAGGTAATTATTTATCTATAAGTAGATTTAGACATATTAGCTATTTTTAAATTATTTAAATTGTATAAATTTAATTTAAATGTTAGAACTCAATGACTCTGAAATGGTGCCTTAAGGACCGTGGCCAATGAAGAAGAAGTTCATATAATACAAGGATTCAACAACGTTGGCTGTTTACCTTGTATATAGTTCGTGGATAAAAAATCAGATATTCAAAAACAATCTGGTTGTGCCAGACAACTCATGTATACAATGTGAACTTCTACCTTTTTACACATTATGAATGAGATTTTTAGTTTTAAGTAGATTTTATAAATGAAAAAATTAACATAAAATTTTGGCTTACACATCAAAATCTTTAAGAAAATTCCTTGAATTCTAATAATAAAATACAATTAATAAATTAAGTAAAAAACCTAATATGAATAAATCTACTTATAGTTTAGTAATTAAGCCACTAATATTGTAAAATTTTAAAATGTAAGAAGCATAGGTGTTGTGGCTCATAGAGATTTACTTTTATAAAATCAGATAAGTTCTCTGGAAGATCTTACGAAAAACCCTACATATTATTACCATATTTCAAAATATTTACCATCCGATTTGATTGTGTCACCCACGACAGTATATTAAAACTTATGTTGAGTCATTAGCGATTTGACTGATCACTTATCAAATGGTCTCTCTAGGCATACCCAGAAAACATAACCCTCTTTTGGCACTGGAAACGGGTGAGTAATTATCATCAAAAATTAACCTAAATTATTTTTGTATAGTATTGAACAATAAGAGAACAGGAAATTAATAGAATTGAAATTTAAAGACCACACAAGTATCTATATAAAATTTTTATTTATATACCAAAAAGGTAGTTTGTAATATTATTATCACGTTAACTATTTTTTTTTATATACAGTTTTATTGGTTAATTATATACAATGTTTATCTTAGTTTTTTTACCTATTATAATACCGTATTTTGAAATATGGTAATAATATGTAGGGATTTGTGTAAGATCTTTCAGGGAAATTATTTGATTTTAAAAACATCTATCTGTATGAGTACACCTATGCTTCTTACATTTTAAAGTATAACAATATAAGTGACTTAATACTAATCTATAAGTAGATTCATTCATATTAGATTTTTTACTTAATTTATTAATTGTATTTTATTATTACAATTCAATAACTGTAATGGTGGCATGAGGACTGTGATCAAAAGAGGCCGTAGTACAAATCTTAAAAGGACCAAAGATGTTTCTCTTTTGGATACAGGCCTTTGATCAAACGTCAAATTTTCATAATGAAACTGATGGGGTCCAATCAACAGCTCTGTGTGTACAATGTGAACATCCACCTTTCTATATTATATTAATATGATTATTAGCTTAAAGTTTATTTTAATATTAGTTTTTTTGATCATATTAATACATATAGTTTTTCTCAGTTTTGTGTCTTTGGATACACCCACCAGAGAGTTTATATATTAAAAGTGTGGCTAATTCGCTAATGCTTTCCTTTAAGTTATTATATTATGGGTGATACCTTTCTGTGTCGGAATGCTAATTAGTCAAGTGTTTCAACTATTATTTTTCAATCATCAAAAAGACATCTATCATTGTTATAATTATCTGTCTGCCAAATGTTTTTGACTTTAATTTTATTTATATTTATTATAAATATATATTATAAATATTTTTATTTTATTCATATTTATTATAATTTAATATTAAAATTTCACTTTTAATATGAAAAATTAATTTTGCAATACAATTGTGTCATGATTATATTATAATTCTTAAGTTGTACACTGTAAATAATACATATCTTAATTTTTTAATCAATATTATTTTCAAAATCATGTTTTTTTTATTTTATGAAATATTATTATATATGTCATTTTATTGTTTTTTTTTTTAATCAGATTATCAATTTTCGATGATAGACATTTTATTAAGATTGGTGAGGGTGACCATGACATATGTCACATGATAAACATTATTGATACAAATACTATTTTTACCCCTCACAGAATTTGTCAATGTTTAATGGATAATAAATATTTACATATATATTTGAAATTGATATTTAATTTACAAACTTTATTCAACAATTGTGTAATATTAAAAAATTTACTTATGGAAGTATTCCTTATAATGGTTATTAAACATGTAGTTGTAATAACTTATTGATAATATTTTTTTAATTTGTTAAATTCTAATGTTTTATCATAAGATTCTAGTAACTTTTTATAAAATAATATTTTTTGGTATTTGGTAGAATTAAATTAATTTGTTTAAATGTGTAAAATAAATAGTTTGATTTTTCTGCCAACGAATTACCCATATGTCATAATAATATTCTAAATATATTTACTTAATAATGAAATGTAAATGTTATATATCTATAATAAGTTGAACTTTTGTTGATTTAAAATAATATAATAAAGTTTTGATCTTGTTGAAAAATATAACATTGTCTACTATTGAATTATATATTATTATGATTCCCTGTGTTTAATATTTGATTAATTCTTGTTGAAATCTATTTTGATTTCTATTATTCATTATTTATTATTTATTAATTTTTGTCAATTTTAGATAAGAAAGAAATTAAAAAAAAAAAAAAATACATATTTTGGATTATGTACAAAATTATGCACAACCAATGGTTTAAATGTTCCGAAAGCTCTTGTAACTGAAAATTAAAAATAAATTATTATTAATACAGTAATTATAAATCCGTCTGTTTGTAGAATTTGTAATGGATATGTTGCTCTATAAAAATTAAAAGTCTAATTAAAAGGTAAAAATATTGCGGATAATTTTGTATTAATCAGTACAATCATGAGAAATGTGTGGCCAATTCTAAATTTGCAATAAAGAAAATTTCGGAAAGTTACATATTTAATACCTAAGGTATATATATCTAAAACCCGCTAACTACATATTAATATTCAAATCTGAATTCGTTTCAATATCGTAAAAAGTTTTGATATATAATAATAATGAGCCATTTAATAACATTAAATTCGTTAGAATATTTCAAAATACCGATGCGGTAAAATTTTCGAAATTGGGCGACTGTATAATTAATGTACACAAATAAATAAAAAATGTAATAAAAATAATTAAAATGAAATATTTTTTTATAAAAATATTATGTATCAAATATAAATAAAGAAAAAAACAAAACGTCCTTAAAAATATATATAAAATTCGTTCACTATTCCTAAAGTTTAAACCCTTTGGAGGAATGGGAAGGAGTTATCACGCTCAAATTTTACTATATTCATGTTTTTAATACATAGAAAATATATTTAGTATTTACCATATTTTTTTAAAATCATATATCAACAATTGTTTTTTTTTTTTGTTATTTTAAAAATCGATTGTAATTTTCAATAATAATTCAAATTTTATAAATGAAGACGTGTGATTTAAGTTATAAAACATATTTTGTTCGGACATTTTTTATTTAAGAAATATTATAAAGGAAAAACAGTTCACTGACACAGCCTACATTAATAAATGTACATAAACCATATTTGAAGGAAGGTAATTATGTAAGTAATAACTGATTATCTGGTTAAAATATAGTAATTAATCAATACTTTGATCACTCTGTGCGCAACACGCTGTATACAATATAAATGTCTTAGTTATGATTAATCTGGGCCCACGTATAAATCTGGAATGTAGAAGTCTGTAACGTACATATCCGAAATCAACAAATCTGGATACACACGTATCTGTTTAAGAGTCATTCTACAGATATGAATGGTCCAGATTTTTACCGTCCAGATTTATACAGTTCGGTAATGTTATTTGCAGATATTATCTTTTGAGGTATTTATAGGCATTTGAAATTGTCGACTTATTTTATTCGTTTTTATTTGGCTCTTGTGAATAAAATTATTTTGGTCGTGCAGAAGTTCTAGAAATATTACAAATCAGGGTTATCATGAATAATTGAACTTAATGGTGCAAAAGATAATAAGTTGAACGTAATGTAATAGATTTTTTAAACTATATCTATCGTTAATTGTGGACGATATACGCAATTAAATGAAAGTAATCGACTATAGTAACATATTATTATTCGATTCTCTCACTACATCGTTCAGGTGGTAATTATTTAATTCGTGCGATGACATTTGAGCGCAGTGCGTGATTAGTGATTACATAAAGAACATCCTAAATAAAACTCGGCTGAGCGATGTATTTACAAGGTATGACAATAAAATAACGAGACTTTTTGAATAAAAGTTGTTTATTTTAAAAATGTTATAATTTAATGATTATCACCTTAAAAGTACCTTCCCTCAGCATCAATACACTGTGGCATACGTCGCTGCCATTCTTGAAAACAGTGTTGCCAATTGCTTTCATTCAGCCCTTTTAGAAGTTCTGCCGTTTTCATTTTTACGTCATCAACTGTTTGAAAATGGGTTCCTTTTAATAAACTTTTAATTTTTGGGAATAAGAAGAAGTCACAAGGAGCATGGTCTGGCGAGTACGGGGGATGTTGAAGTACAGAAATTTTTTTTTCAGTTAAAAAACGTTGAATTGAAAATGCATTGTGAGCTGGAGCATTGTCTTGGTGAAGAACCCAGCCATTTTTCCATAGATCTGGTCGCTTCTTTCTGACACGTTCTCTTAATTTAATTAATACCTCTTTATAATAATATTGATTGACTGTTTGCCCACTAGGAACCCATTCAACAAAAATTATTCCCTTAATGTCAAAGAAAACAATGAGCATTGCTTTGAATTTCGACTTGCTCATTCGTGCTTTCTTCATTCTTGGGGAAGTTGGTGTCTTCCTATGCATGGATTGCCTTTTAATTTCAGGATCATATGTAAAAATCCATGTTTCATCACACGTAATAATATTATTTATAAAAGATGGATCGTCTTTGATGATTTTTAAGGTGTCTGAACAAATTTCTTTTCGATTGAATTTTTGATCAATCGTTAAATTTTTAGGGACCATTTTAGCACACACTTTTTTCATATTTAAATTTTCAACTAAAATTTTACGAACACTTTCTCTATCAATATTTACCATCTCTGCTACAGCTCTAACACTTAATCGACGATCTTGCCGAATATTTTTGTCGATTTTTTCAACGTTTTCGTTTGTTGAAGACGTGGTAGGACGTCCAGAACGATCATCGTCTTCGACGTCCTCCCTTCCACTACAAAACCGTTTGTGCCATTCAAAAACACGAGCTCTTGATAAACATTCTTCACCATAAACTTCACATAACATACGAAACGATTCCGCAGCAGTTTTTTTTAATTTAACAAGAAATTTAATGTTAACACATGTTGTTCGATTTTTATATCTAACATTTTTCGGCAGTATAGTCGAACTCGCACTAATAACAAGGCTACTAACGTATAAGAAAATGAATCGATGTCATCAGTGTTCATAGTACTTTTAGATAAGTGTTTTCTAATCATATTTCAATAATCGTTTTATAGATAACGTTAATAGTTTAGGTTATATTTAGAAAGTCTCGTTATTTTATTGTCATACCTCGTATTTTCCCGTAGAAAATTTAAATGTCCTACACTAGACACACTTTTTTTTAAAAGAGAGGGGAGGGTTCTTTTCACGTCGCGCCACCGGAATACAGCAGCGTATTTTTCCGAAGCTGCCAAGTATGAGCCGGCGGTGTTAGGTACGTCGTATTGCGAGCGTTTTTGTCAGGTGAACATTGTTCTTCGAACGAGTGGACAGACAATTTTTTCAGCCAACCCATCACAGAAGATACTTTCTGAACACATCGTCAAACCAACTAATTATTCACCTTGGGTATTTTAGTGCTGTTGATGCTCGCCACTTTAGGATTTCAAAATTTGCACCTGAGCATGGCCGAAAACATAGCTAATGGTACGTATAACAACGAATAAATGTTGATATGTAATACAATATTAACTGGTCGTTTCGAAATAATATAAAAAAAAAAAAAAGAAGATTTTTATGTCAAATTTGATGATTGTAATATGCACTATGGTCAAAGGTAAACTGATTAATTACTATACATTTTGAATACCAAAAATAAATAAATACATAAATATTTGAAAATTAAAAAAAAAAAAAATGTAAATTTAACCTGAAGAAATTTAGAGTTTTATGATATCAGTAAAATTAAATTCAATGATTTATGTCGTTTTTGAAATGACCGATTCCAATATTAATTATACTTGATTATTTGTACTTGACGCATTACAACCCAGTGTTGAGGTGACGAAGGGGTTTTCAGTACACCTTGGCGTCATTGTTTTTACTCACATTAAGTTATATGGATGTAACATGTATGATTGACAAAAGTCTGACGTTTGCGTGGCTTTTAATTTGTGCCCATACGTTTAAATAAACATCAATAAATCTAATATGAAATATATGTTCATACATATGTTCAATTTCAAATTTTAAAAATTAAAGCATACGGAATTGTATAAATCTCATTTTACATTTCATCGATTTATATTATTATGTATATGTATTTTACAGTTTATCAGGGACTGGAAGACCATCCAATTCTGTCATTATGAAATTCAGTACGAGTAGTACAATCGGGCGTGGATATTAAAAGTGAGTCCGCAGAAATCGGTCAGTCACCAAATCGAACGCCGTTGTCCCGAGCTACCGTAATAACCTAACCGGACTCGTTATTTTTTTTTGGGTTTTTTTTTTTTTTTAGTTATCCAAAGAGTTTATAACAGGCAGAAAAAAACACACACACACACACATAGTAAAATCAAAACATTCTTCACTATGGTTAGAATCTGTTATAATAATATTTATAGATTATTAACTTTTTTTTTTTTTAAGATCTTGCAATTGGATCGCTACCATCCCCTACATCAGGTGTTTCACTTTCATTGCCTTCGAGTATTTTGATTTGCATTGGGTATTTCTGGTGCAACTATTGCAGTAACTTCTACCAAAGTTCCGCCTACTACATCACAGTATGTTTAAAACCATTTGTTTTAAATTAAAGAATAATAAAAAATATATATTTTTTTTTATTTAACTGATCAGATGATCAATCAAGTTCAGCTCAACCAACTAATTTTCAACAACTTATTGATTTAAATAACAACTGGACAGTCGGTTTAGAAAATCAAGAAAATCAATTTCTCAATCAAACAAATAAAATCACTGTGTTGGATAATAATTAAACGAATTAATTTACTATGATACTTTTTATTGGTAATTTTCTCAATTTACTATAGATAATTAATAATAAAAATATATACAATATATTTTTAACTAGTAAAACTGAGACATGCTGGTGCATAAAGAAAATGAGCAATTAGAAATTGAACAATAACTAGACTTTTGTTTATCCCAATAAAAATAACTCGAAGATTGTTTTGTTCCAATTAGAACAATAACTACAATTTGCTGAAGTATTAAGTAGTGAAGGATGAAAGAGAATCAATGTAAGTTATTAAAACTTTTATTTTTATTATTTTATTATATCATTTATATTTTTAATTATTTTAAAATACACTTTTGTCTACCGATTATTATTAATATACTATTTTATAATGTTTATTGAAAAAGAAATATACATTATAGTTATATCACCTTTATAATAAACTAAAATATAGGAAATATAAATTATTTAATTAATGTATCTAATACAATTGCCTGTGCATACTTGCATAGGTTCTCTTACATACGTGATTCTTATTTCAAAATAAAAAAATATTAAATACTATAGTGATCACATCCACTAAATTAATAAAAAAGAATAAGTTTTATTAGTTTCATTTATTAGTTACTACCAAAACCTGAAAACCATCCATTTAAGTTATTGGAATAACGTATTACAAACAGAAATGCATAGCACACAATCAATATAAACAGGTTGAATAATGTATTAAATAATTATGCTATTAAATATTAATATGATTATGTATTATAATTACTGTTAAAATATTATAGTCTCTGGACTTATATCCTGCATACTATAAATAAGGAAACATAGAGATTTGAAAAAAAAAAAATGTATATCTGTTCATAGTAAACAAATTAGGAAAAAATATAATTGAGTGGCAAACTTTTTTTTGTTATGTAAGCTAAAATAATAGGTAATTCTTTTGTCTTCGAAATGTTCATTAAGGTATAACAGGTAAGATTTATTAAGAAAAATGTATAACAAATACTCGAATATTTATCAAAAAGTATTTTTAATTTGTCATATCTACATATCTACAGTAGCACCAAAAAAAACCCCTATTTTTTCCAAAAATTAGCGGATAGGCAAATTTTAGCAAATGATTTGAAAAATAATGACAGAAGTTTGAGGTTGGCTACAAATAGAATAAAATAAAACTATATCATTGTCAATTTACTGCCTTCATAATTTTACCTTATATGCAATATAAACCTAAGTAGTTAAAATACATGGAATTATTTTAATACGAGTTTAATATTTGACTGTATTACATGTTCCAAACCTAAAAATAACCGAAAAATAATTTTGACAAAAATTGCTTTTGAACACTTGCCACATAACAAACACGTCCCGTATATAAATCAATATAGTCATTCGAAAATTACCATTATGGTAACATTACTAATTACATAAATTACATACATTTATTTCGTGAATAGCTATTTAAACCATTAAAATGGTAAAATATTGTTAATTATGTCACTGCACAACTAGTAACCCCACCTACCTTTGAATTTAATATAAAATTCAGTATTAAAAATGAACAAAAAATCAGATATATATGTTTTACCTTATTAATTTTTTTATATAAAAGTACTGACCATTTTTTTTACTCAAAGTCTTTTAATCTTCTCGTCTTTGTAATACATACACTTAGTGTTTATATACCTTTATATACACTTGAAGACCTGTCCATACTGTAAGGTACTTAACCTCACATCAATTGCTATGCGGAATTGAATTCCAAATATGCATATTGGCAATACAGTTTTGGATGGATCTAATTTTATTATCATTTGAATAATTTAACAAGAGATAGTTTCTTATTCTTTTCCGATTCCGAAATCTATTAGTGTTCCAATAGGCAAGACGGTAACATTATAATGTTTTAATAACTAATCGTCTAGTTGATAATAAAACCAATTTAAAACAATTTCATAGATCCTGTATTAGTGAGAAAAAAATAAACAGGTTTAATGTTTGATAGATAAACCATTATAATATAATATTTAATAAAATATTGAGATATTCAAGACTACAAAATAAATAATAATAAATTGAGTCGTTTTAAAAAGAATACATTTAAAATATGGATGAAAAACATGTCTTTATAACTGCATACTGAATATAAACTAAATGAAATTAAAAAGGACTAACAATGGGAATCATACTAGAGCGTTTAGCGTATTTCCATTAATATCAGTTAATGGGACACGAACAATTATTAAATAATCCTTGAAATATTTGGTGTTTATCCAACACTAAAATCTAACTATAAGTTTTTTGAGTTTTAACACATAAACCAGTACAATATTAAGAACACAGAGATCTTATTTTAAGTTAAAAAATATGTAATAATTGTTTTCTTTTTACCACTCCAGAACAAATTAAACGATAATAAATTACAACAGTCTACAAGTTATAAATGAAAAATGAAACGCTATAGTAGACTAAAAGCTACATTGTGAATCCTTATTAATCCAGATTGTAAAGGATGGAAAGATTGTTAACGTAATTAAATACAAATTTAAAAAATATAACTATACGAAAACTGCATTATAGGTACTAATGTTATGTGTCTGATCTGATAGCAACATCCCAACATATTGATTGGTAATCGGTGAAAAGCAGAAGGCAATGGCATAATATTATATTATAATGGCTGTAAAATAAAACAGATACCAGTATATTTAAAACTATCAGGATGATTAATAAATTTCAAATTACCTGTATATTGTAGAGATTAAATAATCAAAGAAGTTGACTTAGACTGGTTAGGTCTACGCAGAACTAACATTGATTCAGCCACCGCGTGCCAATCTGTTAGCATTAATTTCATGAAATTTATTTTCCTATAAGGAATAAAAAAAATATAAAAATAACAAAGCAATAAGTAAACAGTTGACTTTTTTGAACTACTTACCGTGCCCCAACCAAATTCTAGGTAGTTCAGTATCATTTGACACATTGCTTTTTGCTTTTCTAATGCAGCTTTTAACTCTTCAAATGTTGTCATGTTTGTGTTCAAACGACTAAATAGTTCTGGTATTATGTCAGGGAAATTGTTAATTTGTTGTACAATCTTAGCTACCATTATACGTTCCGTCTCGGGATTGAATTTGAAACTTTTATCCTTGCCGTCCATCTCAAAAATACACAGAGTTTATAACTTCAAAAATTACGTATAATACGAATCGATTAGCAAACAATTATCAAATTAAAAATCCGTGTAGTACCCAAGAACTATATTAAAGTATACCTTATGTTTTATCACTGCGGCCACAGTGTATTGATTATTTTTAATGGGGGAAACGTTCGAAAGGTCATATCTGATAATACGATAATAAAACGGACAGGTTGGCCAACATTACACGAGCCGTTCAGGGAAGTCGTACAAATTATTTGATATTATCATTAAAGTACTTATCAGTAAATACGTCAGTAATTCCACCATACAGAAATGCATCGTCCTATAGATTTTCACCGTCACAATGTACCCCTTTAATGTTTTGCAGGACAACGTTCCGAAAACTCGCAATTTAGTGAACTGGCAAATACAATTAGAAAAATAATCTGCTATAAGTTGAAGATCGCTTTGTTACCTATCAATGTAAGTATACACTGTTAATTTGTTTTCAACGCTTGACCGGAGTTCGGTCACTCAGCATCAGAATTTTAAAAATTGCCACGTGTCCCTTGAGTCACAATTATGTGTTTTTAATTATTTTTTTTTATTTTTTTTATGGATTGTGGATACAGGTACACGTCGATTAGCAAACCTTTAGAAGTATAAGTAACTTAACGAAAGTATCTAGTTCGAAATGTAAATCGTGTTTCAAACATTACAGAAAACAATGAATACTACCCACTTCTAGGTAAGCAATGATTATTTTCTACGTAGAATAACTAAGAATTACCGAATAGACTAAAGGGATCACATTTTCTATAAAGATTTATACAAATACAAATAATGCATGATTTCGATATAACACGACTACATCACAACAATAATTCGTTTACCTAATCATGTGTAAGCTGCTTCATATAATAATATATTAGTCATATTGGCCTTATATATAGCTTTTATTAACCAGAACGATAATAAAACAATACATTTTACTTAACATTTCTTGTCCTTCATTTAAAACAGATTTGTTGCTTAATTGGTATAAAATTACTTAGCAGTTTCAAGCATTATCCAACACACTTTGGTTTAGGGGAGGCTTCCTTCAAATACAAAATAATGAATAAATTTTAACCATAAGCAACAATGCATAATTATCTAATTAAATGTATAGATTCTTTTTACCTACAAACTAAATCAATTTCAATATAATTTATTAGATAGGGGTTAACATAATTATTAAAAATTAGGTACTTACAAAAACAATTTACTTAATTTCTAGTAGGCTAATTTAATGAAAACAATTCAGCACCCAGTTCGGTAAATAATTTTTTTTTTCATTCTACAGGTGAAACCAAGAAAAGTGAATAGTCACAGAACAATAATACCAAATCAATATGTTACACAATTTATATGTAGTATAACATGGCCTTACTAATACCCAGTACTCAATGACTCTGAAATGGTGGCTCAATGACTGTGGTCAATAAAGAAGGAGTTCATATAATACAAGGATCCAACAACATTGGCTGTTTACCTTGTATACAGGTCTTGGATAAAACAATAGATTTTCAAACACATTTTGGTTGTGCCAGGCTATAGACAACTCATGTATACAATGTGAACTTCTACCTTTTATACATTATTAATAAGATTATTAGTTTTAAGTAGATTTTATACATAAATAAGTTAACATAGAATTTTGGCTTACACATCAAAATCTAATAGAAAATTTCTACTGTAGACAAGTATCTCTTTGGGTGGTTCTTTCTCATAGGAGAAGATATTCTTTTATTTTTCTTAAGTCAAGTACCTCTCATTTTGTTCGATACTATTATAAAGTAATTTGGTTAAATTTAATGATGATAACTCACTTTATCTCAGCCCTCATGCTAACATTACAATCATTGAATTCCAATAATGAAATACAATTAATAAATTAAGTAAAAAACCTAATATGAATGAATCTACTTATAGTTTAGTAATTAAATCACATATATTGTTATATTTAAAAATGTAAGAAGCATAGGTGTTGTGCCTCATAGAGAGTTACTTTTATAAAATCAGATAAGTTCTCTGGAAGATCTTACGAGAAACCCTACATATTATTATCATATTTCAAAATATTTACCATTCGATTTGATTGTCACTCACGATAGTAAATTAAAACTTATGTTGAGTCATTAGAGATTTGGCTGATCTCTTATCAAATAGTCTCTCTAGGCATACCCAGAGAAATAAAACCCTCTTTTGGCACTGGAAGGGGGTGAGTAATCATCATCAAATTTAACCTAAATTACTTCTGTATAGTATCGAACAATATGAGAGCAGGACCTAGCAGGAAATTAATAGAATTGAAATTTAAGGACCACTCAAGTATCTATATACATTTTTTATTTATATCTTAAATAGGTAGTTTGTAATATTATAATCATGTTAACTATTTTTTTTTATATACAGTTTTATTGGTTAATTATATACAATGTTTTTCCTAGTTTTGTTTACCGATTATATTAACATATTTTGAAATATGGTGATAATATGTAGGGATTTGTGTAAGATCTTTCAGGGAAATTATTTGATTTTAAAAACGTCTTTCTCTATGAGTACATCTATGCTTCTTACATTTTAAAATATAACAATATAATTGACTTAATGCTAAACTATAAGTAGATTCATTCATATTGGATTTTTTACTTAATTTATTAATAGTACAATTCAATGACTGTAATTATAATTATCTGTCTGACATATGTTTTTGACTTTTTACAACTTTTTAGAATTAATCTGGATACTTAATTCATATTTATTTTAATTTAATTTTACAATTCCACTTTTACTACGAAAAATTAATTTTGTAATAAAATTGTACCATGACTATATTATAATTCTTAAATTGTACAATGTAAATAATAATTATCTTAATTTTTCAATCAATATTATATTCAAAATCTTATTTTTTTTCTTTTTTGAAATATTATTATATATGTCATTTTATTTTATTTTGTTTTATCAGATTATCAATTTTTGATGATTGACATTTTATTAAGATTGGTGAGGGTGA
The DNA here is from genome assembly GCA_956483605.1 of Tuberolachnus salignus. NCBI lineage: Eukaryota > Metazoa > Arthropoda > Insecta > Hemiptera > Aphididae > Tuberolachnus > Tuberolachnus salignus. The sequence goes on from OY101431.1 coordinate 12,112,079, forward strand.
CCATGACATATGTCACATGGTAAACAGTATTGTTACAAATACTATTTTTTAACCCCTCACACGATTTGTCAATGATTAATGGATAATAAATATTTACATATATATTTAAAATTTAATGTTTAATTTACAAACTTTATTCATTTATTTTTATTGTGTAATATTAAAAATTTGTTTTTCGAAAGTATTCCTAATGAAGGTTATTAAACATGTAGTTGTCATATCTTATTGTTAATATTTTTTTAATTTATTAAATTCTTATGTTTTACCATAAGATTCTAGTAACTTTTTATAAAATAATATTTGTCAGTATTTGGTAGAGTTAAATTAATTATTTTAGCTGTGTAAAATAAATTCTTTGATTTTTCTGCCAATGAATTACCCATACTGCATGATAATATTCTAAATATATTTAGTTAATATTAAATGTAAATGTTATATATCTATAAGTTGAACATTTGTTGACTTAATACAATATAATAAAGTGTTGAACTTGTTTAAAATTATATCATGTTCTACTTTTGGATTATACATTATTATGAATTATTATAATTATTTTTAATATTTTTCACCTATAGTTATAAATAAATAATTAATAATAATAATATCTTCAAGGTAATTAACCAAAGTGTTTTAATTTGGGAAATTATGAACTATTACCTGGGTCAGATATTGGTACATCAACTATAACACTCAATGAAAATGCGAGATTTATTATAAGTTCAAAATATTCTTATAAAGAAGTTGGTTACAATTTTACCATCAAGATTAATTTAATTTAAGATATAATAATATTATGATATTTACATTTGTATGTATTTCTATATATATATGTAAATTAATGTAATACAATGCAAATATACTATGTAATGATAAGGGGGTGGCCATATTTGGTTCAGGGATATTAACTGTAGCCCACTTGTATGGAATAAGTAACAGGCTAAAATGTTAGTTACACAAAATACTTCTTTTGGATATTAGTACAAATATTAATTTTTTTTTTTTTACAGGCAACACAGATTTTTTTTACAAATGGTTGATGCAAAGTTACCAATAATTCTACTTATGCCTAGGGACATGATCTGGTTTAAGTGAACCCTGATCAGGGGACTGCAGAAGGCAGTAAAGAACTGGATACTCACAATCTCACTCTCACTCCAGTATGTGTCATGATCAGAATACCTATTCTACTAACATTTTAAAATATAACAATATATGTAAAATAATTATTAAACTATAACATGATTTATAGACATTATATTTTTTTACCTTTTATAAATTGTATTAATTTTATTTCATTGTTAGAATAATATGACTGATTATAAGATGCCACCAATACATCTTATAATCTATCTCAACCTAACAAGGATCTAAAAATGGCTGTGCATTACCTTCTATACAGGCTTTGGATAAAACATCAAATTTTCAAAAAGAATCTGACAGTGCCCTGCTATCAAGTGCTAGACATGAACAATTTGGACGTCTACTATTTAAGATAATATTAATAGGATTATAAGAACAATGTTGATTTTATTCATGAACCAAGTCATTATCAAATAATTGTGTCTTAAACATTAAACTCTAAAAATAACATGTTTAAATTATATTCTTATCACATATAGGTTTGTAGTATTATGAACATTTTAACTATACTATGTCAGAATGCAAAACAGTTGAGTGTCTTGACTAATATTGTCCAGTCATCAATAAGACATTTATCTTGTTATTTTTATAATGTTATTGACTTTTTATAACTGTTTTGAATTAATTTCTGTTACTCTATTCAGTTTTCTTACAATTCAATTTTAAAATTCTTCCAATCTTTTTGTTATGAAAAATGTATTTCAAAAACTTGTGATTTTTTTTTTACATTTATGGTATTATAGTGCATTTGTCAGTTTTCTTTAAGTAGATTTTATGTTGTCAAGCATAATATATTTAAATAACTGAACAGTACAGATACTAATTATTAAAGTCTAAGTTGATCCAAAATTATATATTTAATAGTAATTTATTAGAATTAATTTGTTTATTTATCCAGCAATATACAATATATTTGGTAGAATTAGATATATTATTTTATACCCCCCACAACATTTAAAATTGAATGTTTAAGTCACAAACATAATTGTACACTTGTATAATATTAAAAATTTGATATTTGAAAGGTATTGAGTTAATTTTTTTAAATTTGTTTAATAAAAGTTTTTTGACTTCTCTGTCAATGAATAAAACATACAGCATAATATAATTTTTAAGATCATTACTCCATATTGAATTATAAATGTTATATATTTATTATATGTTGGATATTTGTTGAGTAAGTACAGTTTATTATATATTTACTCAACACTTGGTACTTATTAATTGAACTACAATTAAATGTTAAATAGTACATTATAAGAATTAATAAATGTATTTATCCCGAGATACCTTGAAGAAATTGTTTTATTCAGTATAATAATATTTTGAATTTATGGAAAATATAATATTTTTGTCTATTTTTGGTTTATCTATTGTTATTATGATTGACATTGTTTATTGTTTTTTCAATTCTAGTTGAAATGTGAATTAATTTTATTAACTAGATAGATAAAATATTTAATCCAACATTAACTATGAGATGGGTATTTGACCTATTCTTTATTGTGTTTTATGTAATCTCATCATTAAATAATTTAATTAATTTAATTATAAAAATAAATATTCACCCATCAATATATTTCCATAAAAAAATATATTTAATGCGTTTTGTCTTAGTCGCGCCGTAATTCAAGAGGCAAGGCAAACTCACCGTCTCAACATGCCTGAGTAGCTGCCTATAAGAAGGGCGTAATCATGTGAAGTCATAAATACAAATTCACTTAGCAATTATGTTTTATTATATTGTGTTTCATACTTCATCCTCGTGTTCGCCTGTTATATATTTGTTTAACTAAATGGTAGCCATTAAACATGTTATAACTTGTAAACATGTTGAGTTTTGACAGTTTGAATCTGTTCTTCTTATCTTAGCATGATTTTCTTTAGGTTCAAAGCATAATATTCTTACATTATTTCCATTTCATATAATACTTTAGATGAGTGTCTTTTTTTTATTAGTGTCTGTTATTATTGTTAATACTAACTATTTTTGAATTGAGTTTTCAAACAAAAATTGTTGTGAATATATTTTGTAGAAAACTGCTTCATTTTTTCCTTGTTTTAAATGCAAGTTTCAAAATGCATTGAACCTTAATTTTGTGATTGTGTTTCTCATAAATCTAATTTACATTGTTATTTATGGCTGTTATTAAAGTATTGATATCTTTTCTTTGGACTCTAACATATTTTTATGTCACTTAAATAATTTGTCAAATACATTAGAGATAGATTACCATAATATTTCTATAATGTATGGTAAACCTAAATACTGGTTTTCTAAATTGTTTAAAAAATCGGAATATAACATTTATTTATAACTTGTGACATTGAGACATATTAAAGAATTTAAAGCTAATTGCATGATACTATATGGATGATAGATATACATCCAAAAATATATTTTTACTAGTTTCTAAAAAAAGAAATATTTTTTTAATGATTTTTTGATTTACACTATTGCTTAATAAATTATTAACAATAAAATATCTAGTTTGGAAGATTTTATTAATTTATTAAACTTACCATTTCTCTCGTTTAATGAACACCCAATAACTGAACAATTTGATAAAAATATCAATTTTTAATATTTCCCTTTTGCTTATTAATAAAATGTGTAAGACATTGTGTATACATTTTAACAACAGTTAGTAATAGTTTTAATGGCATAATAAAATGTGTGTTGTGATTATTTGTTTTTATTCACTTGCTTGTTTTACTTTGGTTTTAGGTTTTTGTAGTACTAGGTTACATTTAAAAATTAAATTTTATCTAATAATTTTTTTTATCTTTTTTTCAGACCTACCAATCAATTAAAAATATAAAACATACAAATTTATAGTAAAATTCTTATTATTTAAATTTTTCAATTATTGGTTTCTTATTTTATTAACTATAAACTATTTAGCTGTTATTACAGGGAGCTAAAATACTTATTGTACACAAAGTCATAACATAATACATTTTAACAAATTTTTTATTGTCTTATGTTCATATTAAGGTATGTTTTCGTCATACAGTCCGTTTCTCGATGGTTGAGGTAGATAAGTGATCAGATATGAGTAGTTTTTATGTAATATTATATATATATAATTAATTATAAATACTAATTGGTTACCTATTATGGTCATAACGGTTGTCATGTTCGTACTAAAAATAAGTACATGTAACAATATTATTAAAGAAATCTATATTTTATAAAAAAAAAAAACTTTCTAATTAATAGGTAATAATCAAAATTTCAAATGGAAATCAAGTTCATAATACATAAAATATAATAAAATGTATAGAAGTACTTATGTGGTAAATAAATTATTGCAAAATTTGATGGGATTTTAATTTTGAATACTATTTAATACTTGCCACAAAAAAAACAAGTCCCCTATATAAATCAATATAGTCATTCGAAAATTACCATTATGGTAATATTACTAATAACATAAATTACATACATTTATTTCGTGAATAGGTATTTAAACCATTAAAATGGTAAAATATTGTTAATTATGTCACTGCACAACTAGTAATGCACCTACCTTTAGTATAAAATTCAGTATTAAAATTGAACAAAAAATCAAATATATATGTTTTACCTTATTAATTTTTTTATACAAAAGTACTGACCATTTTTTTTACTCAAAGTCTTTTAATCTTCTCGACTTTGTAATACATACACTTAGTGTTTATATACCTTTATATACACTTGAAGACCTGTCCATACTGTAAGGTACTTAACCTCACATCAATTGCTATGCGGAATTGAATTCCAAATATGCATATTGGCAATACAGTTTTGGATGGATCTAATTTTATTATCATTTGAATAATTTAACAAGAGATAGTTTCTTATTCTTTTCCGATTCCGAAATCTATTAGTGTTCCAATAGGCAAGACGGTAACATTATAATGTTTTAATAACTAATCGTCTAGTTGATAATAAAACCAATTTAAAACAATTTCATAGATCCTGTATTAGTGAGAAAAAAATAAACAGGTTTAATGTTTGATAGATAAACCATTATAATATAATATTTAATAAAATATTGAGATATTCAAGACTACAAAATAAATAATAATAAATTGAGTCGTTTTAAAAAGAATACATTTAAAATATGGATGAAAAACATGTCTTTATAACTGCATACTGAATATAAACTAAATGAAATTAAAAAGGACTAACAATGGGAATCATACTAGAGCGTTTAGCGTATTTCCATTAATATCAGTTAATGCGACACGAACAATTATTAAATAATCCTTGAAATATTTGGTGTTTATCCAACACTAAAATCTAACTATAAGTTTTTTGAGTTTTAACACATAAACCAGTACAATATTAAGAACACAGAGATCTTATTTTAAGTTAAAAAATATGTAATAATTGTTTTCTTTTTTAACGTAATTAAATACTAATTTATAAAAAATAACTATACGAAAACTGCATAATAGGTACTAATGTTATGTGTCTGATCTGATAGCAACATCCCAACATATATATTGGTAATCGGTGAAAATACTATCATTATTAATTAAATTAAACCTGCCAAATAATTTATATTAGGATATAATTAACAAATTATGCACAAATAAATGAAATTTATAAAATCATTATTGACATAGTAAAGCAGACACCAAAGATATTTTGGGACCATAGGTAGGTGAAATTTTCAGATTTTAATTTTAAAAATAATTTAATTCTTTGGATTTTACTATAATAGTAATGTCATTAAAAATACAAATATAATTCTATTTGACTGCAATTTGTAAACACAAAAACTTTATTATATTACTTAGTTCTACTGTTTTGAATATTATATTTAAAATAAAAATAAAATATTTGTATAAAAAAATTAATATTAATAATTTCAAAAAAATTTTTTAAAGCAGATTTAAGATAATATATAATCTGATATTCTTTACATGTCATTGAAATTGAATACATATTTTTTTTGGTTTTTTTTTTTCTGAAATTCCCCTTTTGGTTTAATGAATAAGAAAAAAAATACTCTTAATAAATTAAATAAGTATTATTAATCTTATATCGAATAAAAGTTTTTACATTAATCACAAAATCATATGACTAAAAAATTTTATACCAGTGTAATATAAATTATACATTTTTTATTAACAAAAATAAAAGAAAGAATATAGACAACAAAAAGTAGTTTTTCATTGTATACAATGCATTAGTTATCCGTATACATTAAATTAAGGCATGTCTATGAACGTGTTGCACTACAAATTTCTAAGGAGACTTAGAACCTACATATATACTGAAACTCATCGGTTTGTTATTTAAATTATATATTATGTATTCAAAAAATAAAAGAGTTGTCTATTTAGGTATAGAAGCTAAACACTTGCCACTATAGTGTCTGTTTTGCATAAGAACCATGAATACGCCAGAACCACAATTTAACGATGTGTGTTCTTTTTTCAATCAGATAATCTTTCCATTTCATCAATCTAAATTAAGGTAGAAAAAATATATATAATGAAAATATAAATTATTAAAAAAATTATATCTAAACTTAATAATTTAATGAATAACTTTGTAATGTTTCAATATAGCTAATTTATTTTTTCTTTTCTTCAGTTTGATTTTTTTTGGAGTAGAAAAATTCACCTTTCTTGTATTTGCTCCACCTCTAAGTCTTAGAACAAAATGAAGGGTTGCATTATTTTGAATGTTGTAGTCGGATAAAATACGTCCATCTTCAAGTTGCTTTCCAGCGAAAATCAAACGCTGCTGATTAGGATGAATACCTACAAATGTTAAAGGCCATATTTAAGTAGGTAATGAAATATTGTTAAAAAATAACTTTTGTTTAACGACATTTGTACATTATACACTTTGAAATGTGTATGATTTTGTCTAATTGTACACACTACATGTGAATTTAATGATAAAATTATGAATATAGCACAAGGGAATTTCATATTTTTCCATTTATTTATGTTATCAATTTGTAACTCATAATGATTAAATTTATTTTGCCGGTATGTGATAAATTTGAAATTACAGATACCTGTTATTAATGTTAGCATAGGGATATGTATGATCTGAGATAAAGTTAATCAATAATTGTAATTAATTGATTGTCATTTATATATAATTATCATAATTTATTGAAAATTTGATATTGCATAATATTGTAGAGGCTAAATAAATTACGAGAAAAAAAGTTACTAACTATAGTAATTACAATTAGTATATCTTATTATTTAGTAAGTTTTGTAACTAATTACTAAGTATTAAGTTCAACATAACATTAGCGAATATTTCTTTAAAAATGAATTATTGTAAGTGTAAAATCATAGGTTTACAATTTCTGTTTAGCAGATATAATAATTTGTATTTATTATTAATCAGATATTATAGAAATCTGTGTGCAATATTTATTAACGGGGTGGGCAAGTACAGATGATTGACCCTTGAATTATGCCTTGCTTTATATAATAACGGTCAACTAATTTTTAACTAAATATTACCCTAATGTGCTTAGGCGACTGTCTTAAAGGACTATGTACACGAGCGATACAATAACAATTATAATAATTTTACATATTTACAACATTTTTACCTTCTTTGTCTTGGATCTTTGCTTTTACATTTTCGACGGAATCCGATAACTCTACTTCGAGAGTAATCGTCCTTCCGGTCAACGTTGTCACGAAGATCTGCATTATGCTAAAAGAACATAAATTAACGTAGGTTATTAAAAGAATATTATTCCGGTTGCAAGTAATGAACGTCGAAACACAGACAAGATGGAAACGTGGATATAATTTTGTATTAAAAATTACGACAAATCTCTACGTCTTGAGGTTAATAAGCAAATACCTTGTATACTTGATTATGTTTTTATTAATTTAATTAATAACATTAGGTTGTTAAACTATAACAATTTGTTAAAATAATCATTATATTTATTTATCATATATTATTTATATCATCATTATTTATATTGAAATAATATATGGAATATATAATATATATTATATGTGGAATATCATTAAAAACCCTTATCCTTTTGTAATAAATAAAAGAAGAGAGTATTCTATATAAATAATAAATGTAACTCACATTTGAAATGGCGGACTCGGATGACGGATGTATCGTGTATCTGCACGTAGATATTTTAACACAACGGCAGTATTTCACACTGGGCACGTACACTCTCCTTCACGCTGTACTCGGCAATAACATAGAATCACCGTATTTGGGTGTTGTTCGCTGTCGTTGACGGGGTCGGCGACCGCAGCGGTTGCGCCGGCGTTAGCTGCGACGGCGGCGTCGTATTGATCGTCTGACTCAGTGTTTCTCAACTTCTTACTGTGGCAATCCCCTTTATGAATTTTACATTTTTAGCGACCCCTACATATATTTTATTTAAATATATACATGGAAATTATTTTTTTTTATTATTTAAACATAAGACATTCCTAGCCAGAGGCTATCTATATCTAGGGATATATTACAATATTATATTTTATCCGATTAAAGTGATAATTAAAAAATATTTTTATAAGTACTATAAGGATAATTACAATTGGTTATTAATTGTAAAAAATTCTTAATTAAGAACTACAGAAGTAACAATGTGATTACAATAATTCTAATATTTACATATTTACAATAATATTTAATAACTATAGGTAACAGAGGGGTCGTAGATTGATCTGGAAGAATCTCTTGTGTATAGTGAAGATTTGGATGTTGATAGAGGTGGCTTAGTGTAGGAGGTCGTGTGGACGACCTCGTTTTAATCGACGATGGGTTGGGTGAGTGAGGAGGTTATAGTGAATTGCACCTGATGAGTTTGAAAGAGAGCAGTGGAAATTTTTTGCTAATGTTTTGATATGATCTTCGATTTCTTGGATTTGAAAGTCTTTGCGGAGATTTGCATTTCTGACAAATCATGGGGCATTTGCAATTATTCTGAGGACTTTGTTTTGGACAATTTGCATTTTTTTGATGTGCGAGGATGCACAATTACCCCATATCGGGCAAGCGTAGGTAAGAATTGGGAGTATAATTTGCTTAAAAATTAGGAGAGAGCATTTTTTTGTATTGTTGAATTTTTATTCAGGATAGGATAAAGCATTGAGATGCGTTGGTATGCTTGCTGGACTTTGGATGAAATGTGGGACCGCCACGTGAGTCGCTTGTTAAGAGTTACACCGAGGGATTTAACCGTCGGTTGCCAGGGTATATTTTCACTGTCAAATTTCAGTTGTGGAGGAGTAATATAGCGACGTAGACTAAAAATAACTCCATTGCTCTTTGAGGCGTTGATTTTGATCCTCCAGTTTTGACACCAGTGTGAGAGGGTATTTAAGTGATCTTGCAGATTTGAAGTTATTGCTTCGATGTTGCGTGATTCCGTGAAGATGGTTGTATCATCAGCAAAGAGAGCAATTTGTGTGCGTGGTGATTGAGGGATGTTGGAAACGTATAGGTTGAATAAAATAGGACCAAGTTTGGAACCTTGAGGTACACCAGCGGAGATAGACTTGAGGTTAGAGGCACTGTCGTTAATTCTGACCGAGTATTGTCTATTTGAGAGGATTGAACGAATTATATTAAAAAGATATTATGGAGTATTAATGTTACGTAGTTTAAAAAGGAGGCCTTCATGCCACACTTTATCAAACGCCATTGAAATGTCGATAAATATTGCGCCAGTGTGACAGTGCATTTCAAACGCAGAGTTGATGTGTTCCGTGATCCGTAGAAGTTGTTGAACGGTAGAGTGGTTGGATCTGAAACCAAACTGAAATTTCGGAATGGCATCCGTGATGTTCAAATAATCGAGGAGTCTGGTGTGTATGACTTTCTCAAAAATTTTTGATAACGAAGTTAGGAGGCTAATAGACCTATAGCTATCAGGATTGGTCTTGTCTTTACCTGGTTTCCTTATAAGAATTATCGTTGCTATTTTCCATTTAACAGGGAAATAACCAAGACGTAACAATGAATTAAATAAGGTAGATAGCAGGACGAATCCTTTTGAAGGTAATTTTTTAAATATGAGATTCGTGATTTTGTCATGACCCGGTGCTTTTTTATTAGGAAGATTCTTAATAATTTTCTTAACTTCATTTGGAGTTTCGTAACCAATACATTTTTGAACTGAGTAGTCAGGTTGCTCCAGTGCATGCTTAACTCTAGAATCGTTGTTGATATTACCTATATGGTTATACGAGAAAGTGTGGTGCAGAATATCTGAGAACACGTTGCATTTATCTATGTCAGATATAACTAGCTTTGAGTCTGTGTGGAGAGGAGGGGTGATGTTAATTTCTTGATTAAGTAATCTTTTAGTTTCTTTTCATAAGTTTGACTCGCCGGGGTGCATGTTAGACAAAAATTTATTATACGAGGACACTCTGTAGTTTTGAAAGGCCACTTGGACTTCTTTAGTGAGTTTATTTAGAGTTTTTTTGACTGTAGGATTTCTTTGATTTTGCCAAATGCGCCTAATGATATGTTTGCGTCGTATAAGTGAAGAAATAGATGATGGTAGGATACCGAAACTAGGTGGATTTGTCGATGCAGGGTTTGAACAAGCTCGCGCAGCGTCCGTGACGACTTCCGTGAAGTGATCGGCTGTTTGTTCAGCAGTTTTAGTCGTAGAAATTGTTTTAGGTATTACAAGACTTGAGTACACACTGTTGGAAAATTTGATCTAATCTGGTTTGCCTTTGATTAATGAGTCATTTTTCTGGTATGTTTGGTGAGATGAATTTATTGTTATTTTTACCGGAACATGGTCTGAGTCGAGTTCTGCTAAGGGTTCATGTACACAATTTAATGGGACTGATTTGAGTATAAGAATGTCTAATATATCGGGGAGTCGATTTACATCCGAAGGAAAGTATGTAGGTTCACTTGGAGCGGATACTGTATAGGACGTGTTGGCTATAAATGATTGTAATTTACGACCGTTCGGGTTAATAACACGACAGCCCCAATAAGTATGTTTGGAGTTTAGATCACCGGCTATTATAATTGAGCTATTAAGACTCAATAATTGCTCGTAATCTGAGATATGCATATGACGGCTGGGTGGTTGATAAGCACTAACAAGAGTAACATGTCGATTATTGAGCCTAATTAGCACAGCTACGGCTTCTAGGCATAATAGATTTAATGTGGACATTTGTTGTTGAATAATTTGATTACCGTCCAAGATTGCTACTCCACCCATAGCGCGTATTTGTGTGACACGGTCGGCCCGGTACATTTTATATTTGGGGAAATTAAGTTTATCTGTATTTGATAGGTGCGTTTCCGTTAAACATGCGATATCAATATTGTGGTGGTTGAGAAAGTGTAGGAGAGCGTTTCTGTGAGATTTCAGACCGTTGGCGTTCCAGTTTAGTAAGGTAGTACTATGAGGATTCATTTGGATTTATATGTAGGCTGATAATGATGGTTGGTAGATTTTCAATAATTTTCTGCAGTAATTGCGATACGAATGCGTTAATTAACGGTAAAAGTGAATTCATAAAATCGTTATCTGTGTTTTTGTTTGAATGGTTATTTAAATTATTTTTCGTTGCGGAAGCATACGAACGCTTATCGGCGAACGCGTTATCTTGCGGTTTATTTGGCGTATACACGAGGGAACTTTGTTCGGCTTGGAAATTACTCCGCGGTAGTCGGTATGTATTGATATTAACGTTTTTTTTATTTTTATTTTTTGAGATATCTTTGTAATAAGTACAACCTCTGTAACTCGCCGGGTGGTTACTATTACAGTTGACACATTTAGGCGGCGTATCATTCGATTTTTGACAAAGACTATAATGATAGTCACCTGCGCATTTTACGCACCTAGGTGGTAGATGGCAAAATTTTTTCGTGTGTGCGAAGCGTTGGCAGTTGTGCATTGCGGAATGTCCTTTGATGGTCTTCTTGGTTCAACGACTACTACACAGTGTAGGAGTCTGTTTACGGAGTATATACCTGTGGATGGTTTCGACAATAGTACGGCTACAATAGGTAACGGATTTTTAAATTTGTTCTGAAGACGTGTAACTGATGTGACTTCAAATTTTAGTTCTATGAGCTCGTTGAATATACACTGTTCGGTAATGTTTACAGGAAGGTTTCTGATAATTATTGATAACTGTTTATTATCGGGAAGTTGAAAAGTGTGGTAGTCGATTTTGGATTCGTCTAAATAATTTGTTGTGGCTCTGTAATCGTCGACTGAGCATAGGTTCAATTTTAAGGCAGATTTTGTGTTGATTATCGAGTAATCGTCGATTGTTATATTGTCTAGTGAGTCATGGAATTTTACGTAATCCGAGATATTGTGGACGTATATTGGTGGGATTTTGGGTCTAGCCTGTGTACCTTTCAAGTTGTTTTCAGGACCATTGTACTTTGTTAGATTTGTTGGTGGATTAGCTTGATTCGAATCCTCAGTTTCTAATGGCGAGAAGCAATTTTTTGTGGGAAAGAAAGATGAGTTTGTAAGTGATGAGTCGCGTGCCCTAGCGGTAATTCTTGGCGATCTAAATTCGTCGTCGGAATTTGGAGGAGGTGAGCTTGAGTCATCTTGATTTGAGAGGAGTCTGTTATTTTTTATGACGAGAGGAGGGACTTTTTGTTTATTTTGTTTATTTAATTGAGATGAAGTACCATTATTTGGTATAGAAGTTTTTGAATTTGGATCCATTATTAGATATATTGTGTATAAATGTTTAACGGGCTTTCGCCCGTGTGCGGCGATTGCTAGCTATGCGGTTACGTATTAGCGTAATTTAGACCCAATTAAAATGTTGCTATACATACCAGATAAGAGCGGCGCAGCGTAAATTTTTGTACTGCTATCGGAAGCTATAAAAACGTTCCGCGGAATTAACTTATGGACGGTTCAGCATCCCCACACATACTGTGATGAATATTATTAATAATCAATACTAGAAGTACTGTTTACAAGAACATCAAATACATATTATGTTATAATATCATGGTGTCATTATAATTGTTCTTCTGCCAACTGTTATAGATGTTATAATTTATAACTGTTAAAGGCCACTCTGGGTATTGATCCAGAATGCATTTGGATTCTCAATTCATGTTTATTACAATTAAATTTTAAAATTGAACCAATCATCATACTATGAAAAATTAACTTTTAAATAAAATTGTATCATGGCTGTATTAATATTTTTAATATGTACACTTTTAATTATGTTTAATTAATATTTACTTATATATTTAAAATTGAAGGTTCAAATGACAAACTTAATTGAACAATTATGTTATATAACAAATTTGACATTTTAAATGTTTTTAAAATTTTTTTAAATGTGTAAAATTTATTGTGTGATTATTATGTCTAACTCACACAACATGATAATATTCTAAACATATTTACATAATATTGAATTTATTAAAATTAATTAATATATTTATCCAGTGACACCTTGTAGACATTGATGTGTTTAGTATAATGATGTTGTGAATTTGTTGAAAAATATAATATTGTCTATCATTGGCTTAAATATCAATGGCATATTGTATTATTGTATTATTGTTACAACAAATTATAAATTAATCTAGTAATTGTATTTATAAATATAGTTATAAATTAAAAGACTTTCATGTAAACTAAAAATAATAATAGTTTTTATGCAAAAAAATACTAATTATATAATTAATAATATAAATACAAATGTTAAGGCGCTATAATAATAATTATTATCCATTAATTATTTATTATTGACTAATAAATTATTTAACATGTTTTATTTATTATTCATACACTTTATTCTCATAAATCAACATGATATCATTTAATTTGTTATTAACTAAATATTTTTACATTTTGGCATTGGACATTATAGTGTTTATCGAAATGTTTGGACTTTATAACTGCAAAGAATTTGTAGCATCTGCGTCATTCTCCAAAATTCTAATCATATTGGAGCTTGAAAATACAAATTTTTATTACATTTTTTTGGTACTTTGGTTGTCAGATTATTTATTTTGTTTGATAACTATATGCACATTCGAAATTTTAAAAATGTTAAAACAAATATCTGTATTTAATTTTTTTTAATGAATTACTTTACAATAAAAGTAAAATCATCATCATGAATTGTGTTGTTATAGACATGATTATTTAATGGCATATCGCCTGAAATATAAATTCAATAAAACAGTTCTTTATATATTGACTAACATAGATAATAAATTGTATTTAGATGTTTTAATTTGTTTCAATAATTGTGAGTATTAAAAGTCATTTTCAACAAAATGTTTACGTTTTTTAATAGCATTTGCATGTTTATTAAACAGCATTTTCTTATAGCATTACATCATTTTCCTAGCCCCAATAATTAATCGTAGAGAAAGTTCCGAATGTCACCTATCGTAAACCATCTTTTAAAATATTCGAAACCTTTTTAAGATTGAAAACCAAAACAATTTTTTATTTTCAATGTACGGCTGTTTTACTCTACATTATACCGGTTGTTATGCGATAAACGGATTTTTCGATGAAGTTTGGACACGGACAGTGAATAGTATTGGCGTGATATCAAAACGCGTCCCGTGTGTACCAGGGGCTCACGCGGCTGTCTCGCGTCTCGCCCTTTTCCGCCGAAGTATAAGACCTATAATAGGTAATGACGGTTGAGAATAAGTTACCAAACGCGTCCCGTGAGTACCAGGGGCCCACGCGACGATTACACGTTTCAGATATTCGTATGCCGCCGACGATATAATATGCAGAGAATTCTCGTACGATTAATATGTGCGGCGGCGTCGCCGTTCTATACGAGTTTTTTTTTTTTTTAAATTAAAATTTTTAGAGTTTACGGTCGTTTCAAAAATGTTGAGACAGTCGATATTTTTAAATGATATTAACATTTATCGGAGGAAACGCATCATCCTGCCTTTCCGGTCTATCGTACAGTATAGACTATTCTCTAAACAGGTGAAATTTTTTTTTTTCAATGTACAACAGTTTTTCTAATTTAAATTGGTTAACATAATATAACTTAACAACATTATATTTATTAAGGATTTCTTATTTTAAAATTTACTGCAACTACTTTTAAGGCAGTGCCATTGATGATGATTTATTATATACTCGTCACATTCTTAGTCCTTATTAATTCATAAATACATATCCCAAGTATTCTGAAAAAAATATTTATAATTTTTAAATTAATAATTCTACCATATAATATTAAAACTTACACTTATTGAATATAAACAGTCAATGTACAATAACAACTATAAATAATTGTATTTAAATATACTTACTATGCTAAGGGTAAATCTCTAACGATAATATGTTTACTCATCATAGATATTATTGATATTCTGAAGGAATTCTGTATACACAATATTTATATGTGATTTGCCATCTGGTATTATGTTTAAATGTACATATTTCCTTAGCTAACTGTTGCATAACTAAACTGTTTACATCTGTTTACACTGAGTCTGTTTTACATATACATCTCATATATTACTTGCTAATATCCTTAATAAAACATTTGTATAACTCCCTAAAAAATAATTAAGGGGATTTTCTTCAATTTTGTAATATTTGAAAATTAGCTCATATAGCCATTTGATTAGCTTTTAAATCATTGTATAGTCTTAACTTTTACTATATTAAGATTTAAATATTTTTGGGGTTCGAAACTGCCATTTAATAGGTATAAGATTAAGTATAAGATAACGGTAGGTTAACTAATTGTTCATTATTGTTTAATAATGACTTATTCAAATTTTTTTTAGAATGATATGTATAGTAATCGATTGATTCTAAAAACTGAAAAATTTCAATTGTACAAATTAATAATATATGTATATATAATTTAAAAAAAAAGCTCAGTGGCAACGTAACTCTTATATGACATAAATACAATTCTCAATCCGTTTTTATTTACTTAATTTATAAAAATCATGTGTGAGAAAAGAGTATAAAAACATTTTTAATTTTAATAATTTTATATAAGTTTAATATTTTTATGGTTAATATGTTTATTGTTAGGTATTTTTTTGGTCAAAAATGGATATCGTAAACATTTATAGGACAACCATTGATGAGGGCAGTATCTTGTATCCCAATACAAGATAGTCGATAATTTCTTATCTTATATTGTGATAGATTTTAAGTCTCAGTATTGAGTCAAAAATATTAAAAATATTAACAATCAAATATATACTCGATATATATTTAAAGGAAATATTTAAACCTATTCTTTTTTTTTTTCTTACCTAATGTCATATATTAAATATAATATCAGTTTGTCTTGAAAAATCAAACAGCTTATATAAATAATAATAATAAAACTAACAAATAATTTATTGACATTATTTACTGTAAAATAATAATAGTTTTAATGTAATATAATTTATATAATATATCAATAAATAAAATATATATTAAATAATATTATATCAATAATATTTAGTACTGTTAAGTGCTTTGTGAATACATAAATCGGATTAACTTAATACACATTTTTATTGTTATACTTTTTATAAAATAATCGTGTTGTATGTAAATCATACTCTCGATAAGTTTTCATATATCTAAAGATAAAACATTTTTTTTTTTCATTTATAGCTTTTTATAAAATTGTTTTAATAAAATTATAATAATAATTAAATTTACTGCGTGTAATTTTAATAACAATAAATATTCACATAGCAATTATATATCTATATATATCTTATATATCTATATATTTATATAAATATATATATAGATATATAATATATTTCTATAAAAAAAATGAATATTTTGTCGCTGCCTACTGCGGGAGTAACTGCCTATCTGGAGGGCATAATTGTTAATATGACATTTAAATTATTAGACATTCAGTATAGTAGTATTGGATTGATGCAAAAAAAAATTTTTGTTTAAAATGTGTACAGTAAATTGTTTGATTATTATGTCAATTAAACCACACAGTTTGATAATATTTCAAATATATTTACTCAATATTGAATTTCAAATGATATATATGTAGTAAAAGACGGACATTTGGAGACTATGTACGGATTATTATATATTCATCTACCACTGCAGGTACTTATTAGTTGAATTACAATATAATGTTAAATAGTAACGAATTAGAATTAATATTTTTATTTATCGGGCGACACCTTGTAGAAATTTATGTGTTCAGTATAATACTGTTTCGAATTTGTGGATAAATATAATATTGTCAATCGTTAATTTATATATTATCATAATGATTACCAGTGATTAATGATTGTTCAATTCTTGTTAAAATATGAATTAATTGTATTTTTCTATCCTGTGTACTATAACGTCATGTGTTATAAAACACGGTTTAGTAGCAATAGGTTTCTTTTCCTTTTCATTGCAAATCTATGATATATGATTAAATTTGTATTAATCTTACATGATTATCTTGTTTGCCATTTAGCTCTAATAGCATAGTATATATAGATATATATATATTTATAAATATAGTTACACTTAATAATGTGACAAAAATTATCTTACAAATATATGGATTATTAAACAAATAGTATTTTTAACTCAACCGTGGATAATCGAAACCTTATATATTTCACATGGTGAACAGATACTTATATTATTTATTAAAGTATTAGTTGAACCACAATTATATGTTAAATAATAATATATTAGAATTAATATGTTTATTTATCTAGTAGTACACAAGAATATCTGGTAGATTTAGAAATATTATGTAACACCCCTTACAACATTTGTCACTGTTTAATGATTAATATATATTTATAGGTATATTTAAAATTGAATGTTTTAATCACAAACCTAATTGAACACTTGTGTAATATAAAACATTGATATTTGAAAGGTAATCCGAAATATTAAATTAATTTGTTTAAATGTGTACAATAAATTCTTTGATTTTGCTGTCATTCAATACCCATACAGTATGTTTAGATTCTAAAAATATTTAAAATAATAGTTGTATAATGGTTAATGAAGTTGTATTATAATAGAATTGAAAGGGTTTAGTTTTCAATTGAAATATTTAAGTATTTTCAACTCAACCATGGATTATCGTAACCTTGGATAACGAATGATTACTGTATTAACAAATGAAATTATCTTTTTTTTTTTAATAAAATAACTAATTAAAAACTTTCTAACTAACAATGTTCATTTTTTCTACAGGAATAATTGTAGTTACTCAAGAAAAGTTGATGTGCTATAAATGTGTACCAGGTAAAAATATTATATTTTTTATTTATACTATAATAGAAATATAGTCCATTTGTGAAATAAATCTTCTACGTTTTACTATCATTTAAATGGCGGTAGATAATTAAGGGAAAATTAATATTCATGACGTTCAACATTTAGTTCACAATAAAATTGTAAAATATCATTTGAATTAATTTTGTTTTTGATTTATTATTAATATTATTTAACTAATTGTTTATTAGACAAAATGTGATTCAAGGAATATTAAATGGAAACGGTAAAGGGCATGTATATATTTCTGCATATCCATACTTCTGCAAACATCAAAATTATTAACATTATAATTATTAATACAGCGGCATCAAAACACATTTTTTATAAATATTTTAAGCATAAGATGTTACGATTGTATGTAGACTAACTAATAAATTAGAAACATACTGGTAGTTCACACATTGAAGTAGCACCTTTGAGACTATAATTTTAAGAATACTTACTGACATACATTAAAGTTTTAACAACTAAAATCACAAAAATTATAAATAAATGTTTTTATATTTAATTAAATGTTTACTTGTGTTAATAACATTTAAATATGAATTAATTGTAAACATATTTTGTCCTAACTGAAAATTTGTAAATATAATATTTATTAATAATAAAAGTATAAAGATTATATATAAAAAACATCTCTGGCAATTTATCATAAATCGATAATCCAAATTATACGAATAAGAAAAACTTAATTATATATAGAATAATAAAAGTTAATTTTTTGATTGGTCTGTTGTTTTTTTTTTTTTTTTTTTTTTTTTTTTTTTTTTTTTTTTTTTTTTTTTTTTTTTTTTAAGTGTTGCGGTATACATAAGTAGGCCTCGGAAATGTCTTTCAAAATCAGGTACGATGTATTGACAATCTTTATTTAGTTTAAATACATAATTTTTTTATGGGCTTCCTCCGGAGGCCCGATATCGCTCAAGTTAAAAAAAAACTTGCAAATGTTCAAGTATTATTAAATATTAGTATATAGTAATAGAATATTATATATTAGTATATATATATATTTATGCTGTGTACCCTCGATTATTCGCTAAATTCAAACGAAATTTCTATAAATATGTTATTACAAAAGATTAAAATCTTTTAATGTTATGTAGTATTTAAGGATATTTATTTATAGTATATTTGTGTAGGTACATTTAGGTAAATATGACAAATTAAAATTACCTATGGAGAATTGTATAAATTGTCCTCAATAAATCTTTCACAGTTTACTATAAGGAGCATTTCCAACACAAAATAATGACTTATTATTTTACAAAATTAAATAGATATTATTTCTCCTTTCATTATTGAAAAAGTGTTAATTGGGTGATATATATTGAATACAGTTTACTATGCGGGTTGCACATAAAATTAAAAAATAATAATAATAATAATAATTAAAATATTATACGAATTTGTATTTTTTATTAATTTTGACTACAACAGATACAATTTAATTTAATATTATTTATTATTTTAATTTTATAAAAATCAAATTATTAATTTCCTATTGATGTTTGCAATATTTGACATCTCTTTTCTGCCAAAACTTTTCAATTTTGGGTGAAATTTTATTGGATACTTTTTATTTAAATTTTATATTTTATTGGACACTATCTTATAATATATACTCTATAAGCATAACCAGAGTAACAAAAGTGAGAAAAACATTATGAATATGACCAACAATACCGATTATAAAAAATAGTTAACATAATAATATTACAAACTGTTACCTATAAGCGTCCACTTATACTCGCCTGCCATCCTGGTACACCGACCCAACGATATTCTCTTCTGAGCAGTCGGCCCTCCTGCAACTCCTCTACTTGCCCGACCACTGCACCACTGTGACGGCCTGTCCGAGGCCGAACGGCCCACCGCCGCCGATAACAATATTTGTAGGCCCCCCTGCGCCTTCACCATTCACCATACAATCAAGGCCACCGCGATGGATCATCCCGGGCCAAACAGCCGCCGCCGCACACTGTTGGCCGCTCTCTGCCGCCACCCCACTCGGCCGACCAATACCACCGAAAGCCGATGACCCACGCATGCACGCCTGGTACCCAATATTACTGTTAAGGTTCGCAATACTACTTTTAAGTTTCATTGCTCACGAGCACGCCCGTTTAGTTTTTGTTAAAACAATATTGTTTTACAGAGCTCCGTTTAGATTTGTTTTTTTTATCACAATGAATTATCATTAGTTCTGACAATAAAAAGATTACCTAAAAAAATTTTAAATTTTAAATTTTAAACATTTTATCCGATGCCTCCCAAACTTTCAACTAAAAACTTTCGTGTTGCGAATATGTCGAGCCTGTTTTTATTTTTTGTATGTTTGTTATTTATCAAATCAATCGCTATAATTGCAGTCGATTTGTGATTGACGTGTTACTGTACAGCAATAATATAATTGTACTATTTTTTCTTTTTTATACTTTCAGAATATTTTTTTATATTTTGGCCTACACCCTACTACGCCAATAGAACTAATAAAATCTGAACTCGAGACGCGCCTCTTCAAAGTCAGACAAGTCACGAATGTACTGCACAAGACTAACAAGCTCCCGCTATTCTTTGTCGATTTAGAACCCACCGATCACTCTAACCAAATCTACCAATTATCTTCCCTTCTACATACAAAAATTAACGTTGAAGAACCATACAAGCCTAAGTTAATAAACCAATGTCAAAATTGCCAAGATTACGGCCACACCCGGGCGTATTGTGGGTACTCAGCACGCTGCGTTCGATGCAGTGCCCATCATCCATCTTCTGATTGCACTAAGTCGTCCGACTCTCCTGTCATATGTGTACTATGCTCCGGGGATCATCCAGCTAATTACCGAGGCTGCAGCGTTTACAAGGAACTCCAGCGACGAAAATCGCCTACCTCTAAAAGTATTTTCTTACATGATACTATCAAACCAAATGTTAAACCTTATAATGTAAAAAAAAGCCATCCACTCGCTACCCCTTTAGAAAAAAACGAATCTAACCCCCCAAAAACGTATGCGCAGGCCACAGATAGACAACCACCTCTACCTTCTCCTCCTTCCGACCTAACTCAACTCATGTCCGCCTTTGTAGGTGAACTTAAATCTCTTATAAACCCATAAATTGCTCTCCTGACACAAGTTATCACTTCACTCCTAAAAAAAAATAATGAATAACTCCTACTCGTTATCTATTTTACTGTTTAATGCTAACGGCCTTATAAATCATGTTAATGAGTTCCAGATCGTACTCTTTGACAAGCGCATAGATATCGCGTTAATCTCAGAAACTCATTTTACCAAATATTCTCACATTTCCATCCCGGGCTATTACTTACTTAAATCTAACCACCCTGATGGTACATCACATGGTGGGGCAGCTATACTTATTAAAACTAACTTAAAATTCCATCCTCTCACCAACTTCTCTCAAAGTCATTTCCAATCCTGTGCCATCTCAATCACAATTAATAATATTCCTATTGTTATTGTAGCAGTTTAAAGTCCTCCCAAACACCTTATATTAGACACTAATCTCACTGAATTTTTTGACACATTTCCTAACAACTTTATTGCTGGTGGCGATTTTAATGCTAAGCACTAAAGTTGGGGCTGCCGAGTCACAAACCCACGCGACAATCTACTTCATAATTTTACTAATATTTAAAAATTCCAAATACTTCCACCACCTGATCCAACCTATTGGCGCAAGAAAAAACCTGATATACTGGACATATTTGTCTCAAAAATTCCGAGTAATTTATACTGCTCTCTAAACAACATCTTAGACTTATCGGATCACTCTTCTGTAATACTTAATGTCGATCCGACTTCTCAAACAAATCCTAAACAGCTACGCTCACTTATAGTGGAAATACGTAGATCCAGAGCAGTTTATCAACGCACGCAACTACCGTCACACAAACGCGCTTATATTAAATTAACCAACTCACTAAAAAAAACCCTAGCTAAAATCAAAGCGGACACACTTGAACAAAAGCTAACCAGTCTTTCATATTCTGACGGTAAATTATGGAAAGAAACTAAAAAGTTACTTAGCCTTAAAACTCCTTCAACACCTTTAAAGAAACCTGACCATACACTCTTCTGATTCCGATATAGCCGAAGTCTTTAAAGCACACCTGCAGGAAACCTTCCAACCACATCATAATATATTCATACCTCAATGTGTTGACGAGGTAAAAGCAGGTTTAGACCTTCCCTCACCCTCCAATCATCTTGAAAAATATTTTCCGCCCAATGAAGTCAAACAGGCTATACTTAAATATTCAAAGAAAAATCGCCGGGCTATGACCTTATAACGGTGGAAGTAGCTAGATGCCTCTCTAAAAAAGCATTAGTATTGGTAACATATATTTTTAATACAAACCTAAGACTCTCGTTCTTCCCAATCCTTTGGAAATTCACAAAAATTGTACTATTTCCTAAACCTGATAAACCCTTGGACGACCCATCCTCATACAGGCCAAAAAGTCTCTTGCCCTTCTTATCTAAAATATTAGAAAGACTTATTCTTAAACGAATGACTCCATATATTGTCAGTAACAATATTCTGCCGAAAACCCAATTCGGATTCAAATCCTCACATAGTACCATTTATCAAGCTCATAGGATCGTCGAGGCAATATCGCCCTCGTTGGGAAAAAAACTTTACTGTACCTGTGTATTTCTTGACGTTTCCCAAGCGTTTGACAGAGTTTGGCATGACGGATTACTATTCAAACTTAAAAGCTTTTTTTCTCCTAATGAAATCTTACTTAACTGATTGACACTTTCAATTACACTATCGTTCAGCATACTCAGAAATATCCAAAATCCATGTTGGCGTCTCGCAAGGGAGTATCCTATCAAATAACAAATGTTATGATGGGTAATAAATAATATTTATATAATATACCATAATCACCAGCATCACACGTAATGAAATATTAAACGATAATCTGATTAAAAAATAAAATATTAACTGACATATATAATATTCCATAATTTTTTATAAAAAAAACAAGTTTTACAAATTAATTTTTCATGGCAAAATAATTGGTGGAATTGTAAAATAAAATTGCAATACAAATTAATAGAGTACCCAGATTGATTCCTAAAAGTTTAAACGTCAATAACAGACGAACATTCATAAAAATACCACGATAAATGTATTTTTGGTGATTGGACAAAACTAATTATAATACTTGACTATTTAGCATTCCGACATAGTATAGTGTCATCCATGATATTATGACTTAAAGGAAAGCATTAGCGAGTTGGTCGTTGTCTTATTATATAGGTTCTCTGGGCGTACCCAAAGAAAAACATTATGAATAATTGACTAATAAATCTGTTAATAAAAAAATAATTAAAGTGATAATAATGTTAACGACTACTTACATGCGATATAAATATAAATTGTATATATGTACATGACACACATTGTACAATTGTTGTTTCACCATTCCGGCGCCGCTGCCACTGCGATACGGTGTATGGCTTTTAGAATGTATACAACGGCGTGTTGCTCGTTATTATAATCAAATTTCTGTATGTCTAATTTGTTGGCCTTTCTTCCAGCCAATTATTTTATGAGGAGATTACTTCATACACAATAATAAATGGGTCAAATACCCAACCCATAGTTAGTTTAATTATTTAACCTATTTAATTAATAAAATTAATTTACATTTCAACTAGAATTGAAAAAAAAACTTTAAACATTGACAATAATAAAAATAATATATAAGCCAATGATAGACATTATTTGGAAAAATAGATGTAGATTTAACAACTTCATTAACAAAGTTATACTACTAAGTTGAATATATGTAAAAATTTTTTAAACACTTTTAGCATTAAACAAAACTTGTATCAAAAGATTATAACGAAAATTTAAAACAAATCGGACCATAGAAATCCAAAATATCTAAATATCTCAATAAAAATGTATGTATATCATAAAAGTTAGATATATTATAATAAACTTTATATATTTTTCGTTATTTTTAGTTTGTATATATTATTATATTATATTTTGTACTGTATAATATTATCATTAAAATAATAATATAAGTATGTGTTTTGTTTAGTTCATGTATTAAAAATATTTTAATGCCTCCTCCACCGAAAATTGATCCTGAATAGATGCTTGATTTAATGTCGGTTTGATAGCTTTCCTAATTATTTTTCTTGAAAACTATGTTATGAATATTCGACATTTTAAAATTGTAAAAACAAATATTTGTATTCACATTTTTTTCAACGAATTACAACTATACAATACAATTAAAGTAATCATAAATTACGTTATTATAGACACAGTTATTTAGTGGCACGTATATAGTGAAATATTATCAATCCAATAAATCAGTTTTTCATTTATTGTTTCACATAGATAATAAATTGTACTTAGGTGTTTTAAGAATTGATTTTTTCAAATATTTGTGGGTATTAATAATCATTATCAACAAAATTTGTACATATTTTAATAGCATTTTCATGTTTAAAAAGCATTTTTTTGTAGCGTTATTGGTAACTTTTCAATGCCTTTTCTATTGGTTTTTCTTAACTCTAATTGTTAATATCGTGTAAGTTTTATCGGCCTGTCGGAAACCATCTTGTAAAATATTCGAACAATTTTAAAGATAGAAAACCAAAAGAATACTTTAATTTTCATCGTACGGTTGTTTTACACTAAACCGTACTCGTTGTTTGGAGATAAAACGATTTTCGACGACGAGGATTTCAGACTCGGTAACTTTCGCACTGGCGTGTCTCAAAACGTGTCCCGTGCGTACCAGGGGCCCACGCGGCGATCTCGCGGTTCGCGCTTCGGTGTCGGTACGGTAGGTCAAGAATATATTACCAATCGAGTTCCATGCATCCCAGGAGTCTACGCGACGGTCTCGCTTCTCGGATACTCGTGCGCCGCCACTGACGATGTCATGGTTCGAAGGGTCGAGCATTTTTTCGTACGATTATTACGGCCGGCGGGAGTCGTTATTCTAAACGTCCTGAGAGCATACAATTATACCATACTTTGCTAGGAACACATAGGAAATCAGGATCTCTCACTAGCTGTATTCCGCTTATGATAACATTATAAAATTATCAATATTTCCTTTTTCCAGAATAATAAATTTACACACAAACCATACAATTTATATTTTAAGAATCACTGGTATTATCGATAAACATTCACATTATTTCCGTAGTAACTATATTGACTTAATTTATTATTTCATTTTTTATTTTATAACAATGATTATATATATATTGTCAATTAAGTCAAATGTCTATAATGTAAACATGAAGAAAGGAATAAAGTTATTATTAATTAATAAGTACCTTGCGTCATGAGCAGGCCTCGAATTTTTATGCACGTGCATATTTGTTATGAAGTAGCATATTAAAAATCTGATTCGATACAAATTTGTTTTATTATACCTACAAATAAAATACAAAAATGTATGTTGCATATTGTACTAAATTTATGTCTATGTTATTTTGAATTAAACATATTAATGCATATTATTATGATATTAAATGAACAAAAAACAAATATTCAATAGTTGAACATTTTAATTTAATCAATTTAAAAATAAAGAACTGCTGAACCCTGTCGTCTAGCCTATATTTTAAATAGCACTACTGAGTATTGGTTGTAAATTTTTATGATCAGCCCAGTCTTTTCTGACATTTTAATTTTAGTTTTAATTGTTGACGTCGTATACCACCTCAACACGAATTTTTTTTTAAATAATGCACATTAGAAGTTTACTCTCATATAAATGCGTATTTTATAACAAAATAATTGTGTAGTTGAACATTTTTTACGTATGCACATATTCCATTGCTTTTTAGTGCATTAAGTTCCAAACCCGGGTTACGAGTATTATAATTATTTGAATAATTTCATTTTTTTTTTTATCAACGTTGTCTACCTTTTCCGTATATACGAAGTTTAATAATTATTTTAAAAATGGTGATTATTTATTAATAAATAAACCTTTTTATCTCCCATTGGAATTACATTGTAATATAGTAGAAATATCCATTTCTAATCATAAAGAAAAAAAAGTTTACAAGAAGAGCTTTTATATATTTTTAATAATTTAACCGATAACTTACTTATACAACCAAAACAAATACTATATATTCCTATAATCGGATCATTGGATCATTAGGATTTATTTAATATTCAATATTAGCAACTTTATCTCTCATTAATGCAATCATTATTCTCTTTGAGAATAATAGTAAACAAATTTAAAAAAATTTCATAATTTTTAAACACATATCAATTTTATAATCAATCATTGCAATTGTATAAAGTGGAAAATATCAACGAAGAAGAAATAAATAATAGAGAAAAAGATTTTTGAAAAATATACAATTTTTTCCTAGAGAAAAGTTTTAAATAATAGCTAAAATTAATGGGTATAAACATATGAAAAATGTATGATTTTAAAATAAAATTGTTTTACATTTTATTTGTGTTGTAATAATTATCTGCTATTAAAATAGTCCAACAAATCTTGATAAAAGATTAAGTAAATATAAAATTACTCCATTTAATTATGAGAAAGAAAAAAATTATAAAAAATCTATATTTCCACAACAAGTCCGATGTTTAATTCTAAGATCATCAGGATCTGGTAAAACTACATTGTTGTGGAATATTATTACAAAATATTGGATTCCTTATAAAAAAATGAACAAATTTATGAAAAATTACAAAAAATATTAAATTGTTTTGAAAAAATTGAAACAATTATTTCTAACAATAATTTAATTTTTGTTGACAAATGTAAATCTGATAGTTTAGTTATTTTCAATGATTGTATTTAAGAAAACCAACCATTAATTAAAGAATTTTTTGAATAAGGAAAACCGAAAAAAAAAGTCTCATATTTATTTAAGCCATTGTTATAGTTTGGTGGATTTACAACTTATAAGAAGTAATTTAAACTTTTTAATTGTTTTTATACAATCAGATTATTACATAAAAAAAATATGGAGCGATAAACTAATAAGACATAAATTTGATTTTGTTTTGGAAAATAAAACGTGGGATATAGTATTAAATCCAGAATTCACCTTAGGAGAAAAAACGGCAGCTTATGTTACTACAAGAAAATTTATAATGTGTTTTAACAATTTTTATTTTTCATATATTAAATGTAACCTAATTTAAATGAAACACAATTAAAGTTGCTTTCAATAAAAAAAAATACAACTATAAGTGGATAAAATTCATGATTTAGGTATAGCAAGTACAATTAAAAGAAGTGATTGTTTTTCTTTAGATTATAATGTACTAACAATAAGTTCTGGTTTTCATTTAACATTAGAAGGAAGTATAAATATTTTAAGCAATTGGAAAGTTTTCTAATTTAAGTTAAGGTATCTTTAAATATATAAGTATTATTTTCAATAAAGGATTTACAAAATACTCAAATGATGATGCTTTTTTTTAGAAAAACCAATAATGATAAAACATCTCCAGTTCTAGGACAAATTGAGATTAAAGAATTTAAAATTAAAATTCCATCAGTGGAAATTCAAAACATAAATAAATTAAAATTAATAAAAGAACTAACAGTTTTATCAAAGACAAATAATTATAAATTAGCAATGTATTGAAAAATTATATTTACAATTTATAAAAAAACCATACTTTTTGATATTTGACTTGGTTTGGTATTTATTAGTTTCACAAATCAGGGAGGTTTTTTTGCCGCACCCTGTATAACCATATTCTACTTTTTTATATACATCATATGATATTCATTTTATATTAAATTTGTTTAATTAAAATTAAAAACAAATTTGTTTTATTATTATTATTTATAATCATACAATTATTTATTATGTGATATAAAAATACAAATTGATTATATATACATATATTCTTATAATGGTTTTTATAAATTATTTTATATATTCTAATTAAACAGGAAGAATGATTTTCTTTAAATAAATGTGTGTTATATTTTATGTTTTATTAATAATACACGCAATTATACAAAAAAATTTAAATAATAACGTGAACATAAAAAAGTAAACTACATTTCGCCGCGCTGCCACACGAATTATAAGTATGTGCCAAAATTCAATTATATGTGATATGTCGGTGTTACACTAATAGTTGGACTCGAATAAAATATTTTAGTGTTCTAATATATAATTTGAAAATAGACTAATCGTACCAGTTGGTCATTAGGTTAAGGTGAAGTTGTAGGTTTGATGAAGCGGTTACTGGATTTTCAATAATTGACACAATGACTTTATCGTCAGCATAATCAGCTACCATGGTTTGAGGCGTGGTGGGCTGATCAGCGACATAGATGATGAATAGAGTTGGGGATAGGATACTCCCTTGCGGGACGCCAACATGGATTTTGGATATTTCTAAGTATGCTGAACGATAGTGTAATTGAAAGTGTCGATCAGTTAAGTAAGATTTCATTAGGAGAAAGAAAGCTTTTAAGTTTGAATAGTAATCCGTCATGCCAAACTCTGTCAAACGCTTGGGAAACGTCAAGAAATACACAGGTACAGTAAAGTTTTTTTCCCAACGAGGGCGATATTGCCTCGACGATCCTATGAGCTTGATAAATGGTACTATGTGAGGATTTGAATCCGAATTGGGTTTTCGGCAGAATATTGTTACTGACAATATATGGAGTCATTCGTTTAAGAATAAGTCTTTCTAATATTTTAGATAAGAAGGGCAAGAGACTTTTTGGCCTGTATGAGGATGGGTCGTCCAAGGGTTTATCAGGTTTAGGAAATAGTACAATTTTTGTGAATTTCCAAAGGATTGGGAAGAACGAGAGTCTTAGGTTTGTATTAAAAATATATGTTACCAATACTAATGCTTTTTTAGAGAGGCATCTAGCTACTTCCACCGTTATAAGGTCATAGCCCGGCGATTTTTCTTTGAATATTTAAGTATAGCCTGTTTGACTTCATTGGGCGGAAAATATTTTTCAAGATGATTGGAGGGTGAGGGAAGGTCTAAACCTGCTTTTACCTCGTCAACACATTGAGGTATGAATATATTATGATGTAAAGGATTCCTTAAATAGATCTGTATGGATCATGGCTTTTAGGAATGAGAAAATATTTTAATTTAACTGAAAACATAAATATTTGATATTCATTATAACATATCATTATACATGTAACAGTAAATTATATACAATATGAAAAATATTGTTTAATTTCAGTATCTTAGTCATAAAGAATAATCTTACAAAAAGGACTTACTTTGAACTATGGGCACAGGAGTAATTTTTTTTTTTTTTTTTAATTTTTTCTCGCATTTTAAAAGCCAGAGATCGATTAAATGTATTTTTATTAAAAAATGTATTGACTATTTCTTCAAAATAAACTCTATATGAATTAAATACCTTGAAAGTAGTTCTCGCAATCTATTTCTCCTTTCGGCAGGCCCTTCACCAAAAAAACATAAAACATGTCCGAGTTCTCTGAGATTTCTTTTAACTTCATCATCGTTGGTAGAAACTTGCACGTTGCGTGCTTTTTTCTTGTGTTCATATTCATCAAGAAAAGCTTTCTTGTCTTTGGATATAGCACCCTCCAAATCGAAATATTCTTTAAACAATTAATTGGCAAATATTAACTAAATAATATTTTGTTTGGCTAGATAAATTATACTTAATTGACTATATAACTACCATTGGATAGATTAATATTTCCTGTGACATTTTGGTGGATATTATTTTCAGAGACGGCCTGCAAAGTAACCAAACGGTTACGTTCTTGATCTTCTAACGATCCATATTGAATTGTTTTCAGTTTTCTCACGTAAGTAAAATGTTCCTCGTCTGACATCCTGTACAAATTTTGAATCGGACTCTAGTCGAATTTAAGAAATTTTCAACTATATTCCGGTATACACGCCCTTATTAATATATTATCAGTAAATATGTTAATAAAGAATACCCAAACGCTGATAGTAAAATTCAATGAACAGCCAAAAACGAAAAAGTACTGCTAACTATCGCCAAACGAAATAAACCTGTATAAAAAGTCGCATAGACAATAAAATATGTCCTTATTCTCTGTGCGGTTAAAATAACGAGCGTATTTAATCAGCTCTTTTTTTTAACACATTTACACTATCACATAAATTGACTAATAACAGAATCATAATATAAAAATGATTTTTACATATATAATATCAAATCATAACATTCAATCATGGTAATCCCTGCATTTAAATTTAACAAAAAACAATTTTTTAAATTATTTTGTGTCAGATTTAAGTTAAGTAGACATTTAACCGCAAATTATGTGGATTCTGTGGAATTTATCTATAAATTCTTATTTTCAATAGCGAAAATGAGTTATAGAAGAGAATGAGTAATCAGACACATTGATACTTTTTTACAATTAAAATTAAAGGGATAAATACAATAATAATCACTGGATGTCGATTAAAGTTAAACTACATTTTTTATAATATACAATATATATATAAATAGTTGTAAATGCAAACACGTATTTTATTAATTTATTATTTTATTTGTTCGACGTTGTTGTTCTATTGCCTAAAGATAATTTCTTTTTAATCAAAACCCGTCGTGTTGGTCATATCCTAAATAAAAGGGAAGGGCATATCCCAAGGTAATACAGAGAATAACTGAAAAAACTAAATTGCATTGTTATAGTTACTGTTAAACATAAAATATTAAAATAATTTAGAAATACATTTTATTGTAATTTTTATTGTATTATGTTAATATTAAGGTACGTTTTTGTCATACAGTCTGTTTCTCGATGGTTGAGGTAGATAAGTGATCAGATATGAGTA
Source organism: Tuberolachnus salignus (assembly GCA_956483605.1). Taxonomy (NCBI): domain Eukaryota; kingdom Metazoa; phylum Arthropoda; class Insecta; order Hemiptera; family Aphididae; genus Tuberolachnus; species Tuberolachnus salignus. Next base: position 12,143,323 of record OY101431.1, read on the forward strand.
GATTTTATGTAATATTATATATATAATTAATTATAAATAATAATTGGTTACCTTTTATGGTCATAACGGTTGTCATGTTCGTACTAAAAATAAGTACATGTAAAAATATTATTAAAGAAATCTATATTTTATAAAAAAAAAAACTTTCTAATTAATAGGTAATAATCAAAATTTCAAATGGAAATCAAATTCATAATACATAAAATATAATAAAATGTATAGAAGTACTTGAGTGGTAAATAAATTATTGCAAAATTTGATGGGATTTTAATTTTGAATACTATTTTATACTTGCCACAAAAAAAAACAAGTCCCCTATATAAATCAATATAGTCATTCGAAAATTACCATTATGGTAATATTACTAATTACATAAATTACATACATTTATTTCGTGAATAGGTATTTAAACCATTAAAATGGTAAAATATTGTTAATTATGTCACTGCACAACTAGTAACCCCACCTACCTTTGAATTTAATATAAAATTCAGTATTAAAAATGAACAAAAAATCAGATATATATGTTTTACCTTATTAATTTTTTTATATAAAAGTACTGACCATTTTTTTTTACTCAAAGTCTTTTAATCTTCTCGTCTTTGTAATACATACACTTAGTGTTTATATACCTTTATATACACTTGAAGACCTGTCCATACTGTAAGGTACTTAACCTCACATCAATTGCTATGCGGAATTGAATTCCAAATATGCATATTGGCAATACAGTTTTGGATGGATCTAATTTTATTATCATTTGAATAATTTAACAAGAGATAGTTTCTTATTCTTTTCCGATTCCGAAATCTATTAGTGTTCCAATAGGCAAGACGGTAACATTATAATGTTTTAATAACTAATCGTCTAGTTGATAATAAAACCAATTTAAAACAATTTCATAGATCCTGTATTAGTGAGAAAAAAATAAACAGGTTTAATGTTTGATAGATAAACCATTATAATATAATATTTAATAAAATATTGAGATATTCAAGACTACAAAATAAATAATAATAAATTGAGTCGTTTTAAAAAGAATACATTTAAAATATGGATGAAAAACATGTCTTTATAACTGCATACTGAATATAAACTAAATGAAATTAAAAAGGACTAACAATGGGAATCATACTAGAGCGTTTAGCGTATTTCCATTAATATCAGTTAATGCGACACGAACAATTATTAAATAATCCTTGAAATATTTGGTGTTTATCCAACACTAAAATCTAACTATAAGTTTTTTGAGTTTTAACACATAAACCAGTACAATATTAAGAACACAGAGATCTTATTTTAAGTTAAAAAATATGTAATAATTGTTTTCTTTTTACCACTCCAGAACAAATTAAACGATAATAAATTACAACAGTCTACAAGTTATAAATGAAAAATGAAACGCTATAGTAGACTAAAAGCTACATTGTGAATCCTTATTAATCCAGATTGTAAAGGAAGGAAAGATTGTTAACGTAATTAAATACAAATTTAAAAAAAATAACTATACGAAAACTGCATTATAGGTACTAATGTTATGTGTCTGATCTGATAGCAACATCCCAACATATTGATTGGTAATCGGTGAAAAGCAGAAGGCAATGGCATAATATTATATTATAATGGCTGTAAAATAAAACAGATACCAGTATATTTAAAACTATCAGGATGATTAATAAATTTCAAATTACCTGTATATTGTAGAGATTAAATAATCAAAGAAGTTGACTTAGACTGGTTAGGTCTACGCAGAACTAACATTGATTCAGCCACCGCGTGCCAATCTGTTAGCATTAATTTCATGAAATTTATTTTCCTATAAGGAATAAAAAAAATATAAAAATAACAAAGCAATAAGTAAACAGTTGACTTTTTTGAACTACTTACCGTGCCCCAACCAAATTCTAGGTAGTTCAGTATCATTTGACACATTGCTTTTTGCTTTTCTAATGCAGCTTTTAACTCTTCAAATGTTGTCATGTTTGTGTTCAAACGACTAAATAGTTCTGGTATTATGTCAGGGAAATTGTTAATTTGTTGTACAATCTTAGCTACCATTATACGTTCCGTCTCGGGATTGAATTTGAAACTTTTATCCTTGCCGTCCATCTCAAAAATACACAGAGTTTATAACTTCAAAAATTACGTATAATACGAATCGATTAGCAAACAATTATCAAATTAAAAATCCGTGTAGTACCCAAGAACTATATTAAAGTATACCTTATGTTTTATCACTGCGGCCACAGTGTATTGATTATTTTTAATGGGGGAAACGTTCGAAAGGTCATATCTGATAATACGATAATAAAACGGACAGGTTGGCCAACATTACACGAGCCGTTCAGGGAAGTCGTACAAATTATTTGATATTATCATTAAAGTACTTATCAGTAAATACGTCAGTAATTCCACCATACAGAAATGCATCGTCCTATAGATTTTCACCGTCACAATGTACCCCTTTAATGTTTTGCAGGACAACGTTCCGAAAACTCGCAATTTAGTGAACTGGCAAATACAATTAGAAAAATAATCTGCTATAAGTTGAAGATCGCTTTGTTACCTATCAATGTAAGTATACACTGTTAATTTGTTTTCAACGCTTGACCGGAGTTCGGTCACTCAGCATCAGAATTTTAAAAATTGCCACGTGTCCCTTGAGTCACAATTATGTGTTTTTAATTATTTTTTTTTATTTTTTTTATGGATTGTGGATACAGGTACACGTCGATTAGCAAACCTTTAGAAGTATAAGTAACTTAACGAAAGTATCTAGTTCGAAATGTAAATCGTGTTTCAAACATTACAGAAAACAATGAATACTACCCACTTCTAGGTAAGCAATGATTATTTTCTACGTCGAATAACTAAGAATAACCGAATAGACTAAAGGGATCACATTTTCTATAAAGATTTATACAAATACAAATAATGCATGATTTCGATATAACACGACTACATCACAACAATAATTCGTTTACCTAATCATGTGTAAGCTGCTTCATATAATAATATATTAGTCATATTGGCCTTATATATAGCTTTTATTAACCAGAACGATAATAAAACAATACATTTTACTTAACATTTCTTGTCCTTCATTTAAAACAGATTTGTTGCTTAATTGGTATAAAATTACTTAGCAGTTTCAAGCATTATCCAACACACTTTGGTTTAGGGGAGGCTTCCTTCAAATACAAAATAATGAATAAATTTTAACCATAAGCAACAATGCATAATTATCTAATTAAATGTATAGATTCTTTTTACCTACAAACTAAATCAATTTCAATATAATTTATTAGATAGGGGTTAACATAATTATTAAAAATTAGGTACTTACAAAAACAATTTACTTAATTTCTAGTAGGCTAATTTAATGAAAACAATTCAGCACCCAGTTCGGTAAATAATTTTTTTTTTCATTCTACAGGTGAAACCAAGAAAAGTGAATAGTCACAGAACAATAATACCAAATCAATATGTTACACAATTTATATGTAGTATAACATGGCCTTACTAATACCCAGTACTCAATGACTCTGAAATGGTGGCTCAATGACTGTGGTCAATAAAGAAGGAGTTCATATAATACAAGGATCCAACAACATTGGCTGTTTACCTTGTATACAGGTCTTGGATAAAACAATAGATTTTCAAACACATTTTGGTTGTGCCAGGCTATAGACAACTCATGTATACAATGTGAACCTCTACCTTTTATACATTATTAATAAGATTATTAGTTTTAAGTAGATTTTATACATAAATAAGTTAACATAGAATTTTGGCTTACACATCAAAATCTAATAGAAAATTTCTACTGTAGACAAGTATCTCTTTGGGTGGTTCTTTCTCATAGGAGAAGATATTCTTTTACTTTTCTTAAGTCAAGTACCTCTCATTTTGTTCGATACTATTATAAAGTAATTTGGTTAAATTTAATGATGATAACTCACTTTATCTCAGCCCTCATGCTAACATTACAATCATTGAATTCCAATAATGAAATACAATTAATAAATTAAGTAAAAAACCTAATATGAATGAATCTACTTATAGTTTAGTAATTAAATCACCTATATTGTTATATTTAAAAATGTAAGAAGCATAGGTGTTGTGCCTCATAGAGAGTTACTTTTATAAAATCAGATAAGTTCTCTGGAAGATCTTACGAGAAACCCTACATATTATTATCATATTTCAAAATATTTACCATTCGATTTGATTGTCACTCACGATAGTAAATTAAAACTTATGTTGAGTCATTAGAGATTTGGCTGATCTCTTATCAAATAGTCTCTCTAGGCATACCCAGAGAAATAAAACCCTCTTTTGGCACTGGAAGGGGGTGAGTAATCATCATCAAATTTAACCTAAATTACTTCTGTATAGTATCGAACAATATGAGAGCAGGACCTAGCAGGAAATTAATAGAATTGAAATTTAAGGACCACTCAAGTATCTATATACATTTTTTATTTATATCTTAAATAGGTAGTTTGTAATATTATAATCATGTTAACTATTTTTTTTTATATACAGTTTTATTGGTTAATTATATACAATGTTTTTCCTAGTTTTGTTTACCGATTATATTAACATATTTTGAAATATGGTGATAATATGTAGGGATTTGTGTAAGATCTTTCAGGGAAATTATTTGATTTTAAAAACGTCTTTCTCTATGAGTACATCTATGCTTCTTACATTTTAAAATATAACAATATAATTGACTTAATGCTAAACTATAAGTAGATTCATTCATATTGGATTTTTTACTTAATTTATTAATAGTACAATTCAATGACTGTAATTATAATTATCTGTCTGACATATGTTTTTGACTTTTTACAACTTTTTAGAATTAATCTGGATACTTAATTCATATTTATTTTAATTTAATTTTACAATTCCACTTTTACTACGAAAAATTAATTTTGTAATAAAATTGTACCATGACTATATTATAATTCTTAAATTGTACAATGTAAATAATAATTATCTTAATTTTTCAATCAATATTATATTCAAAATCTTATTTTTTTTCTTTTTTGAAATATTATTATATATGTCATTTTATTTTATTTTGTTTTATCAGATTATCAATTTTTGATGATTGACATTTTATTAAGATTGGTGAGGGTGACCATGACATATGTCACATGGTAAACAGTATTGTTACAAATACTATTTTTTAACCCCTCACACGATTTGTCAATGATTAATGGATAATAAATATTTACATATATATTTAAAATTTAATGTTTAATTTACAAACTTTATTCATTTATTTTTATTGTGTAATATTAAAAATTTGTTTTTCGAAAGTATTCCTAATGAAGGTTATTAAACATGTAGTTGTCATATCTTATTGTTAATATTTTTTTAATTTATTAAATTCTTATGTTTTACCATAAGATTCTAGTAACTTTTTATAAAATAATATTTGTCAGTATTTGGTAGAGTTAAATTAATTATATTAGCTGTGTAAAATAAATTCTTTGATTTTTCTGCCAATGAATTACCCATACTGCATGATAATATTCTAAATATATTTAGTTAATATTAAATGTAAATGTTATATATCTATAAGTTGAACATTTGTTGACTTAATACAATATAATAAAGTGTTGAACTTGTTTAAAATTATATCATGTTCTACTTTTGGATTATACATTATTATGAATTATTATAATTATTTTTAATATTTTTCACCTATAGTTATAAATAAATAATTAATAATAATAATATCTTCAAGGTAATTAACCAAAGTGTTTTAATTTGGGAAATTATGAACTATTACCTGGGTCAGATATTGGTACATCAACTATAACACTCAATGAAAATGCGAGATTTATTATAAGTTCAAAATATTCTTATAAAGAAGTTGGTTACAATTTTACCATCAAGATTAATTTAATTTAAGATATAATAATATTATGATATTTACATTTGTATGTATTTCTATATATATATGTAAATTAATGTAATACAATGCAAATATACTATGTAATGATAAGGGGGTGGCCATATTTGGTTCAGGGATATTAACTGTAGCCCACTTGTATGGAATAAGTAACAGGCTAAAATGTTAGTTACACAAAATACTTATTTTGGATATTAGTACAAATATTAATTTTTTTTTTTTTACAGGCAACACAGATTTTTTTTACAAATGGTTGATGCAAAGTTACCAATAATTCTACTTATGCCTAGGGACATGATCTGGTTTAAGTGAACCCTGATCAGGGGACTGCAGAAGGCAGTAAAGAACTGGATACTCACAATCTCACTCTCACTCCAGTATGTGTCATGATCAGAATACCTATTCTACTAACATTTTAAAATATAACAATATATGTAAAATAATTATTAAACTATAACATGATTTATAGACATTATATTTTTTTACCTTTTATAAATTGTATTAATTTTATTTCATTGTTAGAATAATATGACTGATTATAAGATGCCACCAATACATCTTATAATCTATCTCAACCTAACAAGGATCTAAAAATGGCTGTGCATTACCTTCTATACAGGCTTTGGATAAAACATCAAATTTTCAAAAAGAATCTGACAGTGCCCTGCTATCAAGTGCTAGACATGAACAATTTGGACGTCTACTATTTAAGATAATATTAATAGGATTATAAGAACAATGTTGATTTTATTCATGAACCAAGTCATTATCAAATAATTGTGTCTTAAACATTAAACTCTAAAAATAACATGTATAAATTATATTCTTATCACATATAGGTTTGTAGTATTATGAACATTTTAACTATACTATGTCAGAATGCAAAACAGTTGAGTGTCTTGACTAATATTGTCCAGTCATCAATAAGACATTTATCTTGTTATTTTTATAATGTTATTGACTTTTTATAACTGTTTTGAATTAATTTCTGTTACTCTATTCAGTTTTCTTACAATTCAATTTTAAAATTCTTCCAATCTTTTTGTTATGAAAAATGTATTTCAAAAACTTGTGATTTTTTTTTTACATTTATGGTATTATAGTGCATTTGTCAGTTTTCTTTAAGTAGATTTTATGTTGTCAAGCATAATATATTTAAATAACTGAACAGTACAGATACTAATTATTAAAGTCTAAGTTGATCCAAAATTATATATTTAATAGTAATTTATTAGAATTAATTTGTTTATTTATCCAGCAATATACAATATATTTGGTAGAATTAGATATATTATTTTATACCCCCCACAACATTTAAAATTGAATGTTTAAGTCACAAACATAATTGTACACTTGTATAATATTAAAAATTTGATATTTGAAAGGTATTGAGTTAATTTTTTTAAATTTGTTTAATAAAAGTTTTTTGACTTCTCTGTCAATGAATAAAACATACAGCATAATATAATTTTTAAGATCATTACTCCATATTGAATTATAAATGTTATATATTTATTATATGTTGGATATTTGTTGAGTAAGTACAGTTTATTATATATTTACTCAACACTTGGTACTTATTAATTGAACTACAATTAAATGTTAAATAGTACATTATAAGAATTAATAAATGTATTTATCCCGAGATACCTTGAAGAAATTGTTTTATTCAGTATAATAATATTTTGAATTTATGGAAAATATAATATTTTTGTCTATTTTTGGTTTATCTATTGTTATTATGATTGACATTGTTTATTGTTTTTTCAATTCTAGTTGAAATGTGAATTAATTTTATTAACTAGATAGATAAAATATTTAATCCAACATTAACTATGAGATGGGTATTTGACCTATTCTTTATTGTGTTTTATGTAATCTCATCATTAAATAATTTAATTAATTTAATTATAAAAATAAATATTCACCCATCAATATATTTCCATAAAAAAATATATTTAATGCGTTTTGTCTTAGTCGCGCCGTAATTCAAGAGGCAAGGCAAACTCACCGTCTCAACATGCCTGAGTAGCTGCCTATAAGAAGGGCGTAATCATGTGAAGTCATAAATACAAATTCACTTAGCAATTATGTTTTATTATATTGTGTTTCATACTTCATCCTCGTGTTCGCCTGTTATATATTTGTTTAACTAAATGGTAGCCATTAAACATGTTATAACTTGTAAACATGTTGAGTTTTGACAGTTTGAATCTGTTCTTCTTATCTTAGCATGATTTTCTTTAGGTTCAAAGCATAATATTCTTACATTATTTCCATTTCATATAATACTTTAGATGAGTGTCTTTTTTTTATTAGTGTCTGTTATTATTGTTAATACTAACTATTTTTGAATTGAGTTTTCAAACAAAAATTGTTGTGAATATATTTTGTAGAAAACTGCTTCATTTTTTCCTTGTTTTAAATGCAAGTTTCAAAATGCATTGAACCTTAATTTTGTGATTGTGTTTCTCATAAATCTAATTTACATTGTTATTTATGGCTGTTATTAAAGTATTGATATCTTTTCTTTGGACTCTAACATATTTTTATGTCACTTAAATAATTTGTCAAATACATTAGAGATAGATTACCATAATATTTCTATAATGTATGGTAAACCTAAATACTGGTTTTCTAAATTGTTTAAAAAATCGGAATATAACATTTATTTATAACTTGTGACATTGAGACATATTAAAGAATTTAAAGCTAATTGCATGATACTATATGGATGATAGATATACATCCAAAAATATATTTTTACTAGTTTCTAAAAAAAGAAATATTTTTTTAATGATTTTTTGATTTACACTATTGCTTAATAAATTATTAACAATAAAATATCTAGTTTGGAAGATTTTATTAATTTATTAAACTTACCATTTCTCTCGTTTAATGAACACCCAATAACTGAACAATTTGATAAAAATATCAATTTTTAATATTTCCCTTTTGCTTATTAATAAAATGTGTAAGACATTGTGTATACATTTTAACAACAGTTAGTAATAGTTTTAATGGCATAATAAAATGTGTGTTGTGATTATTTGTTTTTATTCACTTGCTTGTTTTACTTTGGTTTTAGGTTTTTGTAGTACTAGGTTACATTTAAAAATTAAATTTTATCTAATAATTTTTTTTATCTTTTTTTCAGACCTACCAATCAATTAAAAATATAAAACATACAAATTTATAGTAAAATTCTTATTATTTAAATTTTTCAATTATTGGTTTCTTATTTTATTAACTATAAACTATTTAGCTGTTATTACAGGGAGCTAAAATACTTATTGTACACAAAGTCATAACATAATACATTTTAACAAATTTTTTATAGTATTATGTTAATAGTAAGGTATGTTTTCGTTATACAGTCCGTTTCTCGATGGTTGAGGTTGATAAGTGATAAGATATGATTAGATTTTATTTAATATAATATATCTAATTAATTATAAATACTAATTGGTTACCTATTGTGATCATGGTGATGTTCGTACTAACAACAAGTACATGTAACATCATTATTATAAAAATCGATATTTTATAAAAAAAAAAAACTTTCTTATTAATAGGTAATAATCAAAATTTCAAATAGAAATCAAATTCATAATACATAAAATATAATAAAATGTATAGAAATACTTAAGTGGTAAATAAATTATTGCAAAATTTGATGAGATTTTAATTTTGAATACTATTTAATACTTGCCACAAAAAAAACAAGTCCCCTATATAAATCAATATAGTCATTCGAAAATTACCATTATGGTAATATTACTAATTACATAAATTACATACATTTATTTCGTGAATAGGTATTTAAACCATTAAAATGGTAAAATATTGTTAATTATGTCACTGCACAACTAGTAACCCCAACTACCTTTGAATTTAATATAAAATTCAGTATTAAACTTGAACAATAAATCAGATATATATGTTTTACCTTCTTTTAAAGTCTTTTAATCTTCTTGACTTTGTAATAAATACAATTAGTTTTTATATACCTTTATATACACTTGAAGACTTGTTGTTACTGTAAGGTACTTAAATCTCACATCAATAGTTGATAATAAAACCAATTTAAAACAATTTCATAGATTCTGTATTAGTGGGAAAAAAATAAACAGGTTTAATGTTTGATAGATAAACCATTATAATATAATATTTAATAAAATATTGAGATATTCAAGACTACAAAATAAATAATAATAAATCGAGTCGTTTTAAAAAGAATACATTTAAAATATGGATGAAAAACATGTTTTTATAACTGCATACTGAATATAAACTTAATGAAATTAAAAAATACTAACAATTGGAATCTTACTAGAGCGTTTAGCATATTTCCATCAACATCAGTTAATGAGACACGAAAAATTATTAAATAATCCTTGAAAAATTTGATGTTAATTCAACTCTAAAATTTAACTATAAGTTTTTTGAGTTTTAACACATAAACCAGTGAAATATTAAGAACACAGAGATCTTCATTTAAGTTAAAAAATATGTAATAATTGTTTTTTTTTTTTTACCACTCCAGAACAAATTAAACGATAATAAATTACAACAGTCGACAAGTTATAAATGAAAAATGAAACGCTATAGTAGAATAAAAGCTACATTGTGAATCCTTATTAATCCAGATTGCAAAGGAAGGAAAGATTGTTAACGTAATTAAATACTAATTTTAAAAAAATAACTATTTAAAATCTGCATAATAGGTACTAATGTTATGTGTCTGATCTGATAGCAACATCCCAACATATTGATTGGTAATCGGTAAAAACAGAAGGCGATGGCATAATAATATATTATAATGGCTGTAAAATAAAACAGATACCAGTATATTTAAAACTATCAGGATGATTAATAAATTTCAAATTACCTTTATATTGTAGAGATTAAATAATCAAAGAAGTTGACTTAGACTGGTTAGGTCTACGCAGAACTAACATTGATTTAGACTAGTCAAGAGCATTCAGAAAAATTTGTATCAATGCTTTTTGCTCATCTAATTCAGCAAGTAACTCATCAAATGTGGTCATGTTTGTGTTCAAATAACCTAACAATTGTGGCCTTCTGCTAGGGACATTGTTAAATTTTTGTATACACATAGCTACCAGTTTACGTTCCAACTCGGGATCCAATTCGTAATTATTATCCTTGCCGTCCATCTCAAAAATACACAGAGTTGATTACTTCAAAAATTACGTATAATACGAATCGATTAGCAAACTATAATCAAATTAAAAATCCGTGTAGTAGAAAAGAACTATATTAAAGTATACCGTACAATTTATCACTGCAGCCACTGAGTATTGATTATTTTTAATGGGGGAAACATTCGAAAGGTCATATCTGATAATACAATAAAACGGACAGGTTGGCCATCATTACGTGAGCCGTTCAGGGAAGTCGTACAAATTATTTTATATTATCATTAAAGTACTTATCAGTAATTACGTCATAACATATTATAGTGAATTTTCTTGCCACCATCACTTATTTTATGGTTTAGTTTACTGTAACGGACTGGTTCACCGTTACTACGTTTACGGAATAGATGATTAGAGTATCGACATATCACAGACAGATTGCCAGACATAATATCAGCTATCGGACGAAATTATGTTTACTAATCATAGAAATTATTGATATTCTGATGGAATCCTGTACACACAATATTTATATGTCATTTACCAGATGGTATTATGTGTAAATGTACATATTTCCTTAGTTAACTGTTGCATTACTAAACTGTTTTCATCTGTTTACACTGATTCTTTTCTACATATACATCTCATATATTACTTTCTAATATCCTTAATTTGTGTAACTGACATTTGTGTAACTCTCTTCTGGACAAGCATCTGCATAAGGTTTGTTGGACAAATACTTAACAATTTTATAAATTGAATATTATTTTTAATAGGTTTCTTCAGTTATTAGGTGTTTGTAAAAGGTAGACAAGGAATTGTTCGAGGAGAATGATTTGTTTACATGACTTTCAGGCATCCTCTTTTATCTATAAAACTTGGTTTATTATCAGGTCTATGGTGATAACGGTACGATTTGTCGAACGGCCGGCCGCCATGACCATAGATAATAAAAACATTAATGATAATTAAATTTGTGACCATTAGACGCATTAAGTTTTCCGTCAGCCGTAGTAACACGTAACTTTTATGAGTGCCCGATGACATTTTCCTATACTTATTTAACAACCGGTCGTTGCTGATTGGCCAAATCCTCGGCGTTCATTATCATACTGTATGGTAACATCAGTAGAAGATATAACCATACATACGATTTTCTATGATAATAATAATATAATTACTTGCGAGTTTATGCAGTTAGAAGGGGGTTTGAAATTTCAAAATATGAAATTATATGCAAAACAATAATTAACCTAACCAATAATCATTGAATATCATTGAATATGAATATTATGATACAATTTATTAATTTAATGAAATTATTTTTTTATTTTTTATACCAATAAGTATTATAATATGTTGATATTATTGATTGACGATTTTACAAAAAAAAACTGATATAAATATATAATAAAATATAATATAGTTTAAAAAAAAAAAAACTTTTAACTTAATGTATTATTTGATTAATTAAATTAAATTCTCACTTTTTGAAAACAGTCAACTACTGTTTTGTTTTATGTGATCTGGTGTCATTTTTGTACGACGGTCCGTTAAAATGTTATTATGAGTACAGAATAAACGTTCTACATCAATTGATGTCCGATATATTCTCTAATAGTGTTTATTATACAAAATATACTTTTATATTGAAATATTCTCAAATATGCTAAAAAAAAAAAAAAAAATTGCCATTGATTTATACGATTCACAATTTGCATAAATATCAAACCCCCGTCTAACTGCACAGACTCACAATAAATATGCAAACGAATATTATTCCCACCTATAATAATAATATTATTATCATAATAATAAATTGTCATCCTAGACAATCGTATGATAATATTTAATATCTACGGTAATGATGATAACGTGCAGTTTGATAATGAGCGCCGTGGTATAAACTAATCAAAAAAGACAGGTTGTCAAATAATATATAATATTTGGTAAATACCGCTCAACCGGTGTCCGTATCAACCGCCTATAAGTTTTATTATCTATAACAATGACTGAGATCTGACAGTGGACAGTTGATTTCCAATAATGTATTTATAATTATACTTATCGTTTTACTGGTATTGTTATATTGGATAAGTGATGACTGAGTGGGGTGGCTCTTCGTCATCAGTTCCTCGCCGATTTACTCGACAATACGTGTTTACCGCGTCGCCATCACCGCTCGTTTTACCGACCAACAACTCCCGCCACCGTCTGTTACCCACGACCGCTCGTCGAAAAGTCTTCAAAACGTTTTCACATTTTTTTCGCGTGTCCGACTCGAGTCCATTATGGAATTATTGTAAGTGATTTATTAAAATAATTATATCTATATCCGGTCCGAATAAAACATGATGCCGGCGGTGTAGAGATTGTGTTTTTGTTGTTTAGGTGTATAATGGCGTACACCCGATTTGGGTAGTGGTCTAGTAAGCGATCTACAGTAGAACAGCCTCGTTGGCGATCTACCGATAGTAAACAAATACCTTTTATATTATTAAAATTAATGTTTGAAAAGATTGTTATACGTTATTATTATCTGGTATTACCCACCACTCTCGTGTCATTAAGGAAATTTAACAAAAAATATCTTGAAATGGTCGTACTTAAATTTAATGATAATAATAATACAATTTATAACAGCAAATAGATTTTATATTATATGTATATTTTATTATAAAATATGTGGTAAACAATTTGATTGGAATTTTATTATCTAAAATATCATCCATTTATAAAAATGTTATCTGATAAAAAGTTTTATTGTTATTATTATTTAAATTGTATTTATTAAAATTTTGTTGTTATCGCATATTTTTTTTGAGTTAGATATCTAATTCTGAATTTTTGAATAATTTAAAACAAAATAGAGAATCAAAAAAATAATTAATTACAAAAAATTATTTGTTTTAATTTAATTTGTCCATACGTCATATATATTTTTTAATTCCTTCACACAATCTATTTTGTACTTTGTTCGTATTCTGGCTTTTTCCAAAAAAATAGACATTCCTACATTACTAAATCGGCACTTTCTGGTAATGTCAGTTTTACAAATTGTATATTTGAAAATAAAACTTGTAAACAGTCCCTTTGGAAATGTAGTTTGCTACCTTAAAGTTGATTCTTAACTGAACCAATCAAATAAATAGGTTATTTTAATAAAAATAATTAAACAAATAATTTATGACAATAAATTGTACAAGTACCACTTATATAGCGTTAAATGAACTATAGAAAAGTAGAAATACTGAACATTGAATGTATAGGCACTATAGACTTCAACATTGTCATTAAATACCTACACTGGGTATACAAATTGGAGATAAATAATTTATCTATTATAATTATTATGTCATAATATGATTATATCCAAAAATAAATATTATTTTACCAGTAACCCAGCAGATAATTTATGAATTATGAAATATTAAATAATATCTAGGTAAAAATAACCATGTCTTTTTGTATTTTATTTTATTATTTACCATTATTAAAGTATAACAAAATACCCATAAATTGGACAATTTTAATGGAATGATAAAATATTTTGTTTTTTTATAAAAAAAAATATTAGATTTACGATAAATTATATAAATATCTATAATTTGTCTATTTTAAAGGCAGCGGGAAGAAGGTATGTACCACGACCAAAATTAACCTAAATAACTTTTTTATAACAATGAAAAATTTGAGGGGGGGGTCTCACTTAAAAAATATCTTAATTTTTTTTTTGTATAAATAAGGACCAGCCTAATATACAGGCATTTAAATACCGTGCATTTTTATTTTACATCTGTACGAACCACTGGGTTATTAAAGTTTCAATAAAGTAAACCGCTTTTAATTTTATTAGGAATTTATTTTATTTACCAACACTTTTGAAGAGTCATCAGACACTAGAGATTTCGTCATTATATAGTTCTGAGTCTTGCTCAGCTCACTACAGCATTAAAAACAATAGTTGTTTTTTTTTTCTAAATTAAAGTTTGTTGTTCGTTACAGGCAATTATCTTCAAATAAATCAACCTTACATTGTCCCTACAATCTTTCACATACAATGCCACATAAGACATTAATCAAGCATTTGATCAAATGCCCAGATAAACCAGCTCACTATAGGAGTTGCTCGTTCAACATGTCCCATGTCATGCCGGATTATGAACTGGAAGTAAGATAATATAAAATATTATTATTACTGAACAACTCCAATAATAATAATAATAATAATAATAATAATCAAAATAATATAATACATTTATTGTTTTAGGATCATGAAATAAACTGTCCTAATAGAATATTGTTAGATTCTGTTCTGTATCAATCAGCAGACATGGTACGTCCAGTGCCCATTATAGAAAATATACCAACCATAGATTATAGCAATGAAGAATCATGGGAAGGTGTAAGTATACTATACTTCTACAATTACTTATTATTTTATATATTTTTTTTTTTATTTTATCTCCTAAATATATAAAATATATATTAAGGTGGTCCTTAAATATAAAAATTTAAATTTCCAATGGGCCACCCTCAAATTTTGTTTTAAACTATAAAAAAGTAATGCGTGTAATCTTTTATGATAATAGTTAAATTTTAAGATGGGCCTCCAATGGATTGAAATTTGGATATAGGGTGTGGTTATTCGTTCTTTTACATATATCTAGGAAAATATTGCAAAATATTGCAGAAAATTAAAATAGGCCAATTAATATATTTTTAAACAAATTTTAATTTAAAAATTTTTCTAGAAAAATTAAAAATACTGTCATTTTAAATTGTTTTTCAAAAATCATCTTTTTTGTTTACTTATGAATGTACTCGTACATATTTTATATCATTTTTTAAAAAACATTATTGTTGCATTATATAAATTTAAAGACATAGGTCTTATTTATAGGTTTTTTAAATTAAATTAATTAATTTCGATTTTAATATTTTATTACATTATAATATATATTAATATTTCATCTGATCTATAAGTGTACTCCGTTTTCTGTAAATTTTCCTTTGAGAATTTAAAAATTGTTTGTTTAATTTGTTATTCATAATATATTCATAGCCCTTATAAAAAATTTTCAAAATGATTAATGAACTTTTTGTAAATTTCGCCATTCGTTGTAAAGACCTTCTAATTTTGTTATACAATGAAGTATTTCTCGTGTAGGATATTTTCTCTAGGAAGCTTTTTGCCAAAATATTAAAACCTCCATGATGACCATTTATGCACTATCACTATCACTATATATGTACACTCAATTTGATTTTACGTAAATTATAAAACAAAGCTCTTAATACTTCTTATGCTATTAAATAAATAATTTTAGGTAAACATCTTTTGGTTACCATTATATTTTTGACTTAATACATTAATCAATTTAAGTACAATTAAAGAATTAATAACACACTGAAAAATAGGAAAACTAATGAAATACCATTACTTAATTCTAATGCACATTTGTGGAACACTTTCACAACAAAAACTTATTAAGATAAACTGTGAAATGAATAACTGATAGTAGAAATAAAGATACATTTTTATATTTAGCCGATATTATATTGTATATTAATACCTGTATGACCATCCAGTTAATACCCTGATGATAAATAGTGTATAGTTAAATAAATTATATTAATACCTATTAATATATATATATTATAATTATTATAATAAAACATTAAATCTATAAAATGAAAACAATTTTAAAAAAAAATAATATAAAATTGACAGTATAATTAAAAAAAATGTAAAAACATTAATTTAACTAATTTAATTTTCTATAAATTATGTATTTTGAACATTTCGAAAATTTGCAATATTTTCCTATATATATGTAAATGAACAAATAACCACACATTTTATCGAAATGTTAACCCATTGAAGGCTCAACTTATGGTTGAACTATTATCATACAATTTTACATACATTATTGTTTTATAGTTCGGAACAAAATTTGAGGGACCAATGGTGGCCCATTAAAAATGTTAAAAAAATATATCACCTATATAAATAAAAGGACTACCCTAAATTATAAATATATCATAATGTCCTGTTGTCACTTCAAACAATGCATTCTCACTATAATGTAATATGTATGAAACTGTAATTTATTTTATTTTTATAAAGTTCTACTGGAGTAAGTACTAAATGCCCATAAAATAAAAACAACTTGAACAACATTATTAATTTTTAGTTGGAACAGACATCCGATGTATTGGCAGAGATTAATAAGACAATAATTACAATGAAAGCTGTACACAATACTACCAAATCAGAACGTAAAAAGTATCGCAGTCTTTTGCATATTTCGCACATGAATGATCTGGTGAGTATAATACACCTATAGAGAATATATGTGAAAATGATTGTTTTTATTGGTATATATGATATAGATTTAAAAAAGATTTAATAGACACACAATAAGTCTTGTATTAAGTAGAACATAATACCAGCATTTACATCTTTTTGTTAAATAGGCAATATAGCAATAATGCATTTTTTTAGTTCCTCTAGATTCTTGAATTAAAACAAAAATTATTTCACTAAATTGAAGATAAAATCATTTACTATGTTTTCACAGATGGATTATTTTATATTCTCATTATACAATATTATATTAGGATTTAGACCAAAATACATTTTACAAGTACCAATAGATTATTATCTGAGAATTAAATATCAAAAAGTAATCCCTTAATAAAAACAAAGTAAGTGTTGAAAGTATTTTCATTTGGTGAAACAATTTTTGTTAAAATAGCAAATACCCATGTGACATCCTCTTTACATTCAATTTGTATTCATATTAATAAAAAATTTATATACAGGGTGATTCTTTTTCATGGTCCAACAATTTTCTCAGAAGATTTTAAGTGAATTGGATGTGTTCTGGAATCTTTTAAAAGCTTTACATGTCTATTAAATTTGTTTCAAATAGCTTGGATCTATGATTTTTTTAAATCTTTTTGTTGTAGTCAATCTTATAATATGTTTACTTGTCTATACAGAGTATTAAAAATTACATTTTTTAGTTTTTATGTTAGAAATGATTTATATATTTTTTATTTATTTTTGAGTTATAATAACAGGGAAATTCTATTAAACAGTTACATTACTACAAAAATAATTAACTGTATTTTGTTTTATTTATTTAGCAAAATATTGAAAAAGAAAAGGCTCAAAACATTCAGAGTGGCAGCACAGGTGTAAGTACTTTAATCTATTTTTTAACCTTATTTAGAATTATTATTTTTAGTTAATTAATTAACAAAGAAGGTATAAATTATAACAAATAATTACATACATATCCATATCCTGTGATATTTATCAGAGTGTGTAAAAAGTTTTTCATTTACAAATCTGTACTGTAATCTGAGATGAGCAAAATACATAAAATTTGGTTGCTGAAAGTACAAAATGCAATGAATTTTTTAAGAAAAGAAATACTACAAAATAAAAAATACTTTTTAAGTTTAAGTTCCTTAGGGAATTATGATAAAAACATAATATGCTTTTAAAAACAATTATATGTAATTCAGGCCTGCCACTGAATTACTTAAAAATGTGACAAACTTGACTATTATTTCCAAAATTGTAATTAATATATATAAACAATTTTAATTTACCAGGTTTAATTAAATTAATGAATATATTATGTTTTTGGTGAAAATTAAACACTTATATGTTTATTATATTTTATGTTTTTTAGCCTGGCTGTACTGGAAATGTAAATAATGACTGCCAGCAAAAGGATGAATTAAATGGATTGTTTATTGGAAAGAGACCAGCTGCTTCCAAAAAAAAATAATTAGTTTAAAAATCATCAAATTCTACTTTTCATCAGTAAAATAGAATGTAACTCGACTATTTTCTAATGTATTCAACTTTATTAAACACTTATAATAAAATATCAAACAATAGCAACAACTTTAAACAATATTATATGTATAAATGAAAATGTTTAATGATACAAAGTAGGTCAATAATCCTATATCTTGTTTCCATAAGAATGAATTACTTATCCATTTTAAACTGAACAATAAATCAAGCTTAACTTAAAACTGTTGGTTATTTTTATTTTAAAAATCAATTTCCTCTATTACATGTTATTTTGATTACAATTAGGTTTTATATTAAGTTAATTAGTATTTACTGTAAAATGGAGTACACTATTTTCAAAAGTCTTTAAACTTTTGTAACTTGTTTTTTAAATATCTTTTAAACTAACTCAAAAAAATTTGTTTAAACCGTGTGTGAAGCTTAATATATATGTATCTATCAGTAGATGCATTAATTTTAAATTAATTTAAAATTCACTATCAATAGTAGCATGATTTGTTTTTTTTTTTTTTTTGGAGGTGAAAAGTTTTTCAGAACTATATTAAAACCATAGTATAATGCAGTAAAATTTAATTTTTAAAAAAAATTTGAATGTTTCTACCTACATAAAAACATTGTAATAGTCAAAATTATAACAATTGTAAATGCCTAGGAAAGCATTTAGTGAATATGATGTAATAGATTTCTATTTTTACAATAATTTCTTTGTGTATAATTAATAAATAGGCTAGGCCATTCAAATAATTGTCATTATCGAATATGTTTTAATTCATTTCAAAGTTGAAAAAGAAAAGTCAGTTATTTATATAAAATACTTATTAAAACGAATATATTAAGACTTTCTAAAAAAATTTTTTATTCAACTTTGTTACTTCTAAATTTCATGTTACTAATTTTTTAACCTAGACATTGGCACTTCAAATGAAATAAGTTTGATAGTATTTGTTTTTTTTTTATTTGAAGTAATAGTATTCACCCATCTAATTTTAAGATGCCCCTCGTTTTTTCTAAAAGTTTTGGATTATGAGTTATATCCAAAAATGTCAAGTGAGTTAACTTGATAAATCTTTGTCAAGTTTACATGCATTACTCAATTATTTAAAAAAAAAATTGAAAATGCCTCTAAACAAAAACTATTGCAAATTTCTTCAGGCCTATTATCTGTACGAATTGCAGATCTCTACAAAAATAAAATAATTTAACCATCATTGTGCTGTACATTTTCCAGTTGTTCCTAAATTTTTTCCAAATTATGAAAATTACAACGAAAATAAAAAAACATAACATTTTTAATGCACCGACTACAACAAAAAAACTACATAAAAAAATAAAAAAATGATTTTAAACGAAATTCAATGATGTCCGAAATCGGCCATTTACTAGGTAATTTTATTTTATTTACTAGGTAATTTGAACAACAAATTCTATCGTCAGAATCGTTCAAAATATAAAATATGTATGTATATTGAACCTTGCCAAAATGCATTCGTTTTTATTATAAGCTCAACCCCTTCCCTCCGACAAGAATCAGGTGTACACTACCAAAACTGCTTCCTAGGGAAGTAAACTAATTTTACAAAAAAAAAAAAAGGCAAGGACGGGATCCATTTTCACTACCCCCTCCCTCACCCCTTTAAATACGCTACCGAATTGCAAAAACTGAATGGCATTCAGTTTTATAACCATATAAAAAAAACCCACAACAATCTGCTAATATCATATAAAGAGTAATTTTAACAAAAAAAAACCGAAAAATAATGAAACCGTATTTATTGCCATCAATTTGTCTACGTTTGTTCCCAATTCGTGTCCGTGAATTTCCAACGCCTGGCGACGTACTCGATTTAGATTACGATTAAAATTAATATCATAGTCCAAATATACACCGAAAATATCACTGCTAATATCTTCCAAACCCAAACCGATATTCTCATCACATTATATTCCTTTTGAAAAGTTATCAGTAAAATGATTGCTGAGCGCCCGTAAAATAAAATTCCACTGGGGGGGGGGAGGTATTCAACGATATTGTTATTTATTGACGGCGATTACGAAAAATAATCCAATTTTCGTATAAAATTCGATTTGATATCATAAATAATATTATACGGCGTATGTGTGTCGGTTTTACGATTGGTAATAATTCCATTATATTTTAGACGAAATTATTCTATAGCAGCGGTGCCTTAGGGGGGCACCATGAACCCATTACGAGGACACCGTGGCACATATGGAAAAAAAAAATTATAATATTATATATTTACAATGGCCTAACCTAATCTGAGCGATGAACGTATTGGTTTTATTATGATGTGTACTTTTTTTTCTGTCTGTAAATAACTTGTTGACCAGAAAGAAATCTTGCCCAACAATCATCAACACCATCATAGGTGGTTTCTAGTGAACATTTTGTCTAGCTGGTGTATTTTTTATTTTATACGCATTTTTTTAAAATTGGAGAAATAAAAATCAGTAAAAGCGCCAACACAAAATATAACGGTTTATGTTGATTTTGATTCGGTATTTTTTTTTAATTTAACACTTTCTGGGTTATTTTTGGGTTTTATGTACCACGTAAAAATGCACAAAAATCTTGGACGAGGTTCATTATAACGTTGTACCAAATGGTATAAATAAATTGAGGATAATGTTGTTATTTTTTTTTTTTATATAAACGTTTTAATTTTAAATTTCTTCGTGGTTTTAACAGGAGGGCACCGCCGCTCAATATTTCTAAAAAAGGACACCACCGTCTAAAAAGGTTGGGAACCACTGTTCTAAAGGTATTAGGGCGCCCGGTGATTATCGAAAGTTATAATATTAAAACCAAAACGAAAAGATATAAAATATTATACACAATGGAATATCGTTTCAAAGCCAGAATAATATTTTATTTTTTATTTTTTCATCGTCGTGTAGACAATTCTTGAATTGGCAGAAAATATAAAGAAAAGCAATATAAATGTATAAACGAGTGTATACGCCGAAATTTATTTTACATAATACTTCATTGGTTTACGGGATTTTTAATTCAAGTCGCTATTTGAAAATGTATCGGAAATGTATCGGAATTTTTTAGAGTTCCTTGATTCTTAAATGTTCATCGACCAAAAAAATAAATCATATACTTTCCCAGATAACGAGTGTCTTATAAATAGTTAGTCTATAACTTTGTATAAATAAAGAAATTATTAAATTATTTGATCGGTAACGTTAAATTGATACACAATATATTTAAATTTAAATTGACAATAAGTATCTGGTTAGTCGTCAGTATTAATGAATATTTATTGGTGTTAGTATTAAACTAATATCAGCGATTAAATATTTCTATCAATGCTAATACCGACACATTAACTTTGCACGCCGACCACATTATCGGAGTTTAATTTCGGTCTACGTTCTGTTTGTCGGCTAATATCGAAATATAAAATTGGGTTTTCATTTGATTATACGAGATGTACAACGGGTGAATTAAATAATATTTTTGGTACGTACACTAATAGTATTATTATTATTAAGGTCATTGTGGTGACAATATTAAATTAAGCAATTACTTCGTAGGCGGAGTTAGTCGGTGGTATTCACCATTTGCAGTGTTTATGTTGTACAGGCCTATATTTATAATCAATAATTAATTAGGTACTTAAAGACAAGAAAGAAAAATTAATCCCATAATCAATAATACTTCTGGGAATTGTTATAAAACGACGATGTTTAAATTTCTACTTAACGACTTTATATAAATATATTATTATTATTTATTGACGGAGTAAACTCCATTAACAAAACAATCTCTATATAAAAATACATTGTGGTAGTATAAAGGTTTACATTTAAAAACTATGGTACAAACAATATTAAAAATTGAATTATACATAATTATAATAAATATAAACATGTAACAAAATTCTAAAAACCGTACTCTACAATCAACTAAAATTTACATCCGTAGTATTTCCTATGGTCATCAGTATCTACGCAGGTGATTTTCGAAAAAATACATTGTGCAGATGTAGTAATATCTTCTTTTATTTAATGATTCTTAATTAAAATACAACAATATACTCAATATGTCGTTGGCGTTCAAATTTGAATTTGAAAGACAGAAAACGATTTTGAATGGCTTCAAGATTTTGAGTTGTATAAATTATACACGAGTACCGAATAAGAGAAGCATATTTTAATATTGTGATCTGACAATAGTAGAATATACATTTCTTAAAGCATCAAATTTGTTAAAATTTGAACATGTACGCGTATTGAAATTTAGATTTAAGAATGCTTTATTTGTTATATTATTTCAATATGATTGTTGAAACATAATTTAATATAGTCAAAAGTAACACCTAAGTCGACAAATGATTTAACTGACTCATATAGGTACATTATTCAGCTTATAATCATAATCCACACTAGATTTTCTTATATTGAATACTAATACTTTGCATTCGCTGAACAAATGACACAACCCATTTAAATAACACCAATGATTAAATTTTTAAAATTCTTATATCACATAAGACAAAAGAGCAATACTGCAAATGTAATAAAGTAATATAATAATAATTTATGACTCGACGAAAAATATTAATTTCCAAAATAAATATTTACAATATATTTGCCAGTTGATAATGTATTATTATAAATATATATATTATCGTTATTTGCAAAAAGAGACGCCGAAAAAAAAAGAAGAGGAATTCCGTTGAATTGCGTCATCCCCCCGATTCGAGCATTGCATAATAAAAATAATATGTCATCTACATATAAGTATTTTTTTAAATTTTTTATTCTATGAAATTGTATTATTTCGTGGCCTTATTTCGAGTTTCGACGCGACGGAGTTGCCCCGGCTACCATAGTGATTTATATTATTGGACCAAATTATACGATCGTAAAAATAAACAGGTAAAAACTGGTAAAATCGATTGCAGTATTGCACTTAAAACAAATATTAAAGTTCCGTTATGTAAATGTTCATAAAACTCGCTAGAGATCGATATATAGGCAGATAAATCGTTTGGTGATTGTCACGTAGTCAGAGACTGGTTTAACCTTAATGATTTTTTCGGTTTCGTTTCTTAAAAGAAAAAAAACAACAGTTTCGGTTCCGGTTTCAAATATTTCGAATTTTCTATTCGCGGTCTAATAGAATTATCACTCGACAGTTTGGATTAATTTGTTATCATTATATTTTATTCCGTGACCACGGTTATACAAAACCGAGATAACATATGTTATCGTATACTGTGTTAATGACCAAATAATTAAAAGCGGGATAACAGATAATAGTTAAAATGCAGAGTTAATAATTTCATGATTTAATGTTTTTTTTTTTTTTTAACTATTGGTTTGCTAGAAAATATATCGATGTATAACTCTACAAATATGATTATTGTCTCTATAATTATCAGTATCTCTATAAATATACTTAACAGTCACATAATTATGTGTGTTATATATTAAGAGGTATCAACTATAGTTATTATTTTTTTCGAAGTGAAGACATCTGATCACATTAAGCTAAAGACATAGTCAGTTTTCTTTTCTACATAAGTAGACTAAAAGTCATAAACTTTTGTTACATTAATGTATACTCATTACTAGTCAAAATTATTTAAAACCAATAGTCTGGGAGGAGCGGTAGTGTGACTGTACAGTAGACAAATCCAGCAAAATTCATGTAGCGAGTTACACAAATAACAAGTATAATGCAGATACCTAGATAGATTATATTTTTTATTTTTTAACGTTTATTCATGAGTTAATGGAAATTTGTTTATCACCACGACACTACTGATAGTCTGATACTCATAGGTATAATACCAATATGTCTAATGCATATAATAAATTATGATTTTTCTTTATTCTTCTGTATACAAATATGCGAGTTAATAAATATATGAATTTTTACCTAAGTTGTCATTAAACAAATTTTTTTTTACTGTTTAATGTAGCTATTTTTAAAAATATAATTTTGTATTACTTAGTCTTAGTGATTGTGTAATTACTTATTTTATTTTTTAGTGTTGTGGTACCAAGATACAAAAATAAAAGATTTTTCATCATATTTATACTTTTTTTTCGATTTTAAAACATTAGTTTTCTTTCAAATTACATAATTTGACTAATATGCTAATATCATTTTTCAATTATTTTTATTTATACTATAGCTTAGAAAGTATAACAATGCCAATCATCTATGGAATGCAATTTTTGAATGCAAATTTCACATGCTTTATTCTAAAGCAAACACATTATACACAACATTAGTGCATAATAGGTGGGTCTCCAAGATAATTAATTTATACAATTTTTATTTTTTTTTATAAAGGAAAACTTATGATTTTGTCATAAATAGTATAAAAGTATCAATATTAATGGTGGATTTAAAATTTGGTGAATGCTATAATATTTGGATAAGCCAATGTTAGAGTTCCATTGCAGTGTATGTATTGAAATGTAATACATTTAACAACACAATTATGACCACTAATTCTCAACTGGTGTTCAGTGAACTGATCTCAAGTAGTCTGCAATGCTAAGGAATTTTTTCCATAATTATCAATTTTTAATTTAATAAAATAAGCGTTTTTCATATTATTTACAGTTTAGTGTACATAACCCATTACTGTTAAAAGAAACACTAATAAGTCACACTAATTAAATACATATTAATTTAAACTTGTATTATTTTTTTAAAAATCAATTAGTTTAAGATGGTAAAATCTCATTTTCATGTTAATCAAATACCAAAATTTGAATTTGTATCCTATTTTTTACTAAATTAGTCTGTTGTCAATAAATAAGTTAATATAAACTGTACTCATGATTTTATTATGTACATATTAATTATAAAATATAAAAGTATAAAGAAATAAGTGGTATATGGAAGGGAGGGTGGTGATAATAAATAATTAGATGAAAATGTATAAAAATGGTCCATGCATATTGTTGAGTTGGGAACCACTGTGTTAAACAGATAATTAAAAAAATTGCCTAATTTAAAGCTTTTTGTTTGAAAAATAACATATTGTTTATGCTATTTGATAATTAAACAGCCTATACATCTAATCTAACACTTTTGTGACTTTTCTGTTGCTCTATGGTTAATTTAACAATGATGTTGCCATTTTCTCATAATCATCTAAACTGTAATTTGTAAGAGTATTTTGCATTCCCTTCATAAATTCTTTTACAATCTTGGCTGTATCTTCTGTACTATAATGGTCTTGTAAATGTCCAGTGACCAATTCTTCTAAAGTTAATGGTTTCTGCATTGGGACCAATTTTAATTTGGAGTCATCCTTTATTTGTGGATAATCAGCAATAGTTTTTCCATCTAGATATAATTTTAGAAACCAATCATATGAAACGGGGGGGGGGGGGTTAAATTTTTAGTATAAAAAGTAGAGTAAGTATAAAAGTCATAATTACTGAGTAAAGCCAGGCCGGTAATCAATAATCTTTGATCTTCAACAGGAACACTAAATACTTCAAATGCAAGATATTTTAGCTCTCCCACTGTCATCTCATTATGAACCTAAAAATGAATTAAATTTAAAACGAAATAACTAATCTACAGACTGGTAGATAAAATTCAAATAAATTAATAACATAATTTACATAAAAAAAAATGTTATTTGTGACACTATCCAAAATTGGATTTTAGAATAATATTTATTTTGATTTGCTTTTTTCATCCCTCCAGATAAATTTACTTAAACTTACAATTTTTTGATGTTTTATTAGGAATAATTTGATTGCATTGCACTCATTAACTCAAACTCATAAAATAGTACAATATAGAACATATTATAACAGTACAATAATAAAAAAAAAATAGAATAAATTAACAATTTTTTGTATAGGTAATCTATGAGTAATTTATTCTAATATTATTATATTATAATATATATTGGTTACTTATTCTAAATATTTAAATTCCATATTATATTATATATTGTAATACAGTATTGAAACTTGATAATAATAATTATTATTTCTAAATCATTTTAACTATGATGTAAATTAATTAAATATATCATGACAACATAATGTCAAGTAAATATTACTAAAATATGATTATATAAATATTTGTTTTGCTGCAAGCATGTCCACAAATGGCTTCACCAGATTATAGGTGAGAAAATAAAATACCAGTCCAAAAATAATGGATATCGGTAAAGCAGGTAGTGCATGTCTACGTATAATTAATAACATTAATGTTATGCATAAACCAACAAGTATAGCTACAAAGCAAGCAAGTGTGGAATTCCAGTCTCCATAAGAGCACGCCTTGCCCACCAGAACGCTATAGAATATGAAATCGCCCAATCCAAGTTTGACCCCCATCAAATCCTGCTGACTCTGTATTTCTGATGGCAGCTCGCGAACTTCTTCGTCCGGTGTCAATTTTTGATCGTCTGTGGTGTTATTAACACTGACCAGACAGCTGTTCATTATGTTGTATAAGATTGTAGATGAATAAAGTAACGACGGAAATAAATCTTCGTTGCGCTTATTGGCTAACTCGACCAGGATACGTAAAGGACCCACTGGAGTGAGCACGGCGAATAAGTCCCAAAGAGATACAAAAAACAGTACAGTCCAAGTGGTCCAGTCGGGCATATATTTTATGAAAATGAGTGACACTAGAGCAGATGAGAAAATCATATAAGTTTGCTGGAGTACCAATGGACCTTTCCAATGAATGCACACCAAGCCCAGCATACCAGTATTCCATATAAACAAGTAAAACGTTATATTATCCATGGGAATGTTTAATGTGTACAAAACCTGACGAAAGTATAGCCCCGTGAACACGAACAAAAGCAACGATGATGTCATGATGAGCCATCCCTGGATCAATTTGTAACAGCGAAATTTGTAGACTGTGATCAATAGTAAGGACATTACAATAATGACAAATACCATAATCAGTGAATTGCCAATGGCGTTTAGTGCTTTGAAATATAAATTGGTAGTGGTTTCGTGAAACGGCGTGTATAAAAGGTATAAATCTTTTTCACTGTAAAATCCTATAAACCTGACAGTAATAACTACTAATAAAATGCACAAAGACACAGGCATAAACATGGTAACAGCAAGCTCAATGCAATGTCTAATGTCAATATCTGCCATAATATCCGTATCAACGTCTTCATCTTCTACTTGTGAATAGTCATCCTGATCATTATCCGGTGATGGTGCTGCCGTTGACTGTATTGTTTCTGTAAGACTCGCCGTATCGTCGATTTTGCCCGTCATTGTAATGTCAATCTCGTCCACCGTCGTATCGTCAATGGCGTCCATCGTCATGATAATCGATAGGCACGTTAATAAAAACAAACGCCCGCCATTATGTTAACAATGGAAACTTGACGCAGTAGTAAGCAAGTACTTCTTCTGAAATGTTATAAAATAAAATACTGTTAAAATGTGCCTATACTCACGTCGAATGAACGTTCAGGTCCGTTAAGTAACTTGATGTTGACTTTCATTGTGCTTCAGGGTACGTACCTAGACAATTACCTTTGGCTTGTATTCAAATTCAATTATGATGATACAGATGTAGTAACGCTGAGTTGTTTAGCGGATGCAATATTGTTCCATTCGAGAAGAAATAAGTAGGTCACCACATCCAAATATCGCCAACAATCAATTGTCACGACCAACCGCAACCATAGTTTGAGCGTCAGTTATTAAACCACGGTTACAAAGTAACCGCATAAATATAACCAGGGCCCGAGATAATAGTTATCAATGGTAAACCGCCGTTAACTGTTAAAAAAATTGAATGTAAAAAAAACGAAGATCAATAAGCACAACTTTTTTTTTAAGTTCTGGTACATTCTTAAACATCAAATTTAATTTAAAACCAGCTAAAGCATTCAATAACTAATAGATAAATGGCTAAGCAAGGTGGTCTAGTATAAATCTGTGTTAAACGAGGAAACTGCTAGATGAAATTCAAAAGTTCAGTATTTTAATATGAATACAAATTACATATACTAATAAATCAAAAGTAGAATAATAAAATATATGTAATGGAATAAATATTTATATTAAATACGCAATTCCTAATAACAAATTTCAACAATATTTTGAAGAAATGCAATACAAAGAAAATAACTGAGAAGTGACAA
The DNA here is from genome assembly GCA_956483605.1 of Tuberolachnus salignus. Classification (NCBI taxonomy): domain Eukaryota; kingdom Metazoa; phylum Arthropoda; class Insecta; order Hemiptera; family Aphididae; genus Tuberolachnus; species Tuberolachnus salignus. Next base: position 12,172,408 of record OY101431.1, read on the forward strand.
CATACTGAACAATTAAAATAAAACATTGTACCTGTTGGAGTCCATATACATAAAAAGGAAATTATAAACTACTCTAGTTTTAATTTGTGCTACATATTAAAACTGCAAAATTTTATAATAGGAAGACTGAATTTTAGATTCACTATTTATTTGCAAATACATTTTAACAACTGGTAAGAAATATATTATTTTTGAAATATTAATGAGTAGAATTTTAAAATGTATTCTTATACTATGTAAGCTTTCCTGCTGTATATTTTTAGATATGAACTGTGGAAAAATTAGTTCCAAAAAATAATCTGTGGAGAGACTACAAACTGGACACTATATACAATTTACCACCTATTGGATCCTACTATAATAAGGTGGACATGATTATGATTGATGCTATAGTTTTAAATTTTGCTACATATTAAAAATGCAAGACTATATTAAAAAGACTGGATTGTTTTTTCAATATTCTTATGCTGATACACATAAACAATCGATGAAATATATAGAAGTGGTAATATATTTTTTTTTTGCAAAGCTCTTGATATAAATTTAAAATATTTGTGATTAAATGTATTCTTATATTATGTAAGCTTTCCTGATGTATATTTTTAGATATGAACTGTGGAAAAATTAGTTCCAAAAAATAATCGGTGGAGAGACTGCAAACTGGACACTATATTCAATTTTTATACTATTAGTTCCTTATATAAAAAGGATGACATGATTATGTTTGATGCTGTAGTTTTAAATTTTGCTACATATTAAAAATGCAAGACTATACTAAAAAGACTGGATTGTATTTTATATATTCTTATGCCGATACACATATATGATCGATAAAATATATAGCAGTGGTAATATATTTTTTTTTGCAAAGCTCTTGATATAATATTAAAATATTTGTGATTAAATGTATTCTTATACTAAGTAAGCTTTCCTGCTGTATATTTTTATATAGGAACTGCAAAATATAATTCCAATGAAATATTTAGTGGAGAGACTACAAACTGGACACTATATACAATTTATCACCTATTGGATCCTACTATAATAAGGTGGACATGATTATGATTGATGCTATTGTTTTAATTTTTGCTACATATTAAAAATGCAAGACTATATTAAAAAGACTGGATTGTTTTTTTTTATATTCTTATGCTGATACACATAAACAATCGATGAAATATATAGAAGTGGTAATATATTTTTTTTTTGCAAAGCTCTTGATATAATTTTAAAATATTTGTGATTAAATGTATTCTTATTTATGTAAGCTTTCTTGATGTATATTTTTAGATATGAACTGTGGAAAAATTAGTTCCAAAAAATAATCTGTGGAGAGACTGCAAACTGGACACTATATTCAATTTTTATACTATTAGTTCCTTATATAAAAAGGATGACATGATTATGTTTGATGCTGTAGTTTTAAATTTTGCTACATATTAAAAATGCAAGACTATATTAAAAAGACTGGGTTGTATTTTATATATTCTTATGCCGATACACATAAATGATCGATAAAATATATAGCAGTGGTAATATATTTTTTTTTGCAAAGCTCTTGATATAATTTTAAAATATTTGTGATTAAATGTATTCTTATACTATATAAGCTATCCTGCTGTATATTTTTAGATATTAACTGTGGAAAAATTAGTTCCAAAAAATTATCTGTGGAGAGACTACAAACTGGACACTATATTCAATTTTTATACTATTAGTTCCTTATATAAAAAGAAGGTCATGATTATGATTCATGCTTTGTTTTCAATTTGTGCTACTAATGGATAATGTAAGACTATAGTATAAATACTGGATTGTATATTCTATATTCTTATGCCGATACACATAAACAATCGATGAAATATATAGAAATGGTAATATATTTTTTTTTGCAAAGCTCTTGATATAATTTTACAATATTTGTGATTAAATGTATTCTTAAACTATGTAAGCTTTCCTGCTGTATATTATTATATATGAACTGCAAAATATAATTCCAATGAAATATTCGGTGGAGAGACTACAAACTGGACACTATATACAATTTATCACCTATTGGATCCTACTATAATAAGGTGGACATGATTATGATTGATGCTATTGTTTTAATTTTTGCTACATATTAAAAATGCAAGACTATATTAAAAAGACTGGATTGTTTTTTCTATATTCTTATGCTGATACACATAAACAATCAATAAAATATATAGAAGTGGTAATATATTTTTTTTTTGCAAAGCTCTTGATATAATTTTAAAATATTTGTGATTAAATGTATTCTTAAACTATGTAAGCTTTCCTGCTGTATATTATTATATATGAACTGCAAAATATAATTCCAATGAAATATTCAGTGGAGAGACTACAAACTGGACACTATATTCAATTTTTATACTATTAGTTCCTTATATAAAAAGGATGACATGATTATGTTTGATGCTGTAGTTTTAAATTTTGCTACATATTAAAAATGCAAGACTATATTAAAAAGACTGGATTGTATTTTATATATTCTTATGCCGATACACATATATGATCGATGAAATATATAGAAGTGGTAATATATTTTTTTTTGCAAAGCTCTTGATTTAATATTAAAATATTTATGATTAAATGTATTCTTATACTATGTAAGCTTTCTTGCTGTATATTTTTATATATGAACTGCAAAATAT